>OZ005738.1:56305771-57505771 GCA_963930755.1 Eudasyphora cyanicolor | reverse complement strand
TCATATTTATTGAAACGTCGTGTAATTCTATCATTACTATATCTGCTAAGACCGGGGAGGCAGGCGCTATCATCGGTAGTCTCTTACCTTATCTATATATCCTATCCTCGTACTTAAAATAGCGGGTTTCTTTAGTGCAAAAAGTCAGCATCTTCATAAATGTCTCTCTGAGTATTTTAGTGTGATTCTCCAACAAGTTCCATTTCCTTTCTATTGTCTTTAAAGCTAAAGTTATCGGCCTACTAGGGAATAAGGACACCACGCCGAATGAGAAAATAATTTCGTCATCTTCTGTGCGTACGTTGTCAAGTTTTGATTTAAAGTCTGATATTCTATCGGGAATCCTTTGTTGAGTTCTTTAATATATCCACTACATACCTAGATAGTCCATGACCCGGGGAATTAGTCGATGAACAAATCGGTCTTAATGGAACTCCATTTTTGTGGATCTTGGGAAGTCCATAAATGCGAGGAGGAAATACTGCATTATTTGTCAATTTTCTCTTTTCTGTCAAGTTTTTTTAGGTTCATGTTGAATAACGTATTCACTATTGGGTTATTTTTGCTTTATAGGCCAGATGTTGGATCCCTTGTTAATCGTGTGTATGTGCACATATATGTGGACGACTTATTTGGAATTATCAAAAAAAGGATGTGGAAAACACTCTACAAATATTAAAACCATACAACAGACAAATTAAATTTACAATGGAGGATGAAAAGGACAACAATCTCGCATATCTGGACGCATTAATAATACTATGCAACATATAAACACTTTTTGAAAAATAGACGGACATGACAGTGTAGGTTCGATTCTACTATCAAAGGAAGGTATAACCCTATACTCGGTTTGGCGAAATTGGTGACCAATTTTTTTTGTGGGCCCCCAAAGTTTCTGAAAATCAGTGGGCCCCTCCAAAAAGATGTCATCAGCTTTTGTCCAACAACTTATTCAGACTTGGTGATACCGCTTAACTATGTTTGGCAATAATGTAGCTAAGAATATGCTGAACAAAGTTTCTTAAAATTTTTTGCGGCACTTTATTTTTGAAAAATAGAATGAAAAAAATATTTTTCACTTTTTTCAGCATAACTTCCAGGGATGCGTAATTTTTCACTAACTTGGCAAAATTGTAGCCAACGTAAATCTGAACAACTTTTGTGAGCATATCAATACAATCTGAATGTGTCTAGGCACGCTAAATTGACCAAAAAACCACCTTGTACCCCAAAAATTTAAGTATTTCATTGTTATGTGACAAAAATATATTTTTTTGGTACAGGGTATGTTCAGCAACTTTATAGAAAATATTAAGGCCAATATTTTTGTGGATCATATTAACCCTCTAGCTTCCCCACATAATTGTAATTTTTGGCCCAGTTTTAAGAAATTGTTAAAAACAACCCTTTAAATGGGGAGGGCGGGGATGAAATGTTCTACAAAAATGTTCTCCATAAAATTTTACTATATGTGTCAGAACACTCCAAAGCTCAAAACATAACACAAACACCAAAAACGGTCTAATTCCTGTTCGTGCATCAATGTAAGTCGTACGATCTAGTGGTCGAAGCAAAAACGATACCAGTAAAGAGCGTTTTTGGCAGGAATTTGACCGATTTTTGGGCATTTGTGTTAAGTTTCGGGCTTTGGTGTGTTCTGACACATATAGTAAAATTTAATGGCGAACATTGTTGTAGAACATTTCATCCCCGCCCTCCCCATTTTATGGGGTGTTATTTACGATTTGTTAACATGGGGCCAAAATTTAGAGTTATGTGGGGGAGCTAGAGTGTTAATATGTTCCACAAAAATATTGGCCTTAATATTTTCCATAAAGTTGCTGAACATACCTTGACCAACAAAATATATTTTTGTTACATAACTGTGAAATACTTACATTTTGGGATACAATGTGGTTTTTTGAGCTATTTAGGGTGCCTAGACCCGTTCAGATTGTATTGATATGTTTACAAAAGTTGTTCCGATTTACGTTAGCTACAATTTTGCCAAGCAATGTTAGTGAAAAATTACGAGTCCCTGGAAGTTATGCTGAAAAAAGTGAAAAAAAATATTTTTTCCTTCACATTTTCAAAAAAAAAAAAACGGGAAAAATTTTTTTTCGCGAACAATTTTAAGAAACTTTCTTCGGCATATCCTTAGCTACATTATTGCCAAATATAGTTAGCGGTATCACGAAGTCTGAATTAGTTGTTGGACAAAAGCTGATGACACTTTTTTAGACAGACTCACTGATTTTCAGAAACTGTGGGGGCCCATAAAGAAAATGGGTCACCAAATGGGTCAGAACACTCCAAAGCTCAAAACATAACACAAACACCAAAAACGGTCTAATATAGTTAGCGGTATCACGAAGTCTGAATTAGTTGTTGGACAAAAGCTGATGACACTTTTTTAGACAGACTCACTGATTTTCAGAAACTGTGGGGGCCCATAAAGAAAATGGGTCACCAATTTCGCCAAAACGAGTATAGGGTTGTACTACCCTCTGATAGTAGAGTCGAACCTATACTGTCATGTCCGTGTATTTTTTTCACTGTTGCACAGTGTAATTAGACATGGTAACATACTGAGAACGGATTGGTACCAAAAAAGCATATCTTCAGGAAGATTAATAAACTTCCACTCAAAACACGCCAGAAGGACTATTATCAACACGGCTACCAACCTTATAGAAAGAGTGCTCACAATAAGTGACAAGGAATTCCATAAAACCAACAGAGATAAATTCATACAACAGTCAAATTAATGAAAAGGACAACAAACTCGCATATCTCGCATATAATTAGACATGGTAACTTACTGAGAACGGATTGGTGCCAAAATAGCATATCTTCAGGAAGATTAATAAAGGATTAATAAAACACGCCAGAAGGACTATTATCAACACGGAGACAACGACATCAACGATATACAAAACGTTTTCTGAGAGGCTACACAATTCTAAAATTTATGACAAAAATGTAGTAAAATTTGCACTCAAAACACCGAACACAACAAATCTTCTATTCAGCAAAATAAAATCGAAAGTGATAAAGGATGAAAAATTAAATTTAATCTAAAAAATTCAATGCAAAGGCGACGGGTCCGAAATATGCAAAAAAGTATATGTCGGTACAACCAAGACAAAATTAAAAACTAGACTGTCACCGCACAAATCTAACTGAAAAGCTTTTGACAAACCAACAGAAAACAAAACGGCGCTTGCGGCCCACTGTGCGCTGACTGGACATAAACCTAATTTTTTTGATACCAGCAGATGAGAGTAACTACCACAGACTATACACTTTAGAGATGCTATAAATAATTGACGTTCCTACAGAGAAGAGACTAAATTACAAATCTGACACTGACAGGTGCTCTCAAATGTATCGACATACTGTTAAGAGAAACGGACGACATAAACATCAGTTAACAGCGAGAACTTAAAAAGGACAGACAACAATTTTAAAACATCATTTTATTGTAAAGTTCATATTTTTTGTGTTTATATATATGCTTTAATAAATAATGTATTTTTGCAATAGATCTCCAGAATGATGAAGCTAGTCGAAATATCGAGAATAAATTTTTAAAGAACAAAACTGATTTTTTTAATTACGGACCTAAAGCCGAAAAATAAAAAACAAAATTAAAAACATAATTTCTTTCTAAAAAGTGCAAAAAGTCTCCAGTCAAAATAATCGCACCTCTGACATTTGCGGTTGTCTTAAAGTTATATTAGGTTAGATTAGGTTAAGAGTGGCAGCCTGTAAAACAGACTCACTTAGGCTATCCAGTCCATTGTGGTACCACTGGGACGTTAGGGAAAGCATAAGTTATTCCTAGCCCCTCCCGTTAAACCAATTTGATTGCTTTAAAAATATCAAAAGTTGGCGGATTCCAACAGCAGCCAAGTTAGCTAACTCCTAAAAGTAATAGGAGCCCAAGGTTGTATGCCGCCTTCTGCAGATACCGTTTATTGATTGATTCCTCCTCCTCTTCGTCTCCACAGCTTCAGCAAGTCATTATGCAAGACCTTTAATGACTCTGCGTGCCGTCCAATAAGACAGTGACCTGTCACGACAGATACGATAAGTGTCGACATCGACAGCAATGCTTTGGTGCGTTTTGAGTCGAAACTCGGCCACATCAGTTTCTGACTAGTGACCACCTGTCATTTGTAGCCGTAAATGCACTATCTCTCAAGAAGAGCTTGCAGGTTGCTAGAGACAGGTCCCCTGGAGCGTGTACGGTAATTCCTGATCTTTCAAGTTCATCTGCCTTGCAGTTTCCTGGTATATCCCTGTTGGCCCGGCACCCATATCAGGTGAATATTGAGCCATCTCGTTAAGAGATCTGCGACAGTCGAGGGCAGTTTTTGAATTTACGAATACAGTTTCCAGGGACTTGATAGCAGCCTGACTATCAGAGAAAATATTTATACCGACTTTGGTCAGCACATTAATTTTCAGCCATTCCGCTACCCTTTAATATCTAAGATTTCTGCCTGGCAAACACAACATACAGTGATCAGGCCATCTTTTTTCAAGTGATAGTTGAAGTTTCTCAGAAAAGACACCAAAGCCCATTTGGTTCTCGAGTTTGGAACCGTCCGTATAGAAGTTAATAAATCTTCTCTGTCCTGGGATACGACCATTCCATTCTGATCTATCAGGCATAAGAGTGAGATACTTCTTGCCAAAGAGTGGTTCAGTAATAGTGTAATCAGCAGTGCCCGGAAGGTCAGGCATTCTGTCTAGAATGACACTATATCCGTATGACACTATAAAGTTATATTAGTAACAAAATATTTATTCAGCAATATTACCGAAATAATTGTTCTACTTCTGACCTACATTTGCTAAATCGAGTATTTAAATGACTTTCCCGCTTTTCCCTAAAGCTTCGTTGCGAGTTTTCTTTTATTCTTGTACTATCTCCCTTAATAATTATCCATTTTTTGTAATATATACAGTTCGGGGCTATGTGTCATTCCAAAACGCTTGTTTGGTTATTGAGAAAGCGTTGTATCAATAAATTTCCCGAATTTTGGATCGTTATCTTGTTGGAAACTGCGAACGAGCAACATTTCTTCGTTTGCATTAACCCACAATATCTCATTAAGAATTATATATATACGGATCGTTTTTATACCCGCCACCATAGGATGGGGGGTATATTAATTTTGTCACTCCGTTAGCAACGCCTTTAAATATATACATTGATCTGAGACCCCATAAAGTATATATATTCTCAATCGTCGTAAAATTCTAAGACGATTTGACCATGTCCTTCTGTCCGTCCGCCTGTCCGTCTGTTGTAATCACGCAACAGTCTTCAATAATTGAGCTAGATAACTGAAATATGGCATAGATCAGGGATGTAACGAAAGTTGCTTTAGCGAAAGCGAATGCGAATATTGAAATATTTTTCTTGCGAATGCGAATATTGAAAAATGCATTTTTGCGAAAGCGAATGCGATAGTGTATACTTTTTTATATTTTGCGAATACGAAGCGAATGTCAAAAACTGATTTACGAAAGCGAAACATCATTCCTACATGCTGTCTTTTAAATTCAATATTCATATATTGCAGTTGCAGTTGATTTCTTAAATATAAAATATTAAATTAATATTTAAAAACCAGTAAGGAATGGCTAAAGTCTGGCGGAGTGTACTATGAACGGATGGACATAGTCAAATGGATCCAGCACTTCTTCTTGTTGGTGTTCATAGATTCGAACTTTCGAAAAATCTAGTATCCATAGTTTAGTAGAGCCATGTTATAATTCACAAAAAGTAGCTTCACTGTTTTTTCACTATTCAATCTTTCACTTTCTTCGAGATTCATAAATAAGTCAGGCTCGGCTAAATAACTGTTACCTGGGGACAGGGATGCCAACTTAGTGCTTTTCGCACCAGATTTAGTGCTTTACCATAACGCGAACAGTGTTCACTTAGTGCCAAACGAAAAAAAGCACTAGGTGTACGCTTTTCATGTTTTTTGTTGGTGCTTTTGACGCTTTTTGTACATTTGTCAGATCAAAACTGGCAACATAATAAAATTATACTATTTTTGCTACTCCGTGTTATGAACATATTTATATGCACTCTCTGATTTGCATATTGCTGTTATCACTTCTGCAGTTTAAATTTGATTGAAATGTAGACTTGCAAAAAGTAAAAGAAATTGCTTTTTTATACCATACAAAATTATTGGCGAAAGGTTTTTGCCGAAAAATTATGGTTTTATAAGTACACAATTCTGCGGTACAGTGTATAATACTTTCGCTTTCGACCAGATATTTGTAAAACCCTAAAATATTGGGTAGCAATTCATAACGTCCAGGGACATAATGTCCATGGATCTTATGACACTTTAATCCGCGTAACCGGCTTTGGAAAAATTTTTGAATCCCGTCCGAAGGCCGGCCACGCTGAATCACTTTGGTCCGCGTAGCCATCGTTGGGCATACATCAGAAGGGAAAATCTTTAACCCCGGCCAAAACCGGTCACGCAGACACAGTATGGTCCGCATAGCCTGCTTTGGAGATATCGATAACTGGAAAATCGTCTCCAAAGATAACTTACAGACTAAATGATCTATTGAATCAGAATCACTAGCAGATTCGAATTATTATAGGGATAAGTCGAATCTGCTAGTGATTCCTTATTGCTCAGCAAGTCTTTATGCAATTTAGCAGAGAAAAAATGTATGAATCTAAGCTCAAAAAAAAACAAAAAGTTTGGAAGTATCATTTTAATTAGGGAAACAACTATGATTAAAATTTGATAATTATTTTTACTTTAAAAATTTTAATGTAAAATTAAACTTTTTTATTGCAAATGAAAGAAAAATACTTTAGTGCGTTTTTACGCCTTTGGTCTAGAATTTTACGCTTTCTAAATTTTTCATTACGCTTTTGCTCCGAAAATAGTTGGCATCACTGCCTGGGGACACTTCCCGGCGGTGTAGTTTAAAACTGGCGTACAAAATCTATTTTTTGTTTAAACATGTATTTGATTGCCTATTTTTAGACTGAGGAAGCGAATACTGAAATATATTCGTGCAAAAGCGAATGCGAAGGCGTATATTCCAAATTTGGTTTTTGCGAATGCGAAAGCGAATGTTCAAAATGAAGCGAATAATTGGCATTCGCATATGGGGATGCGAATATTCGTTACATCCCTGCTATAGATGCTTCTTATAGCTGCAGGTAACTTGGGAATAAAAATGGGCAATATCGGTCCTCTTCTCGATATAGCCCCCATATATTGCATCTGCCCGATTTGACTTCTTAACTTCAGAGAGACCACAAATGTCAACTGATCAGGCTGAAAATTGGCAACTGGAGTTTATATATACCCGGAATCCTTCACACGAACAACGGTAGTAGCAGGTCCATGTTTTGATATAGCTCCCATACAAAAGTCCTTCTAGATTTGACTTCGTAACGCCACAAAAATCTCAAATTTAAACGAATTGGGCTGACATTTGGTATAATAAGTTTATTAGTACCCGTAACCATTCACGTGCGATCCATGGTGGAGGGTACATAGTATTTGGCATGGCCGATCCTTCATTAAAATATAATAATTTTTAAAAATTTTATGGCGTTATTACAATTCTTTATTATAAACTTTGAAATAGCACATTTTGTTGTCTATCCAGAAAACATATTGAGAAAGGAATCGGTATATATAAACTATAATACATACTGATTCGTAGGAAAAGATCGGGAAAAAATAAAAACAAAACATTTTCAGAAGAAGACAGAAATTTATTAAATTCATAAAATATTTAAAAATTGCTATATTTTAATTATGTTTTTATCCCCTCACCTTAGAGGGGAGGGTATATATCATTTGCTACGAGCCAAAAGTGTAAAACATTGAAGGGGTGACATAAGACCCAAGTATGTTCGGCGGAAATCCGTTTTGGGTCATTTTAAGTCATTTGAGCAATGTCCGTCTGTCTGCTGGCTGGTGCGCATGATAACTCTCGCAAGAAGTAATTGATTGACTTCAAATTTGGTACGCGGTCCAATACTTCTATTATCTCCCCCACAAAGGGTTAACAATTAGTGAAAAATTGATTATTTAATAATTTCTATCCTACTTATTCCAATCTTCTAAAATTCCACACATAGTATTATTTTATCAGCAGCCATGACCCCGAGAAAAATGAGTAAGGTTGCCACTCCCCTTTTGGTAACTCCCACACAAATGGACTATTTTGCACCAAAAGTTAACAGCTTATACATTTAATACCAGTGCATACAAATACATGAAATTTTGGACAGTGTAATGGTTTTATAGTACCTACAGTACTGTTAAAAATGAACGTTATTACAATCCCCATTTTGGTACGCCCCACTCAAAGGTACCATTTTGTACCAAAAGTTAACAGCTTATAATTATAATAATAGTGCTTACAAATACTTGAAATTCTGGACAGTGTAAAGCTTTTATAGCGCCTAGAGTCCAGAGAAAAGTGACCGTTATCGACACGCCCCTTTTGGTGGGTGGGTTGTCTGCAGGACTCAGTCGCTGCAGTCCTTATGGCTTCGCTTATGCTCAGGCAGGCAGTTCTCTGAACCTTCGATAGTAGTTGTCAGTTGCCGTCCACCATACGACCACAATGCCGTATAACAGTATTCGCCGAACTACTGCCTTCCATACACGTTCCAATACGTTAAGTCTAAATAAGAGTTTCCTATCTAGAATTATTCCTACAAATTTTGCACTTTCAGAAAAGACTAAATCTGTTCCATTTATCCGAGGAGGTGAGTCCACATGTGAGACATTATTCATCCTAGTAAAGAGAACCAATTCTGTCTCGTTTGGGTTAACGCCCAAACCGCTGCTAGGACGTTTTCGAAACTAGTGAATAAGAAAAATTAAATATTATTAAAACCATCTATCGACAGAATTTCATGAATTTCTCCTGATGAAGTTGGAAAAAACAACCAACGAAACGTTGAGAGCAAAGAATTGAACTGATTAGTTTTATTTAACAACAAACTCTGTAGTCCACAGTAGTCCATACAAACATAAATTAAAAAAATCCAGTTGGTCATAAATAAACACACACAGGTATCGGTAGTGTTTTGGAGATATGGACAACGTTACTAAAAAGAAAATATAAGATAGATGTGATAAGTTTTGGGCTTTGGTGTGTTCTGACATATACATATAGTACAATTTTATGGCCAACATTTTTTTTTTACCACAGTTATGTGGTAGAGCAAGAGGTTTAATAGGTTAGGCTAGGTTGAAGAGAGGACACGTTTAAACGTCTCATGTCCATGGACATACACTTAAGCCAGTGGTTCGGCCTGTTGTGCGCTCCTTATTTATGATCTTTTTATACCTCACGAGTTACAGAAAATCGGTACTAGACACGAATTTTCTCAGTATCTTCCAGTCATATTCTCTGAGATGAGTCAAGTCTGGTAATATGTCGGACCCGAAATGTTGGCATCTTGCATGTGTGACACAGAAAATGTTCCATCGTTTCGATGTTTTCCCTGCATGCCCTGCTTTCGTCGTTTCCTGCTAATCCTATGCGATGAAGATGTGCTTGTAAGCTTGAGTGTCCCGTTAGAACACTCATCATCTTACTAATATCGATCTTGTTTAGTTTAAGAAGACTTCTTGTTTTCTTTTCATTTGGGTCACCCCGTAGTATCTTTGCAGTTGCTCCTACAGTTGCTCTATTCCACACAGTTTTGTGAGCCATCACTGCCCAGTGCTTCAACTCATCCTTCGTGGCTTCGAAAGGTTTCCAATTTTCCAAGTTTGTTACTCGAAGTTTTCTTCCCTTTGAAGCCAAGCTGTTTACCCCTTCATTTCCAATCACTCCGTTGTGTCCTGGTACCGAGCAAATACGCAATTGACCATGGGCTGAGTAATCATTTATCGTTCTTTTACAGTCAAACACAGTTCTGGATTTGACCCTTTCCGATGTTATTGCTTTAATTGCCATTTAACTATCTGTGAAGATGTTGGCATATTTAGGCTTGCTCGAACTTCTGCTTGAAATACCGTGTTATGGTCAGGGAGACGGAAGTGAAGTTCGACTTCTTGTTCATCAATAAAAAGTCCCAGACCCGTCCTTCCTCCTCGCTTGGACCCATCCGTGTAGCAGCTGGTTTCCACTAGCACATGGGCCAAAGTTCCATTTTCCCAGGAGCGTCTGTCTGGCTCAAACGTATCACGGTAGCTGTAAGCCGCACTTCAGGAATGCGGTCGGAGATTTCTGGCGTTTGAATGTGACCAACTAGAGATTCTAAAATCTTCTGATGGTACGACTTCTAGTCTCGATTTATCCATTCACCCATCACTTGTAGACGTCTTGCTGGGAGGGCTGCCTCATACTTTATACGGATGTCTATTGGTTGGATGTGCATTAAAGTCTCCAACGCTTTTGTTGGTGCAGTTCTAAATGCCCCGCTTATGCCTAGACAGCACATACGTTGAATTTTTTGCAAAGGTATTACGTTGCACTTCTTGTCCATTGATGTCCACCACACTACACAGGCGTAGGTGATTATTGGTCTAACCACGCTCATGTAAAGCCAGTGAGTCATATTTGGACATTTTAAACCTATAGCTCTTCTGCACAACGACCAACCTCTGTGGGCCTTTGTAACTCCTTCTTCAAGATGATCTTTCCAGTACAGTTTCTGATCCAAGATTACGCCCAAGTATATTACCCTTTTAGTTATAGCAATTGTCTTATTCAGAAATCGGAGCGGGGTAAAACGTGGGATCTTCGTTTTCCTTGTAAATAGACATATTTCTGATTTGTGTGGTTAAAATTTAATCCCCTTGGTTGTGCCCAGTTATATGCTATGTTAAGTGCCTCTTCAGCTCTTCTGGATAAAAGCCTCTTAGAAGTATTACAACGTCCTTCATTGGTGAGGGCTTTTAGGAGACTGTGTATCGTCGTAACCCATAGAAGAGGCGATAAAATGCCCCCCTGAGGTATACCACGATTTACCTTGTCTCTAATTTTTACGTTATATGACCCACAAATAATCCACCTATTCCTTAACATATTGTTGATCCACTTTTTCAGCGCCCGGTCAACCTGAAACTCGTCTAAGGACTGGATAAGTGTATCGGTCTGTACATTGTTAAATGCGCCCTCAATGTCTATGCAAACAGCAAGTGTATACATTTCTTTACTGAAGGACTCTTCTATGTGGTGCACTACCTCATGCAGAGCTGTTTCCACTGATCTTCCTTTGACATAGGCGTGTTGTTTGAATTTTAGCCTGTCATCCGCTATTTTACTTTTGGCCATGTTATAAATTATTCGTTCCATTGTTTTTAACAGGAAAGAAGTTAGGGTAAAGGGTCGATAAGCCTTTGGGGTCGTATAACTCGCCTTGCCAGGCTTTATAGAGGTTTAATATGTCCCACAAGAATATTGGTAAACATACCCTACGCCAAAAAAAAAATATTTTTTTAGAGTTACAAAAAAGTAATATTTTTGAGGTACAATGTTGTCTTTGTGAGCTTTTTAAGGTGCCTAGACACGTTCATATTGCATTGATACGAGTATGTTCACAAAGGTTGTTCAGATTTACCATGGCTACAATTTTGCTGTTAGTGAAAAAGTAGAAGTCCCTGCAAGTTATGCTGAAAAAAGAGAAAACATATTTTTTCCTTCACTTTTTCAAAAAAAATGTAGTTTTGACATAAATGTTAACTTTGCTCAGCATATTCTTAGCTTAGCCACCTTTTTCGAGGAACCCACTGAATTTCAGGATCATTTGAGGCCCATAAAAAAATTGGTCACCAATATCTTAAAACTGAATATAGGGTTATACCACCCTTTGGTGGTATAACCCCAGACAGAAATGTAATAACGACCTTAAACTATTAAAAAATAATGTTTTTCTATGAAATATCAGAAATCAGAAAGTAATTCGCAATCATTATATTTGCAAAAATCAATCGCACAATTTCGCAAATCCCCAAAAATGGTATTTCTTAGATTTTCGCATTTATCTACTATACTAAGGGCCTTGCGTTTCAAATTCATTTCGCAGTTCAACGAGCAGCGCCTTAAATAGAAATAGTAAAAGTTTTAAAAATTTAACTCTGCGATTGGAAAATATGTGGCTTACTTTTGAAATTTGTGTAAAAAATGTTATAATTTGAGGACGCTTGGCAACAATACCAGTGAACATTTTTGACTTGTTTCTTCTTCAAAATCATTCTCCTGGAAGTTTTCCTTTAGATGTACTGAACTACTGTTTTGCAGAAATGGCAATTTTTGACCAGTTCTTTCTTCGAGTGCATTCTATCGAAAGTTTCCTTTAAGATGAAAATAAATATGAAATACTTTTTTTATAACTCCAAAATACGATAAATACTTTTTCCCAAAAAAAATCAGCTCCCATACTCGTATGTATGCACTTTCGATTTGGTCCCAAAGCGCTATAGAAGTTGTACTTTACTTCCGGTCATTACAAAATTTGTTAACTCAAGTTAAATCCTATGGCCCTACAAGCCTACTATCGATATTATCAAAAATGTTTGTGTCTACTGTTAAATTCTGCTGTTATACAACCATGTGTATATATTATGTATGCCGAGAACCGTATAAGTAGTTCAATTAGCTTCCTGACTTCAACAAGAAAAGTTCTTCTACCAGTTCAAGTACTGTCCCGGTAAAAACCTTCTTAAAACAGAAAAATCTAATAAAGTTATTGTTAAAATACAAAATAAATTAAATTGTTTTGTTTCTTTTATGAAGAAATATATCCTTCGAATTAAGGTTATTTCACACCTCATATCATTTCTAACAATATTATACCTGACCATCAATTTGGTTTTCGAAAAAGTCATAATACTATAGAACAGGTTCACCGTATCGTAACGTACATCAGAAGTGCTTTTGAGAAAAAAGGGTACTGTTCGGTGCTATTCATAGATATTTCCCAAGCATTTGACAAAGTCTGGCACGAAGGACTTTTGTCCAAAATATGCGACCTTCTGCCAATAAACACTCACAAACTATTTAACTCTTGAACAGACTAACCGGCTATTCCAAGTTAAATCATATGGCATCTTTTCTGGCCCTACGGCCACTTTTCTCTAGAGTCTAGGTACTATAAGAGCATTACACTGTACAAAATTTCAAGTCTTTGTATACACTGGTAATAAAGTTATAAGCTTTTAACTTTTGGTTCAAAACTGTCCATTTGTGTGGGAGATACCAAAAGGAGCGTGGCAACTTCGCCCATTTTACTCGAGGTAATAGTGACTTATTAACTAATACTATTTGTAGAATTTCAGAGGATTCAAATAAGTAGTATAGAAGTGCGCACGTGCGCACCAGCCAGCAGACGGACGAACATTGCTCATTCGACTTAAAATGACTCAGAGTGAATATCCGCCGAACATACTTAGGGTCTTAGGTCACTCCTTCGATGTGTTACACTTTTGGTTCGTAGCAAATGATATATACCCTTCTCTTTAAGGTGAGGGGATAAAATGGAGAATAATGGTGAATACCTCAAAATGTGCTCATGTTACTTTTAATCTACGAAGGAATTTCAATTCACTGATTCCTCAAACGACTCATGTAAAATATCTTCGAATCCATTTAGATTGTCGTTTGACACACACATTATTTTCAGTTGAATTTAATTTTTTACAAATTAAATCTAGAGTTCTATAACACGCTTTGAAAATCGGACCAAAATTGTAGAAGTTATTTTGTAAAAAATGCGCTAAAAATGGCACTAAAATTGAAAAAATGGTGACTTTATGTATATTGCAATTTCTTTAAAGAAAGTCTCGTCGCCCTATATATAATGGTTCAGATTTTAATATCCAGTGGTAAATTCCTCAAAGTAATAAACATTTAAAATGTTAGACCATATGTTTCAGTTACTTTCTGTCTATTGCAAAAAAGTAATAGAAACAAATACAAACATTGGTAGAGAGTTTTACTTGCTTGGTAGAATTGACTGCAGTTTCGATAGACACCACTCTATCATCTTCAGAATTCAGTAGCAATAGTGTATGTCTTTAACTTAAATCAGCTGAAATACTTATGGAAGCTGTAAATTGAATTTAACAAGAACTACTAACCAAACCCGTATTTCGCCGAACTAAGTCAACATACTAAAACTCTCATACCAATACATTTTTGTTTTTTGCTTGGGTTCGCATCGCGATCCTCGAAAACAAATCGCGACCTACTTTCTGTCTTTCCTTACTGGTTTTTATTTGGAAAAGTTAGTTTGCAGATATATTTTGTTTTAATATATTAACATATCGCTCACTTACTTCAAGACTGTCATAACACAAAATTGAAAATGTTTAAGATGTGTAACGTCCGTATAAAAAGATAAGTAACATAAAATACAATTTTTAAAAACGATGAAAAAGTCACGTATATTGTTGTTTACTTATAAACTAAATTTCTTTGAGATTAATTTATGGATATTTGAAAAATTCCCATTTCTGTAAGTCATCCTCAAAAATTGTAAATTTTGAGTTATGACAGTCTTGAAGTAAGTGAGCGATATGCTCTCCACATAAATTTTAATAATTTTCAAATAAACTTAATTTATTAAATGATTGAAATGTTTGTATAATTCGAAATACAACTCGCAAATAAAACATTATTTCGGTATGAACAAAATTGTAGACAACTGCGCCGTACATTGCATTTACTTGAAAAGTTTATAAACTGAAAACTTTTTTCTCAAACATTTTTTTTATTAGCAGCAAAGGAAATTTCTCCTGGCGGAAATACATAGTATGGTCGTTCAAAATTTCGTTCACGTGGAAAGTATTTTTCAATGCGTATAAATATTTTGGCCAAAATATCGATACCTTCATTCATATGTCGGATTATCATATTTTCGAGTCTTTGCATTTGTAAATTCTGATAAATATTCCAAATTCTATTCACTTAACATTTTGTGCTTATCCGTCTAACCAATAATAAGCTATACGCAAAATAATAAAGGTCATTCGATTTGCTTTATAAAAGCATTACATATAAATTTAAAAATTTCATAAAACTTTCATTGCCTCTCCTGAAAAACTCCTATTTAAACTTAGCATACTTTTGAGCAGGTATCGATATAAATGTATATATCCCGAATCGATGAAGGGACACCAAAGTGGATATCGCACACCAGTCCAAAAGACTTCAGACCAATTAGCCTATCCAATTATCCAAGACTTTTAAATTCTTCCATTAGAGAAAACCTGGATGCAAAACTCCTGTCGAGAAACCACCATGCTTACAATAGGGGGAAGTCTACAGAATCAGCCCTGCACGAACTTGTGAACACTATCAAATCATCCCTGCATTTCAAGGAATGGTGACAGTTCTTGACATAGAAGGAGCTTTTAACAACATTCACTCAGATGCGGTAATTGCGGCACTGTTGCATCTAAAAGTTAACTCCAGTTTGATTAGACTAAGTCAAAGCCTGCTCAACAGAAGACGCAGCAGGGTCCTCAACTCTAACCAGGTTTGTAAACAGATGAACCCCAGAAGGAGCAGTACTGTCTACACTTATTTGGAACCTAGCGGTGAATGAAATCCTGCTAGATCTAGAACGTTGTGGCTGCAAGGTCCTTGGAGATATCCTACAGGTGGCTCTGAACAAGTTGGCTAGATGTACCAATTGTGTCTGGTTTGGGCATTAACCCAAACCAGACACAATTGGTTATCTTTACTATAATGAATAATGCCCCACACGTGGACCCTCCACCTCGGATAAATGGAATAAACCTAGTCATTTTCGAAAGTGTAAAATTTTTAGGAATAATAATAGGTAACTGTAATTTAGACGTAACGTATTGGAACGTGTAATTCCTTACACGTCGCCTTATATTCCTGCAAAAAGGCTGTAGGGTCCTAAAATAGTCCATTGGTTATATATTGCAGTAGTTCGTCCAATTCTGTTATACGGCATTTTGGTATGGTGGACGGCAACTGACAAACTATCCATTACAAAACTACTATTAAAGGTTCGGAGAACGGCATGCCTCTGCATAAGCGGAGGCTTAAGGACTACAGCGACTGTGTCTCTACAAGCCCTACTCCATATACTGCCGATTAATATTGTGGCGAGAGAAGTTGCAACTAGAGCGTCACTAAGATTAAACTGCCTATCAATGTGAAGGTACACGGTACTACGGTCACATGAGGCTATCAAAGTGTAGTGCTATGGTAACGGACAGAGTGGACTATATACCAACGGTGTACACCAACCGAGAGGAACTACATCACTATGATACCAGCCAGAGATGAATGGGGTGGCAGAATACCAGGTTATAGAAACCATCTCCCCTTTTACACGGATGGTTCGAAGCTTGATGAAAAGGTTGGCATCGGAGTACACTGTGAAGAACTTAGTTTGGATATAGCTCACAGACTAACAGATACCTGCAGTGTCCAGCAAGCCGCAATAATGGCAATATGGGAAGTCGCCAAGTGGCTGAGTCGCAACAGAGTAACCAACACTGGCGTTGTCATTTACTGGACTCTGGAGGGCACATCCCTAAATTCACAAACAGCCCTCGACTGCCGCAGAACTCTTAACGAGATGACTGAGCATTTTAATATACACCTCATATGGGTGCCTGGACATAGGGATATTCCGGGGAACTGCAAAGCCGTTGAACTTGCTAGGAAAGGGACGAAATTAAAAATTCTCGAAGAATTTGCATATATTGGTGCGTCACTATCCACGTGCAAGCTTTGGCTTAGGCAAGAGGCAATCAGGCAGTCCAACGAAGAATGGACAGAAATCGACACATATAGGGTAGCTAGACAAATCTGGCCAAGGTATGACTTGAGAAGGTTAAAATATCTCCTCGCGCTAGAGAGGAAAAGATTGTCTACGTTAGTATCAGTTCTGACGGGACACTGCCTGATCAGCGAACACGCCAGAAGTTTGGGTATTAACTGCAATGACTTCTGCAGAAGCTGCGGAGATGAGGAAGAAGTGGAGAGCATTGAGCACATGCTATGCGACTGTCCCGCTGTGAGTAAACGACGACTGGACATACTGCGGTCGGCCTTTCTAGGCAGTCCAAAAGATCTTTCCGGTACCGACATTCGTACTATCGATAAGTATCTATATCAAACAGGATGGTTTCGATGAGGGGCATTTTAGCCCGTGGTAGCACTAGGTCCCTAGTGGGCTATGTGAGCTGACAAGAAAAATACGCCTGCCACCTAACCTATGTATGTATTGTATTTAAAACTAGCTGAGCCCGGTGCGCTTCGCTGCCCATGTCAAAATTCGCGCTGTAGAAACTGTATTTTATATCCGATCAGTACGAAATTCGGCAGAAAGAGGTTTGTTATTACATGAAGGAATACTGCCAAATTCGGAGAAAATCGGTTCAGATTTAGATATAGTCCCCATATATATGTTACCCCCGATTTGAAATTCAAGCGCTGTAGAAACTGTATTTTATATCCGATCAGTAAGAAATTCGGCATAAAGAGGTTTCTTATTACATGAAGGAATGCCGCAAAATTCGGAGAAAACAAGTAAGAAAGTTTCAGTCGGGTAAACCGACTAAGGTATACCCTCACTTTGTGAATAATGTAATATATAACATTACACCAATAAATCTGTCAATTTGTGTGGGAGGTACCAGAAGGGGTTTTCCAAATACACATATTTTTCGGTAAACAGTACATTCTTAAATACATTGCATTGTGCTGAACTATAAGCGTTTATGTGCACTGGTATATTAAAGTTACGAGCTATGTAATTTTGGTATGATTTGGTCATTTTGTGTGGGAGGTACAAAAAGGGGCGGGGTGATAACGCCCACTTTTTACGGGACAATATGCACTATAACAGCATTACACTGTACAAAATTTCAAGTACTTGTATGCACTGGTATTAAAGTTACAAGCCGTTTACTTTTGGTACGAAACGGTCCATTTGTGTGGGAGGTACCAAAAGGGGCTGTACAATAATGCCCATTTTTTACCGGACTATAGGCGCTACAAAAACATTATACTGTAGAAAATTTCAAGCATTTTTATGCACTTGTATTAAAGTAATAAGCAGTTAAATTTTGATGCAAAATGGTCCATTTGTGTGGGAGGTACCAAAACGGGCATGCCAACTTCACCCATTTTTCTCGAGTTAATAGCGACTAATATACTAATATTATGTGCAGAATTTCAAAAGATTCGAATAAGTAGTATAGAAGTTATTAAAGAATCAATATTTCACTAAATTTTAACCCTTTGTGTGGGAAGTACCAGAAGGAGTAGACCAATATGGCCCATCTTCGAACTCATCCGGAGATAGATCAAAATATTACCACATACCAAATTTGAAGTCAATCGGTTACTCCTTTCGAGAGTTATCGTGCGCACCAGCCAGCAGACACACAGACAGACAGGCAGACAGACAGACAGACAGACAGACAGACAGACAGACAGACAGACGGACGGACATTGCTCATTCGACTTAAAATGACCCAAAACGGATTTCCTCCGAACATACTTAGGGTCTTAGATCACTCCTTCGATGTGTTACACTTTTTTCCGTAGCAAATGATATATACCCTCGTCACACTAAAGTGAGGGTATAATCAATTCAGATTTAGATATAGCCCCCATATATATATGTTACCCCCAATTTGACATGTAAGCGCTGTAGAGACTGTGTTTTATATCCGATCAGTACGAAATTCGACAGAAACAGGTTTCTATTTTACATGAATGAATATTCTAGGAAAATCGATTCAGATTTATATATAACCTCCATATATATGTTCCTCCAGATTTGGTTACAAAGCGCTATAGAAGTTGTACTTTACTTCCGATCATTACAAAGTTCTCCAGAAAGATTTTTCTCAATTTAGGAACGAATATTGCTTAATTTTGCGATTATCGGTTCAAATACATTTACCAATTATTCCAAATTATTATCGCAATGACCCTTATCGCATTGTTAGGGAGGTGTAGGGTATTATATAGTCGGCCCCGCCCGACTTTCTGCCTTTCCTTACTGGTATTAGTAATAAATTCACTGAATGAAAAAATACCGAATTCAGTGGAAAGTCCAGAAAATAGAAATGTATACTTATAAAATTTCCAAATTCTTGTTTCATTGATATTGCATCACATTATCATATTGCTATTGTATTGGAGTGAGCAGCTGTAATTATCGCATACCGAGCATTTTTGTTCATGTATTTCCTATATAATACTTGCAAGATATATCAAAATATGGGCTGGGCCACGCCCATTGGTCCGATTCCGCCCATTTTCTGACCAATTACGTAGAATGCCACAAGATACATATACACAACATTGCAGCACTCCCGATAGCAAATTGTGCAAGATATAAAAATTTCAAAATTTGGTCATTGTGGGCGGGGCCACGCCTATTCGTCCGAACCCGCCCATTTTTGGACCAATCACGTAGATCGCCAACGGATATATATACACAAAATTCCAGGTCTCTCGCTAACAAAATGTGCAAGATATCACATTTTTTAAATTTGGCTTATATGGGCGGTGCCACGCCCATTGGTTCGATCCCGCCCGTTTTTGGATCAATCACGTAGACTGCCACCGTTTACATATACACAAAATTCCAGCACTCTCGCTAACAAATTGTGCAAAATATCTCAATTTCAAAATTTGGCTTATATGGGCGGGGCCACGCCCATTGGTACGGTCCCGCCCATTTTTTCACCAATTACGTAGAATGCTACCAGATACATATACGCAACATTGCAGCACTCCCGCTAGCAAATTGTGCAAGATATCAAAATTTTGTCTATGTGGGCGGGGCCACGCCCATTGGTCCGATCCCGTCCATTTTTGGACCAATCACGTAGACTGCCACCGTTTACATATACACAAAATTCCAGCACTCTCGCTAACAAATTGTGCAAAATATCTCAATTTCAAAATTTGGCTTATATGGGCGGGGCCACGCCCATTGGTCCGATTCCGCCCATTTTTGGAAAATTCACATAATCTGCCATTAAATGCATACAAACAAAATTTCAGCACTATACCTATAATAGGAGCAGAAATATCGGATTTTTAACCTGCGATTTGTATGGGAGGTACCACGCCCCTTTGTCCAATTAATTTTTTTTTTCTATATAAACCATCTCGTGAGAATTTAGAATCGAATAAAAAAAAAATCATCCAAATCGCTCCAGCCGTTCTGACGTGATGCCATTACACAGATGGACCGTTTCATTTTTATATATATATATAGATATATAGATATATAGATATAGATATATAGATATATAGATATAGATGTGTTCAAGGAAGAAAATTTGGTTTATCGTAAATCTGGAGTGTAGTTGTCTAAAATTTCGTTCATCAGTAAATAATGTTTTCTTTGCGTTTAAATAAATAAAATAAACATTATTGGAGGGTACATTTCAAACACATTATATAGTTGGTTTTAAATACATTATCTTTGCATCAGGGATTCGGTTTTAAGTGGTAGAGGATCACTGTGTGAATCGGATCGGTTTTAATGTGGGTTATTTTGAGCGGAAATGCAACAGAACACACATTTCGCCTATGCCGAATGAGCATCTGTGCGTTCAACATGGAGTGAACATAATCTGCAGGAATGGTGTGGGAAGGAGTGACAGGATACGGAGTGGCAGGATTTTTTGATATAACTCTAATCGATTCTCTTTCAGTCTTACCAAAAAAACGAAATTCTTCCATAAAATCACTTTAAACTCTGTTCCGACTCTCGGGTTTGCATATTTATTAGTATGTGAATACATTGATTGCAAATATAATTTATTTACAAATATATAAGTTTGATTGCGTCATCCGTTTACTGCACCTTCTCGACACACATTAATTGGGACGAAGCGTCATTTCCACAAATTTCAGAGAGTTTTTTAGGCCTTTGAAATAATACCACATAATAATTTCATTCCTCCACACGGCAGCGTTCCCGTCCTTTTTATAGGGTCCGTTCAGATTACTGCAACAAAAAGAAACAAAAATGTCTTTAATAATTACGTTCTGAATATTCTTTAACATATATATAAAAGGTTTGTTAAAAAAAGGATACCTTTAAAATTTCGCGCTCTGCATACATCGGATTTTACATTTGTGGTCTTTTTTGTTTATGTACATTAGAGTGTCCCAAAAAAATAAAAGTTATTTTTTTTCAACGCATACACACCCTTTAGTTTTGTTCGAATAATAAAATTTGAACAACGGCAACCTGTGCCGACTTCCATCGAAATTTGTCAGAGCTTGCATAATAAGCCGTGAGGAAGCTGACACCTTGATATGCTTGTTCAGATTTTAGTATACGCAAAATTTCGTTCAGTAAACATGCCAGTGGAGTTACGTAGCGCTAAAATTGCACATGCTGATGCCCTTAAATTAATGCGGGTAAATGAAGATAGGATGTAATTGCAACAGCAGAGAGAGGTAGAAAGACTAGGCCACTTAGATGGTGTAGACAAAAAACATTGAGGACCAAAACCGGCGTGCGATATACTTTTCAACCATTACTCCTTCGACATCATATTATAAACCCCTACAAGTTACAAGATATCGAACCTATCCACTCGAGTGACAAACTATCACCGGCTTTAGATTCACGCAAATCTAAAGAAGAAAGTCTACCGATAGTTATTGCTTACGATAACAAAGAAGAACTGATCGCTGTTCCGAAATTGGACGACTCTACAGCAAGTGAAGGGGCACAGGTTATTTGAAACGCTATTGGAATCACAAAGACAATGGGCAAATTTTAGGTTATGATAGTACTGCTTCACAGATGCCGAATTAGTGGAGCATGTATGCTTCTCGAACAGAAACCATCAGGTCTAAAAAATTTTATTAAATACCGTATTTAAGTAAAACTTAATGAAGTCGACTTTTTCGACTTTTTTCATGTACCAGTATTACCAAATTTATATTACATTTGGCTAAAATGAATAAATGCGCGTTATGGGTTAGAACAAAAACCTTTTTTTAGTTGTATCAACAACAATATCGAATCAATTTAAGAGTTAACAGGTAAGAAAGTTCAGTCGGGTAAACCGACTTAAAAATTCCATCACCTTCAGTCTCAAAAAAATTTAATTTATTTATTATTATTTTAATAATGCAAAATGGTCCCCTTGTGTGTGAGGTACCAAAAGGGGCTGGGCCACTTCGGCAAATTTTCTCAAGCTGATAGTGACAGATAAACTATTACTATGTGTAGAATTACAGAAGATTCGGATAAGTAGTAAAGAAGTTATGAGAGAATCAATATTTCACTAAATGGTAACCTTTTGTGAGGGAGGTACTAGAAAGAGTGGACCAATATGGGCCATCTTCGAACTATTATTACATACCAAATTTGAAGTCAATCCGTTACTCCTTTCGAGAGTTATCGTGCGCTCCAGCCAGACCGGCAAATGGTCAGACGGACGGACAAATGACTTCAAATGTCCTAAAACGGTGACTTTTTGCCTGTACCCAAAACTGAGATGACCAATGACACATGGAAGGACGGAGATTTTCAACGATTCAAGATATAAAGACTGCATCGCTGAAAGAACGCAAGGCTGTTGCAAAAATTGCTCATCATAAGTTCTCCGAAGATTGGAACAAGCGTTGGGACAAGTGTTTTATATCTGAGATGCACAATTGATATTATGAACAAATAAATGTTCACCATAGTGTTTGACCACACCTCGCAACGTTGGTAATCAGTTCTACGAATAATGTCTTTATTATTTACTTTTAACAATCTCATATAACTTCCGTTCTTGTTGCGATAGTTGGGAAACAGTTGCTTATATTATTTATGACTAAACACATATTTTTTCTAAAAAAGTTAACATTTTTATGACCTCCTCCATAGAATGGGGTTATATTAACTTTGCTATACTATTTGAAAATAGTATGGGGACACCGTATAGTATTGTAACACCGTGAAATATTAATAAAGGACCCAAAAAGTGAATATATTCTTTCGTTGCAAAAATCTAAGAGCAATTTCCGTCTGTCGGTCAGTATGTCTCAATTACGCTGCAATTTAAAATAATAGATCAAAGTGACGGAAATTTGGTACAAATACATCCTATAGCTGAAACATCACTTGGGATTGAATAGCGTCAATATCGGCCCAATTTGAAAATTACCTGTAGCCGCAATATTTGCCGTACCACCATCCTCCACCTCCGCCAAAATCTGAAGAACATTTATCCTGATCCTTCGTTGCGAACGGTACACCTAAATTAGATGACAATGCATCACCTGCATTACCCGAATATTGGCCCAAACTTGATAATTCGTATTTTGAGCTTTCGCTGTCAATTACAAAATGATTGTACTCGGCATATCGGCGTTCGTGTTCCCAGTCCTCCATCTCAATCCTGAGAGTATATGGACGATTGTGGGTTAATTTGTGTATGAAGAACTCGCTCGAACTGTTCCCAAAACCCATTTGATATTCCTGCCAAGTGCGGGCGAAATTCACAGATCCATCTAGGCGTCTTTGAATGACAATGGGTTTGTTTTGAGATATCTCATCGTCGAGTTCTGCAAAAGTCTTGATTAACCCTTTTTGTTCTTCTTCGGGCATTCCATTATTCTTATTACATTTCAAACCATTTTCTTTAAGCTGAGCGAATTGATTTTCCTGCTGCTTTAGTTCTGCAAGCAGTTTTTCATTTTCTTCTCTATAATTAATGAGTATTACATCGGAATCGCTTTTTTGCAGCTTCAATTGCTCGATTTGCGAATGAAGCGCTTCGTCCTGCTCATTCTTTTGATTTCGATTTATTTCACTCATCAATTTATATATTGCTTCATCTTGTTCATTCTGCTTTATGATATTCTTCATTAAGATTGCATTTTTTTCATTAATTTTTGCGAGTATTTCCGCTTTTGTTTTCGTTTTCGTTTCCTCATTTTGCCTTTCAATAATATTATTCAGATTTATTTTACTTTCGCTTTGTATTCGATTGACTAAGTTCGTTGTGACCGCATCATTATCATGGCTGGAGTCTATATCAAAGGTCTGGAAAAGGAGAAAATATTGAAAGAAAATCCATCATATAATTAATAAAATCTTTCAATGATTAAATTAAAGAAAATTACATTGGTTTTTGGGAACAACGTCGACCTTCTCCTGAAAAATTGCATAACGACCGGATGTTAGTTAAAACTTCTATAGCAGTTTTATAACAAATCGGAAGGAATATACATATATTGAAATGTCTTACTTACGAGTACTATGTTATTTTAACTATGTTAACTTACTAAAATACTCTAACATAACAGTCAGTGTATGGGATCGTTACACTCACTTGTACGCAGAACATAGTTCTATGCGACTCTCTCGCAGTTCGTTGTAATGCAAGAACATTGATATTTTTCATAGACATTTTTTACGCAAAGAGGAAGAAATATATGTACATGTTTCCATCTCTCTAAAAAATTGTTTTCACTGACATTACATTGACTTTATGATACTTGTTGTTATACCAATGACTCTAGATATCGCCTAAGCTATATTTTGTAATGAGAAAGTCCCTTTAATTGTGAAGAGTTTTACTCCAGTGCTTTATTATTCATTTCTGTATTAATTTTGATACAATATTTTATTATTATGCCTGCTGTCTAATAATAATGAAGACAGGCGGAACACAGCCTGCTTTTATGTCGTAAGGCTAAACAATAAAAACAAAAAACCATAAGGAAGGTCTGAAGTCGGACGGAGGCCTTCACTACCCTTCCGAGCAGAAAAGGGACCAATATTGTCAAGTTTGTCAAATAGTAATGATCTGTTCAGAATTTTTTTTTTTAAGCGCTTTGATTACTGCTCGACAAAGGCTACATCTAAACCTGAACCGATTTTCTTCAAATTTGCAACGGTCTTGACTTAAGAAAATATGATTTGCTAAATTTTCAACGGACATGCTGAGAAGTATTATTCGTACAAGAAACTTTTTTTATCTGCTAATTTGGATAAATATGTGTTGAAAAAAAGGGATATATCGGTTAGATGCAAAATCGGCTACAAATTCGATAGTGTTCTTCATTGGATCAATGAACTCTTCCCTCCTAAGTATTACAATAATCGAATTCCAATCACAATCTAAAATCCAAAATGACGTAATATCAGAAAATCAAAATGAATGTTATGCATGATTATAGACTATTAGACTACACATTCCGACAAAATTTGGAGTTCAATATCGAAAATTTAAAATTTTGTGCGTAAAATTCCAAATGACGCAACAACAAACAAGGTCATTAAAAAGTGGAAAGATTCATAAAATTTTATTTATTTATTCGGAATGTACGCCAAAAATATTTGCACTAGATTTCTTATTTAATTTCGACTTAATAGTCTGTAAATTAAAGCTTAAAATTACTTTAACTGTTTTTTTACTTTACTTGAAATAGCATGAACATGTGGGTTACGTCATTTTGGATTTCAGGTGTCGAAATACAGCTTATATAGAGATTAGATGCCAAATCGGAATAAACATATCGTCATTAGAAATGAAAAAGAGCTTAACAACAAGAACCAGTAAGGAAAGGCAGAAAGTCGGGCGGGGCCGACTATATAATATCCCATGCTATAAGGGTCATTGCGATAATAATTTGGAATAATTGGTAAATGGGTAAGAACTAGAGTGATCAAAAAACCGGTTTTTTTGAAAAAATAAAAACCCGGTGGAGGGTTTATTAAAATTTTTATAAAACCGGTGGACGGCTTTTTTCGACTCTGAAAACCGGGGAAACCGGTGGAATAGGTTTTTTCGGCATAACATAAAAGTATGAACTTTGCAGTGTGAATAATATTTTCTTTTTAATAACGAGAAACTTAAGTGTTTTACTGATGGCCTCTTCTTCAATCTTTTTAAGAAATTCGCAAACATATTTTTGTTGCGAAATTCAAACTTTTTTGACATTTTTTTTTTTTTTTTGAAAAAACCCATATTTCTCATATTTTTCCCATTTTGTTCATAACCGATCAGACTACGATTAAATGAAAATGAAAAATAAAAATATAATAAACATGAATTTTTTGACGTTTTTAAGAAGTTTTAACTAAACAAATATTAATTAAACATTTTATTTTTTTCGCAATATCTCGTAAGATATCTTTCAAACCGGTTGCACCGGTTGTTCGAAATTCATGTTTTTGAGAAAAACCCGGGACGATGGAAGCAAAAAACCGGTGGGCCGGTTTGTTTTTTAAACCGGTTTTGATCACTCTAGTAAGAACATATACATATATGTGGATATATCTAATTCTGAACCGGTAATCGCTAAATTAAGCAACATTCGTTTCTAAATTGAGAAACATCTTTCTGGAGAATTTTGTAATGATCGGAAGTAAAGTACAACTTCTACAGCGCTTTGTAACCAAATCAGGAGGAACATATATATATGGAGGTTATATCTATATCTGAACCGATTTGCTCCCAATTAGGTAGTGTTCTTTCGTGTAATAATAAATAAAATAATTATAATAAAAATAATAATAATAATAAATAAATAAATAATAAATCGATTTTCCTTCTTTCTGCCGGATTTCGCTGTGGTCGGAAATAAAATACAGTTTCTACAGCACTTGAATTTCAAATCGGGGGTAACATATATATGGGGGCTATATCTAAATCTGAACTGATTTCCCCCAAATTTTGTATTGTTTCTAAGTGTATCATGAGACTACTCTCTGCCAATTGTAATCGGTTCAAAAATGTTGCTTATACAGTGCATATATGCCAAATCGGAGGTACATATATACTCGTATGGGAGCTATATGTAAATCTGAACCGATTTTATACAATAGGGATCGTCCATGGGCCTAAAGAAAGATATGTGCAAAGTTACGTTGAGATCGGACCATAATTGCGACCTGTACTTTGATTACAAGAATACATCTACAGACAGACCGACATAGCTAAATCGACTAAGAAAGTGATTACAAGTCGATCGGTATAATAAGCAATGGGGGTATATCTTTTCCTTTTGGGTGTTACAAACTAATGCACAAAGTCATAATACCCTGTACCACAGTGTGGTGTAGGGTACAAAAATGGTAATTCAGTTTTTGATGGAGTGCGATACACTGTAAGAACGACAAGCGACCCACTATCCAAAATTGCGAAATTTTTGACGAAACTCAAAAGGGCCTAACTACAAATTATTTAGTTTTTCATAGTTAATAATTCATATTTCGCGCTGTTTTCACAAACTACTTATAATTTATAAATCATTTTTGTGGGAATTTATATATGCTTCGTTATGTTTAGGTATTATCCTTAAGAAACCGTTTGTCTAACGACAAAATTTTTAATTTTATTTAGTTTTTTCCTTCTCCTGTAAAGTTTTCAAATATGTTAATACGTACTTTCTCGTTTCTGATGACGATAGACATGAGAGTTACATCTAAATAGAAGAACAAAAACGTTATAAAAGTGTATACATATATATACAGCAAAAGAGAATATTAACAGAAACTTATAGAACGAATAAATAACGTAAATTATTTTGACAGGACTCTTAACGATCTTTAAAAATGCCACAATGTACCCCCAGCGCGAAGAAGAATGCCTCTAGACTAAGTTTTTATTAGTAATCTAATTTAGAGAATTTAATTTGAAATTATAAACTTTTCTTTAAATGATTTAACAGAATACAAACTACAACGTAAATACGTAAATCATTTAAAAAAAACATAAATCGGAAATCATTTAAAAAAAGTTTATAACTTAAAATAAGATTTTCTAACTTACATTACTAGCAATAACTTATTTTTGTCATTATTTAGTTAGTCGTTATTTATTTACCGAAAGTAATGCTGGCGATAATGAGATATCATTACCTGGTAATGACATTTACTTACCAAGATTTTGATGGATTATATTTTTGTACTTGATTATTAAGCGATTTGTCTATGAATCGAGAGGTAGGCCAGTGGTTCTGATGCTAAACTACGAAACCATGAGGTCGCGAGTTCAAATGAAATTGTTCGTCATATGACGACAATTATACGCTCTACCAGTGTTGCCGTTTTTGGGTTTTTCTACCAAAATTGGTAGAATTTTTTTAGTCTGGTAGAATCGATGTAAATTTGGTAGATTTAACGCTTCTCAAAATATTTTTTATAGAAGTTCTGACAAAAATCGTGTATTAAATTTCTATGGTTTTGCAACAATTACCCGATACAAATAATAAGTAATATCGCTGACTGTTGACGACCTAATTATCCTAATTTTTTGTAGAATGCCAAACAAATTTAATATAAAAACTTGAAAAAAATGTGAATTGAACAGAATGGAGAAGTAAGATTATACGTAAAACAAATGTGAACAAACTATATAAAGACTAAAGTCGGGTTGAGCCGACTATATGACCACTTTTGTCCGAGCAGAATAAGCAAACATACTGTGATTCTAAATCTTAAATTTGAACTCGCAACGTTCTATCTAACGTTCTGTACTTAACAGCCTGTTTCTGTAACTTTTCTTTCGTTCGCTTGCCAGACGACAAACAACTGATTTGGGTTTCACTAACTACCATCACAACGGCAAGTCGCTCGATAATGAACTCGTACGAAAACGTAATCACTTCAGTTTGAATTTTGGTTTCTCTATCTCTCTTTGCTGTCATCTGGGCGAACACAAATGTCAGATCGAGTCACTTTATTTTATTTGTCGACTGATAGGAACAATGACAAAAAAAAGTTATTAAAAGTAAAAAATAAGTAGATATTAAAATAATTATGGTAAAAACAATTAAATAATAATAAAATTGTATACATATGTTTACATTTTCAAGCATAAAGAAGTCAACATTGGCAGCTCGCTAAGATGGAAAAATTCATCAGTGCACAATGAGAGAGACGTGTGTGAGAGTGAGAAAGAAATGAGAGTGTTGGATCAGCTCAGCTGAACCACCCAGGGTTGATTTTTGGTCACAAATAGTGTAAAGGATACATAAGTGTATTTTCTAAGGTCGACCATACAAAAATGTGTGCTTTTTTAGACCGGAAGTTGTGAAATTATTGACCTGGCAATTACATTATTTGCCAATTGGTAAATTTCTAACGTCATTGACGTAATGCCAGGCGAACGAACGAACGAACCTTAGAGAAACCAAATTCCAGACGAAAGTGAGTGATTGGTTTTCGTTCGCAGAGACTTTCGTTAGAAATACAGAAACAGGCCGTAATTTCATAACGATCGGATGTTAAAGAAAGCTTCTAAACTCATTAATCCCGAATTGGAAGGAACATATACGGGTATATGGGGGCTATATATAAATCTGAACCGATTTTCTTCAAACTTGTCAAAGTTCGTTTCTGTAGCAATAAACTTCTCTGCCAAAATACATAACCTCCGATAGTTATTCAATAAAGTTTCTATAGCACTTTGATAAAAAATCTGAAGGAATTTATATGTGGGGCTATATTTAAATCTTAGCCGAAAGAAACTGTACTCTCCCAAAGTTCATGATGACCCAATATTAAATAAAGTATATATAGCACATCGATACCAAATCGTAAGGAACGTATATATGGGGGCTATATCTAATTCAGAACCAATTTCGTTCAAAATTTACAATGTTCATTCCTGGTTCATTTGTGCCAAATCTAGTAATGTACGATGTAAAATACTAGTTCTATCGCGATTTGATGTCAAATATATGGGAGCTATATCTAAGTCTGAAATTCTGTACCGTTCGTCCTCGTTGCGAAAATATTGTCCGTGCCAAAATTCTTCCGGATTTTGTCTAGAATTGCGACCTGTGCTATGGTTACAAAGTTTACATGTGCAGCGGACGGACGGATAGACATCGCAAGATCGAATCAGCAGGTGGTTTTGAGTATATCCGTATAGTTTAGGTTAGGTTATGGCAGCCGTATATGTTTTATACAAGCTCACATAGACCAGTTTAGGTCCCTAGTGTTACCACGGGCAGAAAAATGTCCCTCATCGAAACCAACCTGTTTGATATACAAATTTATCGATAGTACGAATATCGGTACTAAAAAGATCTGTTAGGCTGCCTAGAAAAGCCGACCCCAGTATGTCCAGTCATCGTTTACTCAAAGCAGGTCACCTCTTCCTCATCTCCACAGCATCTGCAGAAGTCATTAGGGTCAATACTAGGGTAATCAAAAACCGCACCGGTTAACCGGTCAATCGGTTTCTCTTTAAAAACCGCCTATCGGTTTTCGGTTTTTCTGCATTTTCGAATAACTCGAACCGTCGGTTTTTTCAACTCGGTTTACTCGACTTTTCGGTTTTTTGAAACCATTATAAAATGATAAAGAAAATATTATTTTTGAAATGGAAACCTACCTAAAATTTTGAAAACATCTTGACTTCATTTGCGCATATCCATCGATTTCAAAATGCAGTTTTATATGTATTTATACTGCATATTTTATCGAGGGTCTAGGTGATTATTGCGGTATAGAAATTAATTAACAATCCTTTCTAATTGAAATGTAGGTATAAATAAAAATACATTTGTCCAGTTTCACATTTCGACAAGTTTTCATCTCTATAGTATGCTCAAGTCAGAATCCGCTACTACTGATAATATATATATATAATCGGTTTGCCATTTGAGCCATTCATATGAGGCTAAAACCTAAGATTTTGCCGATCTTCACTATTAGTCAAGTTTTATAAAACTCCTAATCAATTTTTTTGTAAAGAAATCTTTTTAAAAATTGAACATAAATATTATAAATATCGCAGATATTATAATATTATAGCATAAATGAAATCGAAACAATTACCTATTATAAATACTCGTAAAAATATGAAGTGTTTAAAATACAATGTTCCAATAAATCTTAATTTAATTGAAATATGGTTGCGTATTGAATTCGCACTACGCTTATTTTTTGTCATCTAACAAAATTTTGAGCATTATTTATGCATTTTATTAAAAAAAGAAAAAAACCGAAAACAACCGGTTCACCGGTTTTTTATTTTCGGTTAAACCGAAAACCGGTTTTAGAGTTAACTTAATTTTCGAAGAAACCGAAAACCGTATTTTCAAAATATCCGGGTTTTTGATCACCCTAGTCAATACCCAATCTTTTGGCGTATTCGCCGATCAAGCAGTGTCCCGTCAGAACTGATACTAACGTAGACAATCTTTGCCTCACTAGTGCGAGGAGATATTTTGATCTTCTCAGGTCATACCTTGGCCAGATTTGTCTAGCTACCCTGCAGGTGCCGATTTCTGTCCATCTTTCGAAGGACTGCCTGTATACTTTAAGGTGGTTCTGGGTCTGGGTCTAGAATTTTAATGCGTTACAAACATCTGGACCAAAAAAAATTATAATAACCTCATTGAAAGAGCAATCAGAATCGGAAATTAAAAACCCTTCTTCAAGTGATTAGTAGAAAAGGAAACCAAATAAAAAAAATTTAATTCAAAGTTATATTTAAATACAAATGAAAAATACCTTACAGTAGCAATTTATGCATATGTTTTTCGTAAAATAAAAAATGGAAGATTTCAAACGATTTTGGTAGAAAAAATTTATTGTAGTGGCAACACTGCGATCTACCCAATTTTACGCTCTTCTACTTTCTCACCACATTCCACCACTGGTGGTGAACAAACAATGGCAATTAGGAAATATCCGCTACCATACAAACCCACTCGTAAATTTTTTTCTTTTGTCCACGCTTACTTTTTGAATAATTGTAAGCGTGGGAGTAAGCGGTTACTTTTCAGCTGCTTGTATGCTTGAGTGGAAGCACTTTCCTCCAATGGCAATGAAGGGAGGCCAAATATAATATATTATAAGCAGTTACTAGTTTTGAATTTAGCTTACCCGTCAGATTATTTGGTAATGGGAAATTTTGCTGGGTTGTGCATTGACAACATTAACACTACGCTGTATGCAGTTTTTATTGTTTACGAAATGGCCTTTGACTCTATAAAACAAGTAAGAAAGTTTCAGTCGGGTAAACCAACTAAGATATACATACCCTCACTTTGTGAGTAATGTAATATGGAATATTAAACGAATTATTCTGTCAATTTGTGTGGGAGGCACCAGAAGGGGTTTAACAAATACACATATTCTTTGCTGAATAGTAGATACTTTAAATACATTGCACTGTGCCGAATTATAAGCGTTTATGTGCACTGGGATATTAACGTTATGAGATAATATTAAATTTTGCTATGATTTGGCCATTTTGTGTGGGAGGTACAAAAAGGGGCTTGGTGATAACGCCCTTTTTTATAGGGCTATAGGCACTTCAAAAGCGTTAAACTGTGCAAAATGTTGTTGCATTTTCGTACATTGGTACTCACGCTGTAAGCCCTTAACTTTTTGTGCAAAATGTACACCTTCGTGTGGGAGGGGCGTGGCAATAACTTCCATTTTTCACAGGGCTATAGACACTATAAAAGCATTACACTGTACAAAATTGCAAGTATTTTTATAGACTGGTATTAATGTTATAAGCTGTTAACTTTTGGTGCAACATGGTGCATTTGCGTAGCAACTTCGCCCATTTTTCTCGAGATGATAGCGACTAACAAACTAATACTATGTGTGGAATTTCAGAAGATTCGAATAAGTAGTATATCAGTGATTAAAGATTGAATATTTCACAACATTTTAACCCTTTGTGGAGGAGGTACTAGAAGGAGTCGACCAATATGGCCCATCTACGAGATAGAAAAAATATTGCCACGTACCAAATTTGAAGAAAATCAGTTGCTCCTTTCGAGAGTTATCGTGCGCACCAGCCAGCAGACAGACAGACAGACGGACGGACGGACGGACATTGCTCAATGGACTTAAAATGGCCCAAAACGGATTTCCGCCGAACATACTTGGGGTCTTAGGTCACTCCTTTGATGTATTACACTTTTTTTCGTAGCAAATGATATATACCCTCGTCACACTACAGTGAGGTTACACTATGCAACAAAAATTTTGTCCAAAGGATGTGGATAACAGTTTCTGGTGTAATTTGGTGTCACAAACACGAAAAAATATTTAAAAAAAAATGTATGGTAAATTTTTCTTTTAAAATTTTTTTTTTAATTCGAACATTCATGAAAAGTACATTTAGCATTTGCACCATAATTATAAGCCTGATTTAGCCGTGTTATGCGTTAAATTAAAGGGGATTATGAGGGCTACATATGCTGCAAATATCACTTTCACGTGGAATCTTTGGTTTAGTAACAGTCGTCAAAAATATGAGAAAATTTAAAATATTTTATGACATTTTTAAAAAGCCAGCATGGTACGAATTAAACTCTTTCTATTTGAAAAAAATCTATGGATAGGTGTAAAAGTTATGAGCCATTTTGTAAACGTTAGGGAAATTCAAAACATCTTGTTTCATATTTTCCCGTTTTTAAATTATGTTTTTGCTTACGTTGAATTTGCCATATGTGAGAGAGTCATATAAGAGACATTGCACTTCCATTTTATTTTATGAGGATTGATGTCAGACATTATAAAATTATAGAGAGGGCGAAGTTTTATGGCCGTTCGTATCCCTCCATAAAACATTATATACAATGTGAGAGCTATATTGGATGAGATCCGCTCACATAGAGGGTCATTCAACAATATTTGTGGTTTTTATTTATAAGGTTTCCATTCAGTTACGCCTTTTAGGGACATGGACATCCCAGTCGTATATACAGGTAGTAAAATTATATGTACGCAATACAAAGTAGTACGCGGCAGTCTTGAAAATATTGGGTTTCTACATTCGAAGCAAATTATATGTCAGCTAAAGGTAATGCAACTTATGTACCTTAAACCCGGAATTTATGAATGAAATTTCTAATTAATAAATTAGTGTAATTCAGCGCCTTAAATAGATAAGTCGATTTTCTGAAAAAATTGTGTAGTTATATTTATGAGTAAAAGGCAAAGAACTTTCCAATGTGTAAATGATCCCGACAATTTCTGCTACATCTGCGGAAAATATGTAATTAAAATAATCGACGTGCGTTTAGTAAAATAATAGAAGAAATATATGTGTAATATTTTGGTATACGAGTTAAAAATATGAACGAACCGTGGACACCTAGTATTTTGTGTAATTCGTGCCATGTAAATCATACTCGATGGACTAGTGAAAGAATGCGGTAAGTACTTTAAAATTAATGTATGAGCATTACAATGTTTTGTGGAATAAAACGGTTTAATTTTAGAATTCACGTGCAATTTGGAATGCCAATGTTTTGGAGACAACCATTCATTCACGATACGGACTGCTATTTTGGTCTAAGTTAATAGATTGGAGTAGGAAGTGTCCAAGTATAGCTAACAGCCTAATTACGGAGACATCATCAAGTTCCACTGAGTACTAAGGTTTAGGTTAGGGTGGCAGCCGTATTTTTTTTTACAAGCTCACATAGACCAGTTTAGGTCCCTAGTGTTACCACGGGCTGAAATGCCCCTCATCGAAACCAACCTGTTTGATATATAAATTTATCGATAGTACGAATATCAGTACTGGAAAGATCTGTTAGGCTGCCTATAAAGGCCGACCCCAGTATGTCCAGTCGTCGTTTACTCAAAGCGGGAGAGTCGCAAAGCAAGTGCTCAATGCTCTCCACTTCTTCCTCATCTCCACAGCTTCGGCAGAAGTCATTGGAGTTAATACCCAATCTTTTGGCGTGTTCGCCGATCACGCAGTGTCCCGTCAGAACCTGTACTAACGTAGACAGTCGTTTCCTCTCTAGTGCGAGGAGATATTTTGACCTTCTCAGGTCATACCTTGGCCAGATTTGTCTAGCTACCCTGCAGGTGCCGATTTCTGTCCATCTTACGTTGGACTGCCTGATTGCCTCTTGCCTAAGCCAAAGCTTGCACGTGGATAGTGACGCACCAATATATGCAAATTCTTCGAGAATTTGTAATGTCGTCCCTTTCCTAGCAAGTTCATCGGCTTTGCAGTTCCCCGGGATATCCCTATGCCCAGGCACCCATATGAGGTGTATATTAAACTGCTCAGCCATCTCGTTAAGAGATCTGCGGCAGTCGAGTGCTGTTTGTGAATTTAGGGATGTTGCCTCCAGAGAATTGATGGCAGCCTGGCTGTGCGAGTAAATGACAACGCCAGTGTTGGTTACTATGTCGCGACTCAGCCACTTGGCTATTTCCCATATTGCCATTATTTCGGCTTGATAGACACTGCAGGTATCTGGTAGTCTGTGAGCTATATCCAGACTAAGTTCTTCACAGTGTACTCCGAAGCCAACCTTTTCATCAAGCTTCGAACCATCCGTGTAAAAGTGGAGATGGTTTCTATTACCTGGTATTCTGCCGACCCATTCATCTCTGGCGGGAATCATAGTGATGTAATTTCTCTCGAAGGTGTACACGGTTGGTATATAGTCCACTCGGTCGGTTACCATAGCACTACACTTTGATATCCTCATGTGACCATAGTTCTTGTACCTCCACATTTATAGGCAGTTTAATCTTATTGCCGCTTTGGTTGCAACATCTCTCGCCACAATATTAATCGCCAGGCTCCGCTTATGCTCAGGCAGGCAGTTCTCTGAACCTTTGTTAGTAGGTTGGTAATGGTTAGTTTGTCAGTTGCCGTCCACCAAACCACAATACCGTATAACAGTATTGGACGAACTACTGCTATATATATCCAGTGGACGATTTTAGGAGAGAGTCCCCACCGCGACCCTACATCCTTTTTGCAGGAATATAAGGCGACGTTGGCCTTCCTTACACGTTCCAATACGTTAAGTCTAAATAACATTTTCCTATCTAGAATTATTCCTAAAAATTTTACACTTTCAGAAAAGACTAGATCTGTTCCATTTATCCGAGGTGGAGGGTCCACATGTGGGACATTATTCATCCTAGTAAAGAGAACCAATTCTGTCTTGTTGGGGTTAACGCCCAAACCGCTGCTTTTGGCCCATCTAGCCAACTTGTTCAGAGCCACCTGTAGGATGTCTCTGAGGACGTTTACGAATTTGCCACTCACTGCGATTGCCACGTCATCCGCATATGCCACGACCTTGCAGCCACAACGTTCTACATCTAGCAGGATTTCATTCACCGCTAGGTTCCAAATTAGTGGAGACAATACTCCTCCTTGCGGGGTCCCTCTTTTTACATACCTTGTTAGAGTTGTGGACCCTAGACATGCTGTTATGCGTCTTCTGGTGAGCAGACTTTGAATTAGTCTAATCAAACTAGTGTTAACTTTTAGATGTGAGAGTGCCGCAATTACCGTATCTGAGTGAATGTTGTTAAAAGCCCCTTCTATGTCAAGAAATGCCACCATGGTGAATTCCTTGAAATGCAGGGACGATTCGATAGTGCTCACAAGTTCGTGCAGGGCTGATTCAGTAGACTTGCCCTTGTTGTAAGCATGTTGGTTCCCCGACAGGAGTTTTGTATCCAGGGTTTCCCTAATGAAATGATCTAAAAGTCTTTCCAGACCTTTCAATAGGAAGGAGGACAGGCTAATTGGTCTGAAGTCTTTTGGCCTAGTGTGTGATATCTTTCCCGCTTTAGGTATGAATACCACTTTGGTATCCCTCCATCGATTCGGAACGTATGAAAGCCTGATACAGCCTACATAAATATTCTCCAGCCAGGGGATAATGTACTTTAACATTTTCTGCATTTCTGCTGGAGTGATGCCATCTGGTCCATGTGACTTGAAGGGCTCAAAGCTGTTAATAGCCCAGCTTATTCTGGATCTCTCAGTCAAGAAGCTAGCGACGCTCGCAGTCCACACGCACTCTTGTTGGTCCTGCTGATCCTCGGGTACTGTTACAGAGTTCCCCGGGAAATGTGTGTCGAGCAGTACATTGAGCGACTGCTCGCTGTTTTTGGTCCAGTTATTTGCCTCATCCTGTAAATATCCCACTGTACAGGGTGAAGCAGATAATATCTTCCTCAGCCTAGCGGCGTCGGAGACCTTTTCCACTTCACCACAGAAGGTATACCAAGAGCGCCTTTGCGCCTTTCTAAGCTCCTTCTTATAGATCTTGAGTTGCACTTTATAGGCATCCCAATCATTAGCGATCCCAGTAGATTTAGCCTTATTGAATAGCTTGTTGCAGGTCTTTTTCATAGCCGTTAGCTCAGAAGTCCACCATTGGGGTTTAGTTTTACCCTTGTACCTTGTTTTTGGACAAGCTGCTTCAAGGGATGTATTGAATGATATGGTGATATGATCGACCAGATTATCCAGACCGGCTTTGTCATTCGGTTCGTACAGAAGTTTAGAGTTGAGGACTTTCTTGAAATTCTTCTCATACAGATGCCACTTTGTCTTCCTTACATTTCTGTGGACGGCGGGTTTAGGCGCTTTTTCCGCGAGTTTGAACTCAATATAATGGTGATCTGAGAATGAGTGGTCGTTCAGTACATTCCACCCAATAATTTTAGTAGCAAACTACATTCCACCCGGTCAGTAGCAAACGTTACGTCGAGTACTTCTTGTCTGTCTTTAGTTGTGAAGGTCGGTTTATTACCTATGTTACAAATACTAAGGTTGGTAGTTAGAATAAAGTCAAGCAGCGAATCACCCCTATTGTTTATATCCGTACTACCCCAGATAGTATGATGAGCGTTCGTGTCTGCGCCAATAATCAGCTCGAGCTCGTCAGACGTTGCTTCTTCTACAACTTCCCTGAATAGAGCAGTCGGTACTACAGATTCATAAGGCAAGTAGCTGGAGACCACCCAATATATGCGATTACCGATCTCCAGGCTAGCAGCTGTTTGGTCTGATCCAACTGGGCACCCGGCCACACCTCACCCGCTCGACTCAGAGCAGCCTTATACAGGTCTACTGATCTGGCATCACCGAAATATAAGAGCTTTACTCTCCCCTGATGCCATCCTGCATAGTTGCAGATTGGTGGTTTGGCCGGCATTTCTCTACGGACATCGAGGTAATGAGCCATAATGGCTGATTGTACATGACTCCATTTGTCCTTGAGGATGGATCCATCCTCACTACTTCTGTCTATAACAGCCATCACTAGACTCTCCTTCGCCACTTCATTGAAGGGCTTGGTGAGTGTCCTGTTGATGGTGACATTAGGGCCTCTTGCCTTTTTCGAAGGCAGAGGTTCATCAGGTGATCTGATTCGTTTTACTTTATTAGCCGTTAACACAGCTGAATTTGTGGCTCTTTCAGCCGACTCATTGGCCTTAGAAGCATCTATGACGCCTTTAGCCCAGGTAAGTGACTCTTTTTGTTTTTCGGTAAGAGCCGAAACCTCAACAGCCTCCAACTTCGTCAAAACTCTGAGCGCTACACGATGCTCATTGTGCTTCCGTTTTGACGGTCGGACATGACGTTTCCCCCTCACCGCTCCACCTGTTGTGAGTACTTGGGGGAGATTTTCACCACTGAGTACTAAACTCTGAGCGATTCAAGTTTGAGTCAGAAGTCATCGCTTTTAACTCAGTTACAACTCATTGATCTAGTGAGAGATTTGGAACTGACCAAAGATAAGGCAGAACTACTTGCATCTGGGATGAAACAGAACAATATTTTGGCCCCAGATGGTAACATATTATATTATAGAGTCCGTGATATACCTTACAAACAATTTTATACATACAATTCAAAGGAATGGCGCTTATTTGTTGCCAGCAGGAAATCTGAAACCATCGATTCCCATTGCTCATGCTGTCAACACTAAGGAATCATGCGAAACAATGGCTAAATTGATAAAATACATAAAATATGAACAACATGACTGGAAAATTAGTTGCGATTTAAAAGTAGTTGGGATGTTATGTGGAATGCAAGGCGGATATACAAAATAGTGCTGTTTTTATGCCTCTGGGATAGTCGTGCTGGCGAAGATCATTACAGAGGAAAGAAACGACCAACAAGAAAACACAATACATTGGCTCAAAACAACATAAAATACACACCTCTCGTCCAAAAGAAAACTGCATATTAAGCTGGGGCTCTTTAAACATTTAGTAAAAGCCTTTAGGAAAGATGGCAATTCACTCTCATATTTAAAAAGTTTACTTAATTAAAAGTCATTCTTTTCAAAAATTCGAAGGGCCTAAAATAAGGAAACTGATGAAAGATGTAAATTTCGAATAATATTTGACGTCGGATGAAATTGCAGCATGGAGGTCGTTTAAGCTTGTAGTTTCAAATTTGCTTGGATCCAAAAAAAAGCCCGCAATATCAAACAATGATTTGTTGAAAAATTATGAAAAAATTTGTAAGAAATATATTTTTCTATATTTATGTATATAACACATATGTATGTATTCTTTTTTTCGCTTTTTTTCGCTTTATGTATTCCAACAGGTGTAAATATGTCCCTCAAAATTAATTTTTTGCATTCTTATTTAAACTTTTTCAACGAGAATCTCGGCGACATAAGTTACGAACATGGCGGAAGGTTTCACCAAGAAATGAAGTCCATCGAGCGGCATGAACAAATGATGGAAGATTATATTTGATTCCTCATTAGAGAAACCGACTCCGAAATCTACAAACGTCAACAAAGAACTCACAATTACTTCTTATGAAACTTTTACATGTAAATAAACTCAAATGAACATAATATAAATAAAAGTAACAAATAAAATCGCTATTTAAACAGAAATTAAAAAACAAAATTTTTGAAATTCCCTGACCTCTACCAAAAGGGCTATAATTTCTACATTTATCCATAGATTTTTTTCAAATAGTCATCATCGCTAGGATGCAAAAAAAACAATATATTTTTTTACTTTTTTCCAATTTGTTTAATGAGTGTTACTAAACCACTGTTTCTAAGTGAAAGAGATATTTCCAACATTGGTAGTCCACATTAATAGCTTCAATTTAACGTATAAGTCGACCTGAGCGGGCATATACTCCAAAAATTATAGTGCAAATACTAAGAGTACCGTCGACGATAATAGTATTTTCAATAAAATTTTTTTTAAAAAAATGTATCCATAAAAAATTTTTATTTTTAATTTTAAAAATTTTGAATTTTTATTTTAAAAATTTTGAATTTTTATTTTAAAAATTTTAAATTTTTATTTTAAAAATTTTAATTTTTTTGATTTTATATAACAGTATGCCACAATCTGTACAAAAAAAATATTTGTAGGTCTGATACACAAAAAAATAATTTTTGTTACATAGTGTTATAATTGTCCTAAATATACGTTTTTATACAGACGTCACATGTTTTGCATTTTTGTGTGAACGTATCACTGCCAAAGATGGAAAACAACATAATAGTGTTTACTTTTTCTAGATCATGTATTTTTTAATGTACCCCTTTTTATCTCATCGTCGTATGAGCCACCAATCGAAATTTCCAGACAATTTATTTTCAGTTACATGTGAAAAATCATCGCCGCTTACATTTTGTTAGATGGCACAACCACTGACGACAAACAGCCGCCGACATTGTTGCTATTATTGTAGAATTAAAAATGTCCACTCGCACAAGCGCACACAACCTTCGGTAACTCTCACTATTATTCTCAATTTTGCGAAAACAAGGGGTCTAAATTCTCCTCTCGCAGTCAAAAATGATCTCTTAACTAAAAGATAACTAATTCTTAATTCAACGTTACCAAAGAACATGACATAAAATTAAAGTTATATTGTCTTTAAAAACATGACATGAGAATTTCTAAAATTTTATGGAAAAAAATCTTACAAACTATTAAAATTTATACTTGAGCTAATGACAGTTGTACTACAAACAAATATTAATTCTTTAATTTTATTACGTAACGTGAAAAACAACATGGCATAGTGTTATGGACATCTTATCAGAGAAGTAAGGAATTTTACTTTAAACGAATGAAAGTTTCTTTTCTTTAATTTAAAGAAATTTATTCTTCAAAAAAACACATATTAAATATTTGGTTTAAGGGCAAAATTGCTTTGAATTTCAGGTCAATATTTTTTCAGTGTATGTTCGATGATGGTCCATATTGGCCCACTCCTTCTATTACCTCCCCACAAAGGGTTAACATTTAGTGATATATCGATCCATTAATAACTTCTATAATACTTACTCGAATCTCCTAAAATTCCATACATGGTATTAGTTTATTAGTCGCTAACACCTCAAGAAAAATGGGCAATGTTGCCCCGCCCCTTTTGGTATTTCCCACACAAACACAGCATTTTGCACCAAAAGTTAACAGCTTATAACCTTAATACCAGTTAATACAACTACTTGATATTTTGTACAGTGTAATGCTTTTATAGTACCTAGAGTCCAGAGAAAAGTGGGCGTTATTGGCACGCCCCTTGTGGTTCCTCCCACACAAATGGACCATTTTGCACCAAATGTTAAGAGCTTATAACTTTAATACCGGTACATACTTTAACGTTATTAAATTGATAATAATTAATTAGCACAAAAAAAATAAATAAATTTACGAATATTTTTTTGGGACTCAAGGTGAGGGGATTCGTAAGTCGATTTACCCGTCTGAACTTTCTTACTTGTTTTATTTTACAAACTGTAATTTGATGTTTTTTTTGTTCTGCATATTATTGTTTGCATTTATTCACTGTTTTCATTGAGCGGTGGCGGGTGGGAATCAACTTTTGTGAAATTACCTTTTTTACGATTACTTTAGTTTTGCTTATTCGTATCTGAATATAAAGTACATACATATGTGGCTCATGATTCTTTGTTTCGTTTGTTGTATTTTGTAACTTTGGTAATATAATAGGAATTAATTAAATCAAATAAAGTGATATCGAGGCCAAAAGTTAATAGACGTTTAGTAATTCGTGTGGAATAATTTTGTCTCTTTAATTTCATGTAAGTGACATGATTTTTGCTTTAATTTAGCGGAGATTTTTTAATATTGGAGAAACACTAATCCGCGGGATTTAAACGAGACAGTTTTGCGAAGACAATGACATTACATTTACACTCTTTTACTCATACACTTACACATATCTCATTGTCTTCCCAGCAAACAAAATGTTCAGAATTCGGTCCGAAATCGGTTAGACAATCGGATAAATCATCCGATTTCGTATCGGATGTCAGACCGATATCGGTACCAAAAAACATGAAGTGGTTGTCATGTTGTCGGAACGACACGTCTGAATTAAATTCCAGTGAAATTCTGAAGGGACATTTGACGTGTCGTGCGAATTCGGACCGAATTCTTGCAAAATGTCATATAAAATTCGGATGTTTTGGCCGTCTAATCGGTACGATTGCTGACCGAATGTCATATAAAATTCAGATGTTTTATTCGACGAATCGGCCCGAATTCTTAACATATCGACGGGTCGAATCGGTCCGATTGATGACCGAATGTCATATAAAATTCAGATGTTTTATTCGACGAATCGGTCCGAATTCTTAACGTATCGTCGGGTCAAATATATTACTTAATCTTAGGTAAGGACCCAGCAATCGGATAAATCATCCGATTTCGTATCGCATTTCAGACCGATATCGGTACCAAAAAAACATTTAGTGGTTGTCATGTTATCGGATCGACACGTCTGAGGGAAATCTGACCATTTTCGTACCGACTTCTGAACTAAAATCCTGGGAAATTCTGATGGGATATTTGACGTTTCGTGCCGAAATCGGACCGACAGTACAAAAACCAAAAAAAATTACAAAGCAACAACGCAAATACACAAGCAACAGCAACACAGAAAATTCTTCAAAAAAAAATTATTGTCCGATCTGGCAATCGTCTGTACATAGCTTCAGGCATATATTTGAACCTGCATTTAGAATACAGTTTGCTGAAATTTGAGAAGATCGAAATGAGGAAATAATTGCACCAAAATACTCATTCAAAAACAATATAATTTAAGAAGACATTCCTTCCTGTAGCGAGTAATTGTCAGTTACGAACGAATGGGAATTTGATTCCAACGAGTGAGGTTTTCGCGGATTTTCAGACCGTTTTTCCCGAATTTTTTGTAATTGTCACAATTAAAAAATTAATATTAATCGATTAGTGCAAAAAAGTTTATTCAATGTTCGTGGAATACTGTTTTTTTCGCGTGTTGCAATTCATTCCTATTCGTTCGTAACTGATAGATTTTGACGTTTCGGCCGTAAGGAATGTCTTCTTATATTCTATTTGTCTTTGTACACATTAACTTAAGGCATGCTTTATGGGGTATGAAATCATATATAGACGCTTGATATTTATACCCTACACCACACTGTGGTACAGGGTATTATGACTTTGTGCATTTGTTTGTAACACCTAAAAGGAGAAGAGATAGACCCATTGTTTATTATACCGATCGACTCAGAATCACTTTCTGAGTCGATTTAGCCATGTCCGTCTGTCTGTCCGTATGTCCATGTATTCTTGTAATCAAAGTGCAGGTCGTATTTATGGTCCGATTGTGATGAAATTTAGCATAGTCCTCTCTTTTGGCCCAAGGACGATCCCTATTATTGATAAATTGGTTAAAATCGGTTCAGATTTGGATATAGTCCCCATATATATGTTTCACCCGATTTGACATGCAAGCGCCGTAGAAACCACATTTTACATCCGATCTTTATGAAATTCGGCAGAGAGAGTTTTATTATTACGTGAATGAACACTACCAAATTCGGAGAAAATCCGATCAGATTTAGATATAGCCCCCATATATATGTTTCACCCGATTTGGCATGTAAGCGCTGTAGGAACTGTATTTTAAATCAGATCAGTACGAAATTTGGCAGAGAGAGTTCTCTTATTACATGAATAAACGCTGCCAAATTCGGGGAAAATCGGTTCAGATTTAGATATAGCCACCATATATATGTTTCACCCGATTTAACATTTAAGCGCTGTAGAAATCGTGTTTTATATCCGATCGGTACGAAATTTAACAGAGAGAGTTATCTTATTACATGAATAAACACTGCCAAATTCGGGGAAAATCGGTTCAGATTTAGATATAGCCACCATATATATGTTTCACCCGATTTAACATTTAAGCGCTGTAGAAATCGTGTTTTATATCCGATCAGTACGAAATTTGACAGAGAGAGTTCTCTTATTACATGAATAAACACTGCCAAATTCGGGGAAAATCGGTTCAGATTAAGATATAGCCACCATATATATGTTTCACCCGATTTAACATTTAAGCGCTGTAGAAATCGTGTTTTATATCCGATCCGTATGAAATTTAACAGAGAGAGTTTTCTTATTACATGTATGAACACTGCCAAATTCTTATCGCAATGCCCATTTTCGCATTGGTAGGTAGGTGTAGGGTATTATATAGTCGGCCCCGCCCGACTTTCTGTCTTTCCTTACTGGTTTTTTTTTGTTTTCGTTGTTACGTTTCTTATAACTAGAAAACGTCACGGAGTGTTTATAATTTTTTTTATAGTCTTCATTGAGGCTTTCTGTAATATTCTGGTAAAATTTCACCTTCGCCTTCGGTGCACTTTTATCTCTATATCTTATTTTCAAATTTAAGTGACTTGACTTCGCATCAATTTTCTTGGGAATGCACACTTGTCGCTGCCGCTACTTAATCTGTCTTTGTTTGAAGAACAAATTTCTTTATTTATTTATTTATATGAATTACAATACAAAGTAAATTTATATTCTAATTTTAAGGTCCAGGGAAACGCCGGGTTACAAAGACCATTTGGATAAATGTATGCAGCGACAGAACAGAGCCTCTGGTGGGAATCGAACCCACGACCCCCAAACTCATAGGCGAGTACGCTACCAACTCGCCTACTGGGGCGCTCTAACCAAATTTCTTTAAATTTAAGAAAATGTACTTGATTTCAATGAAATTTTCATTCGTTTAAAGTAAAATTCCCTACTTCTATGATAAGATGTCCATAACACTATGTCATGTTGACTTTAACGTTACGTCATAAAATTAAAGAAAAAATTATTAATTGTAGTACAAATGTTATTAAGTTAAGTAAACATTTTAATAGTTTGTTAATTTTTTTACTTAAAATTTTAGAAATTCTCATGTTATGTTTTAAAGACAATTTACCCTTCATTTTCAGTCCTATTCTTTGGTAACGTTGAATTAAGAATTAGTTATCTTTTAAATTAGGAGATAATTTTTATCTGCGAGAGGACAATTCAAATTCTTTTTGTTCGTGAGAGTTACAGTGAATTTTGTTTGGAATGAAATCAGTTCTTGTGGAGCGGTGGAAGAGAATGGTTGTGTGCGCTTGTGCGAGTGGAAATTTTGAATCCTACATTCATAACTTCATTCTCAAAGAATTTCAATGATCTTAAAGTGTTCAGTAGTTTTTGTAAAATTAATTTTTTTTTGGTAACATACACTGAAAACAAATTTACATGAAATTGAAAACAAGTTTGCCCTTAAATCATAGATTTAATCTGTCTTTGTTTGAAGAACAAATTTCTTTAAATTTAAGAAAATTTACTTGATTTCAAAGACATTTTCATTCGTTTAAAGTAAAATTCCTTACTTCTATGATAAGATGTCCATAACACTATGTCATGTTGACTTTAACGTTACGTCATAAAATTAAAGAAAAAATTATTGATTGTAGTACAAATGTGATTAAGTTAAGTAAACATTTTAATAGTTTGTAAAATTTTTTACTTAAAATTTTAGAAATTCTCATGTTATGTTTTTAAAGACAATTTACCCTTAATTTTCAGGCCTATTCTTTGGTAAGGTTGAATTAAGAATTAGTTATCTTTTAAATTAGGAGATAATTTTTATCTGCGAGAGAACAATTTAAACTCTTTTTGTTCGTGAGAGTTACAGTGAATTTTGTTTGGAATGAAATCAGTTCTTGTGGAGCGGTGGAAGAGAAAGGTTGTGTGTGCCTGTGCGAGTGTAAATTTTTAATCCTACATTCATAGCAACCATCTAAAAAGCGTTAGCGGCGATGATATTTCACAGGTAGTCGAAAATAAATTGTCTGGAAAGATCCATTGGCTGCTCATACGACGATGAGACAATAAAGGGTACATTAAAAAATGTGAGTGTGTGTATCGTAGTTTCGTGAAATGATAACAAAAAGAGTCATAAACCTGTTTCGGACATTTAGAGAAGTGAAGTTTCTGTGCGTTTACAAATTTATTACTTTGACAAAAACAATGAAAAAAACCGTAATGTGTGTGTATTCGAGAAAGAAAGAAATAACGCCGAAAAATTGTGAACGAAAATGTAAATTGCAAATATTTTGTGCATTAAATAGAATATCATTAGATAAACATGCAAATATGCTAAATCCAATTTAATGAAAATTCGTTTTTTATGGAATAATAGAAGATTTAAAAGTACAACATCAAGAAAAAAACACCATTATGCTGTATCCCTTCTTTGTGCAGTTATATGCCAATATTATTCAAAACATGTAAAGTCTATGTAAAAACGGATAATTATGGTAATTATAATTAAAACTTATTGATATTTAATCGGAAGAAATAAAAGATCATTCGCGTATTTGCAGAAAGAAGATTATATAAAAGTAAGGAAAGGCTAAAGTCGGGAGGTGCCGACTATATAATACCCTACACCACTCTCGTAATATTGAATAACTCTGATATATAAATTTTGTTATTCATGTATAAATTGTTTACATAAATTAACTTTTGGGACATTTTATACTTAAATAATACCCTGCACCACAGTGTGGTGTTAGTTATAACAACGATTGGATCTAAAGAGCCAAATCGGATGAAACATATATATGGGCGCTATAGCTAATAACCGATTTTCTTCAAATTCGGTAGTGTTGGTTCATGGATCAAGAAACACTACCATTCTAAATTTCAAAACGATCGGATGTAAAATACAGCTTCTATAGGACTAAAGGGAGCTATAGCTAAATCTGCACCGATTTTCTTCAAATTCGGCAATGTTGGTCCATGGATCAAGAAACTCTACCATTCTAAATTTCAAAACGATTGGATGTAAAATACAGCTTCTATAGGACTAAAGGGCCAAATCGGACGAAACATATATATCGGAGCTATAGCTAAATCTTACCCGATTTTATGCAAATTCGGCAATGTTGGTTCATGGATCAAGAAACTCCACCATTCTAAATTTCAAAACGATTGGATGTAAAATATAGCTTCTATAGGACTAAAGAGCCAAATCGGACGGAAGATATATATGGGAGCTATATCTAAATCTGAACCGATTTCAACCAAATTCAATAGCGATCTTAACAGCTGCGAAATACTCTAAACTGCAAAATTTCAGAACGATCGGAGTTAAATTGCGACCTGTAGTCGACGAACAACTTTACATGGACTGACGGACGGACGGACAGACAGACAGACATGGTTAAATTGACTCAGCTAGTGATTCTGAGTCGATCGGTATACTTTAAAGTGGGTCTAGCTGTGTTATTTTCAGGTATTACAAACATCTGCCGTGAAACAAACTTATAATACCCTGTACCACAGTGTGGTGTAGGGTATAAATACATTATCTAGAAAAAGTAAACACTATTATGTTGTTTTCCCTCTTTGGCAGTGATACGTTCACACAAAAATGCAAAACATGTGACGTCTGTATAAAAACGTATATTTATGACAATTATAACACAATGCAACAAAATTTTTTTTTTTGTGTCTCAGACCTAAAGGTAATTTTTTGTATAGATTGTGGCATACTGTTATATAAAATCAAAAAAAATTAAAATTTTGAAAATAAAAATTTAAAATTTTTAAAATTAAAAATAAAAATTTTTTATGGATACATTTTTTTAAAAAAAAATTTTATTGAAAATACTATTATCGTCGAAGGTACTCTTAGTATTTGCACTATAATTTTTGGAGTATATGCCCGCTAAGGTCGACTTATACGTTAAATTGAAGCTATTAATGTGGACTACCAATGTTGGAAATATCTCTTTCACTTAGAAACAGTGGTTTAGTAACACTCATTAAACAAACTGGAAAAAGTAGATTTTTTGAAAAAAAAAAATTCTGGGACGAAAATATAGCCCTTTTGGTAGAGGTCAGAGAATTTCAAAAAATCTTTTTTTTAATTTCTGTTTAAATAGCGATTTTATTTGTTACTTTTATTTATATTATGTTCATTTGAGTTTATTTACATGAACAAGTTTCATTAGAAGTAATTGTGAGTTCTTTGTTGACGTTTGTAGATTTCGGAATCGGTTTCTCTAATGAGGAACCAAATATAATCTCCCATCATTCTTTCATCCCAGTGCCCTTGGTAACGCCGCTCGATGGACTTTATTTCTTGGTGAAACCTTTCGTCATGTTCGTCACTTAAGATTCAAGGGGAAAAAGTTTAAATAAGAATGCAAGAAATGAATTTTGAGGGACATATTTACACCTGTTGGAATACATAAAGCGAAAAATAAGTTGGAAGAATACATACATATGTGTTATATACATAAATATAAAAAATATATTTCTAACCAATTTTTTCATAATTTTTTAACAAATCATTAATCATTGTTTCATATTGCGGGCTTTTAAGGGATCCAAGAAAATTTGGATCAAAAGACCTCCATGCTACAATTTCATCCGACGTCAAATATGATTTGAAATTCACATCTTTCATCAGTTTGCTTATTTTAGACCCATCAAAAACTCCTTCTTCGATTTTTTGAAAAGAAAGACTTTTAAATAAACTTTTTAAATATGAGAGTGAATTGCCATCTTTTCTTAAGGCTTTTACAAAATTGTTAAAGGGCTCCAGCTTAATATGCAGTGTTGGCTGAATATCGGCTATCCCAGAGGCATAACATACCAACTGCTTTTAAATCGCAACAAATTTTCCATTCATGTTCATATGTTATGTATTTTATCAATTTAGGCATTGTTTGTAAAAGTTCTGCTTTCAAACTTTCTTTACTGCTGTCAACAAGTAACCGCCATTCCTTTGAATTGTATGTTTAATTAAGTTCCTCGACCAATCCGGGAATGTCCTTGCAAAAGCATCTGTTATCCACAGTTGTATAAAATTGTTTCTAAGGTATATCACGGACTCTATAATATAATATGTTAACACCTGGGGCCAAAATATTGTACTGTTTCCTCCCAGATGCAAGTAGTTCTGTCATATCTTTGGTCAGTTCCAAATCTCTCACTAGATCAATGAGTTGAAACTGAGTTAAAAGCGATGACTTCTGACTCAAACTTGAATCGCTCAGAGTAGAGTACTCTGTTGAACTTGATGATGTTTGCGTTATTAGGCTGTTAGCTATACTTGGACACTTCCTACTCCAATCTATTAACTTAGACAAAAATAGCAGTCCGTATCGTGAATGAATGGTTGTCTCCAAATCATTGGCATTCCAAATTCCACGTGAAGTCTAAAATTAAAACGTTTTATTCCACAAAACATTGTAACACAATAATATTAACGTACTTACCGCATTCTTCCACTTGTCCATCGAGTAAGATTTACATGGCACGAATTACACAAAATACTAGGTGTCCACGGTTCGTTCATATTTTGAACTCGTATACCAAAATATTACACATATATTTATTCTATTATTTTACTAAACGCACGCCGATTATTTTAATTACATATTTTCCGCAGATGTAGCAAAAATTGTCGGGATCATTTAAAGATTGAAAAGTTCTTTGCCTTTTACTCATACTTCGAAATATAACTTTGTAATATTTTTCAGAAAATCGACTTATCTCTTTAAGGCGCTGAATTCCACTAATTTATTAATTAGAAATTTCATTCAAAAAATTCCGGGTTTAAGCGACGTAAGTTTCAGTACCTGTAGCTGACATATAGTTGGCTTCGAACCTAGAAACTCAATATTTTCAAGACTGCCGCGTACTACTTTGTATTGCGTACATATAATTTTACTATCTGTATATACAACTGGGATGTCCATGCCCCTAAAAGGCGTAACTGAATGGAAACCTCATAAATAAAAACCACAACTATTGTTGAATGACCCTCTATCTGAGCGGATCTCATCCAATATAGCTCTCACATTGCATATCATGTTTTATGGAGGGATACGAACGGCCATAAAACCTCGTCCTCTCTATAATTTTATAATGTCTGACATCAATCCTCATAAAATAAAATGCAACTGCAATGTCTCTTATATGTCTCTCTCACATATGGCGAATTCAATATAAGCAAAAACATCATTTAAAAACGAAAAAATATGAAACAAGTTTTTTTTTTAATTTTCCTACCATTTACAAAATGGCTCATAACTTTCGCATCTATCCTATTTTTTTCTATTTTTTATGGTTTTTTCTGTACCAGGAAAAAGTGTTTTTAAAAAAAAAAAATCATTTTTTAAAAAAAAAAATCATTTTTTTCTCATATTTTTGATGACTGTTACTAAACCAAAGACTCTACGTGAAAGCGATATTTGCAGCATATGTAGCCTCATAATTCCCTTTAATTTGAGGCATAACACGGCTCAATCAGGTTTATACTTGAAACATTATGGTCCAAATATTGAATGTACTTTCAATGAAAGCTGGAATTTAAAAAAAAAAAAAATTGTTTTTTAATATTTTTTTCGTGTTTGTGACGCCTAATTGCACCAGTTATTCGCATCCCTTGGACAAAAATTTTGTTGCATAGTGTTAGTGGCCCCAAATGGGTTAAATCGAATTAATTGCCATAGAAATGATCCTACACTCAATATTTTAACCTCAAAACCTGAAATTATTACGAAAATAGGCATTTTGTAAATTTTATTCGAAATATGTGCCCTAATCTTATTTCGCGATCGCAGAAACGAAATATTTTGCTAATATGTATACTTAAAACAAACCAAATTTTCATATCGATACCTCCATTCTAAAATATACTAAGCCGACTTAGCATGTTCTAAATATTCCAAATTATATTCAGTCAAAATTTGGTGTTTATCCGTCAACCCAATAAAAAGTTATTCACAAAACAGTAAAGGTCATTCGATTTCCATTGCAAAGGAATTACACACAAATTTAAAAAAATCATCAAACTTTGATCGCCTCTCCTGAAAAAGTACCTTTTTGCACTTAGCATAGTCTAGAATGAAGGCATCGATATAAACTTTTATCAACGCGAACTTTTTTTGACGCCATTCTAGTGTTCATTAGCCCAATTTCTGGTAAAGTTTTTGTTGCTTTCCCCCCTGATTCCTTCATTGGGAGTTTTTTCTTAATATTCATCAACGTTTTAAGGATTATAAACTGCTCATATCAGCTGTCATCAAGTGCCCGTCTTTCTGTTATCTTCCGTAGACAAAAGCGATCTCTTTGATTTTACTTCAATTTTCGCCTGTACCACTGTGACGTTTTGTGCTGTGTTGTTTGTTCTGTTAACATTTTGGTGTTCTGTGTTGTTGTTGTAATTGTACAAATAACGTACTGTGTTTGGTGCATTTTCTCTATTTGATTTGACGTTTTTATTGTAATAATTTCTATGATAGGCACATCTATTATATGAAATTGTGAAATTGCTCGTATGTATATTTTTGACAAAGCTGAAAAGGCAAGGAACATAAGTGATGATTCGGCAAATAAAATCGAAAATGAAAGTAACATGGTTGAACCAATTCAAATCGAAAGCTATGAGAATTACAATTGCAAAAAAATTTTAGAGTTGTGGCGAAAATTCCAGCGAGCAAAATTAAATGTTTTGAAACCACATTCTGATCGGTTTGCACAAAAGGAATCGATTTTGCTAACCAAAAAATTCAGAAACACCTGGTACAAACAGTTTCGCAGATTCTTCCAGAAGAACGAAGCAACGGCGAATAACTTAACTTGCAGATATTAACTTTTTTGCTGCTGATGACCTACGTTTTGCTACAAACGTAACCATCGGTTTCGGCATCAAAAATTTATGAAGTAATAACGCTTATGATGAAAGCAAATTTAACAAAGCATCAGTATTGGTTTACCTTCGTAAACAGCAAAGTTTCTGCCGGTTTATTACCCAGCTACGGCATAATTTTAAAAGGAAATTTAACCGGAACAAATTACTATAAGCGATTCTCACGCTGAAGTTGAGTTGCAAAGTTTATTGGACCATACCGCTACTCGAATACTACAGCTCCAGAGCAATGTAATCAATGAATTTTTAGACAAGCCAAAAAAACGAGCATACACTAATAGGAAAATGGGGTTTTGATGGTATTTCGGGGCACATAAAAAATAAACAGAAAGTTGTTGATAATAATTTTGAAGATAGCAATTTATTTGTCACATCATATGTCCCACACCAACTTGTAACAAAGCCAAATGAGAATAATGGAACCAAAATAATTTGGAAAAATCCGCGACCATCATCCACCCGTAACTGGCCCCCTATCAGGTTTCAGTTCAAAAAAGAGTCCACTCAGTTGTCCATTGATGAAGAGATGTATATTAAGAATAAAATTGGTCTTTTAATCCCCACACATTTCAATACAGCTCAGAAACTGATACATGTTGAACATATTTTGCAACTTCATCTGCAAAATGTTACATATGTAACGCAAAACCAACAGAAATGAACAATATTAAAATATGTCTGCAAAGAGAAGTTCTGAAAGATCGCTTTAAATTTCGGTTATCGCCTCTGCACGCATATATTCGATTTTATTTTTGATATTTTCTTCATTTATCATACAGACTTGAACTAAAAGTGTGGCAAATTAGGTCCCAAGAAGGAAAAGCTCCATTTCACGACAGAAAAAGTAATATCCAATCGCAATATGGAGTAGAAATGGGATTAATTGTAGATAAACCGAAAATCGGAGGCAGTGGATCTTCTAATGACGGAAACACTGCAAGAGAATTTTTCAAAAACGCCAGCTTGTCTGCTGAAATAACGGGGCTTGATAAAGATTTCATTGAGAGATGTGCAACATTATTGCAGGCTATGTCCTCAGGGTACAGCATTAATGTAGACAGATTTAAAACATATGCCCTGAACACTGCTAAAGAGCTAACAAAGAAGTATTCATGGTACTATCTTCCTTCCTCAGTTCACAAAATTTTAATTCACGCTCCTGACGTCATACACTCTGCGTTGGTATTGATTGGAGAGCTCTCGGAGGAAGCAGCTGAGGCTAGAAATAAAGATATAAAAAGGTTCCGCTTGCAGTATACGCGTTTAATCGACTACTTTTAAGCTGGAATCCATTTATTATGGGGCAGCGAAAATTACCATCCAAACATAAGTCGTTTTTATCAAAATCTGTTCTGGATTTGCTGGAATAATATTGAAATATTTGTTCATAGTTTTTCTTGTTTATTATTTTCAAATATAGTCGAAATTAGTTTAGATTTTTAATTATCTTTACACAACTACATATGTACATCTAATTAAAAACATTTTATGAATTTTTTCAAACAACTTTTGTGCACTATTTTTTAATTCGTGTTGCTTACATGAGGAATGAGGGTGGTAAAGGATGCTTGTATAGTTGTAAAATTACATTTATTTTATCACAAATTAGTTTTTATGTTTCTGTTCAGCAGTAACAAAAGTTTCACGTTGATATCTTAAGTGGAAGTATTTTTGGCCGCTGATTCCATACAAGTGCTACCACTGTGGAATGGTCTCATTTTATTCATGACCGATCAAACTTTACGATAAAATAATATAAACAAGTAAGAAAGTTTCAGTCGGGTAAACCGACTAAGGTATACCCTCACTTTGTGAGTAATGTAATATATAACACTAGTGTTTAAGCCAAAACTTAATTAAAATTTCCTATACTCGTCACTGACTTTTTACAGTGTACCGATCGTACAATTCAATCCTTCAGATCAGCTTACTCTTTTATGCATCCTTGCAGAGTAATTGCCTTGATCTTGACGAATGAATTTACCGGTTATTTGAGTATTCGCTACCTTCGTCATCTGGGTATGTTTACTTTCTAACGAGTAACATACTCTCACTCTTGTTTTATCAACAAAACCTCCATCTTGTCCTTACAAGGTAATTTTGCTTTAATAAAGCTTATAATTTAAAATATTTAAAAACTTAACACCCCGTGTTTTATTTCTTTTATTTATTTCAAAAACCATCGCTCACGGCGAAACAACTAGCTTAACCCGGTGCGCTTCGCAGTCCCATCATTTATTTATTTTCCTTTTAGGGTTCTGTAGAATAGTTATACCTCTTACTTTTAAAAACAAATGGCTATTCCATATGGGGAATGGAATGTTCCTGACATCAAGGTACAATATTTATGCCTTTTCCTTTCTGTGCCTCTAAACGTCAAAAACTATTTTTTGAACCATATTTAACCTTTTTCCTCTAGTTTATGTTTCAATAACTACATTCACACCCTGATACAATATAAAACAATGTTTGCCCCACCGTGTCTTTAAAAGTTTTAATTAAAAAAAAATGTAAAATTAATGTCTAGATTAAGTTGCAAGACTTACAATTACCACTGGGATTATATTTAATCATTCTCGTTCCATTCATTCAACCCAATGTATCATAATTTACCATTTTTGCACCACTGTACAACATTTAATCGTTTTTGCCCCAACAGCGCGACTAAAAGTGTGCATTTAGAGAAATCATAGTTTACATTCCAAGAGCCATATTCGCAACCTTAGACCTATTTTACCCTCCTTTATGTCCCATATCTGTGACACGTTTAACTTTTTACCATACCGTGCCTTGTTTAACTTTTTCCCACGGTTGACATAGAAGCATCGCACTCTGGTTATGAATCACTGCACTACTTAACTTAATTCAATATTTTATTATTCCACTGTTCTTCTAAAGTATGAAATTGTATACATATCTGAGACTATGTATAACACTTTTTCCCCACTTACTTCATTTACCATTTTGCCACACTTTACCGTATTTAAAAATGTTGTACCCCACTGTACCACAACCCTTCCTGCTTCACTGCACCACATTTAACCCTTTTTGCTATACTCAACCATATTTAACACCTTTTAGCCACTCTGTACCATAATATTAAACTTTAACTAAAATCATAACATTTCAAAAAAGGACTTCTTATCTCATATTTATGTTCCAGATGTTGCCCTCTCTCCCCAGATCCATGATTTTGCCCATATTTAGCACCTATTTGTATTACAGTACCATATTTAACCATTTTTGTCCTACGGTGGCATTTTTAACCATTTTTCCCCACTGTACCATATTAAACCCTTTTGAGCCACTGTATAATATTGAACCATTTTTGTCACATTGTATCATATTTAATCATTTTTGTCCCTCTGTACCATAGTTAACACTTTTTTGCCTCACTATTTCCGAGGTAACGCTTTTTGGCCCACTGTACCCCATTTTGTCTCACTTTACCATTTTTAACTATATTTTCCCCGCTGTACTATGGTTAATCCTTTTTTGTCCCATTGTGGAGTATTAAACCCTTTGTCTCCCTGTAACATATTTAGCACTTTTTGCCCCACTGTACCATATTTAATCCCATTTGCTCCACTGCATCATATTAAACACCTTTTTGCCCCTTTTTGACACACTGTACCATAGTTAACAGTTTTTGTCACACAGTACCTTATTTAATCCTATTTGCTCCACTGCATCATATTTAACATCTTTTTGCCCGTTTTTGACACGCTGTACCATAGCAAACAGTTTTTGTCACACCGTACCATATTTAATCCTTTTTGCCCCACTATATCATATTTAATCCTTTATGCCCCACTGAATCATAGTTAATACATTTTTGCCCCACTGTACCATATTTAATCCATTTTGTCCTACTTTACCATATTTAACCAATTTTGCCCAACTGTACAATACATAACCCTTTTTGCCCCACTGCGCCATATTTAACCCTTTTTGTCTCACTGTACCATATTTAACACTTTTTGTCTCACTGTACCATATTATAAAATTGTCACCACTCTACCATACTGAACCCCCTTTTCACCCATAGCTAACCATTTGTTGTCACACTGTACCATATTTAATCCTTTTTGCCCCACAGTATCATAGTTAATAAATTTTTGCCCTACTCTACCGTATCTAACCCTTTTTGACTCACTGCCCATATTTAAAATTTGTCCCCACTCTACCATACTTAACCCTTAACTGTACCATATTTAATCACATTTTATCCACTGCACCATTTTTGCCCAGTATACATTATTTAATGTTTATGACCCATTGTTCTCTTCACATCTTTGCCACAATTAACCCGTTTTCCCCATTGTTCCTCTTAAAGCTGGAATTTCCAAAAATCACTTTCGATCTCTAGTTTATGTTACAAAATCTACCCTGGAACCATATTTAACATTTGGCCACACTGTGTCCCGAAAAGTACGATTAAAAAAACTGACTACTTCGATCCGTTATCCTAAGGACATCCCACGCTTCAATTTTCACCATTCTGTGGTACCATATTTATCACTCTTTGTCCAGCTGTGCCCCAAAATTTTTTCCAAAAATTCGCTCCTTGTTCTATTTTACGTCCCAAGAGCTACCCCAGCAGAAAATTTCAAGATTCTAGCTCTTACCGTTTGGAGTTGGCCGTTGTACCACATGTATCCCTTTTTACCCCACTGTGCGCGTAAATGTACGGAATTGAAAACAATCCAGTCAATTTCTGGCTCGACCTCATAAGGGCTACCCTCACAACACGATTTCACGATTCTAGCTCAATCCGTTTAGATTTGGCGGTGGTACCATATTCATCGCTGTTTGCCCCATTGTGCGGGTAATAGTACGAATTTCGTAAAATCTTATTGTACGTCTACATCCCAAGTGCTACCCTCCCACCAAATTTCATGATTCTAGCTTCAGCCGTTTGGCCTGGACGATGATCAGTCAGTCAATCAGTCAGCCAGTCACGCAACAATTTTATATATATAGATTACACTAATAAATCTGTCAATCTCTGTGGGTGGTACCAGAAGGGGTTTATCAAATACAGCTTTTTTTCGGTAAACAGTAGATTCTTTATATACGTTGCACTGTGCCGAACTATAAGCGTTTATGCGTAGTGGTATATTAACGTTACGAGCTATTTTGGTATGAATTGCTCATTTTGTGTGGGAGGTACAAAAAAGGGCGTGGTGATAACGCTCACTTTTCACAGGACTGTAGGCACTATAACAGCATTATACTGTACAAAATTTTAAGTATTTGCATGCACTGGTGCTAAAGTTATAAGCCGCTAACATGTGGTATAAAACGGTCCATTTGTGTGGGAGCTACCAAAAGGGACTGTACAATATTGTCCGTTTTTTTTTAAACGGACTATAGGTGCTACAAAAAGATTGTAATGTAAAAAATTTCAAGTATTTCTATGTACTTGTATTAAAGTTATAAGCAGTTAAATTTTGATGCAAAATGCTCCATTTTTGTGAGAGGTTCCAAAAGGGGCATGGCAACTACGTCCATATTTCTCGAGGTGATTGTGACTAATAAAATAATACAATGTGTGGAACTTCACAAGATTCTAATAAGTAGTAACTAAACTAACTAACTAACTAAATGTTAACCCTTTGTGTGGGAGGTACCAGAAGGGGTGGACCAATATTGGCCATCTCCGAACTTAGCCGGAGATAGAAAAAATATTAACGTATACCAAATTTGAAGTCAATCGGTTACTCCTTTCGATTGTTATCGTGTGCACCGGCCAGCAGACAGACAGAAAGACGGACGGACATTTCTCATTCGATTTCAAATGACCCAAAACAAATATCCGCCGAACATACTTAGGGTCTTAGATCACTCTTTCGATGTGTTACACTTTTGGCCCCTAGCAAATGATATATACCACTAAAGTGAGGGTATAAATGTAATGATTGTGCAGTTTTCGATTTTTATGGCGCTTTTATATAAAAACCAGTAAGGAAAGGCTAAAGTCGGGTGGTGCCGACTATATAATACCCTACACCACTCTCGTAATATTGAATAACTCTGATATATAAATTTTGTAATTCATGTATAAATTGTTTACATAAATTTACTTTTGGGACATTTTATACTTAAATAATACCCTGCACCACAGTGTGGTGTAGGGTATAAAAACGATTGGATCTAAAGAACCAAATCGGACGAAACATATATATGGGAGCTATAGCTAAATCTTAACCGATTTTCTTCAAATTCGGTAGTGTTGGTTCATGGATCAAGAAACTCTACCATTCTAAATTTCAAAACGATTCGATGTAAAAGATAGCTTCTATAGATTGCATGTAAAATACAGCTTTTATAGGACTAAAGGGCCAAATCGGACGAAACATATATATGGGAGTTATAGCTAAATCTTAACCGATTTTCTTCAAATTCGGCAGTGTTGGTTCATGTATCAAGAAACTCTACCATTCTAAATTTCAAAATAATTGGATATAAAATACAGCTATTACAGGACTAAAGGGCCAAATCGGACGAAACATATATATGGGAGCTATAGCTAAATCTTAACCGATTTTCTTCAAATTCGGTAGTGTTGGTTCATGGATCAAGAAACTCTACCATTCTAAATTTCAAAATAATTGGATGTAAAATACAGCTATTACAGGACTAAAGGGCCAAATCGGACGAAACATGTATATGGGAGCTATAGCTAAATCTTAACCGATTTTCTTCAAATTCGGTAGTGTTGGTTCATGGATCAATAAACTCTACCATTCTAAATTTCAAAACGATTGGATGTAAAATATAGCTTCTATAGAACTAAAGGGCCAAATCGGACGAAACATATATATGGGAGCTATAGCTAAATCTTAACCGATTTTCTTCAAATTCGGTAGTGTTGGTTCATGGATCAAGAAACTCTACCATTCTAAATTTCAAAACGATTGGATGTAAAATACAGCTTCTATAGAACTAAAGGGCCCAATCGGACGAAACATATATATGGGAGCTATAGCTAAATCTTAACCAATTTTCTTCAAATTCGGCAATGTTGGTTCGTGGATCAAGAAACTCTACCATGCTAAATTTCAAAACGATCGGATGTAAAATACAGCTATTACAGGACTAAATGGCCAAATCGGACGAAACATATACATGGGAGCTATAGCTAAATCTTAACCGATTTCAACCAAATTCAATAGGGATCTTTACAGCTGCGAAATACTCTAAACTGCAAAATTTCAGAACGATCGGAGTGAAATTGCGACCTGTAGTCGACGAACAACTTTACATGGACAGACGGACGGTCGGACGGACAGACATGGTTAAATCGACTCAGCTAGTGATTCTGAGTCGATCGGTATACTTTAAGGTGGGTCTAGCTGTGTTATTTTCAGGTGTTACAAACATCTGCCGTGAAACAAACTTATAATTCCCTGTACCACAGTGTGGTGTAGGGTATAAAAAATATACTCGATATGTAATTTCATCAAAATCCAAGCATTTTTTTTGGTTTTACAGCTATTTTTATACCCTAGATCACACTGTTGTACAGGGTATTATGACTTTCTGCATTTGTGTAACGCCTAAAAACGAAGAGATAAGCCCATTGTTTATTATAGAGATCGGCGTAGAATCACTCTTTGAGTCGATTTAGTCATATCTGTCTGTCCATGCATACGTGTGCAGGTTGCAATGCATGCTCTAGAAATAGCAGGAGAAAACGTACCACTAATTTCTAGGTAAGTATCATTAGCAGGAAAAATAGTTTCTGGTTTCTACAGTTTTTTAATATTTTTCATTTGTCTAAGCAGAATTCGAATTTGCCCATTTTGCATGTATCAGACACCGATTTTCTATAACTCTTGAGTTTTAAAAAACATCATTAATTGAACGGTTATGGCCACGGACATGAGACTTTAAAACGTCTCCTCTTTAATTGTAAAACTTTGTGGGAAAGGTACTAATAAGAGTGCAGCAATTTTTTAGAAATCTATAGGTTTTCGTGACTTCTTTCGAGAGTAATGAGGTGCACCAGCCAGACAGACGGATGGACGCCCGGGCTTTGTTCAAATGAATTAAAATATCCCAAAACGTATTTCCGCCGAACAAACATAAGGTCTTGGGTCACTGCTTCGATGTGCTACACTTTTGGTCTTTGGCAAATGATATTCCTATATGTACTTTCCTCCACTAAAGTGAAGGTATATAAGAAAAACTGACCTATCTCCACATTCCACCAATCATTTTCCCCATTATCATCACTATATATATTTTTATTATTTATGTATGTATATATACTCGCTTGCTAGCGCGTCCCCACTCTTCGCTCGTGACCGCCACCACCACCGTTTGGTTATTTTTGGTTGCCTGTCAATACCCCTTCCCTTCGCCCATCAAATTGTTTTTCCACAGACTAGGCTGAAATTTGGCAGTTTGTTTTTAATTTGACCTAATTCCACAGAATGTTATTCGTTGACAAAGGAAAATCCAAAAATTTCAACAAAATGATTTTGTTCAAATCCCACCACTAGTGAAAGTGTTGTTGTTGGTTCGTGATATAAATTCGTGACAGCTCTTAGGCAAAGATTCCTCCATTTGTTGGATCATTTTCCAATTTTCATTATTATACTACAAAGCGCGTTACATAAAATCGCATTTGTTATAAACCTACACCACGTTATAACCCTGGAACAGGGCATTATGGGTTTGCACATAAGGGAGGAGATATAAACCCAGCGTTTAGTATACCGATAGATTCAGAATCACTTTCATCTGTCCATCCATTCGTATGCCCATACATTCTTGAGATGACATTAAAGTTCGCAAATATGTACCGATCTTTACGAAAATTTGCACAAAGACTTTCTTGGATTCAGGGGCGATATTGAAAATGGTACATATAGCCCGTTTTCACGTCAGAATTTATAACCGATCCCGCTGAGCTTAAACAGTTTAGGTTCCTACAAAAAATGTGCCAACTAGGTCCGTGTTTGAATATAGTCCACATATAACGGCACTTTCCGATTTGACTTCATCACTTTCCAAAAGCCACATTGAACAACAGGTGTAGCAGAAAATTAACATCGTCAATATTTCTAGATAGCACTCAATATAATGATACCTTCCGATTTGATTTATACATATTAAACAATCAGATTGTTTTTTTTTACTAAAATTATTTTTGAAATCTGATGTGGGAGTCCTTATGCTCTATAAATCACACAACATCATTGATCTAGGAGAAAACGTAAGCTTTATCTATAGGTAGTATTATTCGCTGGGAAATTATGCATCGCAGTAGTGGTGAGGTGTATCATAACGTAGGCTCGGCCCGACATTGAACTTCCTTTAGTAGTTTTATATTCACAGTTTTTTTGCTGTCTTCATTTGAATTTTTTACACAATATTTTTTTGTTTACTAATTCGTTTCTATTAATCACCGTAAAATCAATATATTTTATTTCAGACAAGATTTTTTGGTTAATAATTAAATTTTCAAAAAAACTGTCGGAAAATACTGATTTTGATTAGTGCGAGTTAGGGGATTTGCGGGGCTTACATTGTAATCCTTGGGCTTTATAGTAGCACAAAGGACACATCCGACAAGGCAGATAAGAATACTTATCTGTATCACCTTCATTCTTAGGAGTAGATGTTTTAGAACCGACGAACAATTTTGCACTAATCGATGCTGATGAACGATATATATACAACGAGCGCTAGAGATACATATATTTAACATATACGAGTATATACAAAGCACTCTTGTCGGGCAATCTCAAAATCTGCTAAGTTTATTTAAATGTTCTCTATAAAAACAAACATTAAAGATAGTCCAATGAGATAACTTAATAAAATACACTCAATATAGCTGTCTTCCCCCGGGCATACATATGTCCCATCGTGGAATAGTTTGGAGATTTTAATATGAGTAAAATTTTTATTGGACCACCCAAAAATTTGCAAATGTTTCGTTATCGCACTCTGGCATGAAATGAGCGATATTTTGAAATTTGATACCGCAAAACAATAGGTAAATTCAAAAGCATTTGGAAAAATCTTGTTCTAAAAATAATACTTCGTCGGTGCGCCGACCAAATCTCCTATGTGTTTTGTTTTACTATTTAGTTTCAGGAGAGACAAATAACCGTGCCATTTTGCCAAATCGCGATATATTCAAAATCTCACATTTTTTATAACAAAAATCGTATATGTGAAAAAGCCATGACACGGTAAATGGTTTTCAAGAAAATCTATAGATAGGATATTTTGTTTGGAGCATTATAAATACTCTGTCCAACAGCATTTTTGGAGTAGATAATTTTCGTAGAATAAACTTATGTTCCAGCTGGTCTGAGATTTTTTCTACAGTGGGTCAAAGTTCTGAATTTTTTGTCAAAATGAAAAAAACGTAAAAAAAAGTCAAAGAAAAAAAATTTAGAAATATCTTTATGGAAAATTTTAATGATCGGAAGTAAAGTACAACTTCTATAGCGCTTTGATACGAGTACCAAATCAGGAGGAACATATATATGGAGGTTATATATAAATCTGAACCGATTTTCCCTGAATAGTCATTCTTTCCGTCGAATTTTGTACTGATCGGATATAAAATACAGTCTCTACAGCGCTTGCATGTCAAATCGAGGGTAACATATATAAGGGGGCTATATCTAAATCTGAACTGATTTTCTTCGAATTTGGTAGTATTCCTTCATGTAGAAAGAAACCTCTTTTGTCGAATTTCGTACTGATCGGATATAAAATACAGTATCTACAGCACTTACATGTCAAATCGGGGGTAACATATATATGGGGGCTATATCTACATCTGAACTGATTTCTTCCAAACTAAACAGTGTTCATTCATATTATAAGAAATCTCTTTCTGCCGAATTTCATACTGATCGGATATAAAATAACATTTTTACAGCGCTTACATGTCACATCTGGGTAAACGCATATATGTGGGCTATATCTAAATCTGAACCGATTTCTTCCAAATTTAAAAGTTTTCAATCATATAATATTTAACCTCTTTCTGCCGACTTTCATACTGTTCGTATAAAGAATACAGTTTATACAGCGCTTACATGTCAAATCGGGGATTAACGCATATATAGGTGCTATATCTAAATCTGAACCGATTTTCCCCGAATTTGGCAGTGTTTATTCATGTAATAAGAGAACTCTCTCTGCCAAATTTCGTACTGATCTGATTTAAAATACAGTTCCTACAGCGCTTACATGCCAAATCGGGTGAAACATATATATGGGGGCTATATCTAAATTTAAACGGATTTTCTCCGAATTTGGTAGTGTTCATTCACGTAATAATAAAACTCTCTCTGCCGAATTTCATAAAGATCGGATGTAAAATGTGGTTTCTACAGCGCTTACATGTCAAATCGGGTGAAACATATATATGGGGACTATTTCCAAATCTGAACCAATTTTAACCAATTTCAATAGGGATCGTCCTTGGGCCAAAAAAGAGCACTATGCTAAATTTCATCACAATCGGACCATAAATAAGACCTGCACTTTGATTACAAGAATACATGGACAGACAGACGGACGGACGGACAGACAGACGGACATGGCTAAATCGACTCAGAAAGTGGTTCTGAGTCGATCGGTATAATAAACAATGGGTCTATCTCTTCTCCTTTTAGGTGCTACAAACAAATGCACAAAGTCATAATACCCTGTACCACAGTGTGGTGTAGGGTATAAAAATTGAGAAACATCTTTAAGGAAAATTTTTATGATCGGAAGTAAAGTACAACTTCTATAGCGCTTTGATACGAGTACCAAATCAGGAGGAACATATATATGGAGGTTATATATAAATCTGAACCGATTTTCCCTGAATAGTCATTCTTTCCGTCGAATTTCGTACTGATCGGATATAAAATACAGTCTCTACAGCACTTATATGTCAAATCGGGGATAACATATATATGGGGCTATATCTAAATCTGAACCGATTTCTTCCAAATTTAATAGTGTTCATTCTTATAATAAGAAACCTCTTTTTGTCGAATTTCGCACTGATCGGATATAAAATTAAATTTTTACAGCGCTTGTAAAATCGGGGGTAACATATATATGGGGGCTATATCTAAATTTGAACCGATTTCTTCCAAATTTAACAGAGTTCATTCATATACGAGGGCGGTTCGGAAACTTCTTAGCCTATCAATGAAAGAGAATAGTTAGTTTTTCAGAAATATTTTTATTTTTCAATATAATCTCCTGAAACTTCAATACACTTAGTCCAACGCTTATCTAGCAATTCTATCCCTTGATTAAAATAGTTTTCCTCAAGGTCTTCAAAATAGTGGTTTACAACTGTAATTGCATCTTCTTTTGAGGTAAAACGCTTGCCAGCAAGGATTTTTTTTAGATTTGGGAACAGGTAAAAGTCACTGGGAGCTAAATCAGGAGAATAAGGTGGGTGGTCAAGCAACTCGTACTTTAATTCGTTGATTTTAGCCATTGTTAAAACACTCTTGTGCGCTGGTGCGTTGACTTGATGAAAAATTATTTTTTGTGTTGTAAGCCAGGACGTTTTTCTCGAATTTGTACATTTAATTGGTCCAAAAGGTTGCAATAGTACTCTGAATTTATTGTTTTACCCTTTTGCAGGTAGTCAATCAATAAAATACCTTTGAAGTCGAATCCCCGCATCCATTTCGTATCGTATTTCCATTACGTGAGATTTACTAACTCTTAACATTTATGTACATATGTTGATGAAATTTCAGAATATCGTTTCAAGGGGGATTTATAACTTATTTATATAATAATAAGTTAAAAATAAATTGCCTATTACTCGTTTTATGCCGTCGAAATTTCAGATTACGATACGACCGGCGGTTAAATTGTAAGGGCCGATGCTGAATGTGAACCACACCTAAACGTCCAGTTTTTTTCTGCATTTCATTTGAAATTTCCCAATTTCAGACTAACTCAATTTGAACCATGGAAAGATACACAATCGAGCAACGCGTTAAAGTTTTTTATGCCTTTTACGGAAATGGGCGTTCAAATCAGAATGCATTTCGTCCCGGCAAAATCTTGGTAATTACCTGTCATTATTCGCTGCACTACCAAATAATGACATCTCTTTATTCGCTGCATTACTTTCGGCTTATTTGTAATGACTTACCAATAATAACAGAAATAAGTAATTTTTTGTTACCAAAATAATTTTTGTAAATTTTAATATAATGCAATTTTGGCTATATATGGGTTTCTGTACAAGATTTATTTATTTTTCAACATGTTTTCAAATAATACCATAAATATTTACGTATATCTTATTAAATTCGAATCTGACATGAGAAAATTGTTGTTTCGAGAAATATACGCGACAATATGCAAAAAATCACTTTACTTATTATTTTGTAACTTATTGGTAATGCATTATTCAAGTACTGAAAATCGTGAAAATATAAGCACATATTTATGTGGTATGTCTATGCTAGAAATAAGTACTTATTATGCTACTTTATTGTATGCTTTTGGGAAGTACTTTCCTCCAATGACATCCCCATGTTAAAACCAGTAAGGAAAGGCAGAAAGTCGGGCGGGGCCGACTATATAATACCTCCCTAACAATGCGATAAGGGTTATTGCGATAATAATTTGAAATAATTTGTAAATGGGTAAGAACATATATATGCGGATATATCTAATTCTGAACCGATAATCGCTAAATTAAGCAATATTCGTTCCTAAATAGAGAAACAACTTCTATAGCGCTTTGTAACCAAATCAGGAGGAACATATATATGGAGCTTATATATAAATCTGAATCGATTTTCCCTGAACACTCATTCATGTAAAATAGAAACCTCTTTCTGTCGAATTTCGTACTGATCGGATATAAAATACAGTCTCTACAGCGCTTGAATGTCAAATCGGTGCTAACATATATATGGGGGCTATATCTAAATCTGAACCGATTTTCTTCAAATGTGGCAGTATTCCTTCGTGTAATAAGAAACCTTTTTTTTCTGAAGAATTTCGCTGTGATCGGATATAAAATACAGTTTCTACAGCTATTGAATTTCAAATCGGGGGTAACATATATATGGGGGCTATATCTAAATCTGAACCGATTTTCTCCGAATTTGGCAGTATTCCTTCATGTAATAAGAAACCTCTTTCTGCCGAATTTCGTACTGATTGGATATAAAATACAGTTTCTACAGCGCTTACATATCAAATCGGGTGCAGCATATATATGGGGGCTATATATAAATCTGAACCGATTTCCCCCAAATTTTGTATTGTATCTAAGTGTATCACGAGACTACTCTCTGTCAATTTTTGTACAAATCGGTTACAAAATGTTGATATACAGTGCATATATGCCAAATCGGAGGTACATATATGGGAGCTATATGTAAATCTGAACCAATTTTAACCAAATTCAATAGGGATCGTCCTTGGGCCTAAAAAAAGATATGTGCAAAGTTTCGTTGAGATCGGACCATAATTGCGACCTGTACGTTGATTACAAAATTACGTCTACAGACGGACAGACAGACAGACAGACGGACATAGCTAAATCGACTCAGAAAGTGATTACAAGTCGATCGGTATAATAAACAATGGGTCTATCTCTTCTCCTTTTGGGTGTTACAAACAAATGCACAAAGTCATAATACCCTGTACCACAGTGTGGTGTAGGGTATAATAATGAGAAAAGTGGCTTAATAATAAGTACTTACCATTATCGAACTTTGCTTACTCGTCGGATTATTTGGTAATGAGACATTTTGCTGGGGTGCACCTCGTGATGTTTTTTTGATCAGCATAATCGACCAACTATGTCCACAATCGGGAGAATTGTGCGCAAATGTCAGCAAACCGGGTCTGTAGGAGATGTGAAAACATCTGTGCATGCTCGTCCAGTTCGTTTGGTGCGGCTTATGGGCTGGCGGCATCATCGGGTCGTATTTTTTCCAAAATGAGGCCGGTCAGGCAGTTACTGTGAATGGTGTTCGCTATCGTGAGATGATAACGAAATTTTTATGGCCCGAATTGGAAGATATGGATGTGGACAATATGTGGTTTCAACAGGACAGTGCCACTTGCCACACTAACGAATTCAATGGCCGTGTTATCTCACGTCGTGGCGATGTCAATTGGCCGTTGGACTTCTTTCTTTGGGGTTATTTGAAAGAAAAGTTGTACGTCGATAAGCCAGCAACAATTCAAGAGCTAAAGGATGAGATAATTCGGAACAGAACCTCAATTATGCCTCAGCGTCATCGAAATTTTGGACCATCGGTTGGAGGTGTGCCGCCGAGGTCGCGGCGGCCATTTGGCCGATATTTTGTTCCATACATAATTGAGTCATACCAATATTATCATAATAAAAAGAAATGACAATAATTTCCTAAATAATTTGTGTTTTATTCAAAATCAACATCGGCCCTTAAAATTTAACAACCATTTATTTACTATCTCAAATGTTGTTACTATGAAAAAATCTTCTTGTTACTCGGCGGAAAAAATATAATCATATTACTTAAAAAACTTTAAAATAAAAAAATTTTGGTTCTGAAAAAAAAAACAGTTCTTACGTGTCGTACTCAGAAAAAAAATAGTTTGTCGCATTGTGTTATTTAAAGCTTCTGCACTCTTATGAGTGGATATTTAAGAACCAACGAACAATTTTGCAACAGGTCAAAATTTGAAAATTTGAGCGATATTCCGAAACTAAATATGTACTGCGCCAAAAAAAAATAGGAAATTCAAATGCATTTGGAACGGTCTTGATCTCAAAATACTATTTATTTCCCCTGTTTTTTTCCAACGTGTATTTTTGTTGTATTTAATTTGATGGTGTTTCCAAAAATAATCTGACGACAATTCTGAAATTATGTTTTTGTTTGAATTGGCATACATATACATACATACAGGTGTTTGTAGATATGTATGCATACATGCATATTCATAGGTATTAGAAAAAAAAATGCTGCGACAATAAATATTATTTTTAGAACAAGATTTTTCCAAATGCTTTTGAATTTACCTATTTTTTGCGGTATTAAATTTCAAAATATCGTTCATTTCATGCCAGAGTGCGATAACGAAACATTTGCAAATTTTTGGGTGGTCCAATAAAAATTGTACTCATATTGAAATCTCCAAACTATTCCACGATGGGACATATGTATGCCCGGGGGAAGACAGCTATATTGAGTGTATTTTATTAAGTTATCTCATTGGACATTCTTTGATGTTTGTTTTTATAGAAAGAATTTAAATAAACTTATCAGATTTTGAGATTGCTCGCCAAGAGTGCTTTGTATATGTATATGTTAAATATGTATATGTATGTCTAGCGCTGACACAAACGGCGCGTTCGTTCTTCAGCATCAATTAGTGCAAAATTGTTCGTCGGTTCTAAAACATCTACTCGTAAGAATGAAAGTGCTGCAGATATTCCAACTGATCTGCCTTGTCGGCTGTGTCCTTTTTGCTACTACAAAGGCCAATGACTACCATGTAAGAAGCAAATCACGTGTCTTTAATCGTGTTACGTAAACTCAGTGATTTTTGTAAAATTTAATTATTAAAAAAAGTTATTTAAAATTAAATACTTAAAAAAAGATTTAACGGTGAATAAAATAGAACGAAATTTGTGAACAAAAAAATATTGTTTAAAAAAAATTAAATGAAGACAGAAAAAAAACTGTGAATATAAAACCACTAAGAAAAGTTCAGAGTCGGCCCGGGCCGACATTATGATACCCTACACCACTACTGCGATGCATAATTTCTAAACGAATAATACCTACCTATGTATAAATAAAGCTTACGTTTTCTCCTAGACCGAGGATGTTGTGTGATTTCTAGAGCATAAGCACTCATCCACATCAGATTTCAAAAATAGTTTTAATAAAAACCAGTAAGGAAAGACAGAAAGTCGGACGGGGCCGACTATATAATCCCTAACAATGCGAAAATGGACACTGCGATAAGAATTTGGCAGTGTTCATACACGTTATAAGAAACTTCTCTCTGCCGAATTTCGTACTTCAAATATATATAATTTAAAAAAGATTTTCAAAACTTTGGTGAATTTTTCTAATTTAATTTTTAATTTTTCCTTCGTTTCAAATTATTTCTCCCAGTCAAAAATACCATTAGCAGCGTTACATTCTGTTTTAAGGGACTCATTTTAAATTTATGAGTATTTCATGTCAGCATTTTTTTCAATATTTCGAGTAAATTAATGTTATCAAAAATTTTACGATTTCAAATCAATTTCTATTAAAAATTTCTAACAAATTATCATTAAATTGCTGAAAAACTTAACACAATTAAGGTTCGATATTTTCGGAATTCTTAAATTTAGACACATTTTTGTTTCGGAATTTAAAATCCCAAATAAAAGGTATTAGATTGGAAACAAGGATTTGTTTAGAACAACATCTACCCAAATATATAATTTTGTGTGTACCAAATATTATATATTTAGAGTGTACCATAAACATATTTATATATGTTTCAAGCCAAATATGTTTGGGACAATATCCCAGCAAAATCTTGGTAAGCACCTGTCATTATTCCCTGCATTACCAAATAATGACATCTCATTATTCGCTGCATCACTTTCGGCTTATTAATAATGACTTACCAATAATAACAGAAATAAGTGATTTTTTGTTATGAAAATCATTTTGGAAAATTTTAATATAATGCAATTTTGGCTATATGTGGGTTATTGTACAAGATTTATTTATATTTCAACATGTTTTCAAACAATACGTGCAGATTTGAATGAAAATACCAGAAATTCGAATCTGGCATGAGCAAATTGTTTGTTTCTAGAAATATGCGCGAAAATATGCAAAAAATCGTTTTAGATGGCCATTTCTACATATCTACTACTTATTTTATAACTTATTTGTAATGCATTATTCAAGTACATAAAATCGAGCTACAAATAAGTACTTATTATGCTACTTTATTGTATGCTTTTGGGGAGTACTTTCCTCCAATGACATCCCCATGTTAAAATATTGAGAAAAGTGGCTAACTAATAAGTACTTACCATTATCGAACTTTGCTTACTCGTCGGATTATTTGGTAATGAGAAATTTTGCTGGGATACTACAAAAGCGATTTTTTCGATTCAGCGTGTATATTTACAACCTTGGTGTCTTTTGCGACCCACAGTGACATTTTCCGGCAAACATTTTCGTAGAATATTTTAATTCTTAAATATACTTTTTGAAGACTTTATTGATTTTTTCGAAAAGAGGGCCAAATTGACCCATTTAGAGGGAAGCTAGAGGGTTAAGATCAAAAATGATACTCATAAAATTCCACTACATAACTCTGACAATAAGAAATCTCTCCGACATTAATTTACAGCTTTGTTATACCCTCCACCATAGGATGAGGGGTATATTCATTTTGTCACTCCGTTTGTAACACCACTCAATATTGATCTGAGACCCCATATATACGAGTATATATATTATTAATCGTCGGAAAATTCTAAGACGATTTAGCCATGTACGTCTGTCCGTCTGCTACAATCTATAATACTTGAGTTAGTTGGCTGAAATTTGGTACATTTATTCTTATATCTGTAGGTATGTTGGGAGTGAAAATGGGCAATATCGGTCCTATTTTAGATGTAGCCCTCATATATGACATCTCCCCGATTTGACTTCTTAACGTCATAGAGACCACAAATGTCAACTGATTGGGCTGAAAGTTGGTAACTGGGGTTTATTTATACCCGGTCCTTTACACGGGCAACGGTAGTCATAACTCCATGTTTTTATATAGCCCCCATACAAAGGTCCCTCTAGATTTGACTTCTTAACGCCACAAAAACCTCAAATTTCAACGAATTGGGCTGAAATTTGTTATAATGAGTTTATTAGTACAAGTAGCCATTCACGTGCGATCCATGGTAGAGGATATATAAGATTCGACTTAACCCTTTTACTTGTTTTCATTTAGTATAATGCTCCCTTCGACCAAAAATTGAAAACTTTGACCCATTGGTTTAGTAATGGCCGTTAAAAAAAACAGATTTTTTTCCAAAAAAATTGTGTCGACATTTTAACCCTTTTGGTAGAAATAAGAGCATTAAAAAAAAAACATGGTTTTATATCCTCACTATTGTGAAGAGATATTATTCGGCCGTTTCTTAACAACCGATTGCAACAAAACTTGACATGCTTGTCTTGACAAGAGATACATATTAGAGAAGTTAAGTTTTTGGGTAATTTGATATTCCAAGGCAATGCTACAGGACCTCATATTTGGTCACCTCTGGTATACAAAATGTTTAAGCGCTTGTAACTTTCGTCTTTTTCTTTTGCCTGACTCATACAATTTTTTTTACTATCATTTTTTACTATCATTTGTAGTCCTCAAAGTTTTCTTTAATTTTGCATATACTTCAAAATATATAGTCCAAATACTAAATTCACCTTGCAAGAAAATGGGAATTTGAATGAAAAATTTTTTACAAAAAATTAAATATTTTTTTCGTGTTTAGGACACAATATTACACCAGAATATTTTAGGCACATCCCTTTGACAAAAATTTGGTTTCATAGTGTAATAAGAAAACACTGCAAAAAAACAGTTTTTGTACACAAAATATTTTTTATCAAGTGCTATTGGGTTTGTGACTACTATCATTGAAAGTTATAACAAAAAGAGCTCCCATTTGAAACCCAGAATAGCAAATTGTATTTACTATCTAAAATGTTATTACTATGAAAAAATCTTCTTGTTACTCGAACGAAAAAATATAGTCAAAATACTTAAAAAACTTTAAAATAAAAAAATGTTGGTTCTGAAAAAAAAACAGTTTTTACGTGTCGTACTCAGAAAAAAAAATATTTTGTCGCATAGTGTTATTTAAAGCTTCTGCACTCTTATGAGTGGATATTTAAGAACCAACGAACAATTTTGCAACAGGTCAAAATTTGAAAATTTGAGCGATATTCCGAAACTAAATATGTACTGCGGAAAAAAAAATAGGAAATTCAAATGCATTTGGAATGGTCTTGATCTAAAAATACTATTTATTTCCCCTGTTTTTTGCCAACGTGTATTTTTGTTGTATTTAATTTGATGGTGTTTCCAAAAATAATCTGACGACAATTCTGAAATTATGTTTTGGTTTGAATCGGCATACATATACATACATACAGGTGTTTGTAGATATGTATACATACATACATATTCATACGTATTAGAAAAAAAATGCTGCGACAATAAATATTATTTTTAGAACAAGATTTTTCCAAATGCTTTTGAATCTACCTATTTTTTTGCGGTATTAAATTTCAAAATATCGTTCATTTCATGCCAGAGTGCGATAACGAAACATTTGCAAATTTTTGGGTGGTCCAATAAAAATTGTACTCATATTGAAATCCCCAAACTATTCCACGATGGGACATATGTATGCCCGGGGGAAGACAGCTATATTGAGTGTATTTTATTAAGTTATCTCATTGGACATTCTATAATGTTTGTTTCTATAGAAAGAATTTAAATAAACTTATCAGATTTTGAGATTGCTCGACAAGAGTGCTTTGTATATGTATATGTTAAATATGTATATGTATGTCTAGCGCTGACACAAACGGTGCCTTCGTTCTTCAGCATCAATTAGTGCAAAATTGTTCGTCGGTTCTAAAACATCTACTCGTAAGAATGAAAATGCAGCAGATATTCGAACTGGCCTGCCTTGTCGGCTGTGTCCTTTTTGCTACTACAAAGGCCAATGACTACCATGTAAGCGTGTCTTTAATCGTGTTACGTAAACTCAGTGATTCGTTTTCTTTTTTTTTGGTAAAATTTAATTGTTAAAAAAAATTATTTAAAATTAAATTCGTAAAAAAAGATTTAACGGTGAATAAAATAGAACGAAATTTGTGAACAAAAAAATATTGTGTAAAAAAAATTAAATGAAAACAGAAAAAAAACTGTGAATATAAAACCACTAAGAAAAGTTCAGAGTCGGCCCGGGCCGACATTATGATACCCTACACCACTACTGCGATGCATAATTTCTAAACGAATAATACCTACCTATGTATAAATAAAACTTACGTTTTCTCCTAGACCGAGGATGTTCTGTGATTTCTAGAGCATAAGCGCTCATCCACATCACATTTCAAAAATAATTTTAATAAAAACCAGTAAGGAAAGACAGAAAGTCGGACGGGGCCAGCTATATAATACCCTACACCTCCCTAGCAATGCGAAAATGGACACTGCGATAAGAATTTGGCAGTGTTCATACACGTTATAAGAAAACTCTCTCTGCCGAATTTCGTACTGATCGGATATAAAACACGGGTTCTACAGCGCTTACATATCAAATCGGGTGCAACATATGGGTGGTTAAATTTTAAGGGCCGATGTTGGTTTTGAATAAAACACAAATTATTTAGGAAATTATTGTCGTTTCTTTTTATTATGATAATACGGCTATGGTTCAATTATGTATGGAACAAAATATCGGCCAAATGGCCGCCGCGACTTCGACGGCACACCTCCATCCTATGGTCCAAATATTCGATGCTTCTGAGGCATAATTGAGGTTCTATGCCGTTAATGTGCCGAATTATCTCATCCTTTAGCTCTTGAATTGTTGCTGGCTTATTGACGTACACCTTTTCTTTCAAATAACCCCAAAGAAAGAAGTCCAACGTCGGCACGACGTGAGATAACATGGGTACGAGCATGCACTGGTGTTTTCACATCTCCTACAGACCCGGTTTGCTCAAATTTTTGCACGATTTTTTCGATTGTGCGCACATTTGGACGATTAAATTGACCGAAAAAAACACGAAGTGCTCGATATGCATTTTGATTTGAACGCCCATTTTCACAATAAGCCTGAATAACTTTAACGCGTTGCTCGATTGTGATTCAAATTGAGTAAGTCTGAAATTGAGAAATGTCAAAAAAACTTGACGTTTAAGTGAGGTTCACATTCAACATCGGCCCTTACAATTTAACCACCCTTTATATTGGGACTATGTTTAAATCTGAACCGAATTTTCCCGAATTTTGCAGTGTTCATACATGTAATAAGAAAACTCTCTCTCTCTGTTGAATTTCGTACAAATCGGGTTAAACATATTTATTTTTTTATGACATGTTTATATTTGATTGACAAATTAAAAACTTACGGCCAATTCCACAATCTCCGGTTATCCTACAGTTAGAGCTAACCTACAGTAATAGCTGTCAAATTGTACGAAATTTTTATTTTTTAACTTTGAGTTAGTTCTAACGGGAGGTTAGTTCTAAAGGGGGTTAGTCTATTTACAAAGTTTCTCCATTCATCTCTATTATTTGCTAAATATCTTAGTTCATCAAACGACAATTTTGATTCGGATCTGATGGATTTCTCCAAGTAGTTTTTGGTCTGCCTCTGGATCGGCGACCTTGGGGATTCCATTGAAGAGCAGAGTGGGCAATTTAGGTGTCTTCTTTTCTTATCGTGTGACGGAGCCAGCCGTATTTTCGTCTTGTTATGTCATTTCGAACTCCTTGCGGGTGTGCTGTGGAGCACAGTCCTTGGTTGGATATAGTACGAGGCCATCATATTTTCAATATGCTTCGGAGACATCTATTTATAAACATCTGCAGCTTGTTGATTATGTTACACGTTGGTAGCCATGTTTCGGACGCATATAGTAGAATCAACTTTACACATGCATTGAATACAGGGTTTTCCAACAAGAGGTGTTATTTTGAATCACCTGGTATTTTGGTAGCTGTCACTTTTGAAGCTTTTATTCTTTGACATTTGACAAATAGAAACTACGCCATTACTAAAAATGGAACGATACACGATTCAACAACGCATTGAAATTATTAAAATTCACTACAAAAATGGTGAAAATCTTGCAGTCACAGTTCGCAAAACTAAAGCATTTTTGGGACGGCGTGAAGCAGCTTGTCGGACCGCAATACAGTGAAGAAGAACAACTGAGAATATTGCTGCTGTAGCCCAAAGTGTTGAAGAAACCCAAGGTTTGTCCATTCCACGTCGTTCTTTGGAATTGGGTATTCCACAAACGGCATTACACCGTATCTTGCATAAAAACTTGAGTCTTAAGGCTTATAAAGTTCAGTTAACATAGACATCAACCCTAGCTTCTCAAACAAACATTTGGTCCTTCGAACCGCATAGAAAAGTGTGTTTTTGAAATAATTAAAAAACAAACATTTTAAAGTGTAGTGTAATTACAACAAAAAAGTGTTTAAAAAGAAAAATATTTATATATAAAACACCGTGAGCATTGAGCAAGATCGGTTAATATAAACAAAAAATCGGTTCGGCGCATTAAACCCAAATCAAAGTGACCCAAAACAAGCCAGCAACAACAGCAAAGTGCCTTGGAAACATGACCCAGCAACTACACAACCCAACAACATCACGCTTGAACCACTAGAAGGAAGGAGGAACCAGCGACCAACGCCAACAACACCAGGTACCCCAAATACATAAAAGGATCAAAGTGAGTACCCAAGAATTGTTAAAAGAAGCGTGTGTATAGGGTGCCAAAAAAACATTGGAACTCCGCCATATTGCTATATGAAGAAGATTTTGGGGCGTCTGACCCTACACGCAAAGAAAAAATTCGTTTCTGTGAAACGAAGTTTTAGACAACTACAATTATCATTTGCCCCAACTGAAATTTCGTTTGTTGTGACAGAAACTTGTTCTGACCAAAAGAAATTTCAGTTGTCGTAAACGAGAATTTTATTTGTCTAATATTTCGTTTCGCTGAAACGAATTTTTCTTTGCGTGTATATATGACGCTTGCTTTTTTTCCTTTTACATAAATAGATAAGTGCAGTTAACTTGCACTTACATACATAGAGGCCCGGTATACATTTTTATTGTAGAAATGGAATGTCGTTGCGGTCATACGACTACCCACCAAAGCATTTTGGGCTATCTTCATCGGTTCCGAAGTTACCTAAAACTTCTATGTGTCTCTCTCTCTATACAAATGGTCCGACAAAATCTCCTATGTGTTGTAGGCACAGCGTGTCCCAGGGATAGAAGGTTGTCTTAGACTCACGCCAAAAAATGGCTATTGAGGTTTTGTTCAGAATCATCCCCTCTATTTGATAACGAATATATCAAAAATGGATCTGCTTCCATTCGCGAGTTATCGCGAAAACAGTACTTTTGCTCAAAACAAACTTAATAACTTTAATTTGTAAAGAAAAAACGCGGAAATTTAGAACTGTTACACAATTTCCTTTAAATATGATCATTTGTAAGACGCTTTGTAACGTCCGCGATATTTTCAATGTTTTTATATTGCGAATTTTGTGTAATCCATAAAATCGTCTTACACAGCCAAATGTTTCCAAAACTATTATACCGAATTTATCAAGATTAATATATTTGCATTCTATGATACTAGATTAATATCAGCATTTCCGCGAAAAAATATCCATCGACAAAAAAATGTTGTACAAAAAAATTATGTTCGGAATTATTTTACTATATAATGCTATTATCTCGCGTATGGACAGTTCTAGGGAAAAGTGGTCAAAGGGAGTTTGGGAGATAAGCGAAAGGCCTACAACTCTTTCTTCAGCAAAATAATGTATATTAATTTGGTAAGGACTTACAGTGTAATAAAACTTTTGTATGCTTTTCCCTTTATATGAGGCATATTTTGATTTGACACATTGTAAATCCCTACCAAATTATTGTAGTTTTTATACCCTCCACCATAGGATGGGGGTATATTCATTTTGTCACTCCGTTTGTAACACCTCTAAATATTGATCTGAGACCCCATAAAGTATATATATTCTTAATCGTCGTAAAATTCTAAGACGATTTAGCCATGTCCGTCTGTCCGTCCGTTTGTTGTAATCAAGCTACAATCTATAATACTTGAGCTAGGTGAATGGGTGATATCGGTCCATATTTAGATATAGCTCCCATATATAGCATCTAACTTGTTGTGATTCCTACTTTACTCATCTCTATATTTTTATCCCCTCACCTTAGAGAGGAGGGGATAAAAATTTCATTTGGTACGAGCCAAAAGTGTAACACATCGAAGGAGTGATCTAAGACCCTAAGTATGTTCGGCGGATATTCGTTTTGGGTCATTTTAAGTCGAATGAGAAATGTCCGTCCATCCGTCTGTCTGTCTGCTGGCTGGTGCGCACGATAACTCTCGAAAGGAGTAACCGATTGACTTCAAATTTGGTATGAGGTAATATTTTCTTCTATCTCCGAAGATGGGGATAGAAGAAATCTTCTATCTAAGTTCGAAGATGGGCCATATTGGTCAACTCCTTCTAGTACCTCCCCCATAAAGGGTTAACAATTATTGAAATATTGATTATTTAATAACTCCTATAGTACCTGTTTGAATCCTCTTCTACACATAGTATTAGTTTATTATTCACTATTACCTCGAAAAAAATGGGCGAAGTTGCCACGCCCATTTCGGTACCTCCCACACAAATGCACCATTTTGTACCAAATGTTACCAGCTAGAACTTTAATACCAATGCATATAAAAACTTGAAATTTTGTACAGTATAATGCTTTTATAGCACCTAGAGTCCAGAGAAAAGTGACCGTTATTGGGACGCCCCTTTTGGTACCTCACACAAATGGACCATTTTGTACCAAAAGTAAACAGCTTTTATCTTTAAAACCAGTACATACTTTAAAGTTAATAAATGCAATTTATATTGATTGTAATTTAATTAAAACAAAAAAATAAATAAATGTACTAAAATTTTTTTCGGGCTCAAGGTGAGGGGATTCATAAGCAGACTGAACTTTCTTACTTGTTGTTGTGTGTTTTTCGGTGTTATTTTCTTTAGGTTTGAGTTATTTTGTGAGGTCACATGCTATCCATGGTGTAGGGTATATAAGACTCGGCATGGCCGAACTTAAAGCTTTTACTTGTTTTTGTTAAAGAAAGAGTTGTAGTCGTTTTTCATATCTCCCAAACTTTCTTTGACCACTTTTTCCTAGGACTGACCGTTGGCGTAATAATAGCATTATATAGTAAAATAATTCTGAACTTAAATGTTTTTTGTTCGAAATTTATTCGTCGCGGGTGTTAATGGCGGAAATGCTGGTGCCAATCAATCCCTCAGAAATCATAGAATGTAAATATATTAATTATATTAGATTCGCAATAATATTTTTGTAAAAATTTAGCTGAGCGGCGTTCTGACCTAAGAAAATATTTATTGGCAATTTTCGGACACGACCCCCTGACTTTACCTAGACGCTTTAGGAAAATATTTGTTAAATAATTTCGTGATTTTCGGGAAACATAAAAATTAAGATTTTTAAAATTCTTTTGGCATTAGTATATGTGGTTTGTGCTGCAAACCATCACAATTGTAATTTCCAACCACTTTGAAGCGAAAATTTTATTTTATTTCAAAAAAGTACCTGTTTCGACACTTTCAACCCTACCCCTCGTGCCCATTGAAACAACAACAGCAGTCTATGTACAACAATGCAATTTTTGGAAATTACACTTTACTACGAAAAATAAATTTGTTCGAAAAATTTATAAAGTGGTACTTTTTGAAAATTACACTTTACTACGAAAAATAAGTTGACTTAAACAATTTATTAAGTGGTAGTTTTTGGAAATTACACTTTATTACGAAAAATAAATTTTGTCGCGGAATTTATTAAGTGATTTTTTTTTGGAAATTTCACTTTACTACGAAGAATAAATTTGCTCGGAAATTTATTAAGTGGTAATTTTTGGAAATTACACTTAACTACGAAAAATAAATTTGCTCAAAATTTTATTAAGTGGTAATTTTTGGAAATTACACTTTACTACGAAAAATTAATTTTATTGAGGAATTTAGTAAGTGATTTTTTTGGAAAAACACTTTTCTACCAAGTTTTTTTTGTTATATTTTTGGAAAAATCACATTCCTACAAAATTTGTTTTTTGTCAAAAAAGTTCTGCTGCTCCTGCTAAGTTGGTACCATTATCAGAGTAAATCTTGGCTGGGCATCCACGAGGCCCACTAAAACGCGATAAAGATTCTAAAATGACTGAGTCGAGAGGTCGCTTGTGGGTTCTAGGTGTATTGCTTTTGAAAAAAGCAAACGAAGACGCAAACATAACCCTTTCTTATTAAGCAAGCTCTTCCTGTAAAATTCTTTATGTTGAAGGGTCTTGCAAAATCTACTCCTGTGTTGGTAATAGGTCGAGTCATCATAGTTCGCTGGGGCGGAAGTGAGGACATAATCTGGGTTTGAGTCTGGTGTTTATACAAAACACAAGTTCGACAGCTATGAATCACCTTCTTAACTAAGGGCTTCAATCTAAATATCCAGAATTCAGACCTGATTACGCGAGTCATGAGTTGATTTCCGCCATGCATCGTAATTTTGTGAATAAATTCTACTAACAAAAGGGCTAATCTCGATTCGTATGGGAAAAAATTGGATGGCGCTCGTTATATGTAAGTACTTCGAACTGAACAAGGCGGCTATTAGCTCTGATGAGTCAATAAATGGATTGCGGGATAAATTACTGCTACTAGGTGACAGTCTTTTCCTTTGGGTTAAAGCTAAATATTCCTCTGCGAAATAATGTTTTTGTATTAAAACAAAGACGATTTTTGATATCTTGAATTTCACAATGGGTGATTTCCGCTGAAGAAATTCTAAGTCGATTAACGCCGGTATTTCTCCAAAACCGAATCGCAAGTGCTAAGACTTTATATGCCCTAGGTTTAGGTTAGGGTGGCAGCCGTATTTATACCCTACACCACACTGTGGTACAGGGTATTATAAGTTTGTTTCACGGCAGATGTTTGTAACACCTGAAAATAACACAGCTAGACCCACCTTAAAGTATACCGATCGACTCAGAATCACTAGCTGAGTCGATTTACCGATGTCCGTCCGTCTGTCCATGTAAAGTTGTTCGTCGACTACAGGTCGCAATTTCACTCCGATCGTTCTGAAATTTTGCAGTTTAGAGTATTTCGCGGCTGTTAAGATCGCTATTGAATTTGGTTGAAATCGGTTCAGATTTAGATATAGCTCCCATATATATCTTTCGTCCGATTTGGCCCTTTAGTCCTATAGAAGCTGTATTTTACATCGAATCGTTTTGAAATTTAGAATGGTAGAGTTTCTTGATCCATGAACCAACATTGCCGAATTTGAAGAAAATCGGTTAAGATTTAGCTATAGCTCCCATATATATTTTTCGTCCGATTTGGCCCTTTAGTCCTATAGAAGCTGTATTTTACATACGATCGTTTTGAAATTTAGAATGGTAGAGTTTCTTGATCCATGAACCAACATTGCCGAATTTGAAGAAAATCGGTTAAGATTTAGCTATAGCTCCCATATATATGTTACGTCCGATTTGGCTCTTTAGATCCAATCGTTTTTATACCCTACACCACACTGTGGTACAGGGTATTATTTAAGTATAAAATGTCCCAAAAGTAAATTTATGTAAACAATTTATACATGAATTACAAAATTTATATATCAGAGTTATTCAATATTACGAGAGTGGTGTAGGGTATTATATAGTCGGCACCGCCTGACTTTAGCCTTTCCTTACTGGTTTTTTTATACAAGCTCACATATATTAGTTTAGGTCCCTAGTGTTACAACGGGCTGAAATGCCCCTCATCGAAACCAACCTGTTTGATATACAAATTTATCGATAGTACGAATATCGGTACTGGAAAGATCTGTTAGGCTGCCTAGAAAAGCCGACCCCAGTCGCATAGCAAGTGCTCAATGCTCTCCACTTCTTCTTCATCTCCACAGCTTCTGCAGAAGTCATTAGAGTCAATGCCCAATCTTTTGGCGTGTTCGCCGATCAAACAGTGTCCCGTCAGAACTGATACTGACGTAGACAATCTTTGCCTCTCTAGTGCAAGGAGATATTTTGATCTTCTCAGGTACTACCTTGGCCAGATTTGTCTAGCTACCCTGCAGGTGCCGATTTCTGTTGGACTGCCTGATTGCCTTACGTTGGAGTGCCTGATTGCCTCTTGCCTAAGCCAAAGCTTGCACGTGGATAGTGGCGCACCAATATATGCAAATTCTTCGAGAATTTGTAATGTCGTCCCTTTCCTAGCAAGTTCATCAGGCTTTGCAGTTCCCCGGGATATCCCTATGCCCAGGCACCTATATGAGGTGTATAATAAACTGCTCAGCCATCTCGTTAAGAGATCTGCGGCAGTCGAGGGCTGTTTGTGAATTTATGGATGTTGCCTCCAGAGAATTGATGGCAGCCTGGCTGTCCGAGTAAATGACAACGCAAGTGTTGGTTACTATGTAGCGACTCAGACACTTGGCTATTTCCCATATTGCCATTATTTCGGCTTGATAGACACTGCAGGTATCTGTTAGTCTGTGAGCTATATCCAATCTAAGCTCTGCACAGTGTACTCCGAAGCCAACCTTTTCATCAAGCTTCGAAACATCCGTGTAAAAGTGGAGATGGTTTCTATTACCTGGTTTTCTTCCAACCCATTCATCTCTCGCGGGAATCATAGTGATGTAATTTCTCTCGAAGGTGTACACCGTTGGTATATAATCCACTCGGTCGGTTACCATAGCACTACACTTTGATATTCTCATGTGACCGTAGTTTTTGTACCTCCACATTGATATGCAGTTTAATCTTATTGCCGCTTTGGTTGCAACTTCTCTCGCCACAATATTAATCGCAGTATACGAAGTAGGGCTTGTAGAGACTCGGTCGCTGTAGTCCTTATGGCTCCGTTCCGTCTACATAACAGTTTTCGATCTAGAATTATTCCTAAAAATTTTGCACTTTCAGAAAAGACTAGATCTGTTCCATTTATCCGAGGTGGAGTGTCCACATGTGGGACATTGTTCATCCTAGTAAAGAGAACCAATTCTGTCTTGTTTGGGTTTACGCCCAAACCGCTGCTTCTGGCCCATCTTGCCAATTTATTCCGAGCCACCTGTAGAATGTCTCGGAGGACGTTTTCGAATTTGCCACTCACTGCGATTGCCACGTCGTCCGCATATGCCACGACCTTGCAGCCACAACGTTCTAGATCTAGCAGGATTTCATTCACGAATTAGTGGAGACAGTACTCCTCATTGTGGGGTCCCTCTGTTTACAAACCATGTTAGAGTTGTGGACCCAAGACATGCTGTTATGCGTCTTCTGTTGAGCAGACTTTGAATAAGTCTAATCAAACTAGAGTTAACTTTTAGATGTGACAGTGTCGCAATTACTGCATCCGAGTGAATGTTTTTAAAAGCCCCTTCTATGTCAAGAAATGCCACCATGGTGAATTCCTTCAAATGCAGGGACGATTCGGTAGTGCTCACAGGGATGATTCTGTAGACTTCCCCTTATTGTAAGCATGTTGGTTCACCGACAGGAGTTTTGTATCCAGGTTTTCCCTAATGAAATAATCTAAAAGTCTTTCCAGACCTTTCAATAGGAAGGAGGATAGGCTAATTGGTCTAATCTTTTGGCCTAGTGTGTGATATCTTCCCCGCTTTAGGTATGAATGCCACTTTGGTATCCCTCCATCGATTTGGGATGTATGAAAGCCTGATACAACCTACATAAATTTTCTCCAGCCAGGGGATACTGTACTTCAACATTTTCTACATTTCTGCTGGAGTGATGCCGTCTGGTCCAGGTGACTTGAAGGGCTTAAAGCTATAAATACTCGTAGCCCAGCTTATTCTGGATCTCTCAGTCAAAGGGCTAGCGACGCTCGCAGTCCACTCGCCCTCTTGTTGGTCCTGGTGATCCTCTGGTTCGGTTAGAGAGTTCCCCGGGAAATGCTGTTTTTGGTCCCATTATTAGCCTTATCCTGCAAGTAACCCACTGTACCGGGTGAAGCTTCTCCAGAACGCGGAATATTGCTGACTATTTATTTGACCAATAATCGGTCGGTGTCTTTGGCACAAAAAACATCGAAAGGTTTCTTTTGCGCCACCTTGTAGATCTTGAGTTGCTCTTTATAGGCATCCCAAATATTAGCGACCGCAGTAGACTTAGCCTTGTTGAATAGCTTGTTGCAGGTCTTTTTCATAGCCGTTAGCTCAGAAGTGAATGATTAATGATTGATGTGGTAATATGATCGACCAGATTATCCAGACCTTGTGATTCGGTTCGTACTGAAGTTTGGAGTTGAGGACATTCTTGAAATTCTTCTCATACAGGTCCCACTTTGTCTTTCTCACATTTCTGTGGACGGCAGGTTCAGGCGCTTTTTCAGCGAGTTTGAACTCAATATAATGGTGATCTGAGAATGAGTGGTCGTCCAGTACATTCCACCCAATAATTTTGTCTGACAGCCGGTCAGTAGAAAACGTTACGTCCAGTACTTCTTGTCTGTCTTAGGTTGGTAGTTAGAATAAAGTCAAGAAGCGAATCACCCATATTGTTTATATCCGTACTACCCCAGATAATGTGATGAGCGTTCGTGTCTGCGCCAATAATCAGCTCGACCTCGTCAGACGTTGCTTCTGCTACTACTTCCCTGAATAGAGCAGTCGGTACTACAGCTTCAAAAGGCAAGTATCTGGAGACCACCCAATATATGCTATTACCGATCTCCAGACGAGCAGATGTTTGGTCTTTCCACTTAAATTAGCCAGGAGAAAGATACTTAGACCTTTCCTGGCCAACATGCAGGTTCTTGGAGTGCCTTCACAGTTGGCCACAAGCAGTTCAAAGTATATATAGAGAAGAGAATATATTTAAGGGATCCTCAAATATGGCTGTCGAGAAAACTGGAACTGCTTTCGCTTCTAACTCTGTGTCGTTCCTAATTTCGTGTCTAGGCCATCGGTCTTTTGCAAACTTCAGCCATTGGGGTCCAGTCCACCACAAATGATGTGACTGCAAATCATTTGGCGAACATCCTCGACTTCCAATATTCATTTCTTACATTATCTAAAATTATATTTCCTACAAAGCCACTCCATGGTTGTTTTTCTGAGCCATGCTACCACGATCGTTGAGTCGGTCCAAAAGCGAGTTGAAATATTTGCAATTTGTAAGTGGTTAATTTTGCTAAGAGAACGACTCCGCATAATTCTAATCTAGGCAGAGATATTTTTTATGGGTGCTATTCGAGGTTTCGCTGCCAAAAGAAACGTTTCGACGGTTTGATCTAAATGTTCTACTCTAACATAGAGAGTCGCGGCGCCAATCTATTTTATCCAGCCAGACTTGTTGCATGATAAGTTTCGCTACAATGTTTACTGGAGCCAGCCATCCACATGGGTCGAAAAATTAGGCAATTGAAGCATAATCGCGAATAACGTTGTAAACGACAAAATTAAAATGGTCAAAAATTCGTAACAAACGTTTTAAAAGTTGCAGACTCTTTCAAAATGTTCTTGTTTTCACTCATTATAGACATAGTTGCATTTAAAAACCATTTTATAAATTTTTTTTTTTTTATAAATTTTATGTGTTTAATTAATTTCAAATTATTTTTGTTCACACGGCGTTGATGGCGCTTACAACGTTATTCGCGATTATGCTTCAATTGTTGAAAGGACCTCTCTTTTGGTGCATAATTCCCTTACATACGTGGGTGGTGATGTGAACGTAAAGTTATCAGCCGAAATGTTCCATCCGATACCTAGAGTCTTCGTTGAAGTTCCTTCCGAAATGTCCAACCAGTTGACCGGCAAGAGTGAGTCAGGTGGCAGATCGCTATGTAGATTGGGGTCGTTTGAACTCCATTTCCTCAATTCAAAACCTGCTGAGTCCATGGCTGCTACTAGTTCTTTCATAGACTTAATGGATTCTTCTAAAGTGTGACCGCCAGCTAAAACGTCGTCGACATATAAATTTTGTTTGATAATTTCTGAGCCTAAAGGGTACGTTTCTTTACTATCTTCTGCCAATTGAATAAAGGTCCTAAGAGCGAGAAATTGGGCGCAATTAATTCCGAAAGTGACTGTTGAAAGTTCAAAGTCTTCAACTGGGTCATTTGCTGATTTTCTAAAAAGAATTCTTTGAAATGGGGCCTGACTTGGGTCGATTTGTATTTGGCGATACATTTTGGTATCGTCCGCGTTAAATACGTATCTAAAAAACCTCCATTTTAAAATCTGCAGCACTAAGTCCTGTTGAAAGATAGGCCCTGGATGTAAAATGTCAATTAAGACTTTTCTTGTTTGACGTAAAACTTGACGCATTGAAAACTCCCCTTAGTTTAGTGGTAACCCTATCTGGTTTAATAACTGCATGATGTGGCAAACAGTAGTGAGGGGTATTTTTGTTTTCCAGGGGTCCCAGTTTCCGCATGTGTCCAAGTTCCAAATATTCCAGATTTGATTTCGGGCGTTTTTTGCAACTTTCTTTCCATTCGATAGAATTGCGCCATTAAGATATTTCGAGATGCTCCAAGTTCAGTTCGGAAAATCTATGGGTCGGCTTTCGTAAAAACGAGGATCTGCTAACTCGAGTTGAGTTGTTTCTCTATGTTGATTTTTATCTAGGGTGCGCGACGGCAAATTAGAAGGAAGGGACTTCAAAACGGGTGCCCAAACTTCTAATTCAAAACAAGGGTTTGTACGAGAACAAAGGTTAAAAAGACATGCTTTTGTTGAAGTTTCTGAAACGGTTTCACTTAAACCGGTAACATGAACAAGATTCTTCCTAGTTGGAAGCTTCAATTGGTTTGTAATCTTCTCCGAAATAAATGTTGATTGAGATCCAGGGTCGATAATCGCTCGAGCGTCATATCGCTGTCCTCTAGATTCAATTTGAACAATCGCTGTGAAGATTAGTGTTTCTTTCGATTGCTGCTGACTAAGTTGTGAATTTTCCTTGAGAGTTAGAACCGTTATACTAGGACTTTGAAAACTTGGTGTGGACTGTAAACTAGGAGTTGATTGTACTATGGTTGTTAGAGTTGCCGCACTGGTACTAGGTCGTACGTCATCTCTAACCGGTTGTGGATTTGTAGGTCGGGTCTCGGTACCCTTATGTAATAAAGTGTGATGTCTTTGACTACATTCCCTACACGTGAAGTGATGCAGTTTTAACAAAGATTGTGAAGTTTTACTAAGTGAATGCGATCATTCACGTTTTTCTCAAGGACTGGACAATTTCATAACAAATGGTTTGCCTTGCAAATTTGGCAACTCGGCCCATTTGTACGACTACTAGGTTGCGTAGATGTGTTAAATCTGTTGCTGTTGTTGAATCTTTTGTGCGAACTTTGAGTCTGTTGCGCAACGTTTGTTTGAAATGACTTAACCCTATTTTCCTTTCTACTATAATCGGGTCTAGGCGGATTATTTTTGGAGAAATTGGGCTTAATATTTCCTACAGATTCTAAAGTTTTGAACTTGTGCGTTAAAAATTCGTTTAAATCTTTCCAAGACGATAGTATGGAACAATCTTCCAAACCGTTTTCAAATTCTTCTAAGAAGTTTCTCGGCAGTTTCGTAGACGTAAGGTAAACTAAAATTGGGTCCCACCCTTTTACATCTACCTTGAGTGTCTCTAGTGTCTGAACGCAACCGTCAATCGTGCGTTGAAGTTTTTGGATCGAAGATCCTGAATCTGCCGAAACTGGTGGTCAAATAAGTAGAGTCTTTAGCTGTTCATTAACTTCGTTTATTCGTTTATACGCAAACCTTCATTTGTTAATGGAACTTTACTAATAATTTCCCGTGCCTCCCGGCGGTTTTCTGTTTCAGATGGAAAAGTTTTTCTACTTTACTAATGGCGAATTCTTTTCTGCAAAAAAGTGCAACATTTTCATTGCCCTTTTTCCGAAAACGGCACTTTTGTGATACTTTTTTAAAATTTGGTAATTAAGTTACTCGAATTTAGCACAACTAAAATTTCAAAATTTCAAAAAAGCGATTTAGTAGTGCAGTTTTCGGAAAAAGGGCAATGCAAGTGTTGCACTTTTTTGCAGAAAAGAATTCGCCATAAGTCTAGAATTATTCCTGTACAAGGCGGAAAACAAATCCCGAAAAGTATGCCACGCACTGTATCCTCCATGAAATGTGTCGGTATCGCATGGTGGTAAACGTAACGATAGATGGTTGTTTGGCTCCACAGTTTCCTTTTTTCGGGTCTCCGATTCTCGTTCGAACCTTTCCTACGGCCTTTCGTCGGTTAGTGCTAAAATTTCTCCATTTACTGCGCTTAAACATCGTTTGTATGTCTCTTTATATTGGGTCCTCAACTTTGATTTATCGATTGGGGTCTCATCTTTTTTGGGAACACGATCTCTACAATCTAAATAGGCCCTTTTCACCTGATCCCAAACAGAGTTCAATTCTACTCGCGTCACTTCTAATGAGTGAATATTATCATCTGTGCTAGTAGCAGAGTAACCACTCTCAAAGTCTATCAGGTCATTTACGCAATTTACAAATTTATCACGAAAAACTTTATCCATATTTCCTCCTTCTTAAATATTTTCTTTGTCAAATTTTAAACTGGCTAAAATTTCAAGAAACTTTTAAAGTTGAGATTTTCTTTTAACAATTTCTGTGAGAATTTACTTTGCCAAAAATTGGAAAAAAAATTTCAGAAAAACGCTAAATATTTTTTGAATGGGGCACGATTAGGCCAATCTTTTACAGCCCGATTTTGTTTTTTCACAAATAGATATAAATAAGCCAGTTTTTGTTTGTAAACTTGTGTCGTTTGTACGAAAATTAAGAAATTTTAGCGAAATAATTTTTATTTACTTGCAAATTTATTTTTTGTTGTAAAGTGTAATTTCCAAAAATTGCCACTTAATAAATTTTTGAGCAAATTGTTTTTTCGTAGTAAAGTGTGATTTCCAAAAATTACCACTTAATAAATTTTTGAGCACATTTATTTTTCGTAGTAAAGTGTAATTTCCAAAAATTACCACTTAATCAATTTTTCGAGCAAACTTATTTTTCGTAGTAAAGTGTAATTTCCAAAAATTGACACTTAATAAATTTTTTGAGCAAATTGTTTTTCGTAGTAAAGTGTAATTTCCAAAAATTAACACTTAATAAATTTTTGAGCAAATTTATTTTTCCTAGTAATGTGTAATTTCCAAAAATTACCACTTAATACATCTTTCGAGCAAATTTATGTTTCGTAATAAAGTGTAATTTTCAACAATAAAAGTAAATTTCAATAAATGTAAATTATTGTGTTAGCTCTGTTTAGCTTTTTCCGAAATGTCTGTCCAAAACCATCAACCATGAAACCATATGTTTTTTCAATTCTTTCTTTACGACTGAAATTATGTTTTCCTATTTCTCCTTTTATTCTTGTGTTTTCTTTTCCGTTCTCACAAAAAAACTACCGTGGTACATTAAACTTTTGGTTCGCAAATCAAAAACGAAAAATTAACACCGAGAAACCAATGAGAAGAAAATTCGCTACTTATTGTCTCGTATGCATTGGTGTACATAGACTGATTTTGTTGTTCTTGTTTTAATGGGTACGAGGGGGTTGAAAGTGTCGACACAGGCACTCTTTTTTGAAATAAATCAAAATTTTCGCCTCAAAGTGCTGAAGAATTACAATTGTGATAGTTTATAGCACAAACCGCACATACTAATGCCAAAAGAAATTTAAAAATCGTAAATTTCTTGACGTTTTTCAAAAGGGCTTTTCTATTGCATCTAAGGCAATACGAGGGTCGTTCAACAAGTTTGAACACATATTTTCGAAAGTAAATAATATTTTTTTTCCAATTTATTAATTTGGGTTGATTTACGCTCTCCAACGCACAAAATTAATATTCTGTAGTCGAAAAAAAAATTGTTTCCAAAAAAAAATTGAATTTTTTTTTTCAAAAATCACGAAAATAGTTAAAACCAGTAAGGAAAGGCTAAAGTCGGGCGGGGGCGACTATATAATACCCTACACCACTCTCGTAATATTGAATAACTCTGATATATAAATTTTGTAATTCATGTATAAATTGTTTACATAAATTTTCTTTTGGGACATTTTATACTTAAATAATACCCTGTACCACAGTGCGGTGTAGGGTATAAAAACGATTGGATCTAAAGAGCCAAATCGGATGAAACATATACATGGGAGCTATAGCTAAATCTTTACCGATATTCTTCAAATTCGGCAATGTTGGTTCATGGATCAAGAAACTCTACCATTCTAAATTTCAAAACGATTGGATGTAAAATATAGCTTCTATAGAACTAAAGGGCCAAATCAGACGAAACATATATATGGGAGCTATAGCTAAATCTTAACCGATTTTCTTCAAATTCGGTAGTTTTGGTTCATGGATCAAGAAACTCTACCATTCTAAATTTCAAAACGATTGGATGTAAAATACAGGTTTTATAGGACTAAAGGGCCAAATCGGACGAAACATATATATGGGAGCTATAGCTAAATCTTAACCGATTTTCTTCAAATTCGGTAGTTTTGGTTCATGGATCAAGACACTCTACCATTCTAAATTTCAAAATGATTGGATGTAAAATACAGCTTCTACAGGACTAAAGGGCCAAATCGGACGAAACATATATATGGGAGATATAGCTGAATCTTAACCGATTTTCTTCAAATTCGGCAATGTTGGTTCATGGATCAAGAAACTCTACCATTCTAAATTTCAAAACGATTGGATGTAAAATACAGCTTCTATAGGACTAAAGGGCCAAATCGGACGAATGATATATATGGGAGCTATATCTAAATCTGCACCGATTTTCTTCAAATTCGGCAATGTTGGTTCATGGATCAAGAAACTCTACCATTCTAAATGTCAAAACGATTGGATGTAAAATACAGCTTCTATAGAACTAAAGGGCCAAATCGGACGAAAGATATATATGGGTGCTATATCTAAATCTGAACCGATTTCAACCAAATTCAATAGCGATCTTAACAGCTGCGAAATACTCTAAACTGCAAAATTTCAGAACGATCGGAGTGAAATTGCGACCTGTAGTCGACGAACAACTTTACATGGACAGACGGACGGACATGGTTAAATCGACTCAGCTAGTGATTCTGAGTCGATCGGTATACTTTAAGGTGGGTGTAGCTGTGTAATTTTCAGGTGTTACAAACATCTGCCGTGAAACAAACTTATAATACCCTGTACCACAGTGTGGTGTAGGGTATAAAAATATTTTTTTAAAGCGTCTAAGTAAAGTCAAATGGTCGTTTCCGAAAATCGCAAAAAAAAATATTTTCTTAGGTTAGAACGCGTAAGGTTATGCAATGTTAGTATGGTATGTATAGCGAGGTGCTATGTATTTAAGCGCAAGTTAACTGCACTTATGTATATCGGTTTGCTATTTAAGTGCAAATTAACTTCACTTATGTATGTGTTTATGTAAAAGGAAACAAGCTAGCGTCGTATATAGGGTCAGACGCGCCAAAATCTCCTTCATATAGCAATATGGCGGAGTTGCAAAAAAATGGTTTTTGGCACCCTATAACACGCTTCTTTTAACAAATCTTGGGTACTCACATTGATCCGTTAGGTTACCTTTGTGTGTGTGTTTGTGGTTGTCGATGTCGCTGGTTCTTCCTTCCTTCCTTCTAGGTTTCCAAAGGGCTTATTTCTGAGTTGTGTTGTTGCTGGGTCTGACTCTTCGTTTCCAAGGCTCTTTGCTAGGTCTTGTGTTGTTATTGGGGCACTTTTTTGTTGGGTCACTTTTTTGTGGTTGTTTTTTCAATTTTAAGTTTTCGCGTACCGTACAGAAATTTGTTTTATATAAATTATTTTGATTTCACCGGTCAAATTAAATTTTCATTACAAAATATTTTACACAGAACACTTGATTCTGTTTTTTAATTATTTAAAAAAACTCACTTTTTTATCCGGTTCGCATAGGACCAAATGTCTAAGAGCAAAACTTAACTTTTGCCTTTCCAAATGACAAATCCAAAGTTTTTCAATTTAAAATTCACAATCTTTATTTAAATTCATTGGTTTTTGAGTAAGTAAAAGAGTACATATGTATGTGTGTGAAAATGTGGATTTTAGTTTATTTTATTTTATTTCAATTTGTGTTATTCTTAATGTTAACGATTTGTTCTCATTGTAATTCACAATGTTTATTATTTCTTCTGTTTTTACTTAGTTAATTGTTCAATGTTGGGTCGTCTGTCCATGTAAAGTTTTCACTCCGATCGTTCTGAAATTATGCAGTTTAGAGTATTTCGCGGCTGTTAAGATCGCTATTGAATTTGGTTGAAATCGGTTCAGATTTAGATATAGCTCCCATATATATCTTTCCGATTTGGCCCTTTAGTCCTATTGAAGCTGTATTTTACATCCAATCGTTTTGAAATATAGAATGGTAGAGTTTCTTGATCCATGAACCAACATTGCCGAATTTGAAGAAAATCGGTTCAGATTTAGCTATAGCTCCCATATATATGTTTCGTCCGATTTGGCCCTTTAATCCTATAGAAGCTGTATTTTACATCCGATCGTTTTGAAATTTAGAATGGTAGAGTTTCTTGATCCATGAACCAACATTGCCGAATTTGAAGAAAATCGGTTCAGATTTAGCTATAGCTCCCATATATATGTTTCGTCCGATTTGGCCCTGTAATCCTGTAGAAGCTGTATTTTACATCCAATCATTTTGATATTTAGAATGGTAGAGTTTCTTGATCCATGAACCAACACTGGCGAATTTGAAGAAAATCGGTTAAGATTTAGCTATAGCTCCCATGTATATGTTTTGTACGATTTGGCCCTTTAGTTCTATAAAAGCTGTAGTTTACATCAAATCGTTTTAAAATTTAGAATGGTAGAGTTTCTTGATCCATGAAACAACGCCACCGAATTTGAAGAAAATCGGTTAAGATTTAGCTATAGCTCCCATATATATGTTTCGTCCGATTTGGCCCTTTAGTTCTATAGAAGCTATATTTTACATCCAATCGTTTTGAAATTTAGAATGGTAGATTTTCTTGATTCATGAACCAACATTGCCGAATTTGAAGAAAATCCGTAAAGATTTAGCTATAGCTCCTATATATATGTTTCATCCGATTTGGCTCTTTAGATCCAATCGTTTTTATACCCTATACCACACTGTGGTACAGGGTATTATTTAAGTATAAAATGTAAATTTATGTAAACAATTTATACATGAATTACAAAATTTAATTATCAGAGTTATTCAATATTACGAGAGTGTTGTAGGGTATTATATAGTCGGCACCGCTCGACTTTAGCCTTTCCTTACTGGTTTTATTTTTTGTTTTAAATTTTATTGTTCAAAAACAAAAAATGTCGGAAATAACATAACATTTTAGAAACAGTTTAGATTTGTTCGAATTGGTCACGTTTGGCACGAATTATGGCCTTCAAACGGCCGACAAAGCCATCACACGCAGCACGAAAGTGGCTCTGCGGTATTTTGGTCCATTCCCGGAGAAGCGCCGTCTTGAGAAGATCTATACTTTGGTATTTTTTAGTGCGAACCTTACTCTCTAAAATGCCCCAGGCGCAAAAGTCCAACGGATTGAGATCCGGAGATCTTGGTGGCCATTGTGCGGTAGAAATTAAGCGAGGAACCTCCTTTTTTAAGCCATTCTTGCTTGACGCGTGCTGAGTGCGATGGTGCTGAGTCCTGTTGGAATGTCCATGGTCTGCGGCCGAAATGTTTGTCTGCCCAGGGCTTCAATACTGTCTTTAGGACATTTTCCCGATAATATTCGGCATTTATATTCGTATATAGATGAATACGAGCGGGGAGCGACCATCGGCCGTTACGGCGGCCCACACTATTACCATCGGCGGCGCTTGAGTTCTGGTGGCCAATCGAAGGTGCACATTTTCAGCTGACCTCTTTGGCAAGTAAACCTGATCATTTTGTTTGTTCAGAAACTGCTCAATTTGGAATGGCTTCTCATCGGAGAAAACCAAATTCGTGCAAGCGAAGCGAATCCTTGACTCTTTCCAGTCTAACATTTTTTTGTGCATCGGTGAGCTCTTGCACTTTTTGGAACTTAAATGGCTTTAGTCCAAGCTCATTTTTTAATATGTGTTACATCCGTTCTCGCGATATGTTCAGCTCACGAGCAATTTTTCTACCACTGCGGCGTGGATTTCGATCAAATCTGGCCTTCACTTTTCGGATCATTTCTGGTGTTGTTACCGTTTTTTTGGTCCACTTTTTGGACGCGATGCAACACTGCCAGTATCACGGTAACGACCAATGGTACGAGAAACAAAAGATTTATTCACATTTAAATGCTGGAGGGCTCTAACGATAGCCACTTGTGTTTTTCCACCCAAATATAAAGCAATCACACTATCACGCTTGAGTTCCATCACGAATAACTTTTTTCTGAATGCAATAGATCAAAATGCTTTTGTAAGCTTGTAAACAATAAAATGAACTGTCACTGAAATAAATCTGTCAGCTATCTGACTAGCGGTTTAGAAATGATAGCAACCTGAAGTTGGTTGCAATACATATCAGCCACCCTGTATATACACTTATTGATATTTGTATTGTAAATCAAATAAATCCCCATATTTATCCCCTCACCTTAGAGAGGAGGGTATATATCATTTTTTTATTTATGAGCACGATTCATCGTAGGGATGATATGTAATCACCCTGTGGAGTGTTTGAAAAGGTAGACAACTTTAAAAGGCAGACAACTTCGAGCAATAAACCACGAAGAATGAGTAGAAGCTCTGTGCAGTGATGGCTCAGAAAACGGTGTGGAATAGCGCAACAGTAGGAGCAACTGCAAAGATACTGTGGGGTGACCCAAATGAAAAGAATGCAGGACATGCAGGGAAAACATCGAAACGATGGAACATTTTCTGTGTCACTGCCCGGTTTTCACACATGCAAGATCACTACATTTCGGGTCCGACATATTGCCCGACTTGACTCATCTTAGAGGATATGACTGGAAGATACTGAGAAAATACATACGTGTCTAGTAGCGATTTTCTGTAACTCGTGAGGTATAAAAAGATCATAAATAAGGAGCGCACAACATGCCGAACCACTGGCTTAAGTGTATGTCCATGGACATGAGACGTTTAAATCTCTCCTCTCTTCAAACTAACCTAACAGTGACAAACGAAAAAAATCACTAGGTGTACGTTTTTCATATTTTTTGTTAGTGCTTTTAACGTTTTTCGCACATTTACCAGATCAATTCTGGCAACATAAAGAAATTATACTACTCCGTAGTATCAACATGTGTATACATAAAAAATCGAGGTTTTTGATACGTTTGAACAGAAATAATAAATATAAATAATAATAAAATAATTATTTTATTTGAAAAACATTAACATTGATTTGTAGCGCACATGTTAAATAAATATTTCTCAAATAAAATATTTGTTTACAAACAAATAAAAATCATTGTTGAGAAAGTTCTTTAATATATTTTATTTAAAATAATTTAAAACTTTGGTGTGAATGTTTTGAATTTATAGTTATGCAAGATTATACGATTTCAATTATAAAAGAATTTATAATTTAAAATTTCTTAAAAAAATTACTTTGAATTACTGAAAAACTTGCATTAAGTTTAAGGTATTGATATATATATCCCCTCACCTTAGAGAGGAGGGTATATATCATTTGCTACGAGACACAAGTGTAACACGTCGAAGGAGTGACCTAAGACCCTAAGTATGTTCGGCGAATATCCGTTTTGGGTCATTTTAAGTCGAATGAGGAATGTCCGTCCATCTGTCTGTCTGGCTGGATGGTGCGCACGATAACTCTCGAAAGGAGCAACCGATTGACTTAAAATTTGGTATGTGGTAATATTTTCTTCTATCTCCGGCTAAGTTCGAAGATGGGCAATATTGGTCCACTCCTCCTAGTACCTCCCCCACAAAGGGTTAAAATTTAGTGAAATTGATTATTTAATAACTTCTATACTACTTATTTCAATCCTCTGAAATTCTACACATAGTATTAGTTTATTAGTCACAATTACCTCGAGAAAAATGGGCGTTATTGGCACCCCCTTTTGGTACCTCTCACAATAATGCACCATTTTACAAAAGCAGTTAAAGTTGTTAACGCAATTTAAATTGATAATAATTTAATTATAACAATAAAAAATAATTTTCTAATTTTTTTAGGGACTCAAGGTGAGGGGATTCATAAGTCGGTTTTCCCGACTTTCTTACTTGTTTTTGAATACATAAAACAAAGAAATCTTTATTTCAGAAATAATATTCCAAATAAAAGAATAATTGAGTGGAAACTAAGATTTGTTTATAACTATATCTACAAAAATATATAATATTTGTTTGTGCCAAATATTACGTATTTAGAGTGTGCCCTTAACATATATGTGATTCAAGCAGATTATGGTTGGGACAATATACTACAGAAGCGGTTTTTCAGCGTGTATCTATCCACTTATGTTCGTCTCCTAGATTTACAAACTTCAGTTTTCAGTTCTGCAGTTTAAATTTTATTAAAATTTCACAAAAGTTCTCCTACAATAGTTCTCCTAGTGTGCGGGAATTTTTTCTCAAATTTACCATTTGTTAAATTATCCATATCTTGTTAACCGCGTCGCATATTTTGAAGATATGAACACCAATGAAAAGGTCTGATACTCCTTTTGGTGGAAGGTTGCGAAAATATGGAATATATCCTTAATCCTTGAATATCCTGAACAAGTATCAACTTATATAATTAGTTTTTTTGGTACTATATGGTCAAACTGTTATGAACTGACTACGAAAAACTCAAAATTGAACCTTGATGGACCTAAAAGATATAGCAATTTTATTGAGCCAATTTTATAATTTTTCTTGTATACGAATATGTAGAATTTTAGATTCTTCGGCTGGACTAGTGTAGCTTCTAAACGGCTTGACCAAAAAAAATTAAGGATAATTATTGATACTTTTCAGGATATTCATGCATTAGGGATATATTCCATATTTTCGCATCTTTACACCAAAAGGACTTAAATATTTCATTCCGCAACATTGAAGAGGACTAGCAGAGCTTTTCTTTGGTGACGCGGTTGAGAAGATATGGCTAACTAAAAAATGGTAATTTTGAGAAAAATCCTTGAGGTAGGTAAGTTTGGAACACTGTACCACAAAAATTACAATGAATTTTGAAAATTTTTTATTAAATCAAAAGCGGTAATTTTTAAATGTGTGTTTCTTGATTCATTTGCTTTGCATTAACGAATCAAGAATTTTATAAGATACATATTTCATAATTTATTTATATATTTATACCTGACAAAAGTCTGGGGTACAGGTAATTATACGTTTGTTTTGGCGGAATGAAATTGGGCTCCAGGAAAATACACCCCAATATGTTTATGAAAATGGGCCCCAAAAAATTACATGTCAAACAACAACAGTTTTGTTGGGGGCTTCATTTCATTTTTTGTCCGGTTTTTGGGGCTTAATTTAATTTTGTCTGCTTTTTGGGGCTTATTTTCATCTATAAATTAAGAAACAGGAGAGGCTACGCATAAAAGATTAGCTCCGCGTAGCCAACTTTGGATCCTGTCCATAGGAAAAAGTCCTAAACAGAGGCCGAAGGCCGTAGGCCGACCGCACAGTAAAAGATTTATGGTTAGAAAATGGGTTCATAAAAGTGTATTATTACTTACTACCCAGATTTACGAAGAGAAAATTTCTTAGTTTTTTTGGGGTGCATTTTAATTTTATGCTGTTTTTTTTGATTGGGGTGTATATTCCTAAAGCACTTTTTGTAGCGAATATAGGCCCCAAATTTGGGGCGCTATTTCATTTTCAATTTGGGGTGCATTTTCTTGTGGCTCAACTTCCGGCCGCCGTTTGTTTTAGACCAGATGTTTTTAAGGCCCTAAAATATTGGAGGTAGACTCACCGTTAATTATACCCATTGACGCAGAATCGATCTACACTTATATTTCTTATTGTTTAGCAAATATTTATGAAATTTAGCAGAGATGAATTTGTGAATCTAAGCGCCATAAAAATGGAAATCATTGAAATATAATTTTAATTAGGAGAAACAAGAGAAACAAATTTGTGATGAAAACAGTGGAAAAAGCAACCAAATTTTTGAATAAAACTGAAAACGTTCTAATTCTGAATGCAGACAAAGGCAATGTCACAGTGGCCATGGACAAAAAAGACTACGAGGAAAGGATGATCGAAATTTTAGGAGATATCATGACCTACCAGAGAATAAATAAAGACCCAACACTCTGTCTCCAAAGAAAGAACAATGAGTTAGTAGAAGAGTTATTCAGACAAAATGCAATATCATCAATAGAAAAGAAAAATCTAAAAACAGAAGTCGCCACCGCCCGGAGACTATACATATGGGTTACCCATGATACATAAAAAGGGATACCCCTTAAGGCCTATTTGTTCCTCAGTCAATTCACATTCAATGAAACTATGTAAGTACTTAGTGAACATCTTAAAACGACATACAAAAAATTCGAAGTACAGTGTCAGGGATTCTGTGCAAAAAAAAATAAAAACTTGACTATCAAACAGTATGAAAAGTTTGTATCTTTTGACGTCAAAGCGCTTTTCCCAAGCATACCCGTCGACCTTACAGTGAAAGTTATAGAGGATAGATGGCTGGAAATAGAAGAATTTACGAATATGACAAAGAGCCTATTCCTACGAATTCTTAAATTTTGCATTATGGAGAACAGATATTTTAAATACGAAGACAAATTATACAAACATAAGAAAGGACTACCGATGGCTTCACCGGCTTTTCCAGTAGTAGCGGATATAGTTATGGAGAAACTACTTGACACCTGTATGGATAACTTGACAACAAAACCTAGAATTATGACCAAATATGCTGACGACCTATTCGCAATAGTTCCGGAGAGTGCTATAAATATAACATTGACAACCCTCAACAGCTTCCAAAATAATATGAAATTCACAATGGAGATGGAAGAAAATAATAAAATACCGTATCTTGACACAATCGTAATAAAAAACGGCGATAAATTGGATATAGATTGGTACCAGAAAGAAACAGCATCCGGGAGAATAATGAGCTATTTCTCAAAACATTCGAAGAGAGTAATAATAAACACAGCAAAAAACCTGATAAACAGAATTCTGTCTATTAGTGACGAGAAGTTTCAGCAGCAAAACAAAATAAAAATCAGGAATATATTACATAATAATAATTTTCCAAAAAACCTCACGAACCAACTAATATCCAGTTTTAAACCAAAGCAGCATAATAACGACACAATAAAAGTGGACAAAACATTCAAATCCCTGATATATATTCAAGATATATCTGAGCGAATTGCCAATGAGATTTCATGTGAAGGCAATGACTCGGAAACATGTAAAAGAGTCAACGTTGGTACAACCAAAAACAAGTTAAAAACTAGAATATCTGGACATAAATCAGATCTAAAAATTCGGAATAATGAAAATTCATCAAAAACGGCATTAGCGGCCCACTGTGCGAGAGAAAATCACCATCCATATGCATTTTTCCTACCAACGGGAAATATCCGAACCACGTTCTTGCCTCGATACTTTTTGAAAGCAAGGGAGAATGTCAAGTGAGACAATGCTACAAAAAAGCTTTGGCTGCGAATCTAACTAAGCGCACTTGAACTATATTCATATGTAGGATCCAAATAAATGTTATAGATTTGAAAAATATTAGATCTGTAGCAAAATATATGTTTTAAAATGTTGATTTGAAATATATTTTCTTTCAGTTCTAACGTATCAAAACGGCGTCTTTTCTACGTTTAGTATCTAAAACAAGTCTTAGTTCGATTGTGATAAAATTGTAGGATGTGACACCCCGGCACGAGCATTTATTTGCGACATTGCTGGCCACAATGCATTAGTTGGCTGCATAAAATGCTATCAGAAAGGTGAACGGAAAAACAATGTCACCGTTTTTTCTTCAGAAGCTTCGTCCTTAAGGACTGATGAAGATTTTTACACACGACGTCAAATAGAGTTCCACAAAAGGAGACATATTCACAGTCTGGGCTGTTTGGAGGAGTCTGGAATACATATGATAACTCAATTTCCACTTGAGCCGATGCATTTGGTAGATCTTGGCGTGACTAAAAAAATGATTTGTTTATTAATCGATAATAAGTCAAAAGTACCAACGACTACTACGATAAAAAATGAGATTTCGCAAAAATTAATAAATTTGTCGGCACATGTACCAAGGGAATTCCAACGAAAACCCAGAGGAATTGAGGAATTATCAATGTGGAAACCGACAGAATTTCGAAATTTTATACTATATTATGGACTACTAATGGAAGACGTTTTCTTTTATGAAATGCTGTTGCTCCAGGTAGCATATAGATTGCTGTCAACGCCCAAACACTATGAAGCAAATGTGAATTCCGCTAACGAATGCTACAATAATTTGTACACAATTTTTATAAAATTATTGGCGAATGTAGCGTTGTGTTAAATATAATTTAAGAAGACAAACAATATAATTTAAGAAGACATTCCTTCCTGTAGCGAGTATTGTCAGTTACGAACGAATAGGAATTTGATTCCAACGAGTGAGGTTTTTCGCGGATTTTCAGACCGGTTTTCCCGAATTAATATTAATTTTTTTAAAAAATTAATATTAATCGATAAGTGCAAAAAAAGTTCAATCAATGTTCGCGGAATATTGTTTTATCGCGTGTTACAATTCATTCCTATTCGTTCGTAACTGATAGATTTTGACGTTTCGGCCTGAAGGAATGTCTTCTTATATTATATTTGTCTTTGGTTTATACCAATAAAGGTTACAGGATTTTCTGACGAAAACCAAGGATTTCTTAAAGGCACAAAAGTTATAAATCTATGACCATTTTATGAAATTCCGGTGGACTCTACGGCCATTGGGATATACGTTGGAGATGTTGATATAGCCGAAGAAGAATGCTTCGAAATAAAAAACATTTATTGTAAGATGGCAGTGTTTCCTTATAGTAATTCATTCTTATTTATGCCTATGCTTCATACATGCTCATAATACTATAAAAACAAAGATGTTAAAATTATAAATCAAAAGTTCCGCTAGAAAAAACTGTCTACAAAATACTACAAATCTTGATCTAAATCGGGCTCTAAAAATCGCAGACAAATGGCTGACAAAGCTAATAAAATTGTTTTGGCTCAAATAAAAGGTAAGTAAAGTTAATTAAATTTCACAGCACAACACATGATTTTGGGACTCAATTCTGAGAATTTGACGTGAAAGTAGCCAGCAAAGTAGCAAGTTTGCTCAATTAATAATTTAATGGCCATACGATTTTTTTTTGTTTTAACACGGTTATATCTTGTATACCGTAAGGAATATCTTTTTTGTGTCTGATATTGTAGATATTGAATAGGAGAAAAAAATGCGGAACAAACCTACCCGAAAAAGGTGCATCCAGTGTCACACTACCTATTACAAACATAAAACTTAAAAATTTTAATTTTTGAGATTTTTATGGCACTTTTTTCTGGTAGGTTTGCTCCGCATTTTTTCTCCAATTCCGTACGGTATACCAAGATATAAACGTTTTAAAATATAGAAAAATTGATAAAAATCCAACTTGTGAAAAAAGTTCGTATGTCCAATAAATTATTAATTGAGCCAACTTGAAAAAATTATTTTTTTTTTTTTTTTAAACATTACAAAACTGCTTAAAAATAACAGTACAACTAGTCTATTACATTCCTGAGACTAACTAGTAGTTCTTTTATATCAAATCAGTTAAATTTTACAGCCAAAGATTAGCTTAAGAATCTATTTGCTGGGTAAAACGCCGCTTCAAGTCCAGTGGTTTGCATCGATTCAATCGTCTGGTTAGGTGCGCCGATTCTAGAAGTCTCGGAATTTCAATATTTTTGTGGTGAATAAGTCTGTTTTTATGGGCTTCCGCCAGATTACTGATCTCTTCTCTGACAGTATTTATCCTTAGATCTCGATGAAGGTCTTTATTTCTAACATACCAAGGAGCATTTACAATTTCCCTTAGAACCTTGTTTTGAAAAGTTTGAATCATGTCAATAACATGATTTTTGGCGCAGCCCCACAATTGGATGCCATAAGTCCAAGTAGGTTTAATTATTTGGTTGTATATCATTACTTTATTATGTGTGGATAGATTGGAATTTCTACCCATTAACCATTTGAGCTCACGATATTTAATTTCAAGACATGTTTTCTTGTTCTTCACGTGTTCTTTCCATGTTAATTTTGAGTCCAAAGTCATTCCCAGATACTTGGCAGAGTTTGAGACTGGTATTTGTTGTGAATTTATGAGTATGGGGTTGTAGTTAATATTTTTGTTGGTAAAATCGACATGTACTGATTTAGAGCTATTTATTTTTAGCCCCCATTTTTCCGTCCATCTCTCAATTTGTTTTATAGCCCTTTGTAGCTTAGATGTTGATATCTTGTTGTTTTTGCCTTTTGCCATTATCACCGTATCATCTGCAAAAGTACCGAAGATACATGATTGATCTATTGGTAAGTCGTATGTATATAATAGATATAATACAGGACCAAGTATGCTTCCTTGTGGCACACCGCTAGATATTGGGAGTAAATCGGAATATTCACATCCTTGTTTAATTCTGAAGAACCTATCATTCATATATGATTCTAGCAATTTACAGTAACTATCTGGTAAAATAGTATTTAGTTTTTGAATAAGTGATGAATGTACTACTCCATCGAAGACTTGAGATATATCCAGGAAAACTGCCGAGCATACTTCTTTTTCTTCCAGGGCTACTTCTATATCGTGTGTAATCCTGTGAATTTGTTCTGCTGTAGAATGGCCTTTACGAAATCCAAATTGATGGTTCGGTATAAGTTTTTTAGTTTCAATAAGAGAGTTTAGCCTCTTACATATTAACTTTTCGAAAAGTTTTCCAATAATTGGAAGAAGGGATATGGGTCTATATGAACTAGCATCCTGGGGATCTTTTCCAATTTTTTGGATCATCAATATCTCTGCTACTTTCCAATATGTAGGGACGTATTTAAGGCGGATTGCTGCGTTGAATAACTTGGTAAGTTTTGCCATTCCGGAAATTGGTAGTTTCTTAATTAGTTCATTGGTTATAAGGTCAAAGCCAGGTGATTTTTATACCCTACACCACACTGTGGTACAGGGTATTATAACTTTGTGCATTTGTTTGTAACACCCAAAAGGAGAAGAAATAGACCCATTGTTTATTATACCGATCGACTTAGAATCACTTTCTGAGTTGATTTAGCGATGTCCGTCTGTCTGTCTGTCTGTCTGTCCGTCTGTCTGTCCGTCTGTCTGTCTGTGCATGTATTCTTGTAATCAAAGTACAGGTCGCAATTATGGTCCGATCTCGACGAAACTTTACACATATCTTTTTTTTGGCCCAAGGACGATCCCTATTGAATTTGGTTAAAATCGGTTAAGATTTAGATATAGCCCCCATATATATGTTAGCCCCGATTTGACATGTAAGCGCTGTAAAAACTTTATTTTATATCCGATCAGTATGAAATTCGGCAGAAAGAGGTTTCTTATTATATGAATGAACACTGTTAAATTTGGAGGAAATCGGTTCAGATTTAGATATAGCCCCCATATATACGTTACCCCCGATTTGACATGTAAGCGCTGTAAAAATGTTATTTTATATCCGATCAGTGCGAAATTCGGCAAAGAGAGGTTTCTTATTACATGAAGGAATACTGCTAAATTCGGAAAAAATCGGTTCAGATTTAGATATAGCCCCCATATATATGTTAGCCCCGATTTGACATGTAAGCGCTGTAAAAACTGTATTTTATATCCGATCAGTGCGAAATTCGGCAGAAAGAGGTTTCTTATTACATGAAGGAATACTGCCAAATTCGGAGAAAATCGGTTCGGATTTAGATATAGCGCCCATATATATCTTACCCCCGATTTCACATGTAAGCGCTGTAAAAACTGTATTTTATATCACATCAGTATGAAATTCGTCTGAAAGAGGTTTCCTATTATATGAATGAACACTTTTAAATTTGGAAGAAATCGGTTCAGATTAAGATATAGCCCCCATATATACGTTACCCCCGATTTGACATGTGAGCGCTGTAAAAATTTTATTTTATATCCGATCAGTGCGAAAGTCGGCAAAAAGAGGTTTCTTTCTACATGAAGGAATACTGCCAAATTCGGAGAAACTCGGTTTAGATTTAGATATAACACCCATATATATGTTACCCCCGATTTGACCTGTAAGCGGAGGTCGGAGAAAATCGGTTCAGTTTTAGATATAGCTCCCATATATATGTTACCCCCGATTTGACATGTAAGCGCTGTAGAGACTGTATTTTATATCCGATCAGTACGAAATTCGACAGAAGGAGGTCTTTTTACATGAATGAGTATTCAGGGAAGATCGGTTCAGATTTATATTAAAGCTCCTCCTGCTTTGGTATCAAACCGCTATAGAAGTTGTATTTTACTTCCGATCATTAAAATTTTCCAGAAAGATGTTTCTCAATTTAGGAACGAATATTGCTTAATTTAGCGATAATCGTTTCAGAATTAGGTAATATGTTTCAACTCATTTACCAATTATTCCAAATTATTATGGCAATGACCCTTATCGCATTGTTAGGGAGGTGTAGGGTATTATATAGTCGGCCCCGCCCGACTTTCTTCCTTTCCTTACTGGTTTATTTTTCAATTTCTTTACCTCGAGTATAACCTCTTTTAATGTTACTTTTGGAATAACTTCATTGTCCGAGTTGAATACTGTCTCATGTTCCTGATTTGACTTATTTGAAAAAACTTCGAAAAGATGTTTCGCAAATATGTCAGCTTTTTCCGCGTCAGTTTTCGCCCAATGTCCATGTTTCGACCTTAAGGCACTTTTTGATTGTTTTTGGCCACATAGCTTTTTTGTTGCCTTCCACGGTGAGTAATTCGTTTTGCTGTCGCTAGTGAGTTCGGATAAATACTCTTTAAAGTTGGAATTATTATTCTTTTTCGTCTCTTTTCTCAATATTTGCGTGGCTTTATTAAGTATTTTTTTATGATGGGGTGATCTGGTAATTTGCCATCTTTTTCGCAATTTCCTCTTCTCCTTGACTAAGTTCCTTATATATAAAGGATATGTGTGACCCATCGGAGGTCTCTTGTATGTCGGAGTGCTTTGCCATCCAGCATTTTGTATAAGTTTTGTAAAATTTAAGGTTTCAAATTCAAGATCTTCAGATGTAGAAATTTTGGAAAATGAGTCAATGCTTTGATGGACTAAAAATTGGAAGTACTGCCAGTCTGTTTTGTGGTTTGTTAACATTGGTTGCTCTTTCTTCATTTCGATTGTTGAATTATAATATAAATATATGGGAGAGTGATCTGAATTCAAGTCAAACCCTTCCTCAGTTTTGATTTGTGTTTGGGATATCTTTCTGGTGATGAAAAAATCAATGAGATCTGGTCTTTTTTTGGCATCAGTTGGCCAATACGTTGGTGAGCCAGTCGATACTACTTGACAGCCAAGATGACGAACTGCTTTTAATAGCTCCCTGCCTTTTGTTGTAGTCAAACGTGATCCCCAGTTAGTGTGTTTTGCATTAAAGTCACCTCCGATGATAAATTTATGTTTGTGAGATTCTAACAATTTAATGTAGTCACCAGACTTTATTATGTGTCTTGGAGGACTGTATACTGATGTGAGTGATATATGTAATTTATTTTCGAGAACGGTTATTGTGGTAGCTTGAAATTCTTCCTTCTGTATCTTGTCTTCTTCCCAATGAACAATGTTTTTTCGAACGATAATAGCACTTCCGCCTCTGGCTTTGTTGCTTGGATGGATAGTGTGATAAATACAATAGTTTGGTATTTCCATATATGATTGAGTCGTGAAATGGGTTTCACTTATGAGGCATATATCTATATTTCTGGATTCTAAGACGCATAAAAGTTCATTTTTATGCTGTAAAAGTCCGTTGACATTCCATTCCATAATATTAATTCCTTTTTTCATTCAAAGACTGATGCAAAGTTTTCTTCCAGATTTATTAGGCGATTCTCAAATAATTTGTTTTGAGATTCAATATTTTCCAGTTTTTTCAAAATTTGTGTTAGAATGTTTTGATTCGCTTGACTATCAGAAGTCGGTTTCACTGAATTTGTACATGCTACAGAGGAATAAGATCTTACTGTTGCAGGTTGGCGACTATTGTTTGGCATAATATGATTAGATTCATCTCTCAATTTCTTTAGCTTATTTTCTCTTATTTTCTGTAGCTCTTTTGCTACGATACATCCTCGATAACTTGCAGGGTGTTCTTAAATTAATGAAGCAGAAGTTCTTTTTTTGTTCTACTTTCACGTCGAATTCTCAGAATTGAGTCCCAAATCAATGAGTTGAAAAATGGTGTAATGCGTTTGTTTCCCATTATAGAACTATTTCATATGGCCTACGGAAATGTGGATAATTTATTATAGTCTAGTAAACGGACTGAAGTACACTTTCAGAGTAATGTTTTATGTAGCTCTTGTATGCATACAAATTTTATTAGCCCTTTTCTGTCGATAGCCATATGAAAGTTTAAAGTGAATATTTTGCTATACTGATATAACCCTGTAATACGCATTAACAACTAAAGCTCTTATATGTAGGCGCATAAAAATAAAAATGGTTTTTGTATTAATTTAATTTCCATTAGAGTTACATGATGATATAAAGAGACAGCATCAAGATATGCAAACTCAATACGATGCTATCAAACAAATTGATACCAACATTCGAGCTCAAAACGAAATTGTGGCAGGAGAGCTGGCCCAAGTTAAGGTTTTCTTGCAATAACTTATAAACGACAAGGCGCCAGAAAAAAGTATGATCAATGTGTTTCCTATTCCAGACACGGCAGGGTTAGAAAATCTGGAAATTAAACTCCTCGACAAGGACGAGGAGTTAAAACTTATTGATTTAGTGAAAAAAATTATCCATAGAGGAGGTATTGTAAAAAATTTACATAATCTAATTGGTACAGATGTAATCAAAAATTATAATTATGACGGCATACAACATAAGGAAGCATTTAAAGCATATGTTAATATAGATAATCTATTTTTTAAAGCTGTGGAGTCAGAAGTCTTTACATACAATTATAAATTTGGCATAAAAAAGCATTTGAAATTGAAAAAAATAAAATATATAAAGAAAAGTGTTTAAAATTAAATAATAACTAAAATGAATTTTAAATAATTTGACTACAAAAAATTTCTAAATGAACTAAAATATTTTTTTATATTATCTAATACTCGTATTACAAAATGTTTTAAGAAAATAAATCTGTATTTAATATACTGAATAAAATGAATAATTGTATTGTAGTTTAATATCAATGATCTTAATAATCATGGGTTTTTATTTTTGGTAAAGGAAATGTTGGTTCGTTTCAGGCCTTTTTCCCTTCTTTAGGAAGTGATAAGAGAAGGTTTCTCATATGCTTCCTATTCAGACGATTCTCATTATTATCTGCGTTCTGCGAGAATGCGCTGCAGAATGGATCATCTCTGAACATCAAAATATGAGAGTCGCTTCTGCATTCACTGATAGTATAATACATTACATTAGGCCAAGGGAGAGAAAGCAGCGCAGAATGTACTGATTACAGTTATGTGTTGTTTATTTCTATTTATGTACGTTTTGACAAAACAAACAAGTATGGCTTGTAGGCTAGACGGTAAACATCAGACTAGGAACGATGAGGTCGTCGGTTCGAAACCCAGTGATGGTAAGTAACAAAAAATTGTGGCTTTTAAATAAAATTCTTAAAAACATATTTACAAAAAAATTAATAACTTAACAAATGATCTTGGGTGAATTTAAAAAATGTAAATGATGTATGCTGAAAAAAAACATATGTTTTTTTGATGATTTAATGACATTTTGGAGGCCTTATTAAATACATTTTTTGGAAGATCTTCTTAAGTGCCTTTTTTACCAGCTCCTCTTAAAGGCCTTCTTTTTGAGTTTTGGAAATATACATTCTGGAATGCATGTGCTTAAAGGCCACCGGTGAGGCCTTCTTTCATAGGCCTTGTAGAATACATTTAAATAGAAGCGAGAGGCAAGACATTGCTGTCCAATCTTACTCCGTGTTAATTTTAAATGAGTGCCGAATGCAGCGCACATGCCTACCGGCTCCCTTAGAGACCTTCTATAGGGCATTGCGTGCGCCTTCTTTTTCCCGCTGGGGAATGTAACAACAGTGCAATATTTACAACGGACGAGAGTAGTGATACTACGCTATCTTTAAGTTTTTTTGTGTTGTTGTTCACATACACTTAAGTGTGATTGGTAGGGAATAGTTGTGTGTGTTTTTTCTGTTTACCTGTTATTTACAAATAATTATTTATACTTATTTATTTAATAATATTTAAAAATATGCGATAATAATAAACAACATTAAGTTCAGTTTAATAATTATTAAATAGAAATGAATGTTAATTAATTTACAATTATAATTGTAGAACATCCCTGATGAAGCAATTCAAGGAAATTGCGAAATATCGGAAAAATAAAGTTTAAATTTGAATAACAATTATATCCTAAAATTGACCTCGAGCTTGACTATTACTTAAAACAATTTGGATATTAAAAAGGTCGAGTAAAAACAAACTTATGAAAAAGAAACAACATTGATAAAATGTAACAATATTTCTTTTTATTCTGCTCTGATGGTATGGTTTCATATATGTATCTTATTATACCCTACACAACACTGTGGTACAGGGTATCATGACTTTGTGCATTTGTTTGTCAGTCGATTTAGCCATGTCCGGCTGTCTGTCCACGTTTTCTTGTAATCAAAGTGCAGGTCGTATTTATGGTCCGCTTGTGATGAATTTAGCACAGTGCTCTTTTTTGGCCCAAGGACCATCCCTATTCAAAAAATGGTCAAAATTGGTTCAGATTTAGATATAGCCCCCATATATATGTTACCACCGATTTGACATGTAAGCGCTGTAGAAATTGTATTTTATATGAGATCAGTACGAAATTTGGCATAGAGAGTTTGTCTTAGTACATGAATGAAAACTGCTAAATTCGGGGGAAATCCGTTCAGATTTAGTTATAGGCCCCATATACCGATTTGACATATAAGCGCTGTAGAAGTCGTGTTTTATATCCGATCAGTACGAAATTCGGCAGAGAGAGTTTTCTTATTACATATATGAAATCTTATCGCAATGCCCATTTTCGCATTGTTTGGGAGGGGTAGGGTAGTATATAGTCTGACTTCTGCCCTTCCTTACTGGTTTTTTAATTGTTGTATATCCAATTTCGTTGACAACAGCAATTTTTATTGTAATATATAGCTGTTTTTTAATTCAAAAAAAGAAAAATAGTTTAGTGCTTTTCACGCTTTTTGCACTGGAATTTTACGAATTTTCAATTTTTCATTACGCTTTGCGTCGGAAAAGTTGGCACCACTGATTGTTATCGAGTGTTTTACTCGTACCCTTATGTAAGAATATTTGAGCAAGTTAATATTGTAAGTAAGTCAATTACATATTCCTTCCGATTTGTAATCAACCTGTATGAAATGTGTCAGGAATAGCTTGACATTGTTCCCAAAAATTCAATGCCAGTTTTCTTTGAAAGATTTCATTATGATATGATGGATTTTCTTTTAATATTTTCTCCTTTTCCAGACCTTTGACATAGACTCCAGCCATGATAATGATGCCGTCATAACGGATTTAGTCAATCGAATAAAAAACAAAAATAAAATAAATCTTGATAATATTATCGAAAGACAAAATGAGGAAATTTCGAAAATGAAAGCGGAAATACTCACAGAAATGGATGTACAAAATGCAATCTTAATGGAGAATATCGCAAAGCAGAATGAAAAAGCTGAAGCAATATTTAAATTGATGAGGGAAATAATTCGAAATCAAAACAATGAGCCGGACCAAGAGCTTCTTTCGCAACTCGAACAAATGAAGCTGCAAAAAAGCGATTCCGATTTAATACTCATTAATTATAAAGCAGAAAATGAAAAACTGCTCACAGATATAAAGCAGCAGCAACAACAAATCGCTCAGCTAAAAGGAAGTGAGAAGACATGTAATAAGAGTAATGCTATGCCCGAAGAAGAACAAAAAGGGTTAATCAAGACATTTGAAGAACTCCACGATGAGATATCCCAAAACAAACCCATTGTCATTCAAAGGCGCATAGATGGATCTGTGGATTTCGCCCGCACTTGGCATGAATATAAAATGGGTTTTGGGAATAGTTCGAGCGAGTTTTTCATAGGACTCGAAACTTTATACAAATTAACAAACAATCGTTCCTATACTCTCAGGATTGAGATGGAGGACTGGGAACATGAACGCCGATATGCCGAATTCAATCATTTTGTGATTGACAATGAAAACGACGAATACAAATTATCAAGTTTGGGCCAATATTCGGGTAATGCTGGAGATTCCTTAGAATATCATTTGGGTCAAAAATTCTCAACGAAGAATAAGGATAATGATTTATGGGAAGGTGGAAGTTGTTCTTTAAAACGTGGTGGAGGTGGAGGATGGTGGTTCGGACAGTGCGCCCACAGGTAATTTTCAAAATTCAAATATAACGAATCACAAATAGAAATTTAAAACAAACGTCTTTAAGTAGACAAATAATCTTATGTTGTCGTTATTACATTACTTTTTGAACAAAAGCTTTACTCTATAATTGAAATTCAAATATTTTAAGCGTTTCACAAACAGATACTTGTGCCACACAAATGTTATATTTGTATATTATTAAAATAACTTCTAAACTATTTAGGAATATTTGAAAATGAAAACAATTGAGAAAAATTTTGGAAACATTTTAACGATGTCTAATCAGAAAAATGTCTGCCTCAATATACAAACATGCATATACATTTTTGTGGGTTGTTTGTCATTCAAATTCAGTCATATTCCCGCGTACCGAATTGAGTTCTTCTCATAAAATAAAAAAAAAACAGTTTAAACAAGAAATCCGATAGACGAAATCAGAAAGTTTAGGTTTCGTCTTTAAAATAAAAGCAGGTAACTACAGCCTTAAGTTTGGCCACCGCTGATCACATTCCAGAGTATAACAAAGAAAATTGGAAATTATATAAAAAATTCATATAAAGGAAGATCTTTGTATGTGATCTACATCAAAATGTACACCTTTGATGACAGTTATTCCTTTGAATGGTTTTGGGTAATAATAAACTCAAATTATCAAATTTTAGTCTGATCAGTTGAAATTTGTGGTCTCTTTGGTGTCGAGAAGTCAAACCGGGCGGTGGCTTAATATGGGTTTAACAAATTGCACCGATATTGCCGCTATTCAGTCCCAAATGAACTGCAGGTTTAAGAAGAGTTTGTACTAAATTTCAGTCATCCAACTCAATTATTTTAAAGTGCATCGTGATTATTACCGACGGGCAGACCAGCAGACGGTAATGAACAAAAGAGAATATATCGCTAACTTACTTCAAAAGTGGCATAACTCAAAATTGAAAATTTTTAAGATAAGTAACTTTAAGTGTAATCAGATAAGTGACATAAAATAATATGTTTTTTAAATATAGTTCTCTAAATAATCAACATTTTATTCAATATTATCAATGTCGGACTGACCACGAACTTGTCATTTAAAAAACAAAAACAATATGAAATAATATGTTTAAAAACACTGGAATTAACCGAAATTTGATTGTTTGCTCATAAACTAAAATTCGCTTACATGAATTTATGGATATTTTCAAAATTCGCATTTCTGTAGGACAATTTCAACATTTTAAAATTTTGATTTATGTCACTCTTGAAGTAAGTGAGCGATATATTCTTTATGGGGTTCCTGATCAATACTTCAAGGTGTTTCTAATAGAATGACAATGTTAGTTTAATCCCACTCTATGGCGGAGGACATACTTGGACCGATATTGCGGCTATTCAATTCCAAGTGAACTGGAACTATATGATGTATTTGCGCCAAATTTAAGTCATCTAACTCATTTATTTTAAATTGTAGTTTGATTTCAACCGACGGACTGACAGGCGGGAATTGCTACATTATCTAAGAATTGTAAGACGATTAAGAATACATAAGTATACTTTATAGGGTCTCTGATCAATATTTCAAGGTATTACAAATATAATGACAATGAAGAACTTTACGAGGACATACAAATTGTAGTTTTTTAAGAAAAACTACGTTTTTAGTCTTGAATAATATAGACAAGAGTTTTCCAACTATCGTAACTACTCTTAGAACCAAAGATATATAAGATTGTAAAAAGTAAATAATAGAGGCATTATCCATAATAATTTCAGAAGATTTATTGACTTGATTCTCTTCGGTAAAGTGTACGAGGTTTATTTAAAATATTTAAAATATAGCTGACCTATTATTTTTCTCAAAAAAAATTTTTTGTTCATTAAGAACCAATTGCATCCCCTCAGATATAATAAGTACACCTGTGCCAACGATTGTTCAATCTTCGGAGCACTTGGGACAATAATTTTTTGTACAACCTTTTGCTCTTTCAGCGATGCAGTCTATATTTCTTTAATCCTTGCAATTATCCTTCCTTCCATTGGTCATTTCCTGGTTTTGGAAACAGGTAAAAAGTCACCGGGAACCAGTCCGTTAGACATGAATACGGAGTTCTTTTAATGCAAAATATGTCTAACAAGTAATGATGTGTGCGCATTAATGTGGTGAAATATCCTTGAATTGTTGTTGCCATTTCTGGTATTTTTATTTCTCTATTGCTTCACTCAAATGGCGAATTGCCTAAAAGTACTATTCCTTAGTCCAGATTCCAGTCCAAGCAAGTGTCAAAATTTTTAGGAGAGAGAGGCAGAGAGCTCTTTCCGCTTGCCTCTCTATCCCACAAACTTTGTCACATGCTTGGAAAAAATGCCGAGTGTGAATCTGGACTTATTGACCGTACGAACTTCTGGTAAAAACATATAAGGCAACAAACCATTTGAATCAGTTTTCATTGCGATTGGGCATTGTTTTCGATGTCATAAATATACAGAGGAGAACCACGTTAATTGTTCATAAAAATTGCCTAGAGTCTCCGATTTTGATGAAGCTTGGTGGAAATATAAAATATGGTGCTCTAATATCGGATATACAATTTTATTGTCTGTCTTCAAAACTATGTGAGATATGTATGTTCATTTAAACATTGCAAATTGGGCAAACATATCTAATAGGGCTTGTATTCGAATGCTCACAACTTTTGCTCTACGGGTGATATTTAAATACTTTGTACCGACCTAGATTCCTTAAGACTTCAGCTATAGTAATGTCGAGGTGGATACTGTTTGGAAGCTGTATTACATATTTACATTTTTAAAACACTATTTAAAATATAGTTTTTTTTAAGTAATATATTTTATATCGAAAATTTGTGGACCAGATGGTAACCCATATTATGCCGTATTTGTCCAAAAATAATCATTTGGATCGCCAGTACTTTGGGAGATATCAATAAAATAATAAAATAGCTTCACAATTTTCTCCCATTTATGGGGAACAAAATTTTCAAATCAACGGAAATTAAAAACAATCCAAATGGGTTTTAAAATACGAATACAAAAAAACAGTTTCCAAAAATTTAAATGAAATATAGGAGAAAAATGTGAACTTATCTTATACTTTTATTAATATCTCAAAAACTAACGGTGATCCCTATAGGGCAGAATATGGGTTATAATCAGGTCCGCATTTTGTCAATTTAAAAATATAACTTTTTGACAAAAACCAAGTTTTTAATTAGTGTTTTAAAAATAAAAATATGTCATGCAGCTTCCAAACAGCATCCACCTCGATATTACTAAAGCTGAAGACTTTCTAGGTTAAAACAAAATATTTAAATATCTCTCGTAGAATAAAAGTTACGAGCATTCGAATGCAAGCACTTTTAGATAATATTTTACCCAATTTATAACGTTTAAATGTACATATCTCCCATAGTTCTGAAGATTTTTCAACAAAATTGTATATCCGATATCAGAGCACTATATAATGAACATTTCCACCAAGTTTCATCAAAATCGGAGATCATAGGCAATTTTTATGAACAATTTAAGTGGTTCTCGTCTATATAAATTTCGTCAAATGTTACGACCCTTTTGTGCAAATATGAATAGTCGTTGACATTATTCAACAGATTCTGAGCGATTCGCATGGGACAGTCCTTTTGTCAAAATAGGAAAAAAATCGCCAATTACACCTATAGACATCTAACATTTATATCTAGCAAACACAAACTATAAATGCAAAACGGCTGCTAGAGTCAATCTGTGTTGGGGACATATCGTCGCTTGGATGACCAACTGGCGGAACTGACAATTTTCGGAAATTAAGTCAGGGGCCACCATTGGATTTGCCTAGTCATAGTACAATGTGTGTATACATTTGGAGCATGTTGCAATTAACGTTATCTCCAAAAACGGCAACATATTTTCGACATATCTGGAAATATGTCACCTAAAATTGCATTTTTCAGAAATTACTTTATTTTTTTCTATGAATATTTAGAAAGAGGAAGTTTACATACATAGTAAGAAAAACAAACTGGATATTGTATAATAAATATTTCTCCCTGGGGAGAAGCAACATTGTCTCAAAAACAGAAAATCTGCTCTCCTGAACAGCTTTGAAAATGTTAGTTACGTCAGTTGGTCATCCTAGCATGTCATCCTATGTATGTACATTTATAACAAAGACCAAAAAAAGAAAATCCAGTGTATGTAGTCCGCGAAATTTGAAAAAGCTTTCTTTTTTTGAACAAATCTCGTATATGTATTATTTTTAGTAAAAGCATATTCATAATGAATGACATTATTAATGACACTTTCATCTCTTTTCACAGTAATCTGAATGGACCATATAAAAAGGACGGAAGCAGAGCCAATTCGCGAAATGAAATTATTTATTGGTATCATTTCAAAGGCGACTATCTCTCTCTGAAATTTGTGGAAATGACGCTTCGTCCCAATTAATGTGTGTCGAGAAGATTTGCCAATGCCAAGACTCCTGCGAGATTATGGATTAAACGGATGACGCAATCAAACATATATATATCTTTATTTGTAAATAAATTATATTTGCAAACAATGTCCATATTAACAAATATGCAAAACCGTGAGTCGCTGTTGAGCGGAGCGAGGACCAGAGGTAAGTTGGTGAAATTTGACTAACGCTAAGTAACAAGTAGACTTCTTAAAAAAGTGTTTATCCGAGCGAAACAGAGTGTCCAGTGATTTTATGGAGGAATTTCGTTTCTTTATATGAATGAAGGAGAGTCGGTCAGTGTTATACCGCAATATACTGCTACTCTCCGGATCCTGTCCCTCCTTCCAACAGCATTCCTGCAAATTACGCTAGTCCCACGTGAAACTTTGCACAAACGTTAATTCTAGATAGGCAAAATAGGTGCCTCTTCGCTCAACCCAAGACATATTAAAAACGATCCAATCCGAACAGCGATCCGGCTCCGCTAGGACTTCCTGATGCAAATGATGCAAACGTAATTAGTTTAAAACCAACTAAATTATGTTTTTGAAATATATACTCCAATATTGTTTATTTTAATCCGAACTACTAACAACAACAAACAATTATTTCCTTACACAGTACCGCATTTTTCAGCTCATTGATTTGGGACTCAATTCTGAGAATTGGACGTGAATGTAGCCCCAAAAATAAGAACTTCTGCATCATTCGTTTAGTCAAGTTGGCTCAATTACGAATTTAATGGCCATACGATTTTTTTTTTAGCTCAAGGTGAATTTTTAGCACTTTTTCTATATTTTTTCTCGGTATACGGTACGGAATATCTCTTTTATGTCTGAAGTAACAATGATGTAGATGTTGAATAAGAGAAAAAAAGCAGAACAAACCTACCCAAAAAAAAGTGCATCCAGTACCTTAAAAATCGCAAAAATATTCTGTTCTGTTTTATAATATTCTGTTTTAATGGACACGCGTATAAGGTTTAGGTTTAGGTTAGGGTGGCAGCCGTATTTTTTTATACAAGCTCACATAGACCAGTTTAGGTCCCTAGTGTTACCACGGGCTGAAATGCCCCTCATCGAAACCAACCTGTTTGATATACAAATTTGTCGATATTACGAATATCGGTACTGGAAAGATCTGTTAGGCTGCCTAGAACAGCCGACCCCAGTATGTCCAGTCGTCGTTTACTCAGAGCGGGACAGTCGCATAGCAAGTGCTCAATGCTCTCCACTTCTTCCTCATCTCCACAGCTTCTGCAGAAGTCATTAGAGTCAATACCCAATCTTTTGGCGTGTTCGCCGATCAAGCAGTGTCCCGTCAGAACTGATACTAACGTAGACAATCTTTGCCTCTCTAGTGCGAGGAGATATTTTGATCTTCTCAGGTCATACCTTGGCCAGATTTGTCTAGCTACCCTGCAGGTGCCGATTTCTGTCCATCTTTCGTTGGACTGCCTGATTGCCTCTTGCCTAAGCCAAAGCTTGCACGTGGATAGTGGCGCACCAATATATGCAAATTCTTCGAGAATTTGTAATGTCGTCCCTTTCCTAGCAAGTTCATCGGCTTTGCAGTTCCCCGGGATATCCCTATGCCCAGGCACCCATATGAGGTGTATGTTAAACTGCTCAGCCATCTCGTTAAGAGATCTGCGGCAGTCGAGGGCTGTTTGTGAATTTAGGGATGTTGCCTCCAGAGAATTGATGGCAGCCTGGCTGTCCGAGTAAATGACAATGCCAGTGTTGGTTACTATGTTGCGACTCAGCCACTTGGCTACTTCCCATATTGCCATTATTTCGGCTTGATAGACACTGCAGGTATCTGGTAGTCTGTGAGCTATATCCAATCTAAGCTCTGCACAGTGTACTCCGAAGCCAACCTTTTCATCAAGCTTCGAACCATCCGTGTAAAATTGGAGATGGTTTCTATTACCTGGTTTTCTTCCAACCCATTCATCTCTCGCGGGAATCATAGTGATGTAATTTCTCTCGAAGGTGTACACCGTTGGTATATAGTCCACTCGGTCGGTTACCATAGCACTACACTTTGATATTCTCATGTGACCGTAGGTTTTGTACCTCCACATTGATAGGCAGTTTAATCTTATTGCCGCTTTGGTTGCAACTTCTCTCGCCACAATATTAATCGGCAGTATATGGAGTAGGGCTTGTAGAGACTCGGTCGCTGTAGTCCTTAAGGCTCCGCTTATGCTCAGGCAGGCAGTTCTCTGAACCTTTGTTAGTAGGTTGGTGATGGTTAGTTTGTCAGTTGCCGTCCACCATACCACAATGCCGTATAGCAGTATAGGACGAACTACTGCTATATATATCCAGTGGACGATTTTAGGAGAGAGGCCCCACCGCGACCCTACAGCCTTTTTGCAGGAATATAAGGCGACGTTAGCCTTCCTTACACGTTCCAATACATTAAGTCTAAATAACAGTTTTCTATCTAGAATTATTCCTAAAAATTTTGCACTTTCAGAAAAGACTAGATCTGTTCCATTTATCCGAGGTGGAGGGTCCACATGTGGGACTTTATTCATCCTAGTAAAGAGAACCAATTCTGTCTTGTTTGGGTTTATGCCCAAACCGCTGCTTCTGGCCCATCTAGCCAATTTGTTCAGAGCTACCTGTAGAATGTCTCGGAGGACGTTTTCGAATTTGCCACTCACTGCGATTGCAACGTCGTCCGCATATGCCACGACCTTGCAGCCACAACGTTCTAGATCTAGCAGAATTTCATTCAACGCTAGGTTCCAAATTAGTGGAGACAGTACTCCTCCTTGTGGGGTCCCTCTGTTTACAAACCTTGTTAGAGTTGTGGACCCAAGACATGCTGTTATGCGTCTTCTGTTGAGCAGACTTTGAATTAGTCTAATCAAACTAAAGTTAACATTAAGATGTGACAGTGCCGCAATTACTGCATCTGAGTGAATGTTGTTAAAAGCCCCTTCTATGTCAAGAAATGCCACCATGGTGAATTCCTTGAAATGCAGGGACGATTCGATAGTGCTCACAAGTTCGTGCAGGGCTGATTCTGTAGACTTCCCCTTATTGTAAGCATGTTGGTTCACTGACAGGAGTTTTGTATCCAGGTTTTCCCTAATGAAATAATCTAAAAGTCGTTCCAGACCTTTCAATAGGAAGGAGGATAGGCTAATTGGTCTGAAGTCTTTTGGCCTAGTGTGTGATATCTTCCCCGCTTTTGGTATGAATACCACTTTGGTATCCCTCCATCGATTCGGGATGTATGAAAGCCTGATACAGCCTACATAAATTTTCTCCAGCCAGGGGATAATGTATTTCAACATTTTCTGCATTTCTGCTGGAGTGATGCCGTCTGGTCCAGGTGACTTGAAGGGCTCAAAGCTATTAATAGCCCAGCTTATTCTGGATCTTTCAGTCAACAAGCTAGCGACGCTCGCAGTCCACTCGCACTCTTGTTGGTCCTGCTGATCCTCTGGTTCTGTTAGAGAGTTCCCCGGGAAATGTGTGTCGAGCAGTACATTGAGCGACTGCTCGCTGTTTTTGGTCCAATTATTTGCCTCATCCTGCAAGTAACCCACTGTACAGGGTGAAGCTGATAATATTTTCCTCAGCCTTGCGGCGTCGGAGACCTTTTCCACTTCGCCACAGAAAGTATACCAAGAGCGTCTTTGCGCCTTTCTAAGCTCCTTCTTATAGATCTTGAGTTGCTCTTTATAGGCATCCCAAACATTAGCGACCCCAGTAGATTTAGCCTTGTTGAATAGCTTGTTGCAGGTCTTTTTCATAGCCGTTAGCTCAGAAGTCCACCATTGGGGTTTAGTTTTACCCTTGTACCTTGTTTTTGGACAGGCTTCTTCAAGGGAACTATTGAATGATGTGGTGATATGCTCGACCAGATGATCCAGACCGGCTTTGTCATTCGGTTCGTACAGAAGTTTGGAGTTGAGGACTTTCTTGAAATTCTTTTCATACAGGTGCCACTTTGTCTTTCTCACATTTCTGTGGACGGCAGGTTCAGGCGCTTTTTCAGCGAGTTTGAACTCAATATAATGGTGATCTGAGAATGAGTGGTCGTCTAGTACATTCCACCCAATAATTTTGTCTGACAGCCGGTCAGTAGCAAACGTTACGTCGAGTACTTCTTGTCTATCTTTAATTGTAAAGGTCGGTTTATTACCTATGTTACAAATACTTAGGTTGGTAGTTAGAATAAAGTCAAGGAGCGAATCACCCCTATTGTTTATATCCGTACTACCCCAGATAGTATGATGAGCGTTCGTGTCTGCGCCAACAATCAGCTCGACCTCGTCAGATGTTGCTTCTTCTACTACTTCCCTGAATATAGCAGTCGGTACTACAGCTTCATAAGGCACGTAACTGGAGACCACCCAATATATGCGATTACCGATCTCCAGACTAGCAGATGTTTGGTCTTTACCACTTAAATTAGCCAGGAGAAAGATACTTAGATCTTTCCTGGCCAAAATGCAGGTTCTTGGAGTGCCTTCACAGTTGGCCACAAGCAGTTTAAAGTTGGGTGTCCTGATACCGCACACCCTTCCTCCCACTGCGTAGGGCTCCTGTATCAGGACGATGTCTACTGCACCTGTGGACAGGCGCAGCAATAGAGCCGCTGAGGCTGCTTTAGCGTGATGGAGGTTAATCTGTAAAATTCTTACCATCATTGGTAATTGACAGATTAACTTCCACCCCTACAAGGGTGTTATCGAACTCTTCGTCCGTATCATCGAGAAGCGTGTCCCCGCCAGATGCGTCAAAGAGTCCGGAGACTCCCCTCAGCCCCTCTGTGTCAGAAGTAGAGCTTTCGTCCTCAGAGTAGGACGTTACAGATCTTCTATTAGAGTTGGAGTCACCCGAAATAATGGGCGTGGATACCTCCGCACTTCCAGAAAGCTGTGTTTCAACCGCGGTGGACGACTCACCTTCCGCAGTGGGAACTATATCCTGCTTGTATACCTTCAAGACTATAGTCTCGAAGCCATACTGTAGGGTTGCACTTGCACGTTGTATATGGGAGGTGGATTCAGCGTTAAGGATCAAATTGACCTGCCGCTTTTTACCATCCGCCTCACCCACCTTGCTGATTCTCCAATTATGGGCGGGCAGACCAGGATTGGAATCTTTTATTATTTCTAATATGTCAGCCGGGTTGGAGGGCTCTTCTGTAACCCAGGTGATGGCTCTAGGATGACTAGGGATGTTGTTTTTTTCGACAATATCCAACTGGGCACCCGGCCACACCTCACCCGCTCGACTCAGAGCAGCCTTATACAGGTCTACTGATCTGGCATCACCGAAATGTAAGAGCTTTACTCTCCCCTGATGCCATCCTGCATCGTTGCAGATTGGTGGTGTGCCCGGCATCTCTCTACGGACATCGAGGTAATGAGCCATAATGGCTGATTGCACATGGCTCCATTTGTCCTTGAGGATGGATCCATCCTCACTACTTCTGTCTATAACGGCCATCACTAGACTCTCCTTCGCCACTTCATTGAAGGGCTTGGTGAGTGTCCTGTTGATAGTGACATTTGGGCCTCTTGCCTTTTTCGAGGGCAGGGGTTCATCAGGTGATCTGATTCTTTTGACTTTATTAGCCGTTAACACAGCTGAATTTGTGGCTCTTTCAGCCGGCTGATTGGCCTTAGAAGCATCTAAGACGCCTTTAGCCCAGGTAAGTGACTCTTTTTGTTTTTCGGTAAGAGCCGAAACCTCAACAGCCTCCAACTTCGTCAGAACTCTGAGCGCTATCCGGTGCTCATTGTGTTTCCGTTTTGACGGTCGGACGTGACGTTTTCCCCTCACCGTACCACCTGTTGTGAGTACTGGGGGGAAATTTTCACCATGTTTGGTGTGGTCGGCTTTGGCCAAGACCAACGGACGGACAGTAGGACGATTGGGGAACCCCGCTCCATCGGAACGCGAAGGCATCCCCGCCAATGATTTTTTCCGTATTAGCCCGTAATAGGTACTACGATGTAGGCCTTCCAGACTTTGTACAGATTTTGTTTTATTTTTTGCGATTGCGTAATAGGTATAATAGATTTTAACTATCCGCTCTGTGCTAAACACGTCCGTTCACTACGACTGATCAGCATCGAATTTTACCCTACACCACACTGTGGTACAGGGTATTATTCTATGTTAGCTCTTGTATTCGCGATATTCGACTACAAAGTTTGTTGGAAAGTCGGAGAGGTGACTTATCTCTTTTGTTAGTTTCTCTTTCGGAATCTACGCTTCAGTTCAAAGATCGAAATAAAGGGAACATTTAGACATTTTTTATCTCAATACAGCCGTCCACACTTCTCACCCCCTTACCACCGAAAAAGTTCAATGAAATCTTATCATATGTAAAAAATTATACATATCGTCGACATTTTTAGTAGGCATCGTTGAGAAAAATATTGCTCGCAAAGAAATACTATAAGTCCTTTCTCAACTTTTTTATGAGAATTTAGAAAAATTTGAGTTATTACATAATTTGTGTAATAGCAGAAAATATTTGAAATAAAATGGTTTGACTTCAATTTTTGTAAATTATTTTTGGTTAGTGTTAATGGAAATTTCAAAGGTAACCAACAAAACCTGCTAAATTATGAAACCTGTTATGTTTTCATAAATATGTTGAAAGGAGACTCATCGTAATCTTTCGCGAGGGACATTTTTTCAAAGACACAAACTAAAAATGTCGGCGATTTGTATGACGTTTGACATACGGTAAGATTTGATTGCACTTTTTCGGGGGTAAAGAGCTGAGAAGCGTGGTTGACTATTTTGAGAGAAATAATTCTCCATGGGTTCCCTTTATTTCGTTCTTTGGATTGAAGCGGGTTTTAGGAAGTCTTCCACTTCAAAATCACCTGCAAAAAAATCAGATAGGTTAGTTATCTCTCTGATTTTTTTTTTGCAAACTTTGCTAACCTAGAAAAACGGCTAGCTCCGTTGGATTCATTTTTAAAGTGTCCATTTCGAGCTCAGTGTTATTAATTGAGCCAACGTGACTAAACGAATGATGCAGAAGTTCTTATTTTTGGGGCTACTTTCACGTCCAATTCTCAGAATTGAGTCCCAAGATCAGGTGTTTTACTGTGTTATGAACGCATTTTTAGACAACTACACTCCATATTTACGGTAAACGAAAGTTCCTTTCTGGAACACATTTACATAAAATACATTGCACATATCGATACCTTCATTCTAAACCATGAATGCTAAGTGCAAAATGGTAGTATAGGAGAGGCGATCATCGTTTGAAGATTTTTTTAATTTGTGTGGAATCTCCGTAAAAACATGCTATGTCGACTTTGCGCATTTTAGAATGGATGTATCTATCCTATTCTAAAGTATGCTATGTCGAAACAGTTAGTTTTTCAGGAGAGACAAAGAAACTTTTGTAAAATGTTTAAATTTGTATAAAATTTCTCTATAATGCAAATCGAATGACCTTTATTGTTTTGAGCTTAGCTTTTTTGATTGGGTTGACAGAAAAAAAAAACAAATTTTTCGTGAATAGAATTTGAAATATTTAGAATTTAAAAATGCAATATCCCTAAAAATTTGCTAATGTGACTAAGCATACTTTGGAATGAAAGTATCGATATGTCTGCCAACTTAATTATACGCAATGAAAAAAAATACTTTCCACAAGAACGATATTTTGCACGACTATACCATGCATTTCCGCTTAATATCATTTGTTGGAAATAATTTCTATTTTAATAATTTTTAGTATCAAAATATAAAATTAATTTGCCTAAAATGTGGAGTGTAATTGTCTAAAACTTCGTTCATACAGAAATATTTTTTCTTTGCGTTTAGTATTCAGGATTAAATAGACATTATTGCAGGATAAATTTCAAACATAAAATGTAGTTGGTTATACAAAAAATATATTTGCTTTAGGGATTCGAAGTGAAGCGGGTGCGGATCTCTGTGCGGATTGGAGCGATTTTAACATGTCTGTTGTTGAGCGGAAAAATAACAGAACACATATTTGGCCAATGTAGAATGGATTTTTGTGCAAAGTTTGACGTGGAGAGAGCATAATTTGCCAGAATGGTGTTGAAAGAAGTGACATGATTCGGAGCGAAAATAGACTCCCTAATTCATTAATATAAAAACGCGATATTCTTCCATAAAATCACTATACACTCAACTACGCCCTGATAAAAACTTTTTTCGAAACTCTCTTAGATCACCACTCGTCAAAATATGACTATTAAGACCTGCACCCCGCTCCACTCTGTCTAGCATATTCTTGGTTTGCATATTTATTAATGTATACTTTGTTTGAGAATACAAATTATTTACATATATATATAGTCATCTGAAACGAAAAAGGGCCAATAAACCAAAAAATCCAAAATGTAATTAATGATAGGTAATTTCCATTGCTTCAAAGTACACATCCTGACAAGTTTTTAGCTCTCTACTTTCAAAAAATGACGAATTTATTAACGGAACTAAAAAGACCCTAACAATAAATTATTTCTTTTTTTATAGTTAAAACTGAATATTTTACACAATTTGCAAAAACAAGTTATAAATCATGTTTTGTGTGAATTTATATATGCATTATTATGTTTGGATATTAGCTTCAAAACCCCCCTCTTCTAAAAGCAAATTTTTTCATATTATTTAGTTTTTTTGTAAATTTTTCAAAAATGATGATTGGCCTGTTTTCATTTCTTATGACGATATATGTTTGTAATTTAATTTCAAATTTATACTTTCTTAAAATTTTTACTTTCAAATTACATTTAATATTCAATTATAAAATATGTTTCAAAAAAATTTTCTATATGCAAATCTAAATGTTTTTTTAAAATGTACTTTTTATTAATATATTTTTTTTAATTTCATACATTAACTTAGATAATTTGAAATTGTAATAGATTAAAATACAAACTAACATTATTATTATTTGGTCAAAGTAATTTTTATATTCTAATGATTCACATTCTTTTAAATTGTAATCAAATTAAGAAACTCTGTAAAAAAATTGTTATTGTTTTCGATAAAGTGTTTTATGTTTTGTAGTTCTTCAAATTGCCTGAAACTGTTTTAAATTAAAACCTATTAATTCAAATTTTATATCCAAATTTTGTAATTTTATTGTAGATTGTAACCAAATCGAAAAGCTTTGTAAAACTAAACTAAAACTTTTTAATAATAACTTCAATTCAATAAAATTTTGCTATTATGAGAAATAAAATTTCCTCAAGCATTAATAATGACGATTTCGTTTCTGGAAAAAAGTGAAGCATTTTCTCTACACTTTTCCGGAAATCAACTACTTTCTAACATATTTTAGGAATTTAAAAAATTAGATTTAAATTAAATTCGAGGGACTCCTTTACATAAAAAGGTTAAATATTTTCTAGCATTTCACGTTGACAAGGCAACATTTTCTCCAGAAACGAAATCACCATTAAATGTTCTTTAATTTCTTATTAAATACAAATGTAAGCATGGAAACATATTTAAAAACAGGTAAGAACATTTCAATTGTGTAAACCGACTAAGGTATACCCTCACTTTGTGAGTAATGGAATATGGTACCTTATGTGGGAGCCAGAGAGGTGGAATAATTTTACTAAGTCAAGGTACCTTATGTGGAAGCCAGGGAGGTGGAATAATTTTACTAAGTCAATAGTCATTGTAAATGTCTATAACAAACAAAATATGAAATCATTTAGTTGATTGATGCCGAGGTAATGGGTAAGTTGTGGTCGATTAAAGTTGTCAACTTGTGGGCGGGGTTACAAAAATTGATTGTAAATACGCCTATTTTGCGTTGAACAGTTAATACTTCAACGATATTGCACAGTACCGAATTGTAAGTGATTATGTGCACTGGTCTTAAAGTTATAAGATATTCAATTCTGGTATGATTGGATCATTTTGTGTTGGAGTTACCAAAAGGGGCGCGGCCACTTCGCAAGATGATAGCGACAGACAAACTATTACTATGGGTGGAATTACAGAAGATTCGGGTGAGTAGTAAATAATTTATTAGAGGGAATCTATATTTCACTATACATATGTTAACCCTTAAATTTAGGGCCTGTTTCTGTAACTTTTTTTCGTTCGTCTACTGCGAACGATCAAAAATCACTCAATTATTCCGAGAAATCTATAAGTCACAGAAGTTTATAATTCGTTGTGTCTGTAGAAAATCATGTAAAAAGCTTGTTCCTAAAATATTTCTAACCTGCGTTTTATAGAATTCAAGTAATAGCTGAGAGAATTTTGATCGTTCGCCGAAGACGAACGAAAATAAGTTACAGAAACAGGCCCTTAGAGTCATTATGTTACTTCTTTCGAGACTTATCGTGCGCACCACCCAAACAGGCCGATATAGGTTTAGGTTGTACATTGTCCCAAACATATTCGGCTTGAAACATATATATCTTAAGCGTACACTCTAAACGTATAATATTTGGTACACACAAAAATTATATGTTTGGGAAGATGTTGTTCTAAACAAATCTTTGTTTACATCCCAATATGTGTTTATGTTGGACTATTTTTTCCAAAACAAATATTTATTTGCATTTAAGTATTCAGAAAGTACCTAAATTGTGTTAAATTTTTCAGTAATTCAAAGTTAATCTTTTAGAAATTTTTCATGTCGTAAATATAATAAATAATTATTCAGTCAGAATTTATTTTGGTTCGAGACCAATGTTTCAGTTACTTCCTGTCTATTGCTAAAAAGTAATAGCAACAAATACAAAAGTTGGTAAAGAGTTTTAATTGCTTGGTAGAATTGACTGCAGTTGCGATAGACACCACTCTATCATCTTCAGAATTCAATAGCAATAGTGTATGTCCTTAAATTGAAATTTAACAAGAACTGCTAACAAAACCTTTATTTTGCCGAACTATGTCAATATACTAAAACTCTCATACCAATACATTTTTATACCCTCCACCATGGGATTGGGGGTATATTCATTTCGTCACTCCGTTTGTAACACCTCTAAATATTGATCTGAGACCCCATAAAGTATATCGTTCATTCATAATCGTCTTAAAATTCTAAGACGATTTATTTTAATCACGCTACAATCTATAATACTTGAGGTAGGTGGCTGAAATTTGGTATAGATACTTCTAATAGCTGCGGGTAACTTTTTCTGTCTATTGCTAAAAAGTAATAGAAACAAAAACAAAAATTGGTAGAGAGTTTTAATTGCTTGATTGAAGTTAAAGACACACACTATTGCTACTGAATTCTGAAGATGATAGAGTGGTGTCTATCGAAACTGCAGTAAATTTTACCAAGTAATTAAAACTCTCTACCAATTTTTGTATTTGTTTCTATTAGTTTTTGGCAATAGACAGAATGTAACTGAAACATATGGTCTCGAACCAAAATAAATTCTGACTGAATTACAAAAGCACAGACCAACAATAAATAACAACAACACATAATAAATAATAATAATTGAAATCACATAATCTTGCTTCGAAATATATTACTTGGAGAATTCACAACTAATGATGGCTTGTAATACTCAGAAATTTTAAATGATGGATTTAAAACATAAGTTAATGCTGCATTTGGTATCATAACTGGAAGGTTCAAGTCGTAACCAAAAAAAATAAAACTGAAATTCGAAAAATTCAGCAAAAGTTTCAAAAATCTTTTTTAAATAAAATATGTTTGGAGAAATTCCTAAACAATAATGTTATTTGTAGTCAAATACATATTTTATTTGAGAAAATTAAGTTTGCAAATATTATATGTTGTAACATGTTAATATACGAGTTCCAAATATATTTTAATGATTTTCAAATAAAATTTATTTGCTCAGAAATATATAATATTTAAAAATTTGTGTTCCAAATATATTTTCTTTCGATTCAAAAATATCAAAAAAGGCAATTTTGCCCTGTGTACAGACAGACACACAGATGGACGAACATTGGTCGAATAGCTTAAAATGTCCTAATAAGGATTTCCGCCGAACATAATACTGTGTAACAGTGAAAACAATACACGGACTTGACAGTATAGGTTCGATTCTACACGGGGAAAATCGTCCTTTTTGATATGTTTGAATTGAAAGAAAATATATGTAATTGGAACCAACATTTTTAAATATTATATATTTGTGAAAACATAAGTTTTATTTGAAAACCAAGAGATTTTGTTTGGAACGCATATATAAATATATCAGCACAAAATATATTGGCGAACTGAATTTCACAAAAATATAATATGTGTTTACCCACAAACAAAGTTATTGTTTCAGGAGTTTTCCAACTATATTTTATTTAAAAAAGATTTTTACAACTTTGTTGACTGTTATAGTTAAGAATGTCATAAGCAGAATTAGATTTGAATTTGCAGTACTAATTTTTAATTTATAAATAATCCAATTCATCACCTTTTGTCAATCTTAAATGCCATTTATAGTTACAAAAGATTGAACGATTTAAATTTTTATCTAATTTTACAAAAAAAAAAAACAAGTAAAAGCATTAAGTTCGGCCATGTCGAATCTTATATTCCCTACACCATGGATTGCATTCAATTTTATTACTGGAAAAATCTTTGGATATGAAGCAAATCATGAAACAATCCTTTTTGTTTAAGTAAATTTTAAAAAAACGAACGCTCCAATTTAAGGCCGCAAATTCTTTAGCCAAACTCTTCGCCTGAAAAATGTGGTATTTATGGCTTAAAATAGCTTTTTTGAGAGCTACAGCTACACGGGGACTAAAACAAAATAAAATTTTATTTGTATACATTTTATTGAGATGAATTCTTGCCAAAATAGAATACAAACTGCAAGGTTTCAGCTAAATTTCTTAGAAAATGTGTTGTTTATGGCTTAAATAAGACTTTATGGGAGCGACGTCTATAGGTGGACTATAACAAAATGTGAACTAATTTAAAGAATTTTTACTGCGATGATTTCTTGTCTTAAATAAATACAAACTGCAAGGATTCAGTTAAAATGCTTAGAAAATATGGTATCTATGGCCTAAATACGTATATTTTGGAGCGACCTCTACAGGGTGACTGACTATAACAAAATATGAACCAATTTGTAAAATTTTTCCTTTGATGAATTCTTGTCAAAATAGAATACAAACTGCAAAGTTTCTGCTAAATTGCTTAAAAATGTTGTATCTATGGCTCAAAAAACGTATTTTGGAGCGACCTCTATAAGGGGAGCTATATCAAAACATTGACCGATATGGCCCATTTGCAATCCCAAACAACCTGCAACTATAAGAAATATTTCTACCAAATTTGATCAACCTAGCTCTATTACTACGAACTGTAGCGTGATTACAACAGACGGATATGGCTAAATTGTCTTAGAATTTTACGACGATTAAGAATATAAATAATTTATGGGGTCTCAGATCAATATTTAGAGGTGTTACGAACGGAGTGGCAAAATGAATATAGCCCTATGCTATGGTGGAGGGTATAAAAACTTTGCAATTGAACCTCTGCAAAATAGAAAACTTGTTTTTAAATTAAGGCATTGTAACATTAACGAAATACTTCCTTACAAATTAACCTTTGTTCGTAAATATTAGTTCCTACCAATTTTGTTTAGATAGACAACCTCGCAAACATATAATATTTGTATGTGTCAAATATTATATATTTGGAGTATACCCTAAACATATGTATGTTTTAGCGTTTACTATCAAAGGTAAGTATAACTCGGTTTGGCGAAAATCAGTGCGACCCTCGAAAAAGGGGACAGCAGTCCATTTGTCCAATAACTAATTCAGACGAGGTGATACTGCTTAACCATAATTGGCAATAATGTTGCTAAGAATATGCTGAACAAAGTTTGTTAACATTTTATGCGAAAAACTAAAAACTTACTTTTTTTAAAAATGGAAAAAATATTTTTTTTTTCACATTTTTCAGCATAACTTTCAGGGACTCGTATTATTTCTCTAACAATGTTTGGCAAAATTGTAGCCAACGTAAATCTGAACAACTTTTGTGATTGAATACACGCAGAAAAAAAATCGCTTCTGTAGTATATTGTCCCAAACATATTCGGCTTGAAACATATATATGTTAAAGGTACACTCTAAACATATAATATTTCGTACACACAAATATTTATATATTTGGGAATATGTTGTTCTAAACAAATCTTTGTTTACATCCCAATATGTTTTTATTTGGAACTATTATTTCCGAAACAAAATTTGTTAGCAATTAAGTATTCAGAAAAACCTAAATTGTGTTAAATTTCCATTATTCAAAGTTAATTTTTTATATAGATTTCATGTTTGTAAAAATAATAATTATTAATAATTCTTGGATCGAAATAAATTACTTTGAGGATTGACATCTAATGATGGCTTGGACTACTCAGAAATTTTAAATGATTGATTTAAAACAGAAGTTAATGCTGCATTTGGTATCATAACAGGGAGGTTCAATTCGAAACCAAGGAAAAATTAAAACTGAAATTCGAAAAATTCAACAAAAGTTTTGAAAACCTTTTTTAAATAAATTATATTTGGAGAAATTCTAAAAACTTATTTAATTTGTATTCAAACACATATTTTATTTGAGAAATTTAGTTTGCAAATACTATATGTTGTAACATATTAATATACCAGTTCCAAATGTATTTTATTGATTTTCAAATAAAATGTATTTGCTCGGAAATATATAATATTTAAAAATTTGTGTTCCAAATATATTTTCTTTCGATCCAAACATATCAAAAAAGGGGATTTTGCCCGGTGTATAAATACAATCTGAACGTGTCTGGGCACCATAAATAGTTCAAAAAGACCACATTGTACCTCAAAAATGTGAGTGGTGAAACCATTATGGAACAAAAATCTTTTTTTGGTTTAGGGTATGTTCAGCAACTTTACAAAATATTTTCTAAGGCCAATATTTTTGTGGAACACGTTACGATTTTAACAAATGGTAAAAAACAAAGTGAAAAATTATTATTTTGTCACTTTTTCCAAAAAAAATACCGGAAAAAATTTTGTTTTCCATAAAATGTAAATAATATTTTTTCAGCATATTCGTAGCTTCATTATTGCCCATTGATTTTCAGAAATGTTAGAGGTCCACAAATACCACCGTTATCTTATTATTTTCATTTAATTAGAGAGAGGAATAAAGATAAGTGGCCCAGACGTTGGATTACATCTATAGGCTGTGAGCAGACCAAACTACTGTGGGAGGAAAAGTCAAAGCGGAATTTAGACTTTATGTTGAATATGAACAGGGCAAATGTGAAGGCAACTATTGGCGTGATAACTGGACATAATACCCTTGGTAAACACATGGTAGAAGTCGGTATTAGAGATGATGGCATATGTAGATGGTGTGGCGCGACAGAACACTCGGAAGCTACTTATCACTTCCTCTGTCAATGCCCTGCATTAAGCCTAAGAAGAAATAATATATACGGGTTTTTTTTTTCTTTTCAGACTCTGACGGAAATTCGAGGAGGAATCGAACCAGATAAAATGTTGGCCCTCGTTAAGGCATCGAGATGGCACCCATAGAACTACACGAAGTATGTAGGCGGAAAGAGGAGTCTAAAAACTGGACTACACTTTTCACGGAAATCCCTTTGGCAAACAATAGACGAAGAAGACGAGAAGAAGAAAGAAACTAAAAATGAGGAATAACAATGGATCCATAATGGTCTACTTTTGACTCCGGACGGGCTCCGGAGTCATCCTCCAACCTACTGTCAAGTCCGTGTATTTTTCAAAAAGTGTTCATTTGTTGCATACCCTAATGTTACACATAAGATTTAAAATATATATAACATAACAGGTAAGTTAGTTAGTATGAAACTATTTAATGTTCATGATTAAAATACAAATTTTGGAAACACCATTAATATATTGATAATTGAGGATTATTCCCAACAATTATTCGAAATTATTAAACCTAATGACAAATGAATTGAGTTGGGTTTTCTACAATAAAAAACTAAAAAAATTTAAGGAAAGACCCTCCTCCATTATTTGCTAAGCAATAAACGGTCAATTTATGTAGGGGCCATGTCAAACCACTATTACTATGAATTGTTAATGATTAAAAAGGGGTGAGACGTTTCTAAATTTCAGGCACATCGTTTAAAAAGGTTGCATCTACACCGCACATTGTACTATTATCAACGCAAAAACTCCCAATTTGCATGAGCTCCAATCTTTCTAGTTTTGCTTCTATTCTCTGAAGAACATTTCAATTAACCACATTCTAAAAGGTTTTTGGCAAAATTCATAAATGTTAAAATACCTGGAAAGTTTATCATTTATGAGAGTATTTGTAAGCCCATAGCTCCGAAACTATGAAAAGCATTAGAACTTCGAATTGAATTCATGGAATAAAGACTATTTTGAAGTGCTTGTTTAAAAAAATACAATTTTATTGTCCTTTTAAAGCCGCGGTTTATCTGTATATTGGCAAAAAAAACTAAAGTGTGGTCCAAAATTAACATTTTAACGATTTTAATTGTAAATAAAAAAACAAAAAGTTTTCAGATAATTATCTTAATAATTTTTATGATTAATCAGTCAGAATTTGTTTTGGTTTAAGACCAAAACATTTCATTTACATTCTGTCTTATGCAAAATTGTAATCGAAACAAATACAAAAATGGTAGAGAGTTTTAGAAATTGCTGTGTATAATTGACTGCGCAGTTTTCGATAGACACCACTCTATCATCGTCAGAATTACAGCACTCTCCCTAACAAATTGTGCAAGATATCTCAATTTCAAAATTTGACTTATAAGGGCCGGATATCTCAATGTGCAAGATATCTCAATTTTAAAATGTGTCTTATGTGGGCTGGGCCACGCCCACTTGATATATCGAAAATTCAAGTACCCTATTTTCACCACGAACCACACATGTACATTCTGTGAAAATTTCAAGAAGATTGGTCCAGCCGTTTAGACGTCTATACGGCACAAACAAACAAACACACATTCTTCTTTATATATATAGATAATTCGGAGATTTGTTGTGTTTTTTCTTGAAACTTTTTAATCGCTGAATGGCTATCGCGAACAATTTTATATCAATCTTTTCGTCAGAAATCATAGAATTCGATATATATAAATCTAAAAACTGTAGCCATAATATTTTTTTAAAAACTTGTCGGTGTTAAACATTTTTATAGATTACAAAAAATTCGCGATATGGAAATATTGCAAACATTGCGTAAACTTTAAAACGACTTACAATTACTCGTATTTATTGGAAATTGTGTTACAGTTCTAAATATCCGCGATCTTTTCTATTGTTCATTGTAACTAACTTCGTTTTTTACTGTTTTCGCGATATCTCGGGAAGCTAAGCAGATCCAATTTTGATATCTTTACAGTTGAGTAGAGGGGATGATCCTGAACAAAACCTCATTAAGGAGCGCACAACAGGCCGAACCACTGGTTTAAGTGTATGTCCATGGACATGAGACGTTTAAACGTCTCCTCTATTCAACCTAATCTAACCTAACATTTTTGGCGTCAAACTAGCCAAACATTTTAACCCTTGAGGTACGCTGTGTTAGAGTTAGTTAGAGTTATTAGAGAATTTAAATTTAAATTTGAGCCCTCTACAACATAAGGAGCGGAGTTACATGGCTCGGGTTTACAAAATATGTGTGTCCAATCTACTAACTGAGGTCATCAAGAAACCTTTTACTCCTCATAGTGTTCTCATGTAGTTTACAATATACTCGTATATGCATTCGAAAATGTATTTTTCGTATGTTTTTTTTTCGACGCTGCACAGCGGTCTGAAACAAAAGATTCTAACATAAAAAAATAATAATAAGTTGTTTTTGCAAGCGTTTGATTGTATTATTAACCACGAAGGAAGGTCTAAAGTCGGGCGGAGCCGACTATATGATAAACTACACCACCAGAGCAGAATATGAAGAAATATTTTCAAGTTGAAACAATTTATTTTAAAGCGCTAAGATTCAAAATCAAAATTTGGCAAAGCTTGTTCCTGGTTCAAGAAATAGTTATCTGCTAAATTTTCAACGGATATGTTTAGAAATGCTGTTGTCACATGAAACTTTTATCTGCTAGTATGTATAGTGATGTGCTGAGAAATGTTGATATAGTGGTTAGATGCAATATCGGTATGTATTAGGGCGGGTCGATTTAAAAATCGCCCATTGCTCAGTGAAAATCGTATTCTAGGGATCAAAATAAGAAACTTTGCCGAAGGAACCATACCTCTAAAACGAATTCTGATGTCCCGGAAAAAAATCCCACTTTGACCCATTTAGAGTGCTCAATCGAGTCCAAATGTATGGAACCCAGGGGGTGTGCCACTGGCATGGGTGGGTCGGGCCTCCAAAGTTAGTGGGGGTCGGTCATACATTTGGACTCGATTGGAGCACTCTAAATGGGTCAAAGTGGGATTTTTTCCGGGACATCAGAATTCGTTTTAGAGGTATGGTTCCTTCGGCAAAGTTTCTTATTTTGATCCCTAGACTTTTTTTGCCTCCCCACAAATCGACCCGGCCTAGTATGTATGGTATATATAACGGGTTTTTCTAATAGGGATGATATGATTTTGAAGTGACATTTCAGACATTTGTAATATGTCATGATCTGTTTTTCGTTGTATTCAGTAGTGTTTACAATTTCATCATGGAGAGATATACTCAACAACAACGTTTACAAATTATTCAGTTTTATTATCAAAATAATCGTTCTCCAATTGCAACTTTTCGTGCGCTAAGTCCATTTTTTTTTAAATAAAAAAAACACTTTCCAGTGGACCTGCGACCTTGACACCAAGATAGCTCTCGTTAAGATATATCTTTTTGCCATTGACCGATTCCCGATCCGACGTACCGTTAAGGAGCTAGAGCAAAAAAAACTTTCCGTTCACATTTGAAAATTATGCTAAGTCCATTTTTATAAAATCCAAAAAAACACTTTCCAGTCGACCTACGACCTCTACACCCATGAGCAATATTTTAGCTCTCATTAAGAGCTATTTTTTTGCCATTGACCGACTGTGGCTACGTGTGATTTAACACCATTAGGCTATTTCTTGTGGGGTTATTTGAAGTCATTGGTCTTTCGAAATAAACCAGACTCTTCAAGCTTTACAAGTCAATATTAAACGTGCCATTCATGACATACGACTTGATTTAGTGGAAAAAGTGCTCGAAAAGTGGGTTCTTCCTTTCCTGCAGAAGTCGTGGAGGCCAATTGAATGCCGTTTTAGAACTTAATTGTATCGATTGTACTTCACATTAAATAAAAAACTGTTGAATTTCCTTAACAATAAGTGTGTTTTTTTCAAAGAAATCATATCACTCTTATTGGAAAACCCTGTATATAGGGGCCAAATGTAAATCTGTATCAATTTTCTGATTTCAAATTTCCATGCGGTGAACAATGCGGCGGATAATTTGGAGGCGAGTACTTTCATATTTCTCGCAGTGAAGATGTTCAGCTGTGTAATTATTCAGCTTCTCGAAAATGCCAGCAAAGTGTGGGCCCGACGCCAGAATCATGCAATCATCGGCTTACCTTACGATTTCAACGCCATCAATTGGGGCGGCATTGCAGAAAGTTAGAGGTTAAACAGTTCGGAGATATGACCCACCTTGGAGTACTCCCTATTTAACTCCGCGGGGCTTTGACTTCTTGTTTTTGTATTTCACGTACAACTGGCGTCACCACATACAATTTATGATCCAGCGCTTCAAACTAGACTGGAGGGACGTGTTGACGATGTCCTCGAATAATATGACAAGGTTGACCGTATCGAATGCCGTCGAAAGATCAAGTGCCACAAGGACGGCCCTGTAACAAGGCTTCTTCTGGGTGAGACCAAGAATTGTAATCCCAGGCTTCGTCGTAAGTATTTTAATTGTTTTTTTAATATTTTTCCATTGTACTGCTTAATAATGACCTTCCACATCTTTTGTTTGAATAACAGATCAAATCCATCCTCAATGATATGGGATGATATAGGATATGACCCACCTTGGAGTACTCCCTATTTAACTCCGCTTGGCTTTGACTTCTTGTTTTTGTATTTCACGTACAACTGGCGTCACCACATACAATTTATGATCCAGCGCATCAAACTAGACTGGAAGGACGTGTTGACGATGTCCTCGAATAATATGACAAGGTTGACCGTATCGAATGCCGTCGAAAGATCAAGTGCCACGAGGACGGCCCTGTCACAAGGCTTCTTCTGGGTGAGACCAAGAATTGTAATCCCAGGCTTCGTCGTAAATATTTTTATTGTTTTTTTTAATATTTTTACATTGTACTGCTTAATAATGACCTTCCACATCTTTTGTTTGAATAACAGATCAAATCTAAGTATAATTTTGCGCTGGATGATATTGTGGCTGTGTGTATAAATTCCTAAGGAATCTTCCCTCCGCGTGACGGGTATCATGGAGGCCAGCAACAGGATTGGACACATGCCGTGGGCTTAGGTGTAAGCGAAAAAAGTATTTACACACAGACTAAACACTCGCTAAAGCAGGAGCCACTTCCTCGAGCAACGTAGAGGTAGATCTTTTTATACCCTCCACCATAGGATGGGGGTATATTAATTTTGTCACTCCGTTAGTAACACTTCTGAACATACAGGGTTTTCCAACAAGAGGTGTTATTTTGATCACCCGTTATTTCGGTAGCTATAACTTTTGAAGCTTTTATTCTTTGACATTTGACAAGTAGAGACTACGCCATTACTATAAATGGAACGATACACGATCATCGAACGATACAAAACGATCGAACAAAAAAACGATACGAACGATACAAAATCATCTTGACTGATGATTGGTGGCTACGCCAACAAGCAAAATTGCCGCATCTGGGGCTCGGAAAACCCAAGAGTTATTGTTGAGAAGCCTCTCCATCCTCAACGTGTGACTGTTTGGGTCGGTTTATGGTCCGGCGGTGTCATTAGACCTTACTTTTCCGAAAATGAGGTTGGATCAACAGTTACGGTGAATGGATTGCGCTATCGAGAGATGATTAATGATTTTTTATGGTCGGAGTTGGATGGTATTGATCTGGACAACGTTTACTTTCAACAAGACGGCGCTACGTGCCACACAACAAACGAAACCATTGCTCTGTTACGGGAAAAGTTTCCAGACCGTGTTATCTCTCGAAGAGGTGATCACAATTGGCCACCGAGATCTTGTGATTTAACACTTTGCGACTTCTTCCTTTGGGGCCACGTGAAAGATAAGGTCTACGCCAACAGCCCAGCGTCGATTCAAGACCTCAAACATAGAATTCGTGAGGCTATCGAGGACATAGGGCAGCCACTTTGCGATTTGGTTATGGATAATTTCATGAAAAGGATATGGTAATGTAAGCGTGGTCGTTGTGGCCATTTGGCTGATGTTGTTTTTCATTATTAACGACAAACCTTCCTCTATATTATGAAATAAAAATCCGATCATTTATCTTAAAAAATTCATTTTTCTTTGAATACCAAAATAACACCTCTTGTTGGAAAACCCTTTATATTGATCTGATACCCCATAAAGTATATATATTCTCAATCATCGTAAAATTCTTAGACGATTTAGTCATGTCCGTCTGTAGTAATTACACTACAGTCTTCAATAATTGAGCTAGATAACTGAAATATGGTAACTTGGGATTCAAAATGGACAATATCGGGTCATTTATCGATATAGCCCCCATATATAGCATCACCCCGATTTCACTTTTTAACGTCATAGAGACCACAAATGTCAACTGATCGGGCTGAAAATTAGTAACTGAGGATTATTTATACCCGGAATCCTTTCCATTCCAACGTTTTGATATAGTCCCCTCTAGATTTGACTTCGTAATGCCACAAAAACCTATCGGCCTATTGTTTAATATTATATTGGATAACTATCAATAAATATACAAATACAACACCTGCCTTTTATTTTTCTTTCAGGAGTTAGCTGAACTTAACAGATTGGACCCTCTCAGATTTCTACAATTCATTCAGGTCGGAACTACTGACTTAACTGATTTTGCAGAAGAAGCAGCGCTTTTTTTCATTTGACAGCGCTTTTTTCATCTCTCTTGCATGATGTTTTCTTTTTATTATAACGCACATACCACAAGGCCGACCCAAAAAATAATATTTTTCACACAAAGCACGACAAAAAATGCAAATAAATAACAGCATAGGGCTACATGGAAATATTCGGTTGCTGATAAAGACCTACAGTTGATACGTGTAAGTATACTAATAATCTGTGATCGTCTTTACATATATTAATTTTCTTTTCGTACTTTCAGGCCGGGTGAGAAAAAATACCCACACCCATAAAATGCCGACAAGACACCATTGACTTTCCGGTGGCCATAGTATCATTGTGGCAAGTGCGCCAGTCATGGACTCCGAATGTGTTGGACCTCATTCCTTGCCGGGTAGCTGGTAAACTCCGATTGCCCAAGCCAAGGGGGATGCCAAAAAGTGCCATAACACCACATCGATACCAACTTTTCTCGTGTATTAAGTGGCGAATAAACGGTAGAATCCTTGTACCGATATTCGCAACAAAGATATCGTAAGATCGAACGCTCCAGACCAATAATCGTACGGTTTTGTGCACACGCATTATACAATCATGGAATTACGATTCCAGCTGGTGCGATAATCGGTACGATGATTCTACTGTGTATTTGCTACTTAAAAGTAATGGTAAAACTGAAATAACATCGATATCCTAAGATTAACTGACACCTTTTTATTAACAGTTGGACAATATGTGACGTTGCACAACATAAGGCTCCCTCGACAACCCGACACATGCCAGAATAAAGTCCGTATTATTGAGTATACACACAGATCACTACATCTTTTCCACGCTGCTTCAACAACAATAACGTTTGGACGTTTCATCTTCCAGCCATAAATAATGCATTTAAATACTGCAACAAATGAAAGAGGACAAGTCAGAAAATTCCAGTCGCCTAAACTGACCAATGTATGTACAGCTGCGTTAAAACTAACAGCACGACAATATAGAAAGTCATCAAAACGCATATACTTCAAAACTACTGAAGTACGAAGGTATGTACAGCTGCGGCCTAAATAATAGCACCACGATATAGAAACATATTATAACGGATATAAATATTTCAAAAACTATTGCTTTACTGACATTTTCTTTGGTTAAAATAACCACTATACTATACCAAAAAATTATAAGTAATGCAAATATTTCGGTATTTTAAATTATTAAATGAAAAACATAATTTCTAAAATTGTTGACCTTTAAGGTGTTTTATATTTTGGTTTTTATTTTTCGGCTTTAGGTTCTTGATTAAAAAACCGCTTTTTCCTTTAAATTTCAAAATGTATTCACGATATTTCGACTAGCTTCGCTAGTCATCTTCTGATTGCAAAAATACATTAATTATTAAAACATATATATAAACACAAAAAAATATGAACTTTACAATATAATGATGTTTGTTTGATTGTTGTCTGTCCTTTTTAAATTCTCGCTGTACCCGGATGTTTATGTCGTCCGTGTCTCTTAACAGTATGTCGACACATTTGAGAGCACCTGCCAGTGTCAGATTTGTAATTTAGTCTCTTATCTGTAGAAACATAAATTATGTGTAGCATCTCTAAAGTGTATCGTCTGTTGTAGTTACTCTCTTCTGCTAGTATCTCCACATTGTCAAAATTAGGTTTATGTCCAGTCAGCGCACAGTGCGCCGCAAGCGCCGTTCTGTTTTCTATTGGTTTGTGAAAAGCTTTTAATTCGGATTTGTGCGATGACTGGGTAGTTTTTAATTTTGTCTTGGGTCTACCGACATATCCTTTTTTTCATATTTCGGAACTTTCGCCTTTGCGTTGAATTTTGTAGATTAAATTTGACTTTTCGTCCTTTATCAATTTCAATTTTTTTTGCTGAATAGAAGATTTGTTGTGTTCTGTGTTTTGTGTGCAACTTTTACTAAATTTTTGTCATATATGTTAGCATTTTTGGCCTCTCAGAAAAGGTTCTCTATATCGTTGGTGTCGTTGTCTCGTGTTCCTTATCTATGTTCTTCTTTATCCTGGAGCGTCGTTCCAAATCCTCTATAGTCCTCTTGGGATAGTCATTCATTGTTAATCTTTTCCTTATTTTATCTCTGTTGGTTTTATGGAATTCCTTGTCACTTATTGTGAGCACTCTTTCTATAAGGTTGGTAGCCGTGTTGATAATAGTCCTTCTGGCGTGTTTTGGGTGGAAGTTTATTAATCTTCCTGAAGATATGCTTTTTGGTACCAATACTTTCTCAGTAAGTTACCATGTCCAGACATGCGAGTTTGTTTTCCTTTTCATCCTTCATTGTGAATTTAATTTGTCTGTTGTATGAATTTAATATTTGTAGAGTGTTTTCCACATCCTTTTTCTTGATAATTCCAAATAAGTCGTCCACATATTTTGTTAACATTTTTGGTAGTGTTCATCATATTTATTGAAACGTCGTGTAATTCTATCATTACTATATCTGCTAAGACCGGGGATGCGGACGCTATCATCGGTAGTCCCTTACCTTATCTATATGTCCTATCCTCGTACTTAAAATAGCGGGTTTCTTTAGTGCAAAAAGTCGGCGTCTTCATAAATGTCTCTCTGAGTATTTTATCGTGATTCTCCAACAAGTTCCATTTCCTCTCTATTGTCTCTAAAGCTAAAGTTATCGGCCTACTAGGGAATAAGGAACTAGTAACCAAACCCGTATTTCGGCGAACTAAGTCAACATACTAAAACTCTCATACCAATACATTTTTGTTTTTTTTTTTTGCTTGGGTTCGCATCGCGATCTGCGAAAACAAATTAGTGGGATATATCAGAGCAATGTTCTTGGGGTTTATATAATTGAAGAATTCCTTTTTATTTATACACATATTTTTCCAAATTATAAATTTATTTTTGCCACATTAGGACGAAAGGGTAACAAAAAATACTATTGAAACTTGGGGATTTGGCGAAGATACTACGGCTTAAAATATAAAAATATCGAAAACAACGATTTATAAAGATATATAAAGATTTAGCAATATTCCTATCATTTAAACGAGAAATACAAGTAATTTTTCATATTATAACATTGAATGCGATCCATGATGTTGGGTATATAATTATACTCTTAAGACGGGTCACATTTCTACTTGTTTTAAATTACTTTTCAGTATTTTTATATCTAGTTTACATATTTTTTTATTATAACTAGCATATTTTTTATGTTAATTAACTTTTCCAAAAATTCCAAGTTTCATCAAAATCTGAAAATATTGTCACCAAACTTTACCAGATACCAACTACTTTAATTTTAAAAAATTGGTCGGCTACAACGGTTTTTGGTCGGTTTTAGAGAACATTTTTGTCGGAAAATGGTGATTTTCTCTCGCACAGTGAGCCGCTAATGCCGTTTTTGATGAATTATTTCGAATTTTTAGATCTGCTTTATGTCCAGATATTCTAGATTTACATTTCCGAAAAAGTGCAGAGAAAATGCTGCAATTTTTCCAGAAACGAAATCCCCATAACTAATGCTTTAAGAAATTTTATTTCTCATAATAGCGAATTTTTTATTTGACTAAATTTTGTTGTTATTAACAATAAGTTTTAGTATAATTTTTCAAAGATTTTCGATTTGACTACAATCTACAATTGACTTGGAAATTTAGATATAAAGTTTGAATTTAATAAATAAAATTTTGGCTTTTATTTTAATTATTTTTTACAATTTACTAAAAAATTTTCGAAAAGTTGATTTGCCACTGGGATATTCTCCTGGCTCTAGACCACCTTTGCCTCCATTATGTATTATAGAAAGCTATTTTTTAATGGCGAAACAAATACTATTACTTGACATCTCAGCTCCTCGTATAGCTATTTCACGGATGCTGCACCGATCATACAGCGAGGTTTAGACGTGATTATCGAAAAGATTAACAAATATTTTAACAAAATTTCTCGATTTAATGACAATTAAAAATAAATTTGAATCATTAGAAATGAATATTACATTGACCAAATAAGAATAATGTTAGTTTGTATTGTAATCTATTCATATTGTAAATTATCTAAAAGAATATGTGAAATTAAATAATTGTCAAATATTTATAAAAAGTACATTATTCAAAAATTTTTTTCACCAAGAAAATTTTCTTGAAACATATTTTTTTGAATTGAATGTGAACTATAAGCGAAAGTAATTTTAAATTTCGATACTTCCATTCTAAACTATGCTAAGTGCAAAAAGGTAGTTTTTCAGGAGAGGCGATCAAAGTTTGATGATTTTTTTAAATTTGTGTGGAATTTTATGATTCAAATCGAATGACATGTACAGTTCTGTGGATAACTTTTGATTGGATTGACGGATAAACACCAAATTTTGATTGAATATAATTTGGAATATTTAGAAATTAAAAATGCAATCACCTTAAACTATTCTAAGTCGACTTAGCCTGTTTTAGAATGGGGGTATCGATTTGAAGAAAGTATAAATTCGAAGTTAAACAATACAATTTATAAATTGTATTCGCAAACAATTTTCATAATAAATATTCAAATCAGAGGGAGTCAGAGCAGAGCGGAACGGAACGGAACGGGGTGCAAAAATACAAAAAGCCTATTTTGATGAGTGGCGACCTAAGAGGGTTTCGAAAATACTTCTTATCAGAGCTAGTCTGAAAAAATCACTTGCACAAATAAAGTATGTGTTTACACACAAATAAAGTTTTTGTATAATTTTTTTTCCAAATATAGTATATACAAAAAATGAAACATTGCTGACATTGTCGTTATTGTTTTGTTATTATTATATTTATATGTTTGTAACGCCCAAAAAGAGAAGAAATAGATCCATAGTTTATTATACCGATCGACATAGAATCACTTTTTGAGTCGATTTAGCCATGTCCGTCCGCCTGTCTTCCGTCGATCTGCCTGTCCATGTATTCTTGTGATCAAAGTGCAGGTCGTAATTATGTGTCCGATTGTGATGCAATTTAGCACAGTGCTCTTTTTGGTCCAAGGACGATCCCTGTTGAAATTGGTCAAAATCGGTTAAGATTTAGATATAGCCCCCATATATATGTATGGGAAACTGTATTTTATATCCGATCAGTACGAAATTTGGCAGAGAGATATTTCTAATTACACGAATGAACTCTACCAAATTCGGGGAAAATCCTTTCAGATTTAGTTATCGCCCCCCTATATATGTTTCACCCGATTTGACATGTAAGCGCTGTAAAAACCGTATTTTATATCCGATCTGTACGAAATTCGGCAGAGAGAATTTTTTTATTATATGTATGAACAATGCCAAATTCGGGGAAAATCGGTTCAGATTTAAATATAGTCCCATTATATATGATACATCCGATTTGACTTTTAAGCGCTCTAGGCAGAGAGAGTTTTCTTAATTTCGGAACTAATACTTCTTATTGGGGTTAATCGGTTCAGATTTTTATATATTGCCACATATATACTACGTTCCTGCCTATGCAGTATTTAACGCTATTGAAACTGTATTTTACGTCCGATTTTTGTATTATTTGGCAGAAATGAGGTTTTTGATCCAAGTTAATGAAAATCGTGTTAGATTATGTAGAGCCCAATCTATTTGTTCCTTCCTTTTCTTGATCTATGAAAGAATACTGCGCATTTTAAGATTATCGTTTTAAACTAGTTTATTATGATCAACATCATCAACTCCTCCTTGAATAAGCATTGATGAGGAGGTGGAGCTAAGTACTTTGTTAACTGAAAAGAATCGAATTATGCCAAATTATTATCGCAATACCCATTTTCACATTGTGAGGGAGGTGTAGGGTATTATATAGTTCGACCAGCCCTACTTTCTGCCTTTCCTTACTGGTTTTTATTTGGAAAAGTTAGTTTGCAGATATGTTTTGTTTTAATATATTAACATATCGTTCACTTACTTCAAGATTGTCATTACTCAAAATTGAAAATTTTCAAGATGTGTAACGTCCGTATAAAAAGATAAATAACATAATATACGATTTTTAAAAACCATGAAAAAGTCACCTATGTTGTTGTTTACTTATAAACTAAATTTCTTTGAGATTAATTTATGGATATTTGCAAAATTCCCATTTCCGTAAGCCAACCTCAAAAATTGTAAATTTTGAGTTATGACAGTCTTGAAGTAAGTGAGCGATATGCTCTCCACATAAATTTTAATATTTTTCAAATAAACCTAATTTATTCAGAAATATATAATATTTAAAAATCTTTGTTCCAAATAAATTTTCTTTCTATTCAAACATATCAAAAATGGCGATTTTGCCCCGTTTAGAGATTTTATGGATGAATTTAGCTTTTTTGTATGAATGAACTCTGTAGTCTATTTCCGCTCCGGGCCCCATCACTCCCTTCAACACCATTCCGGCAAATTGTGCTCTCTCCACGTCATCTTTCGCGCAAACTAATACAATCTACATCGGAAAAATATGTGCGCTCAACACGAGACCTATTAAAATCGTTCCAATCCACATCGCGATCTGCTTCCGCTTAACATCGAATTCCTGACGCAAACTTAATTTTGGTATAACCAACTAAATTATACTATTGAAATGTTTGTATAATTGGATATACTACTCGCAAATAAAACATTACTCCGGTATGAACAAAATTGTAGACAACTGCACCGTACATTTCAAGCAAATGCAATTTACTTGAAACGTTTACAAACTGAAAACTTTTTTCTCAAACAATTTTTTTATTAGCAGCAAAGGAAATTTTCCCTGGTGGAAATACATAGTATGGTTGTTCAAAATTTCGTTCATGTGGAAAGTATTTTTCAATGCGTATAAATATTTTGGCCAAAATATCGATACCTTCATTCCAAGATATGCTAAGTCGGATTATCATATTTTCGAGTCTTTGCATTTGTAAATTCAGATAAATATTCTAAATTCTATTCACTCAACATTTTGTGCTTATCCGTCAAACAAATAATAAGCTATACGCAAGACAATAAAGATCATTCGATATGCGTTAAAAAAGCATTCCATATAAATTAAAAAAATTCATAAAACTTTCATAGCCTCTCCTGAAAAACTCCTATTTAAATTTAGCATACTTTTGAGCAGGTATCGATATAAATGTATATATCCCGAATCGATGGAGGGACACCCGAAGCGGAAAGGATATCGAACACAGACCAATTAGCCTATCCTCCTTCCTATTGAAAGATCTGGAAAGACTTTTAGATTATTTCATTAGGGTAAACCCTTACAATAGGGGGAAGTCTACAGAATCAGCCCTGCACGAACTGTCAAATCATCCTTGCATTTCAAGGAATGGTGACAGTTCTTGACATAGAAGGAGCTTTTGACAACACTCACTCAGATGCGGTAATTGTGGCACTGTCGCATCTAAAAGTTAACTCCAGTTTGATTAGACTAATTCAAAGCCTGCTCAACAGAAGAGGCATAACAACAGGGTCCACAACTCTAACCAGGTTTGTAAACAGAGGGACCCCACAAGGAGCAGTACCGTCTCCACTTATTTGGAACCTAGCGGTGAATGAAATCCTGATAGATCTGGAACGTTGTGGCATATGCGGACGACGTGGCAATCGCAGTGAGTGGCAAATTCGTAAACGTCCTCAGAGACATCCTACAGGTGGCTCTGAACAAGTTGGCTAGATGGTCCAGAGGCCGCGGTTTGGGCGTTAACCCCAACAAGACAGAATTGGTTCTCTTTACTAGGATGAATAATGTCCCACATGTGGACCCTCCACCTCGGATAAATGGAACAGATCTAGTCTTTTCTGAAAGTGCAAAATTTTTAGGAATAATTCTAGATAGGAAAATGTTATTTAGACTTAACGTATTGGAACGTGTAAGGAAGGCCAACGTCGCCTTATATTCCTGCAAAAAGGCTGTAGGGTCGCGCTGGGGCCTCTCTCCTAAAATCGTTCACTGGATATATATTGCAGTAGTTCGTCCAATTCTGTTATACGGCATTGTGGTCGTATGGTAAACGGCAACTGGCAAACTATCCATTATCAACCTACCATTAAAGGTTCGGAGAACGGCATGCCTCTGCATAAGCGGAGCCTTAAGGACTACAGCGACTGTATCTCTACAAGCCCTACTCCATATACCGCCGATTAATATTGTGGCGAGAGAAGTTGCAACCAGAGCGGCACTAAGATTAAACTGCCTATCAATGTGAAGGTACACTGATAGAAAAAGCTTCGTCATTTGTCAAAAGTCAGCAAACGTACGGATAATCCTATTGATGAATTTGTTCGTCGACCTGACGAACCTTTGTTTAATCTCTGGAAACTATAGTTTCGAGGGTTATCGTTCGCTCCAGTCAGGCTTACGGATGGACGGAGATAACTAAAATGACTTAATGTGTTCTAAAACGGATTTCCTCCGCATAAACATAGGGTCTTAGGCCACTCCTTTGATGTGTTACCCTTTTGCTATATGTTATATATACACTTATTGATATTTGTATTATAAATCAAATAAATCCCCATATTTATCCCCTCACCTTAGAGAGGAGGGTATATATCATTTTTTTATTTATGAGCACGATTCATCGTAGGGATGATATATAATCACCCTGTGGGGTTTTTTTATTCCAGTAAATAGTTCTGGTTCTAGTATACTTAAACAGAGGTTCGTCATGGCGACGAACAAATTCATAGATAGCATTATCCGTACGCATAAGCGTAGGAAGGGGGTGGCTGGGGTGGTCTAGTACCACCCCAGAAGTTTTTTAGCCCACCCCACAGATATTTCAGTTGGATTTTTTAATTTTATCAATTCCAATCATCTATCAATTTTACAGTTACTAATAACAGAAATAATATGAATTTTTGCAAATTCTATAATAAATATAAAAACCCAAAGGTTTGCAATCAATTTTGAAGTAGAAGAACGATTCTTATGTTTCGTAGATAGTTCTGTAAGCAGATATGCCAATTCTTTACGTAAACTGATTTTTTTTTTTGGAAAAATAAGATGGGAAATGTTTCAATAATTGGAAGTCTTATAATGGTGCAAATGTAATGTGTTTTAAATCACTGCGAGGCATTCAAATTAAAATTGGGTAATTGTCGACTCCTATTCGAACATACAATCATCATCAACATTTGTCAATGCTGTACACATTTCCAAACCTGGAAATCACATGGATTTCAAAAGAATATGCAATGTTCTACAAATAAAATATTTGGAAGTTCGAAGTCTTAGTAAAACTAAAAAATAGTTTAGAGTAGGAAGCAAGTGCATCACGGCACAAAAATACAGTGGATGCTTTGGGATTATTAAATATAATCACTAAACCCGAATCCGTTATGAATCTGAACGGTTACGGCAACTATCGAGAGATTTGTTAAGAGCTTTCGGATGTGATTAAAAGAAAATACATAAAATTGGAGAAATGTATGAACTTTTTGTTTGAGTCGAGAACGGTCTGTATAATCCAATATTTAAAGATGATTTCATGTAAATGTTGACCGCGGCAGCGCCTCAAATGGTTCATACGCTGGGTTTAATTTTGGCATACTCTCTCCAACACATCGGTCGGTATCTCACGAATAAATTCTTCAATATTGGCTTCCAGTGCGTCAACCGTTGCGTTACGTAGCCCAACAACAAATAATCTAAAGGCGTTAAATCGCACGATATAATACCCTACACCACTCTCGTAATATTGAATAACTCTGATATATAAATTTTGTAATTCATGTATAAATTGTTTACATAAATTTACTTTTGGGACATTTTATACTTAAATAATACCCTGTACCACAGTGTGGAGTAGGGTATAAAAACGATTGGATCTAAAGAGCCAAATCGGATGAAACATATATATGGGAGCTATAGCTAAATATTTACCGATTTTCTTCAAATTCGGCAATGTTGGTTCATGAATCAAGAAACTCTACCATTCTAAATTTTAAAATATAGCTTCTATAGAACTAAAGGGCCAAATCGGACGAAACATATATATGGGAGCTATAGCTAAATCTTAACCGATTTTCTTCAAATTCGGTAGTGTTGGTTCATGGATCAAGAAACTCTACCATTCTAAATTTCAAAACGATTGGATGTAAAATACAGCTTCTGTAGGACTAAAGGGCCAAATCGGACGAAAGATATATATGGGAGCTATATCTAAATCTGAACCGATTTCAACCAAATTCAATAGCGATCTTAACAGCCGCAAAATACTCTAAACTGCAAAATTTCAGAACGATCGAAGTGAAATTGCGACCTGTAGTCGACGTACAACTTTACGTGGACAGACGGACGGACGGACGGACATCGTTAAATCGACTCAGCTAGTGATTCTGAGTCGATCGGTATACTTTAAGGTGGGTCTAGCTGTGTTATTTTCAGGTGTTACAAACATCTGCCGTGAAACAAACTTATAATACCCTGTACCACAGTGTGGTGTAGGGTATAAAAACCATCTCTACTTTGATACGGATGGTTCGAAGCTTGATGAAAACGTTGGCTTCGGAGTACACTGTGAAGAACTTAGTTTGGATATAGCTCACAGACTAACAGATACCTGCAGTGTCTATCAAGCTGCAATAATGGCAATATGGGAAGCCGCCAAGTGGCTGAGTCGCAACAAAGTAACCAACACTGGCGTTGTCATTTACTGGACTCTGGAGGGCACATCCCTAAATTCACAAACAGCCCTCGACTGCCGCAGAACTCTGAACTAGATGACTGAGCAGTTTAATATCGTCATCAGATACGAGAAAAGGCCTATCATCATATTTGGAAATTTTATAGGAGAAGCAAAAAACTAAATTAAATGAAAGATGTTGTCGTTGGAAAAACGTGGCTTTCGGGGTAACACTTAAACATCATGATGCATATATAAATTCACACTAACGTGATTTATAACTTGTTTGTGAAAATTGAATGAAATAGGATTTTTTTACTATGAAAAAAGAAATAATTTGTTGTTAGGCCCTTTTGAATTTCGTTAAAAAATTCAAATTTTTGATAGCAGGTCGCTAAAAATTTGTCAGAATATGAATTATGATACAGTGTATCGAAATCCACCAAAAACTGAATTTACATTTTTTCTTGTTATGCCCTTTTTCGATACTGTTGACGATATACACCTCGTATGGGTGCCTGGACATAGGGATATTCCGGGAAACTGCAAAGCCGTTGAGCTTGCTAGGAAAGGGACGAAATTAAAAATTCTCGAAGAATTTGCATATATAAGTATTGGTGCGCACTATCCACGTGCAGGCTTTCGCTTAGGCAAGAAGCAATCGGGCAGTCTAACGAAAGAAGGACAGAAATCGGCACATGAAGGGTAGCTAGACAAATCTGGCCAAGGTATGACTTGAGAAGTTCAAAATATCTCCTCGCACTAGAGAGGAAAAGATTGTCTACGTTAGTATCAGTTCTGACGGGACACTGCCTGATCAGCGAACACGCCAGAAGATTGGGTATTAACTGCAAAGACATCTGCAGAAGCTGCGGAGATGAGGAGGAAGTGGAGAGCATTGAGCACATGTTATGCGACTGTCCCGCTGTGAGTAAACGACGACTGGACATACTGGGGTCGGACTTTCTAGGCAGTCCAACAGATCTTTCCGGTACCGATATTCGTACTATCGATAAATTTGTATATCAAACAGGTTGGTTTCGATGAGGGGCATTTTAGCCCGTGGTAACACTAGGGACCTAAACTGGGCTATGTGAGCTGACAAGAAAAATACGCCTGTCACCCTAACCTGAAACCTAACCTAACCTATGTATGTATTGTATTTAAAATGTGTTCAAGAAAGAAAATTTGGTTTATCGTAAATCCGGAGTGTAGTTGTCTAAAATTTCGTTTATCAGTAAATAATGTTTTCTTTGCGTTTAAATAAATAAAATATACATTATCGGAGGGTAAATTCCAAACACATTATATAGTTGGTTTTAAATACATTATCTTTGCATCAGGGATTCGGTTTTAAGTGGTAGAGGATCACTGTGTGAATCGGATCGGTTTTAATGTGGGTTATTTTGAGCGGAAATGTAGCAGAACACACATTTCGCCTATGCCGAATGAGCATCTGTGCGTTCAACATGGAGTGAACATAATCTGCAGGAATGGTGTGGGAAGGAGTGACAGGATACGGAGTGGCAGGATTTTTTGATATAACTCTAATCGATTCTCTTTCAGTCTTACCAAAAAAACGAAATTCTTCCATAAAATCACTTTAAACTCTGTTCCGACTCTCGGGTTTGCATATTTATTAGTATGTGAATACATTGATTGCAAATATAAGTTATTTACAAATATGTATATAAGTTTGGTTGCGTCATCCGTTTACTGCACCTTCGCGACACACATTAATTGGGACGAAGCGTCATTTCCACAAATTTCAGAGAGTTTTTTAGGCCTTTGAAATAATACCACATAATAATTTCATCCCTCCACACGGCAGCGTTCCCGTCTTTTTTATAGGGTCCGTTCAGATTACTGCAACAAAAAGAAACAAAAGTGTCTTTAAAAATTACATTCTGAATATTCTTTAATGACTAAGCATTTTAAAGGATACCTTTAAAATTTCGCGCTCTGCATACATCGGATTTTACATTTGTGGTCTTTATTGTATATGTACATTAGGGTGTCCCAAAAAAATAAAAGTATTTTTTTTTTCAACGCATACATACCCTTTAGTTTTGTTCCAATAATAAAATTTGAACAACGGCAACCTGTGCCGACTTCCACCGAAATTTGTCAGAGATTGCATAATAAGCCGTGAGGAAGCTGACACATTGATATGCTTGTTCGAATTTTAGTATACGCAAAGTTTCGTTCAGTAAACATTCCAGTGGAGTTAAGAAGCGCTAAAATTGAACATGCTGATGCCCTTAAATTAATGCGGGTAAATGAAGATAGGATGTTATAGCAACAGCAGAGAGAGCCAGCAAGGCTAGGTCACTTAGATGGTGTAGACAAAAAACATTGAGGAGCAACAGCGGCTTGCGATATACTTTTCAACCATTACTCCTTCGACATCATATTATAAACCCCTACAAGTTACAAGATATCGAACCTATCCACTCGAGTGACAAACTATCACCGGCTTTAGATTCACGCAAATCTAAAGATGAAAGTCTACCGATAGTTATTACTTATAATAACAAAGAAAAACTGATCGCTGTTTCGAAATTGGACGACTCTACAGCAAGTGAAGGGGCACAGGTTATTTGAAACGCTATTGGAATCACAAAGACAATGGGCAAATTTTAGGTTATAATAGTACTGCTTCACAGATGTCGAATTAGAGGAGCGTGTATGCTTCTCGAACAAAAACCATCAGGTCTAAAAAATTTTATTAAATACCGTATTTAAGTACAACTCAATGAAGTCGACTTTTTCGACTTTTTTCATGTACGAGTATTACCAAATTTATGTATCAACAACAATATCGAATCAATTTAAGAGTTAACAGGTAAGAAAGTTCAGTCGGGTAAACCGACTTAAAAATTCCATCACCTTCAGTCTCAAAAAAATTTAATTTATTTATTATTATTTTAATAATGCAAAATGGTCCCCTTGTGTGTGAGGTACCAAAAGGGGCTGGGCCACTTCGGCAAATTTTCTCAAGCTGATAGTGACAGATAAACTATTACTATGTGTAGAATTACAGAAGATTCGGATAAGTAGTAAAGAAGTTATGAGAGAATCAATATTTCACTAAATGGTAACCTTTTGTGAGGGAGGTACTAGAAAGAGTGGACCAATATGGGCCATCTTCGAACTATTATTACATACCAAATTTGAAGTCAATCCGTTACTCCTTTCGAGAGTTATCGTGCGCTCCAGCCAGACCGGCAAATGGTCAGACGGACGGACAAATGACTTCAAATGTCCTAAAACGGTGACTTTTTTCCTGTACCCAAAACTGAGATGACCAATGACACATGGAAGGACGGAGATTTTCAACGATTCAAGATATAAACACTGCATCGCTGAAAGAACGCTGTGTAAAAATTGCTGATCATAAGTTCTCCGAAGATTGGAACAAGCGTTGGGACAAGTGTTTTATATCTGAGATGCACAATTGATATTATGAACAAATAAATGTTCACCATAGTGTTTGACCAAACCTCGCAACGTTGGTAATCAGTTCTACGAATAATGTCTTTGTTATTTACTTTTAACAATCTCATATTACTTCCGTTCTTGTTGCGATAGTTGGGAAACAGTTGCTTATATTATTTATGACTAAACACATATTTTTTCTAAAAAAGTTAACATTTTTATGACCTCCTCCATAGAATGGGGTTATATTAACTTTGCTATACTATTTGAAAATAGTATGGGGACACCGTATAGTATTGTAACACCGTGAAATATTAATAAAGGACCCAAAAAGTGAATATATTCTTTCTTTGCAAAAATCTAAGAGCAATTTCCGTCTGTCGGTCAGTATGTCTCAATTACGCTGCAATTTAAAATAATAGATCAAAGTGACGGAAATTTGGTACAAATACATCCTATAGCTGAAACATCACTTGGGATTGAATAGCGTCAATATCGGCCCAATTTGAAAATTACCTGTAGCCGCAATATTTGCCGTACCACCATCCTCCGCCAAAATCTGAAGAACATTTATCCTGATCCTTCGTTGCGAACGGTACACCTAAATTAGATGACAATGCATCACCTGCATTACCCGAATATTGGCCCAAACTTGATAATTCGTATTTTGAGCTTTCGCTGTCAATTACAAAATGATTGTACTCGGCATATCGGCGTTCGTGTTCCCAGTCCTCCATCTCAATCCTGAGAGTATATGGACGATTGTGGGTTAATTTGTGTATGGTTTCGAGTCCTATGAAGAACTCGCTCGAACTGTTCCCAAAACCCATTTGATATTCCTGCCAAGTGCGGGCGAAATTCACAGATCCATCTAGGCGTCTTTGAATGACAATGGGTTTGTTTTGAGATATCTCATCGTCGAGTTCTTCAAAAGTCTTGATAAACCCTTTTTGTTCTTCTTCGGGCATTCCATTATTCTTATTACATTTCAAACCATTTTCTTTAAGCTGAGCGAATTGATTTTCCTGCTGCTTTAGTTCTGCAAGCAGTTTTTCATTTTCTTCTCTATAATTAATGAGTATTACATCGGAATCGCTTTTTTGCAGCTTCAATTGCTCGATTTGCGAAAGAAGCGCTTCGTCCTGCTCATTCTTTTGACTTCGATTTATTTCGCTCATCAATTTATATATTGCTTCATCTTGTTCATTCTGCTTTATGATATTCTTCATTAAGATTGCATTTTTTTCATTAATTTTTGCGAGTATTTCCGCTGTTGTTTTCGTTTTCGTTTCCTCATTTTGCCTTTCAATAATATTATTCAGATTTATTTTACTTTCGCTTTGTATTCGATTGACTAAGTTCGTTGTGACCGCATCATTATCATGGCTGGAGTCTATATCAAAGGTCTGGAAAATGAGAAAATATTGAAAGAAAATCCATCATATAATTAATAAAATCTTTCAATGATTAAATTAAAGAAAATTACATTGGTTTTTGGGAACAATGTCGAGCTTCTCCTGACAAATTTCATACCGACCGGATGTTAGATAAAGCTTCTATAGCAGTTTTATAACAAATCGGAAGAAATATACATATATTGAATTGTCTTACTTACTATGTTATTTTAACTATGTTAACTTACTCAAATACTCTAGCATAACAGTCACTGTAGAACAGTGTAACTCTCGATAACATTGTAACCCTATATGGGATCGTTACACTCACTTGTACGCAGAACATAGTTCTGTGCGACTCTCTCGCAGTTCGTTGTAATGCAAGAACATTGCTATTTTTCATAGACATTTTTTACGCAAAGAGGATGAAATATATGTACATATTTCCATCTCTCTAAAAAATTGTTTTCACTGACATTACATTGACTTTATGATACTTGTTGTTATATCAATGACTCTAGATATCGCCTAAGCTATATTTTGTAATGAGAAAGTCCCTTTAATTGTGAAGAGTGTTACTCCAGTGCTTTATTATTCATTTCTGTATTAATTTTGATACAATATTTTATTATTATGCCTGCTGTCTAATAATAATGAAGACAGGCGGAACACAGCCTGCTTTTATGTCGTAAGGCTAAACAATAAAAACAAAAAACCATATGGAAGGCCTGAAGTCGGTCGGAGTCCTTCACTACCCTTCCGAGCAGAAAAGGGACCAATATTGTCAAGTTTGTCAAATAGTAATGATCTGTTCAGAATTTTTTTAAAGCGTTTTGATTACTGCTCGACAAAGGCTACATCTAAACCTGAACCGATTTTCTTCAAATTTGCAACGGTCTTGACTTAAGAAAATATGATTTGCTAAATTTTCAACGGACATGCTGAGAATTATTATTTGTACAAGAAACTTTTTTTATCTGCTAATTTGGATAAAGATGTGTTGAAAAAAAGGGATATATCGGTTAGATGCAAAATCGGCTACAAATTCGATAGTGCTCTTCATTGGATCAATGAACTCTTCCCTCCTAAGTATTACAATAATCGAATTGCAATCACCATCTAAAATCCAAAATGACGTAATATCAGAAAATCAAAATGAATGTTATGCATGATTATAGACTATTAGACTACACATTCCAACAAAATTTGGAGTTCAATATCGAAAATTTAAAATTTTATGCGTAAAATTCCAAATGACGCAACAACAAACAAGGTCATTAAAAAATGGAAAGATTCATAAAATTTTATTTATTTATTCGGAATGTACGCCAAAAATATTTGCACTAGATTTCTTATTTAAATTCGGCTTAATAGCCTGGAAATCCATTAAAGCTTATAATTACTTTAACTGTTTTTTTTTTACTTTACTTGAAATAGCATGAACATGTGGGTTACGTCATTTTGGATTTCAGGTGTCGAAATACAGCTTATATAGAGATTAGATGCCAAATCGGAATAAACATATCGTCATTAGAAATGAAAAAGAGCTTAACAACAAGAACCAGTAAGGAAAGGCAGAAAGTCGGGCGGGGCCGACTATATAATATCCCATGCTATAAGGGTCATTGCGATAATAATTTGGAATAATTGGTAAATGGGTAAGAACTAGAGTGATCAAAAAACCGGTTTTTTTGAAAAAATAAAAACCCGGTGGAGGGTTTATTAAAATTTTTATAAAACCGGTGGACGGCTTTTTTCGACTTTGAAAACCGGGGAAACCGGTGGAATAGGTTTTTTCGGCATAACATAAAAGTATGAACTTTGCAGTTTGAATAATATTTTCTTTTTAATAACGTGAAACTTAAGTGTTTTACTGATGGCCTCTTCTTCAATCTTTTTAAGAAATTCGCAAACATATTTTTGTTGCGAAATTCAAACTTTTTTGAAATTTTTTTTTTTTTTGAAAAAACCCATATTTCTCATATTTTTCCCATTTTGTTCATAACCGATCAGACTACGATTAAATGAAAATGAAAAATAAAAATATAATAAACATGAATTTTTTGACGTTTTTAAGAAGTTTTAACTAAACAAATATTAATTAAACGTTTTATTTTTTTCGCAATATCTCGTAAGATATCTTTCAAACCGCTGATGCGATGAAGAAATTATATTAGAAGAAAATAAAGGCTACTTAATTTGTACACATATTTATATCTCTACTTTAGTGAAGGAGGGTATGTACCTTAGTCGGTTTATCCAATTGAAATTTTCTTACTTGTATTTGTTTCGGTTTGGAATTGGGAAAAACTCGTTCGCTTTTCAAATAACTTCTGTGCGTATGAATCAATTATTTTGTTTAAATTTTTGTATAGAAATTGATTAATTGCCTCGGATTCTAACAAAGTTGCCCAGTTTTTTTGGCGCCATATAAGTAGATCTTTTATATATTTATCTTAATTTTCGATATTTGGTATGTATAATTGTAAATAATTTTTAAAATTTTAGAGATAATAAAAAAAACCCGAAAACCCGGTGGAAACAGACGAAAAAACCGGTTGCACCGGTTGTTCGAAATTCATGTTTTTGAGAAAAACCCGGGACGATGGAAGCAACAAACCGGTGGGCCGGTTTGTTTTAAACCGGTTTTGATCACTCTAGTAAGAACATATACATATATGTGGATATATCTAATTCTGAACCGGTAATCGCTAAATTAAGCAACATTCGTTTCTAAATTGAGAAACATCTTTCTGGAGAATTTTGTAATGATCGGAAGTAAAGTACAACTTCTACAGCGCTTTGTAACCAAATCAGGAGGAACATATATATATGGAGGTTATATCTATATCTGAACCGATTTGCTCCAAATTAGGTAGTGTTCTTTCGTGTAATAATAAATAAAATAATAATCATTGTTTTTGTTTTTTGTTATTCGATCTGTTGTGACTTTTCATAGTTTTGTTATTTGACTATTGAGTTCGAGATCGTTGTTTTTGTTTTCTGTTAAACAGAAAAACAAACCTTCTTTAAATAAGAAGAATAAGAAATGTGTAAAATGTATTAAGGGTGGTCACTGGTTGGTGGACGATATCGTTTCGGAAGCTACCAAGCAACCTCATCGGCACCTTGGACAAAATACCCTGTCAATAATTGGCACAATATGAGAGCAGCTCAATATGAAATAATTGAGAACTGACTTCAAAGTCCCATATATCCAAAACATTGCAGACAGTATTTCTCAACCTTAATACATCCCCACACTTCTTTTTTGGTTTTTTTGCGTGTCCCTGCAATTTGCGGGGAAGGCACACGATTTGTTGTTATTGTCGCTTCTTACAGCGACAACAAACTTTCGGCCGTACTCTGCCTCATTCATCATTGTTTTTGTTTTTTGTTATTCGATCTGTTGTGACTTTTCATAGTTTTCATAGTTTATTTATTATTATTATTATTTTTAATAATAATAATAAATAAATAAATAATAAATCGATTTTCCTTCTTTCTGCCGAATTTCGCTGTGGTCGGAAATAAAATACAGTTTCTACAGCACTTGAATTTCAAATCGGGGGTAACATATATATGGGGGCTATATCTAAATCTGAACTAATTTCCCCCAAATTTTGTATTGTTTCTAAGTGTATCATGAGACTACTCTCTGCCAATTGTAATCGGTTCAAAAATGTTGCTTATACAGTGCATATATGCCAAATCGGAGGTACATATATACTCGTATGGGAGCTAATGTAAATCTGAACCGATTTTATACAATAGGGATCATCCGTGAAAAGAAAGATATGTGCAAAGTTTCGTTGAGGTCGGACCATAATTGCGACCTGTACTTTGATTACAAGAATTCATCTACAGACAGACCGACGTAGCTAAATCGGCTCAGAAAGTGATTACAAGTCGATCGGTATAATAAACAATGGGTCTATATCTTTTCCTTTTGGGTGTCACAAACTAATGCACAAAGTCATAATACCCTGTACCACAGTGTGGTGTAGGGTACAAAAATGGTAATTCAGTTTTTGATGGAGTGCGATACACTGTAAGAACGACAAGCGACCCACTATCCAAAATTGCGAAATTTTTGACGAAACTCAAAAGGGCCTAACTACAAATTATTTAGTTTTTCATAGTTAATAATTCATATTTCGCGCTGTTTTCACAAACTACTTATAATTTATAAATCATTTTTGTGGGAATTTATATATGCTTCGTTATGTTTAGGTATTATCCTTAAGAAACCGTTTGTCTAACGACAAAATTTTTAATTTTATTTAGTTTTTTCCTTCTCCTGTAAAGTTTTCAAATATGTTAATACGTACTTTCTCGTTTCTGATGACGATAGACATGAGAGTTACATCTAAATAGAAGAACAAAAACGTTTTAAATGTGTATACATATATATACAGCAAAAGAGAATATTAACAGAAACTTATAGAACGAATAAATAACGTAAATTATTTTGACAGGACTCTTAACGTTCTTTAAAAATGCCACAATGTACCTCTACCCCCAGCGCGAAAAAGAATGCCTCTGCGAGAAAAAAAATCAGTGAGCCCCCTAGCAGGGCCGAAATAAAAGAAGCCATAAATTCTATGAAGAATGAAAAGGCTGCGGGTATAGATGGCATCGCAGCTGAATTGCTAAAAGCTGACAGCGCAAGTATGACCGACATGCTGCATTGTAATACAGAAACGATGCCCTCATAGTGGAAGCAATCCTTTATGATCAAAATCCCAAAGGTGTTTAACAATACCTAGCAAAATCTTGGTAAGTACATGTCATTACTACTCGCATTACCAGATGATGATATCTCATCATCTGTCATTACCTGGTAATGACATTTACTTACCAAGATTTTGATGGGTTATATTTTTGTACTTGATTATTAAGCGATTTGTCTATGAATCGAGAGGTAGGTTTTTCTACCAAAATTAGTAGTTTTTTTTTAGAATGGAAGAATGGAATAATCGGTGTAAATTTGGTAGATTTAACGCTTCTCAAAAAATTTTTTATTTTATATATCGTATATTAAATTTCTATGGTTTTGCAACAATTACCCGATACAAATAATAAGTAATATCGCTGACTGTTGACGACCTAATTATCGTATTTTTTTGTAGAATGCCAAACAAATTTAATATAAAAACTTGAAAAAAATGTGAATTGGACAGAATGGAGAAGTAAGATTATACGTAAAACAAATGTGAACAAACTATATAAAGGCTAAAGTCGGGTTGAGCCGACTATATGACCACTTTTGTTTGAGCAGAATAAGAAAACATACTGTGATTCTAAATCTTAAATTTGAACTCGCAACGTTCTATCTAACGTTCTCTACTTAATTTCATAACGATCGGATGTTAAAGAAAGCTTCTAAACTCATTAATCCCGAATTGGAAGGAACATATACGGGTATATGGGGGCTATATATATAAATCTGAACCGATTTTCTTCAAACTTGTCAAAGTTCGTTTCTCTAGCAATAAACTTCTCTGCCAAAATTCATAACTATCGGATGTTAAATAAAGTTTCTGTAGCACTTTGATAAAAAATCTGAAGGAATTTATATGTGGGGCTATATTTAAATCTTAGCCGAAAGAAACTGTTCTCTCCCAAAGTTCATGATGACCCAATGTTAAATAAAGTATATATAGCACATCGATACCAAATCGTAAGGAACGTATATATGGGGGCTATATCTAATTCAGAACCAATTTCGTTCAAAATTTACAATGGTCATTCCTGGTTCATTTGTGCCAAATCTAGTAATGTACGATGTAAAATACTAGTTCTATCGCGATTTGATGTCAAATATATGGGAGCTATATCTAAGTCTGAAATTCTGTACCGTTCGTCCTCGTTGCGAAAATATTGTCCGTGCCAAAATTCTTCCGGATTTTGTCTAGAATTGCGACCTGTGCTATGATTAAAAAGTTTACATGTACAGCGGACGGACGGATAGACATCGCTAGATCGAATCAGCAGGTGGTTTTGAGTCTATCCGTATAGTTTAGGTTAGGTTAGGGTGGCAGCCGTATTTTTTGTTTATACAATCTCACTTACTCAAAGCAGGGCAGTCGCATCAATGCTCTCCACTTCTTCCTCATCTCCACAGTTTCTACAGAAGTCATTAGAGTCAATACCCAATCTTTTGGCGTGTTCGCCGATCAAGCAGTGTTCCGTCAGAACTTATACTAACGTAGACAATCTTTGCCTCTCTAGTGCGAGGAGATATTTTGATCTTCTCAGGTCATACCTTGGCCAGATTTGTCTAGCTACACTGCAGTTGCCGATTTCTGTCCATCTTTCGTTGGACTGCCTGTATACTATCCGTATACTTTAAGGTGGTTCTTGCTCTGGGTCTAGTATTTTAATGCGTTACAAACATCTGGACCAAAAAAAATTATAATAACCTCATTGAAAGAGCAATCAGAATCGGAAAATAAAAAAAGATTGGTAGAAAAGGAAACCAAATAAAAAAAATCGTAAAATAAAAAATGGAAGATTTCAAACGATTTTGGTAGAAAAAAAATAATTGTAGTGGCAACACTGCGCCTTACCCAATGTTACGCTCTTCTACTTTCTCACCACATTCCTCCACTAATGGTGGTGAACAAACAATGGCAATTAGGAAATATCCGCTACCATACAAACCCACTCGTAAAATGTTTTCTTTTGTCCACGCTTACTTTTTGAATAATTGTAAGCGTGGGAGTAAGTGGTTATCTTTCAGCTGCTTGTATGCTTGAGTGGAAGCACTTTCCTCCAATGACAATGAAGGGATGCCAAATTATAAACCGTTACTAGTTTTGAATTTAGCTTACCCGTCAGATTGTTTGGTAATGGGAAATTTTGCTGGGTAGTGCATTGACAACATTGAAAACACTATGTGAATTGTCCTAGAGTAATGCATCGTGTACAACAATACGCTGTATGCAGTTTTTATTGTTTAGGAAAAGGCCTTTGACTCTATAAAACAAGTAAGAAAGTTTCAGTCGGGTAAACCAACTAAGATATACCCTCACTTTGTGAGTAATGTAATATGGAATATTAAACGAATTATTCTGTCAATTTGTGTGGGAGGCATCAGAAGGGGTTTTTACAAATACACATATTCTTTGCTGAATAGTAGATACTTTAAATACATTGCATTGTGCCGAATTATAAGCGTTTATGTGCACTGGGATATTAACGTTATGAGATAATATTAAATTTTGCTATGATTTGGCCATTTTGTGTGGGAGGTACAAAAAGGGGCTTGGTGATAACGCCCTTTTTTATAGGGCTATAGGCACTTCAAAAGCGTTAAACTGTGCAAAATGTTGTTGCATTTTCGTGCATTGGTACTCACGCTGTAAGCCCTTAACTTTTTGTGCAAAATGTAGACCTTCGTGTGGGAGGTACAAGAAGGGGCGTGGCAATAACTTCCATTTTTCACAGGGCTATAGACACTATAAAAGCATTACACTGTACAAAATTGCAAGTATTTTTATAGACTGCTATTAATGTTATAAGCTGTTAACTTTTGGTGCAAAATGGTGCATTTGAGTAGCAACTTCGCCCATTTGCGCTCGAGATGATAGCGACTAACAAACTAATACTATGTGTGGAATTTCAGAAGATTCGAATAAGTAGTATATCAGTTATTAAAGAGTGAATATTTCACAACATTTTAGCGCTTTGTGGAGGAGGTACTAGAAGGAGTCGACCAATATGGCCCATCTACGAACTTAGCCGGAGATAGAAAAAATATTACCACGTACCAAATTTGAAGAAAATCAGTTGCTCCTTTCGAGAGTTATAGTGCGCACCAGCCAGCAGACAGACAGACAGACGGACGGACATTGCTCATTGGACTTAAAATGGCCCAAAACGGATTTCCGCCGAACATTCTTGGGGTCTTAGGTCACTCCTTTGATGTGTTACACTTTTTTTCGTAGCAAATGATATATACCCTCGTCACACTAAAGTGAGGTTACACTATGCAACAAAAATTTTGTCCAAAGGATGTGGATAACAGTTTCTGGTGTAATTTGATGTCACAAACACGAAAAAATATTAAAAAAAATTTTATGGTAATTTTTCTTTTTAATTCAAACTTTCATGGAAAGTACATTTAGTATTTGGACCATAATTTCAAGTATAAGCCTGACTGAGCCGTGTTATGCGTTAAATTAAAGGGAATTACGAGGGATACATATGCTGCAAATATCACTTTCCTGGTATTTCCTGCACGCTGAAAAAAAAATCACTTCTGTAGTATATTGTCCCAAACATATTCGGCTTGAAACATATATATGTTTGGGGTAGACTCTAAGCATGTAATATTTGGTACACACAAAAATTGTGTATTTGGGAAGATGTTGTTCTAAACAAATATTTGTTTACATTCCAATATGTTTTTATTTGGGACCATTATTTCCGAAACAAATATTTATTTGCATTTAAGTATTCATAAAATACATAAATTGTGTCAAATTTTTCTGTAATTCAAAGTTAAATTTTTAGAAATTTTTAATGTTCGTAAAAAATAATAATTGAAATCATATAATCTTGGATCAATATAAAGTACTTAGAGGATTGACAACTAATGATGGCTTGGAATACTCAGAAATTTGAAATACTTGATTTAAAACAGAAGGTAATGCTGCATATGGTATCATAACTGGGAGGTACAATTCGAAACCCAAGAAAAATTGAAACTGAAATATGAAAAACTCAGCAAAAGTTTTGGAAATATTTTTTAAATAAAATATATTTGGAAAAATTCCTAAATAATAATTTTATTTGTATTTGAACACATATTTTATTTGAGAAATTTAGTTTGCAAATATAATTTGTTGTAATGTATTAATATATGCGTTCCAAATATATTTTATTAATTTTCAAATAAAATTTATTTGCTAAGAAATATATAATATTTAAAAATTTGTGTTCCAAATATATTTTCTTTCGATTCAAACATATCAAAAAAGGCGATTTTGCCCCGTGTGGTACAAAAAAACATAACAAATGGAAAAAAAGTCGAAAAAAATATTTTATCACATTTTTAAAAAGCCAGCATGCTAACGAATAAAACACTGTCTATGGATAGATGTAAAAGTTATGAGCCATTTTGTAAACGTTAGGAAAATTCAAAAAATCTTGTGTCATATTTTTCCGTTTTTAAATGATATTTTTGCTTACGTTGAATTCGCCATATGTGAGATAGTCATATAAGAGACATTGCACTTCCATTTCATTTTATGAGGATTGATGTCAGACATTATAAAATTATAGAGAGGACGAGGTTTTATGGCCGTTCGTATCCCTCCATAAAACATTATATGCAATGTGAGAGCTATATTGGATGAGATCCGCTCAGGTAGACGGTCATTCAACAATATTTGTGGTTTTTTATTTATGAGGTTTCATGCCTTTTAGGGACATGGACATCCCAGTCGTATATACAGGTAGTAAAATTATATGTACGCAATACAAAGTAGTACGCGGCAGTCTTGAAAATATTGGGTTTCTACGTTCGAAGCAAACTATATGTCAGCTACAGGTACTGCAACCTATGTGTCAGCTACAGGTACTGCAACCCTATATGTACCTTAAACCCGGAATTTATGAATGAAATTTCTATAAGTCGATTTTCTGAAAAATATTACAAAGTTATATTTCGAAGTATGAGTAAAAGGCAAAGAACTTTTCAATGTGTAAATGATCCCGACAATTTCTGCTACATCTGCGGAAAATGTGTAATTTAAAAAAAATCGAAGTGCGTTTAGTAAAATAATAGAAGAAATATATGTGCAATATTTTGGTATACGAGTAAAAATATGAACGAACCGTGGACACCTAGTATTTTGTGTAATTCGTGCCATGTAAGTCATACTCGATAGTGGAAGCATGCGGAAATTACTTTACAATTAATGTATTACAATGTTTCGTGGAATAAAACGTTTTTATTTAAGACATCACGTGCAATTGCGAATGCCAATGATTTGAAGACAACCATTCATTCACGATATGGGCTGCTATTTTTGTCTAAGTAAACAGATTGGAGTAGGAAGGACCATTCGCTGTAATTTCGCTGAAGTAAAATCTGTCACTTTGCCAGTTGCTAATTCGGAAATAATAGCAATTCCCAAGTGCCCAAGTATAGCTAACAACCTAATTAAGGAAACATCATCAAGTTTAACTGAGTACTCAACACTGAGCGATTAAAGTTTGAGTCCGAAGTCATGGCTTTTAACTCAGTTTCAACTCAATGATCTAGTGAGAGATTTGGAACTGACCCAAGATAAGGCAGAACTACTTGCATGCTATGTGAAATGCAAGGCGGATATACAAAATAGTGCTGTTTTTATGTCTCTGGGATAGCCGTGCTGGCGAAGATCATTACAGAGGAAAGAAACGGCCGACAAGAAAACACAATACATTGGCTGAAAACAACATAAAATACACACCTCTCGTCCAAAAGAAAACTTTTTTGCCACCACTGCATATTAAGCTGGGGCTCTTTAAACATTTTGTAAAAGCCTTTAGGAAAGATGGCAATTCACTCTCATATTTAAAAAGTTTATTTAGAAGTCTTTCTTTTCAAAAATTCGAAGAAGGTGTTTTTGATGGTCCTAAAATAAGGAAACTGATGAAAGATGTAAATTTCGAATCATATTTGACGTCGGATGAAATTGCAGCATGGAGGTCGTTTAAGCTTGTAGTTTCAAATTTGCTTGGATCCAATAAAATCCCGCAATATCAAACAATGATTAATGATTTGTTAAAAAATTATGAAAAAATTGGTAAGAAATATATTTTTCTATATTTATGTGTATAACACATATGTATGTATTCTTCTAACTAATTTTTCGCTTTATGTATTCCAACAGGTGTAAATATGTCCCTCAAAATTAATTTCTTGCATTCTTATTTAAACTTTTTCCCCGAGAATCTCGGCGACGTAAGTGACGAACATGGCGAAAGGTTTCACCAAGAAATGAAGTCCATCGAGCGGCGTTACCAAGGGCACTGGGATGAAATAATGATGGAAGATTATATTTGATTCCTCATTAGAGAAACCGATTCCGAAATCTACAGACGTCAACAAAGAACTCACAATTACTTCTAATGAAACTTGTTCATGTAAATAAACTCAAATGAACATAATATAAATAAAAGTAACAAATAAAATCGCTATTTAAACAGAAATTAAAAAAAAGATTTTTTGAAATTCTCTGACCTCTACCAAAAGGGCTATATTTTCGTCCCAGAATTTTTTTTTGCAAAAAATCTACTTTTTCCAATTTGTTTAATGACTGTTACTAAACCACTGTTTCTATGTGAAAGAGATATTTCCAACATTGGTAGTCCACATTAATAGCTTCAATTTAACGTATAAGTCGACCTTAGCGGGCATATACTTCAAAAATTATAGTGCAAATACTAAGAGTACCTTCGACGATAATAGTATTTTCAAAAAAATTTTTTTTTAAAAAAATTTATCCATAAAAAATTTTTATTTTTTATTTTAAAAATTTTAAATTTTTATTTTAAAAATTTTAATTTTTTTTGATTTTATATAACAGTATGCCACAATCTATACAAAAAAATTATTTTTAGGTCTGAGACACAAAAAAAAAATTTTGTTGCATTGTGTTATAATTGTCAGAAATATACGTTTTTATACAGACGTCACATGTTTTGCATTTTTGTGTGAACGTATCACTGCCAAAGAGGGAAAACAACATAATAGTGTTTACTTTTTCTAGATAATGTATTTATACCCTACACCACACTGTGGTACAGGGTATTATAAGTTTGTTTCACGGCAGATGTTTGTAATACCTGAAAATAACACAGCTAGACCCACTTTAAAGTATACCGATCAACTCAGAATCACTAGCTGAGTCGATTTAACCACGTCTGTCTGTCCGTCCGTCCGTCCGTCCGTCTGTCCGTCCGTCTGTCCATGTAAAGTTGTTCGTCGACTACAGGTCGCAATTTAACTCCGATCGTTCTGAAATTTTGCAGTTTAGAGTATTTCGCAGCTGTTAAGATCGCTATTGAAATCCGTCCGATTTGGCTCTTTAGTCCTATAGAAGCTATATTTTACATCCAATCGTTTTGAAATTTAGAATGGTGGAGTTTCTAGATCCATGAACCAACACTACCGAATTTGAAGAAAATCGGTTAAGATTTAGCTATAGCTCCCATATATATGTTTCGTCCGATTTGGTCCTATAGTTCTATAGAAGCTGCATTTTACATCCAATCATTTTGAAATTTAGAATGGTAGAGTTTCTTGATCCATGAACCAATATTGTCGAATTTGAAGAAAATGGGTTAAGATTTAGCTATAGCTCCCATATATATGTTTCATCCGATTTTGCTCTTTAGTCCTGTAGAAGCTGTATTTTACATCCAATCATTTCGAAATTTAGAATGGTAGAGTTTCTTGATCCATGAACCAAACTACCGAATTTGAAGAAAATGGGTTAAGATTTAGCTATAGCTCCCATATATATATTTCGTCCGATTTGGCCTTTTAGTTCTATAGAAGCTACATTTTACATCCAATCGTTTTGAAATTTAGAATGGTAGAGTTTCTTGATCCATGAACCAACACTACCGAATTTGAAGAAAATCGGTTAAGATTTAGCTTTAGCTCCCAAATATATGTTTCGTCCGATTTGGCCCTTTAGTCCTATAGAAGCTGTATTTTACATCCAATCGTTTTGAAATTTAGAATCGTAGAGTTTCTTGATCCATGAACCAACACTACCGAATTTGAAGAAAATCGGTTAAGATTTAGCTATAGCTCCCATATATATGTTTCGTCCGATTTGGCCCTATAGTTCTATAGAAGCTGTATTTTACATCCAATCGTTTTGAAATTTAGAATGGTAGAGTTTCTTGATCCATGAACCAACATTGGCGAATTTGAAGAATATCGGTTAAGATTTAGCTATAGCTCCCATATATATGTTTCGTCCGATTTTGCTCTTTAGTCCTGTAGAAGCTGTATTTTACATCCAATCATTTCGAAATTTAGAATGGTAGAGTTTCTTGATCCATGAACCAAACTACCGAATTTGAAAAAAATCGGTTAAGATTTATATATGTTTCGTCCGATTTGGCCTTTTAGTTCTATAGAAGCAACATTTTACATCCAATCGTTTTGAAATTTAGAATGGTAGAGTTTCTTGATCCATGAACCAACACTACCGAATTTGAAGAAAATCGGTTAAGATTTAGCTTTAGCTCCCATATATATGTTTCGTCCGATTTGGCCCTTTAGTCCTATAAAAGCTGTATTTTACATCCAATCGTTTTGAAATTTAGAATGGTAGAGTTTCTTGATCCATGAACCAACATTGCCGAATTTGAAGAAAATCGGTTAAGGTTTAGCTATAGCTCCCATATATATGTTTCGTCCGATTTTGCTCTTTAGTCCTGTAGAAGCTGTATTTTACATCCAATCATTTCGAAATTTAGAATGGTAGAGTTTCTTGATCCATGAACCAAACTACCGAATTTGAAGAAAATCGGTTAAGATTTAGCTATAGCTCCCATATATATGTTTCGTCCGATTTTGCTCTTTAGTCCTGAAGAAGCTGCATTTTACATCCAATCATTTTGAAATTTAGAATGGTAGAGTTTCTTGATCCATGAACCAACACTACCGAATTTGAATAAAATCGGTTAAGATTTAGCTATAGCTCCCATATATATCTTTCGTCCAATTTGGCCCTTTAGTCCTATAGAAGCTGTATTTTACATCCAATCGTTTTGAAATTTAGAATGCTAGTGTTTCTTGATCCATGAACCAACATTGCCGAATTTGAAGAAAATCGGTTAAGATTTAGCTATAGCTCCCATATATATGTTTCGTCCGATTTGGCCCTTTAGTCCTATAGAAGCTGTATTTTACATCCGATCGTTTTGAAATTTAGAATGGTAGAGTTTCTTGATCGATGAACCAACATTGGCGAATTTGAAGAATATCGGTTAAGATTTAGCTATAGCTCCCATATATATGTTTCGTCCGATTTTGCTCTTTAGTCCTGTAGAAGCTGTATTTTACATCCAATCATTTTGAAATTTAGAATGGTAGAATTTCTTGATCCATGCACCAACACTACCGAATTTGAAGAAAATCGGTTAAGATTTAGCTATAGCTCCTATATATATGTTTCGTCCGATTTGGCCATTTAGTCCTATAAAAGCTGTATTTTACATCCAATCGTTTTGAAATTTAGAATGGTAGAGTTTCTTGATCCATGAACCAACACTACCGAATTTAAAGAAAATCGGTTAAGATTTAGCTATAGCTCCCATATATATATTTCGTCCGATTTGGCCCTTTAGTTCTATAGAAGCTATATTTTACATTCAATCGTTTTGAAATTTAGAATGGTAGAGTTTCTTGATTCATGAACCAACATTGTTGAATTTGAAGAAAATCGGTAAAGATTTAGCTATAGCTCCCATATATATATTTCATCCAATTTGGCTCTTTAGATCTAATCGTTTTTATACCCTACACCACACTGTGGTACAGGGTATTATTTAAGTATAAAATGTCCCAAAAGTAAATTTATGTAAACAATTTATACATGAATTACAAAATTTATATATCAGAGTTATTCAATATTACGAGAGTGGTGTAGGGTATTATATAGTCGGCACCGCCCGACTTTAGCCTTTCCTTACTGGTTTTGTATAGATTCTGGCATAATGTTATATAAAATCAAAACCAAAAATTTTTTTATGGATAAATTTTTTTTTAAAAAATTTTGTATTAAAAATGCTATTATAAATGCTACTATAATTTTTGGAGTATATGCCCGATCAGGTCGACGTACACGTTAAATTGAAGCTATTAATATGGGCTACCAATGTTGGAAATCTCTTTCACTTAGAAACAGTGGTTTAGTAACAGTCATTAAACAAATTGGAAAAAGTAGATTTTTTCAAAAAAAAATCCTGGGACAAAAAAAAACATAAAAAATAAAAAAAAAATCGAAAAAAAAATATTTTATTTTTTTTTTAAAGTTTGCATCGTAGCGAAGAAAATCATGAAAAATTCTATTTATAAATGTAGAAATTATAGCCCTTTTGGTAGAGGTAAGAGAATTTTAAAAAATCTTTTTTTTTTGAATTTCTGTTTAAAGAGCAGTTTTTTTTAATACTTTTATTTATATTATGTACATTTGAGTTTATTTACATGAACAAGTATCATTAGAAGTAATTGTGAGATCTTTGTTGACATTTGTAGATTTCGGAATCGGTTTCTCTAATGAGGAACCAAATATAATCTCTAGGCCGGGTCGATTTGTGGGGAGGCAAAAAAAGTCGCCATTGCTCAGTGAAAATCGTATTCTAGGGATCAAGATAAGAAACTTTGCCGAAGGAACCATACCTCTAAAACGAATTCTGATGTCCCGGAATTTGGGTCGAACTTTTGGGTAGGGGCAAATTTTGAAAAATCCCACTTTGACCCATTTAGAGTGCTCCAATCGAGTCCAAATGTTAGCACTCTAAATGGGTCAAAGTGGGATTTTTTCCGGGACATCAGAATTCGTTTTAGAGTTATGGTTCCTTCGGCAAAGTTTCTTATTTTGATCCCTAGAATACGATTTTCACTGAGCAATGGGCGATTTTTAAATCGACCCGCCCTAATAATCACCCATCATTCGTCATTCCAGTGCCCTTGGTAACGCCGCTCGATGGACTTCAATTCATTTAAACTCGGGGAAAAAGTTTAAATAAGAATGCAAGAAATGAATTTTGAGGGACATATTTACACCTGTTGGAATACATAAAGCGAAAAATAAGTTGGAAGAATACATACATACGTTTTATATACATAAATATAAAAAATATATTTCTAACCAATTTTTTCATAATTTTTTAACAAATCATTAATCATTGTTTCATATTGCGGGCTTTTATTGGATCCAAGGAAATTTGGATTAAAAGACCTCCATGCTTCATCCGACGTCTTTCATCTTTCATCAGTTTGCTTATTTTAGGCCCATCAAAAACTTCTTCTTCGATTTTTTGAAAAGAAAGATATTTCCTTAAGGCTTTTACAACATTTTTAAAGAGCCCCAGCTTAATATTCAGTGGTGGCAAAATATCGGCTATCCCAGGCATAACATACCAACTACTTTTAAATCGCAACAAATTTTCCATTAATGTTCATATTTTATGTATTTTACCAATTTAGCCATTGTTTCGTATGATTCGTTAGGCAGCATGATTCGTTAGGCAGCATGAGCAATGGGAACCGACGGTTTCTGATTTCCGTTGTGTCAAAGTACTGCTTTCAAACTTTCTTTATTGCTGTCAACAAGTAACCGCCATTCCTTTGAATTGTATGTTTGATTAAGTTCCGCGAACAATCCGGGAATGTCCTTGCAAAAGCATCTGTTTTCCACAGTTGTATAAAATTGTTTTTAAGGTATATCACGGACGCTATAATATGATATGTTAACATCTGGGGCCAAAATATTGTACTGTTTCATCCCAGATGAAAGTAGTTCTGCCTTATCTTTGGCCAGTTCCAAATCTCTCACTAGATCAATGACTTCCGACTCAAACTTGAATCGCTCAGAGTTGAGTACTCAGTTGAACTTGATGATGTTTCCGTTATTAGGCTGTTAGCTATACTTGGAAACTTCCTACTCCAATCTATTAACTTAGACAAAAATAGCAGTCCGTATCGTGAATGAATGGCTGTCCCCAAATCATTGGCATTCCAAATTGCACGTGAAGTCTAAAATTAAAACGTTTTATTCCACAAAACATTGCAATACAATAATTTTAAAGTACTTACCGCATTCTTCCACTAGTCCATCGAGTAAGATTTACATGGCACGAATTACACAAAATATTAGGTGTCCACGGTACGTTCATATTACTATACCAACTCGTTCATAACTCGTATACCAAAATATTACACATATATTTCTTCTATTAGTTTACTAAACGCACGTCGATTATTTTAATTACATATTTTCCGCAGATGTAGCAGAAATTGTCGGGATCATTTACACATTGAAAAGTTCTTTGCCTTTTACTCATACTTCGAAATATAACTTTGTAATATTTTTCAGAAAATCGACTGATGTCTTTAAGGCGCTGAATTACACTAATTTGCTAATAAGAAATATCATTCATAAATTCCGGGTTTAAGGTTCATAAGCTGCAGTACCTGTAGCTGACATATAGTTTGCTTCGAAAGTAGACACCCAATATTTTCAAGACTGCCGCGTACTACTTTGTATTGCGTACATATAATTTTACTACCTGTATATACGACTGAGATGTCCATGCCCCTAAAAGGCGTAACTGAATGGAAACCTCATAAATAAAAAACCACAAATATTGTTGAATGACCCTCTATCTGAGCGGATGTCATCCAATATAGCTCTCACATTGCATATGGGCATTTCCGCCGAATGGTCAACCAGGGCCGAAAAATAAAATGTTTATAATCATCGTATTTTATTGTGAAAAATTATAAAAAAAAATGAATACAAAATGTCTAAATTTTTAAAATATAATGGTTTCATAGCATATCTCAGGTGTTTTCATGAGAAAATTTGCCTAAAAACTGAAAAATTTTATTTTTTCCATTTTAAGCGTTATGCTTGCACAGTATCTACAAAATGTCTCTATTACAATCAATTAAAAAGAGAAAAATGCAAGGAGACCAAAAAAAAGTTCGATTGACGATTAATTTAACGGTTAAAACAGATGGAAAATCGTACGTACGCGACCGGCACCTAAGCCAATTAGAAAAAAACCAATAGAGATAATTTATTGTGTAAATGCTCGATAGAAAGCTACATTAATCATCTTTTAAAATAAATTAATAGCTTTAGAATATTCCGTTCCTTTTCGCAGATTTTTGCATGTTACTAGATTCAGCCAAAGTTGACTTCTATTTCGCGTGCGTTCGTGACCACCTGTTTATTGCTATCATTATGAAAACTAAAACTCGATGAAACTCATCTTTTGCACCTAACATAGAGCTACTAATATGCTATCAAATCACCAAAAAAAAAGCGGGAAAAATTTTTTGTACATCAAAAGCGTACGAACGTATGTTCGCAACCCGCGGAAATGTCCATATCATGTTTTATGGAGGGTTACGAACGGCCATAAAACCTCGTCCTCTCTATAATTTTATAATGTCTGACATCAATCCTCATAAAATAAAATGCAAGTACAATGTCTCTCTCACATATGACGAATTCAATATAAGCAAAAACATCATTTAAAAACGAAAAAATATGAAACAATTTTTTTTTAATTTTCCTAACATTTACAAAATGGCTCATAACTTTCGCATCTATCCTATTTTTTTTTTTCTATTTTTTATGGTTTTTTCTGTACCAGGAAAAAGTGTTTTTAAAAAAAAAATCATTTTTTTCTCATATTTTTGACCACTGTTACTAAACCAACGATTCTACGTGATATTTGCAGCATATGTAGCCTCATAATTCCCTTTAATTTGAGGCATAACACGGCTCAATCAGGCTTATAGTTGAAATATTATGGCCCAAATACTGAATGTACTTTCAATGAAATATGGAATTAAAAAAAAATTAAATTTTTTTTAATATTTTTTTCGTGTTTGTGACGCCTAATTGCACCAGTAACTGTTATTCGCAGCCCTTGGACAAAAATTTTGTTGCATAGTGTTAGTGGCCCCAAATGGGTTAAATCGAATTAATTGCCATAGAAATGATCCTACACTCAATATTTTAACCTCAAAACCTGAAATTATTACGAAAATAGGCATTTTGTAAATTTTATTCGAAATATGTGCCCTAATCTTATTTCGCGATCGCAGAAACGAAATATTTTGCTAATATGTATACTTAAAACAAGCCAAATTTTCATATCGATACCTCCATTCTAAATATTCCAAATTATATTCAGTCAAAATTTGGTGTTTATCCGTCAACCCAATAAAAAGTTATTCACAAAACAGTAAAGGACATTCGATTTCCATTGCAAAGGAATTACACACAAATTTAAAAAAATCATCAAACTTTGATCGCCTTTCCTGAAAAAGTACCTTTTTGCACTTAGCATAGTCTAGAATGAAGGCATCGATATAAACTTTTATCAACGCGAACTTTTTTTGACGCCATTCTAGTGTTCATTAGCCCACATAATACAATTTCTGGTAAAGTTTTTGTTGCTTTCCCCCCTGATTCCTTCATTGGGAGTTTTTTCTTAATATTCATCAACGTTTTAAGGATTATAAACTGCTCATATCAGCTGTCATCATGTGCCCGTCTTTCTGTTATCTTCCGTAGACAAAAGCGATCTCTTTGATTTTACTTCAATTTTCGCCTGTACCACTGTAACGTTTTGTGCTGTGTTGTTTGTTCTGTTTACATTTTGGTGTTCTATGTTGTTGTTGTAATTGTACAAATAACGTACTGTGTTTGGTGCATTTTCTCTATTTGATTTGACGTTTTTATTGTAATAATTTCTATGATAGGCACATCTATTATATGAAATTGTGAAATTGCTCGTATGTATATTTTTGACAAAGCTGAAAAGGCAAGGAACATAAGTGATGATTCGGCAAATAAAATCGAAAATGAGAGTAACATGGTTGAACCAATTCAAATCGAAAGCTATGAGAATTACAATTGCAAAAAAATTTTAGAGTTGTGGCGAAAATTCCAGCGAGCAAAATTAAATGTTTTGAAACCACATTCTGGTCGGTTTGCACAAAAGGAATCGATTTTGCTAACCCAAAATTCAGAAACACCTGGTACAAACAGTTTCGCAGATTCTTCCAGAAGAACGAAGCGACGGCGAATAGCTTAACTTGCAGATATTAACGTTTTCGCTGCTGATGACCTACGTTTTGCTACAAAAGTAGCAATCGGTTTCGGCACCAAAAATTTATGAAGTAATAACGCTTATGATGGAAGCAAATTTAACAAAGCATTAGTATTGGTTTACCTTCGTAAACAGCAAAGTTTCTGCCGATTTATTACCCAGCTTCGACATCATTTTAAAAGGAAATTTACCCGGAACAAATTACTATAAGCGATTCTCACGCTGAAGTTGAGTTGCAAAGTTTATTGGACCATACCGCTACTCGAATACTACAGCTCCAGAGCAATGTAATCAATGAATTTTTAGACAAGCCAAAAAAACGAGCATACACTAATAGGAAAATGGGGTTTTGATGGTATTTCGGGGCACAGAGAAAATAAACAGAAAGTTGTTGATAATAATTTTGAAGATAGCAATTTATTTGTCACATCATATGTCCCACACCAACTTGTAACAAAGCCAGATGAGAATAATGGAACCAAAATAATTTGGAAAAATCCGCGACCATCATCCACCCGTAACTGGCCCCCTATCAGGTTTCTGTTCAAAAAAGAGTCCACTCAGTTGTCCATTGATGAAGAGATGTATATTAAGAAGAAAATTGGTCTTTTAATACCCACACATTTCAATACAGCTCAGAAACTGATACATGTTGAACATATTTTGCAACTTCATCTGCAAAATGTTACATATGTAACGCAAAACCAACAGAAATGAACAATATTAAAATATGTCTGCAAAGAGAAGTTCTAAAAGACCGCTTTAAATTTTCGGTTATCGCCTCTGCACGCATATATTCGATTTTTTTTTTGATATTTTCTTCATTTATCATACAGACTTTAACTAAAAGTGTGGCAAATTAGGTCCCATAAAGGAAAAGCTCCATTTCACGACAGAAAAAGTAATATTCAATCGCAATATGGAATAGAAATGGGATTAATTGTCGATAAACCGATAACTGGAGGCAGTGGATCTTCTAATGACGGAAACACTGCAAGAGAATTTTTCAAAAACGCCAGCTTGTCTGCTGAAATAACGGGGCTTGATAAAGATTTCATTGAGAGATGTGCAACATTATTGCAGGCTATGTCCTCAGGGTACAGCATTAATGTAGACAGATTTAATAGATATGCGCTGGACACTGCTAAAGAGCTAACAAAGAAGTATTCATGGTACTATCTTCCACCCTCAGTTCACAAAATTTTAATTCACGCTCCTGACGTCATACACCATGCGTTGGTAATGATTGGAGAGCTCTCGGAGGAAGCAGCTGAGGCTAGAAATAAAGATATAAAAAGGTTCCGCTTGCAGTATACGCGTTTAATCGACTACTTTTAAGCTGGAATCCATTTATTATGGGGCAGCGAAAATTACCATCCAAACATAAGTCGTTTTTATCAAAATCTGTTTTTGATTTGCTGGAATAATATTGAAATATTTGTTCATAACTTTTCTTGTTTATTATTTTCAAATATAGTCGAAATTAATTTAGATTTTTAATTATCTTTACAAAACTACATATGTACATCTAATTAAAAACATTTTATGAATTTTTTCAAACAACTTTTGTGCACTATTTTTTAATTTGTTTTGCTTACATGAGGAAGGAGGGTGGTAAAGGGTGCTTGTAAAGTTGTAAAATTACATTTATTTTATCACAAATTAGTTCTTATGTTTCGGTTCAGCAGTAACAAAAGTTTCACGTTGATATCTTAAGTGGAAGTATTTTTCGCCGCTGATTCCATACAAGTGCAACCACTCTGGAATGGTCTCATTTTATTCATGACCGATCGAACTTAACGATAAAATAATAAAAACAAGTAAGAAAGTTTCAGTCGTGTAAACCGACTAAGGTATACCCTCACTTTGTGAGTAATGTAGTATGTATATAACACTAGCTTAACCCGTTGCGCTTCGCAGTCCCATCATTTATTTATTTGTAGAATAGTTATACCTCTTTCTTTTAAAAACAAATGCCTATTCCATATGGGGAATGGAATGTTCCTGACATCAAGGTACAATATTTATGCCTTTTCCTTTAAGTGCCTCTAAACGTCAAAAACTATTTTTTTGACCATATTTAACCTTTTTCCCCTAGTTTATGTTTCAATAGCTACATTCACACCCTGATACAATATAAAACAATGTTTGCCCCACCGTGTCTTTAAAAGTTTTAATTAAAAAAAATGTAAAATTAATGCCTAGTTTAAGTTGCAAGACTTACAATTACCACTGGGATTATATTTAATCATTCTCGTTCCATTCATTCAACCCAATGTATCATAATTTACCATTTTTGCACCACTGTACAACATTTAATCGTTTTTGCCCCAACAGCGCCACTAAAAGTGTGCATTTAGAGAAATCATAGTTTACATTCCAAGAGCCATATTCGCAACCTTAGACCTATTTTACCCTCCTTTATGTCCCCTATCTGTGACACGTTTAACTTTTTACCATACCGTGCCTTGTTTAACTTTTTCCCACGGTTGACATAGAAGCATCGCACTCTGGTTATGAATCACTGCACTACTTAACTTAATTCAATATTTTATTATTCCACTGTTCTTCTAAAGTATGAAATTGTATACATATCTGGGACTATGTATAACACTTTTTCCCCACTTACTTCATTTACCATTTTGCCACACTTTACCGTATTTAAAAATGTTGTACCCTACTGTACCACAACCCTTCCTGCTTCACTGCACCACATTTAAGCCTTTTTGCTATACTCAACCATATTTAACACCTTTTAGCCACTCTGTACCATAATATTAAACTTTAACTAAAATCATAACATTTCAAAAAAGGACTTCTTATCTCATATTTATGTTCCAGATGTTGCCCTCTCTCCCCAGATCCATGATTTTGCCCATATTTAGCACCTATTTGTATTACAGTACCATATTTAACCATTTTGTCCTACGGTGGCATTTTTAACCATTTTTCCCCACTGTACCATATTAAACCCTTTTGAGCCACTGTATAATATTGAACCATTTTTGTCACATTGTATCATATTTAATCATTTTTGTCCCTCTGTACCATAGTTAACACTTTTTTGCCTCACTATTTCCGAGGTAACGCTTTTTGGCCCACTGTACCCCATTTTGTCTCACTTTACCATTTTTAACTATATTTTCCCCGCTGTACTATGGTTAATCCTTTTTTGTCCCATTGTGGAGTATTAAACCCTTTGTCTCCCTGTAACATATTTAGCACTTTTTGCCCCACTGTACCATATTTAATCCCATTTGCTCCACTGCATCATATTATACACCTTTTTGCCCCTTTTTGGCACACTGTACCATAGCTAACAGTTTTTGTCACACCGTACCATATTTAATCCTTTATGCCCCACTGAATCATAGTTAATACATTTTTGCCCCACTGTACCATATTTAATCCATTTTGTCCTACTTTACCATATTTAACCAATTTTGCCCAACTGTACAATACATAACCCTTTTTGTCCCACTGCGCCATATTTAACCCTTTTTGTCTCACTGTACCATATTTAACACTTTTTGTCTCACTGTACCATACTGAACCCCATTTTTTGTCACACTGTACCATATTTAATCCTTTTTGCCCCACCGTATCGTAGTTAATAAATTTTTGCCCTACTCTACCGTATCTAACCTTTTTTGACTCACTTTACCATATTTAAAATTTGTCCCCACTCTACCATACTTAACCCTTAACTGTACCATATTTAATCACATTTTATCAACTATACATTATTTAATGTTTTTGACCCATTGTTCTCTTCACATCTTATGTTTAAGTTCCAATTTTGCCAGATTGATTCATTTTTGCCACAATTAACCCATTTTCCCCATTGTGCCTCTTAAAGCTAGAATTTCCAAAAATCACTTCCGATCTCTAGTTTATGTTACAAAATCTACCCTGGAACCATGGGACCATATTTAACATTTGGCCCCACTGTGTCCCGAAAAGTACGATTAAAAAAACTGACTACTTCGATCCGTTATCCTAAGGACATCCCACGCTTCAATTTTCACCATTGTAATTCAAGGCGTTAAAGTTGGCAGTGGTACCATATTTATCACTTTTTGTCCAGCTGTGCCCCAAAAATTCGCATGCACTGGTGCTAAAGTTATAAGCCGCTAACATGTGGTATAAAACGGTCCATTTGTGAGGGAGCTACCAAAAGGGACTGTACAATAATGTCCGTTTTTTTACCGGACTATAGGTGCTACAAAAACATTGTAATGTAAAAAATTTCAAGTATTTCTATGTACTTGTATTAAAGTTATAAGCAGTTAAATTTTGATGAAAAATGCTCCATTTGTGTGATAGGTTCCAAAAGGGGCATGGCAACTTCGTCCATATTTCTCGAGGTGATTGTGACTAATAAAATAATACAATGTGTGGAACTTCAGAAGATTCTAATAAGTAGTAACTAAACTAACTAACTAACCAAAATTGAAGTCAATCGGTTACTCCTTTCGAGAGTTATCGTGCGCACCAGCCAGCAGACGGGCGGACGGACATTTCTCATTCGATTTAAAATGACCCAACGCGAATATCCTCCGAACATACTTAGGGTCTTAGATCACTCCTTCGATGTGTTACACTTTTGGCCCGTAGCAAATGATATATACCACTAAAGTGAGGGTATATATGTAATGATTGTGATTCTTCAAATTCGGCAATGTTGGTTCATGAATCAAGAAACTCTACCATTCTAAATTTCAAAACGATTGGATGTAAAATACAGCTTTTATAGGACTAAAGGGCCAAATCGGACGAAACATATATATGGGAGCTATAGCTAAATCTTAACCGATTTTCTTCAAATTCGGCAGTGTTGGTTCATGGATCAAGAAACTCTACCATTCTAAATTTCAAAATAATTGGATGTAAAATACAGCTATTACAGGACTAAAGGGCCAAATGTATATGGGAGCTATAGCTAAATCTTAACCGATTTTCTTCAAATTCGGTAGTGTTGGTTCATGGATCAATAAACTCTACCATTCTAAATTTCAAAACGATTGGATGTAAAATATAGCTTCTATAGAACTAAAGGGCCAAATCGGACGAAACATATATATGGGAGCTATAGCTAAATCTTAACCGATTTTCTTCAAATTCGGTAGTGTTGGTTCATGGATCAAGAAACTCTACCATTCTAAATTTCAAAATAATTGGATGTAAAATACAGCTTTTACATGACTAAATGGCCAAATCGGACGAAACATATATATGGGAGCATTAGCTAAATCTTAACCGATTTTCTTCAAATTCGGCAATGTTGGTTGGTGGATCAAGAAACCCTACCATTCTAAATTTCAAAACGATTGGATGTAAAATATAGCTTCTATAGAACTAAAGGGCCAAATCGGACGAAACATATATATGGGAGCTATATCTAAATCTTAACCGATTTCAACCAAATTCAATAGCGATCTTAACAGCTGCGAAATACTCTAAACTGCAAAATTTCAGAACGATCGGAGTGAAATTGCGACCTGTAGTCGACGAACAACTTTACATGGACAGACGGACGGACGACTCAGCTAGTGATTCTGAGTCGATCGGTATACTTTAAGGTGGGTCTAGCTGTGTTATTTTCAGGTGTTACAAACATCTGCCGTGAAACAAACTTATAATTCCCTGTACCACAGTGTGGTGTAGGGTATAAAAAATATACTCGATATGTAATTTCATCAAAATCCAAGCATTTTTGTTGGTTTTACAGCTATTTTTATACCCTAGACCACACTGTTGTACAGGGTATTATGACTTTCTGCATTTGTGTAACGCCTAAAAACGAAGAGATAAGCCCATTGTTTATTATAGAGATCGGCGTAGAATCACTCTTTGAGTCGATTTAGTCATATCTGTCTGTCCATGCATACGTGTGCAGGTCGCAATGCATGCTCTAGAAATAGCAGGAGAAAACGTACCACTAATTTATAGGTAAGTGTCATTAGCAGTAAAAATAGTTTCTGGTTTCAACAGTTTTTTAATATTTTTCATTTGTCTAAGCAGAATTCGAATTTGCCCATTTTGCATGTATCAGACACCGATTTTCTATAACTCTTGAGTTTTAAAAAACATCATTAATAGAACGGTTATGGCCACGGACATGAGACTTTAAAACGTCTCCTCTTTAATTGTAAAACTTTGTGGGAAAGGTACTAATAAGAGTGCAGCAATTTTTTAGAAATCTATAGGTTTTCGTGACTTCTTTCGAGAGTAATGAGGTGCACCAGCCAGACAGACGGATGGACGCCCGGGCTTTGTTCAAATGAATTAAAATATCCCAAAACGTATTTCCGCCGAACAAACATAAGGTCTTGGGTCACTGCTTCGATGTGCTACACTTTTGGTCTTTGGCAAATGATATTCTTATATGTACTTTCCTCCACTAAAGTGAAGGTATATAAGAAAAACTGACCTATCTCCACATTCCACCAATCATTTTCCCCATTATCATCACTATATATATTTTTATTATTTATGTATGTATATATACTCGCTTGCTAGCGCGTCCCCACTCTTCGCTCGTGACCGCCACCACCACCGTTTGGTTATTTTTGGTTGCCTGTCAATACCCCTTCCCTTCGCCCATCAAATTGTTTTTCCACAGACTAGGCTGAAATTTGGCAGTTTGTTTTTAATTTGACCTAATTCCACAGAATGTGATTCGTTGACAACGGAAAATCCAAAAATTTCATCAAAATGATTTTGTTCAAATCCCACCACTAGTGAAAGTGTTGTTGTTGGTTCGTGATCTGAATTGGTGACAGCTCTCAGGCAAAGATCCCTTCATTTGCTGGACCATTTTCCAATTTTCATTATTATACTACAAAGCGCGTTACATAAAATCGAATATTCTATAACCCTACACCACGTTATAACCCTGGAATAGGGCATTATGGGTTTGCACATAAGGGAGGAGAGATAAACCCAGCGTTTAGTATACCGATCGATTCAGAATCACTTTCATCTGTCCATCCATTCGTATGCCCATACGTTCTTGAGATGACATTAAAGTTCGCAAATATGTACCGATCTTTACGAAAATTTGCACAAAGACTTTCTTCGATTCGGGGGCGATATTGAAAATGGTACATATAGCCCGTTTTCACGTCAGAATTTATAACCGATCCCGCTGAACTTCAACAGTTTAGGTTCCTACAAAAAATGTGCCAACTAGGTCCGTGTTTGAATATAGTCCACATATAACGGCACTTTCCGATTTGACTTCATCACTTTCCAAAAGCCACATTGAACAACCGGTGTAGCTGAAAATTAACATCGTCAATATTTCTAGATAGCACTCAATATAATGATACCTTCCGATTTGATTTATATATATTTAAAAATCAGATTGTATTTATACCCTACACCACACTGTGGTACAGGGTATTATAAGTTTGTTTCACGGCAGATGTTTGTAACACCTTAAAATAACACAGCTAGACCCACCTTAAAGTATACCGATCGACTCAGAATCACTAGCTGAGTCGATTTAACGATGTCTGTCCGTCCGTCTGTCCATGTAAAGTTGTTCGTCGACTACAGGTCGCAATTTCACTCCGATCGTTCTGAAATTTTGCAGTTTAGAGTATTTCGCGGCTGTTAAGATCGCTATTGAATTTGGTTGAAATCGGTTCAGATTTAGATATAGCTCCCATATATATCTTTCGTCCGATTTGGCCCTTTAGTCCTATAGAAGCTGTATTTTACATCCGATCGTTTTGAAATTTAGAATGTTAGAGTTTCTTGATCCATGAACCAACATTGCTGAATTTGAAGAAAATCGGTTAAGATTTAGCTATAGCTCCCATATATATGTTTCATCCGATTTGGCTCTTTAGATCCAATCGTTTTTTTACCCTACACCACACTGTGGTACAGGGTATTATTTAAGTATAAAATGTCGCAAAAGTAAATTTATGTAAACAATTTATACATGAATTACAAAATTTATATATCAGAGTTATTCAATATTACGAGAGTGGTGTTGGGTATTATATAGTCGGCACCGCCCGACTTTAGCCTTTCCTTACTGGTTTTTTACTAAAATTATTTTTGAAATGTGATGTAGGAGTCCTTATGCTCTAGAAATGACACAACATCATTGGTCTAGGAGAAAACGTAAGCTTTATCTATATGTAGTATTATTCGATGGGAAATTATGCATGGCAGTAGTGGTGAGGTGTATCATAAGGTAGGCTCGGCCCGACATTGAACTATCTTTAGCAGTTTTATATTCACAGTTTTTTCCTGTCTTCATTTGAATTTTTTACACAATATTTTTTTGTTCACTAATTCGTTTCTATTAATCACCGTAAAATCAATATATTTAATTTCGGACAAAATTTTTTTGTTAATAATTAAATTTTCAAAAAAACTGTCGAAAAATACTGAGTTTGAGTAGTGCGAGTTACGAGATTTGCAGGGCTTACATTGTAATCCTTGGGCTTTGTAGTAGCAGAAAGGACACATCCGAAAAGGCAGATAAGAACACTTATCTGTATCGCCTTCATTCTTACGAGTAGATGTTTTAGAACCGACGAACAATTTTGCACTAATCGATGCTGATGAACAAGATATATACAACGAGCGCTAGAGATACATATATTTAACATATACGAGTATATACAAAGCACTCTTGTCGGGCAATCTCAAAATCTGCCAAGTTTATTTAAATGTTCTCTATAAAAACAAACATTAAAGATAGTCCAATGAGATAACTTAATAAAATACACTCAATATAGCTGTCTTCCCCCGGGCATACATATGTCCCATCGTGAAATAGTTTGGAGATTTTAATATGAGTAAAATTTTTATTGGACCACCCAAAAATTTGCAAATGTTTCGTTATCGCACTCTGGCATGAAATGAGCGATATTTTGAAATTTGATACCGCAAAAAAATAGGTAAATTCAAAAGCATTTGGAAAAATCTTGTTCTAAAAATAATACTTCGTCGGTGCGCCGACCAAATCTCCTATGTGTTTTGTTTTACTATTTAGTTTCAGGAGAGACAAATAACCGTGCCATTTTGACAAATCGCGATATATTCAATATCTCAGATTTTTTTTATTTATATTTTTTTATTTACCACCAATATATTATAACAAAAATCGTATATGTGAAAAAGCCATGACATGGTAAATGGTTTTCAAGAAAATCTATACATCGGATATTTTGTTTGGGGCATTATAAATACACTGTCCAACAGCATTTTTGGAGCAGATAATTTTCGTAGAATAAACTTATGATCCAGCTGGTCTGAGTTTTTTTCTACAGTGGGTCAAAGTTCTGAATTTTTGGTCGAAATGAAAAAAACGTCAAAAAAGTCAAAGAAAAACCAGTAAGGAAAGACAGAAAGTCGGGTGGGGCCGACTATATAATACCCTACACCTACCTACCAATGCGAAAATGGGCATAGCGATAAGAATTTGGCAGTGTTCATACATGTAATAAGCAAACTCTCTCTGCCGATTTTCGTACAGGTCGGATGTAAAATACGGTTTCTACAGCGCTTTCATGTCAAATCGGGTGAAACATATATATGGGGACTATATCTAAATTTAAACGGATTTTCTTCGAATTTGGTAGTGTTCATTCACGTAATAATAAAACTCTCTCTGCCGAATTTCATAAAGATCGGATGTAAAATGTGGTTTCTACAGCGCTTACATGTCAAATCGGGTGAAACATATATATGGAGACTATATCCAAATCTGAACCAATTTTAACCAATTTCAATAGGGATCGTCCTTGGGCCAAAAAAGAGCACTATGCTAAATTTCATCACAATCGGACCATAAATACGACCTGCACTTTGATTACAAGAATACATGGACAGACAGACGGACGGACGGACAGACAGACTGACAGACAGACGGACAGACAGACGGACATGGCTAAATCGACTCAGAAAGTGATTCTGAGTCGATCGGTATAATAAACAATGGGTCTATCCCTTCTCCTTTTAGGTGCTACAAACAAATGCACAAAGTCATAATACCCTGTACCACAGTGTGGTGTAGGGTATAAAAATTGAGAAACATCTTTATGGAAAATTTTTATGATCGGAAGTAAAGTACAACTTCTATAGCGCTTTGATACGAGTACCAAATCAGGAGGAACATATATATGGAGGTTATATATAAATCTGAACCGATTTTCCCTGAAGAGTCATTCTTTCCGTCGAATTTCGTACTGATCGGATATAAAATACAGTCTCTACAGCACTTATATGTCAAATCGGGGGTAACATATATATGGGGCTATATCTAAATCTGAACCGATTTCTTCCAAATTTAATAGTGTTCATTCTTATAATAAGAAACCTCTTTTTGTCGAATTTCGCACTGATCGGATATAAAATTAAATTTTTACAGCGTTTACATGTAAAATCGGGGGTAACATATATATGGGGGCTATATCTAAATTTGAACCGATTTCTTTCAAATTTAACAGAGTTCATTCATATACGAGGGCGGTTCGGAAACTTCGTAGCCTATCAATGAAAGAGAATAGTTAGTTTTTCAGAAATATTTTTATTTTTCAATATAATCTCCTGAAACTTCAATACACTTAGTCCAACGCTTATCTAGCAATTCTATCCCTTGATTAAAATAGTTTTCCTCAAGGTCTTCAAAATAGTGGTTTACAACTGTAATTGCATCTTCTTTTGAGGTAAAACGCTTGCCAGCAAGGATTTTTTTTAGATTTGGGAACAGGTAAAAGTCACTGGGAGCTAAATCAGGAGAATAAGGTGGGTGGCCAAGCAACTCGTACTTTAATTCGTTGATTTTAGCCATTGTTAAAACACTCTTGTGCGCTGGTGCGTTGTCTTGATGAAAAATTATTTGTTTGTGTTGTAAGCCAGGACGTTTTTCTCGAATTTGTACATTTAATTGATCCAAAAGGTTTCAATAGCACTCTGAATTTATTGTTTTACCCTTTTGCAGGTAGTCAATCAATAAAATACCTTTGAAGTCGATTCCCGCATCCATTTCGTATCGTATTTCCATTACGTGAAATCTACTAACTCTTAACATTTATGTACATATGTTGATGAAATTTCAGAATATCGTTTCAAGGGGGATTTATAACTTATTTATATAATAATACGTTAAAAATTAAATTGCCTATTACTCGTTTTATGCCGTCGAAATTTCAGATTACGATACGACCGGTGGTTAAATTGTAAGGGCCGATGCTGAATGTGAACCACACCTAAACGTCCAGTTTTTTTCTGCATTTCATTTGAAATTTTCCAATTTCAGACTAACTCAATTTGAACCATGGAAAGATACACAATCGAGCAACGCGTTAAAGTTTTTTATGCCTTTTACGGAAATGGGCGTTCAAATCAGAATGCATTTCGTCCCGGCAAAATCTTGGTAATTACCTGTCATTATTCGCTGCATTACCAAATAATGACATCTCTTTATTCGCTGCATTACTTTCGGCTTATTTGTAATGACTTACCAATAATAACAGAAATAAGTAATTTTTTGTTACCAAAATAATTTTTGTAAATTTTAATATAATGCAATTTTGGCTATATATGGGTTTCTGTACAAGATTTATTTATTTTTCAACATGTTTTCAAATAATACCAGAAATATTTACGTATATCTTATTAAATTCGAATCTGACATGAGAAAATTGTTGTTTCGAGAAATATACGCGACAATATGCAAAAAATCACTTTACTTATTATTTTATAACTTATTGGTAATGCATTATTCATGTACTGAAAATCGTGAAAATATAAGCACATATTTATGTGGTATGTCTATGCTAGAAATAAGTACTTATTATGCTACTTTATTGTATGCTTTTGGGAAGTACTTTCCTCCAATGACATCCCCATGTTAAAACCAGTAAGGAAAGGCAGAAAGTCGGGCGGGGCCGACTATATAATACCCTACACCTCCCTAACAATGCGATAAGGGTTATTGCGATAATAATTTGAAATAATTTGTAAATGGGTAAGAACATATATATGCGGATATATCTAATTCTGAACCGATAATCGCTAAATTAAGCAATATTCGTTCCTAAATTGAGAAACAACTTCTATAGCGCTTTGTAACCAAATCAGGAGGAACATATATATGGAGCTTATATATAAATCTGAATCGATTTTCCCTGAACACTCATTCATGTAAAATAGAAACCTCTTTCTGTCGAATTTCGTACTGATCGGATATAAAATACAGTCTCTACAGCGCTTGAATGTTAAATCGGTGCTAACATATATATGGGGGCTATATCTAAATCTGAAGCGATTTTCTCCAAATTTGGCAGTATTCCTTCGTGTAATAAGAAACCTCTTTCTGCCGAATTTCGTACTGATTGGATATAAAATACAGTTTCTACAGCGCTTACATATCAAATCGGGTGCAGCATATATATGGGGGCTATATATAAATCTGAACCGATTTCCCCCAAATTTTGTATTGTATCTAAGTGTATCACGAGACTACTCTCTGTCAATTTTTGTACAAATCGGTTACAAAATGTTGCTTATACAGTGCATATATGCCAAATCGGAGGTACATATATATGGGAGCTATATGTAAATCTGAACCGATTTTAACAAAATTCAATAGGGATCGTCCTTGGGCCTAAAAAAAAGATATGTGCAAAGTTTCGTTGAGATCGGACCATAATTGCGACCTGTACTGTACGGACATAGCTAAATCGACTCAGAAAGTGATTACAAGTCGATCGGTATAATAAACAGTGGGTCTATCTCTTCTCCTTTTGGGTGTTGGGTCATAATCGACCAACTGTGTCCACAATCGGGAGAATTGTGCGCAAATGTCAGCAAACCGGGTCTGTAGGAGATGTGAGAAAACATCTGTGCATGCTCGTCCAGTTCGTTTGGTGCGGCTTATGGGCTGGCGGCATCATCGGGTCGTATTTTTTCCAAAATGAGGCCGGTCAGGCAGTTACTGTGAATGGTGTTCGCTATCATGAGATGATAACGAACTTTTTATGGCCCGAATTGGAAGATATGGATGTGGACAATATGTGGTTTCAACAGGACTGTGCAACTTGCCACACTAACGAATTCAATGGCCGTGTTATCTCACGTCGTGGCGATGTCAATTGGCCGTTGGACTTCTTTCTTTGGGGTTATTTGAAAGGAAAGTTGTACGTCGATAAGCCAGCAACAATTCAAGAGCTAAAGGATGAGATAATTCGGAACAGAACCTCAATTATGCCTCAGCGTCATCGAAATTTTGGACCATCGGTTGGAGGTGTGCCGCCGAGGCGAATTGGCCGATATTTTGTTCCATACATAATTGAGCCATACCAATATTATCATAATAAAAAGAAATGACAATAATTTCCTAAATAATTTGTGTTTTATTCAATATCAACATCGGCCCTTAAAATTTAACCACCCTTTATTTACTATCTAAAATGTTATTACTATGAAAAAATCTTCTTGTTACTCGAACGAAAAAATATAGTCAAAATACTTAAAACACTTTAAAATAAAAAAATTGTGGTTCTGAAAAAAGAAACAGTTTTTACGTGTCGTACTCAGAAAAAAAAAATAGTTTGTCCCATAGTGTTATTTAAAGCTTCTGCACTCTTATGAGTGGATATTTAAGAACCAGCGAACAATTTTGCAACAGGTCAAAATTTGAAAATTTGAGCGATATTCCGAAACTAAATATGTACTACGCAAAAAAAAAATAGGAAATTCAAATGCATTTGGAACGGTCTTGATCTAAAAATACCTTTTATTTCCCCTGTGTTTTTCCAATGTGTATTTTTGTTGTATTTAATTTGATTGTGGTTCCAAAAATAATCTGACGACAATTCTGAAATTATGTTTTTGTTTGAATCGGCATACATACATACAAGTGTTTGTAGATATGTATACATACATACATATTCATACGTATTAGAAAAAAATTCTGGGAAAATAAATATTATTTTTAGAACAAGATTTTTCCAAATGCTTTTGAATTTACCTATTTTTTTGCGGTATCAAATTTCAAAAATATCGCTCATTTCATGCCAGAGTGCGATAACGATACATTTGCAAATTTTTGGGTGGTCCAATAAAAATTGTACTCATATTGAAATCTCCAAACTATTCCACGATGGGACATATGTATGCCCGGGGGAAGACAGCTATATTGAGTGTATTTTATTAAGTTATCTCATTGGACATTCTTTGATGTTTGTTTTTATAGAAAGAATTTAAATAAACTTATCAGATTTTGAGATTGCTCGACAAGAGTGCTTTGTATATATGTATGTTAAATATGTATATGTATGTCTAGCGCTGACACAAACGGTGCCTTCGTTCTTCAGCATCAATTAGTGCAAAATTGTTCGTCGGTTCTAAAACATCTACTCGTAAGAATGAAAGTGCTGCAGATATTCCAACTGATCTGCCTTGTCGGCTGTGTCCTTTTTGCTACTACAAAGGCCAATGACTACCATGTAAGCGTGTCTTTCATCGTGTTACGTAAACTCAGTGATTCGTTTTCTTTTTTTGGTAAAATTTAATTGTTAAAAAAAATATTTAAAATTAAATTCTTAAAAAAAGATTTAACGGTGAATAAAATAGAACGAAATTTGTGAACCAAAAAATATTGTGTAAAAAAAATTCAATGAAGACAGAAAAAAAACTGTGAATATAAAACCACTAAGAAAAGATCAGAGTCGGCCCGGGCCGACATTATGATACCCTACACCACTACTGCGATGCATAATTTCTAAACGAATAATACCTACCTATGTATAAATAAAGCTTACGTTTTCTCCTAGACCGAGGATGTTGTGTGATTTCGAGAGCATAAGCACTCATCCACATCAGATTTCAAAAATAGTTTTAATAAAAACCAGTAAGGAGAGACAGAAAGTCAGACGGGGCCGACTATATAATCCCTAACAATGCGAAAATGGACACTGCACTAAGAATTTGGCAGTGTTCATACACGTTATAAGAAAACTCTCTCTGCCGAATTTCGTACTGATCGGATATAAAACACGGGTTCTACAGCGCTTACATATCAAATCGGGTGCAACATATGGGTGGTTAAATTTTAAGGGCCGATGTTGATTTTGAATAAAACACAAATTATTTAGGAAATTATTGTCGTTTCTTTTTATTATGATAATACGGCTATGGTTCAATTATGTATGGAACAAAATATCGGCCAAATGGCCGCCGCGACTTCGACGGCACACCTCCATCCTATGGTCCAAATATTCGATGCTTCTGAGGCATAATTGAGGTTCTATGCCGTTAATGTGCCGAATTATCTCATCCTTTAGCTCTTGAATTGTTGCTGGCTTATTGACGTACACCTTTTTTTCAAATAACCCCAAAGAAAGAAGTCCAAAGTCGGCACGACGTGAGATAACATGGGTACGAGCATGCACTGGTGTTTTCACATCTCCTACAGACCCGGTTTGCTCAAATTTTTGCACGATTTTTCCGATTGTGCGCACATTTGGACGATTAAATTGACCGAAAAAATCACGAAGTGCTCGATATGCATTTTGATTTGAATGCCCATTTGCACAATAAGCCTGAATAACTTTAACGCGTTGCTCGATTGTGATTCAAATTGAGAAATGTCAAAAAAACTTGACGTTTAGGTGAGGTTCACATTCAACATCGGCCCTTACAATTTAACCACCCTTTATATTGGGACTACATATGTTTAAATCTGAACCGAATTTTCCCGAATTTTTCAGTGTTCATACATGTAATAAGAAAGCTCTCTCTCTGTTGAATTTCGTACAAATCGGGTGAAACATATTTATTTTTTTATGACATGTTTATATTTGATTGACAAATTAAAAACTTACGGCCAATTCCACAATCTCCGGTTATCCTACAGTTAGAGCTAACCTACAGTAATAGCTGTCAAATTGTACGAAATTTTTATTTTTTAACTTTGAGTTAGTTCTAACGGTAGGTTAGTTCTAAAGGGGGTTAGTCTATTTACAAAGTTTCTCCATTCATCTCTATTATTTGCTAAATATCTTAGTCCATCAAACGACAATTTTGATTCGGATCTGATGGTAATTCTCCAAGTGGTTTTTGGTCTGCCTCTGGATCGGCGACCTTGGGGATTCCATTGAAGAGCAGAGTGGGCGATTTCGGTATCTTCTTTTCTTAGCGTGTTACCAAGTCAGCCGTATTTTCGTCTTGTTATGTCATTTCGAACTCCTTGCGGGTGTGCTGTGGAGCACAGTCCTTGGTTGGATATAGTACGAGGCCATCATATTTTCAATATGCTTCGGAGACATCTATTTATAAACATCTGCAGCTTGTTGATTATGTTACTCGTTGGTAGCCATGTTTCGGACGCATATAGTAGAATCAACTTTACACATGCATTGAATACAGGGTTTTCCAACAAGAGGTGTTATTTTGAATCACCTAGTATTTTGGTAGCTGTCACTTTTGAAGCTTTTATTCTTTGACATTTGACAAGTAGAAACTACGCCATTACTAAAAATAGAACGATACACGATTCAACAACGCATTGAAATTATTAAAATTCACTACAAAAATGGTGAAAATCTTGCAGTCACAGTTCGCAAAACTAAAGCATGTTTGGGACGTCGTGAAGCACCTTGTCGGACCGCAATACAGTGAAGAATAAAACCCGTGCACGTCGCTCAAGAACAGCTGAGAATATTGCTGCTGTAGCCCAAAGTGTTGAAGAAACCCAAGGTTTGTCCATTCCACGTCGTTCTTTGGAATGGGGCATTCCACAAACGGCATTACACCGTATCTTGCATAAAAACTTGGGTCTTAAGGCTTATAAAGTTCAGTTAACATAGACATCAACCCTAGCTTCACAAACAAACATTTGGTCCTTCGAACCGCATAGAAAAGTGTGTTTTTGAAATAATTAAAAAACAAAAATTTTAAAGTGTAGTGTAATTACAACAAAAAAGTGTTTAAAAAGAAAAATATTTATATATAAAACACCGTGAGCATTGAGCAAGATCGGTTAATATAAACAAAAAATCGGTTCGGCGCAATAAACCCAAATCAAAGTGACCCAAAACAAGCCAGCAACAACAGCAAAGTGCCTTGGAAACATGACCCAGCAACAACACAACCCAACAACATCACGCTTGAACCCCTAGAAGGAAGGAGGAACCAGCGACCAACGCCAACAACAACAGGTACCCCAAATACATAAAAGGATCAAAGTGAGTACCCAAGAATTGTTAAAAGAAGCGTGTGTATAGGGTGCCAAAAAAAAATTGGAACTCCGCCATATTGCTATATGAAGAAGATTTTGGGGCGTCTGACCCTATATATGACGCTTGCTTTTTTTTCCTTTTACATAAATATATAAGTGCAGTTAACTTGCACTTACATACATAGAATCCCGGTATACATATCGTCGGTGCGTCGACAAAAACTCCTATGTGTAATTTTCCGATTTTTATACCCTACACCACACTGTGGTACAGGGTATTATAAGTTTGTTTCACGGCAGATGTTTGTAACACCTGAAAATAACACAGCTAGACCCACCTTAAAGTATACCGATCGACTCAGAATCACTAGCTGAGTCGATTTAAGCATGTCCGTCCGTCCGTCCGTCCTTCCGTCTGTGGATGTAAAGTTGTTCGTCGACTACAGGTCGCAGTTTCACTCCGATCGTTCTGAAATTTTGCAGTTTAGAGTATTTCGCAGCTGTTAAGATCGCTATTGAATTTGGTTGAAATCGGTTCAGATTTAGATATAGCTCCCATATATATCTTTCGTCCGATTTGGCCCTTTAGTCCTATAGAAGCTGTATTTTACATCCAATCGTTTTGAAATTTAGAATGGTAGAGTTTCTTGATCCACGAACCAACATTGCCGAATTTGAAGAAAATCGGTTAAGATTTAGCTATAGCTCCCATATATATGTTTCATCCGATTTGGCTCTTTAGTCCTGTAGAAGCTGTATTTTACATCCAATCGTTTTTATACCCTACACCACACTGTGGTACAGGGTATTATTTAAGTATAAAATGACTCAAAAGTAAATTTATGTAAACAATTTATACATGAATTACAAAATTTATATTTCAGAGTTATTCAATATTACGAGAGTGGTGTAGGGTATTATATAGTCGGCCCCGCCCGACTTTAGCCTTTCCTTACTGGTTTTTATTGTCGAAATGGAATGTCATTGCGGTCATACGACTACCCACCAAAGCATTTTGGGCTATCTTTATCGGTTCCGAAGTTACATAATAGAGACACATAGCTCTCTCTTAATACAACTGTTCCGACAAAAACTCCTATGTGTTGTAGGCACAGCGTGTCCCAGGGATAGTAGGTTGGCTTAGATTCACGACAAAAAAATGGCTCAATAGGCTCAATAGTTTTGTTCAGAATCATCCCCTCTCTTTGACAACGAATAGATCAAAATTGGATCTGCTTCCATTCGCGAGTTATCGCAAAAACAGTACTTTTGCTCAAAACAAACTTAATAGCTTTAATTTGTAAAGAAAAACGCGGAAATTTGGAACTGTTACACAATTTCCTTTAAATATGATCATTTGTAAGACGCTTTGTAACGCCCGCGATATTTTCAATGTTTTTATATTGCGAATTTTGTGTAATCCATAAAATCGTCTTACACAGCCAAATGTTTCCAAAACCATTATACCGAATTTATCAAGATTAAAATATTTGCATTCTATTATCCCTGAGAAATAGATTAATATCAGCATTACCGCGAAAAAATATCCATCGACAAAAAATGTTCTACAAAAAAATTATGTTCGGAATTATTTTACTATATAATGCTATGTATTATCTCGCGTATGGACAGTTCTAGGGAAAAGTGGTCAAAGGGAGTTTGGGATATAAGGAAAGGCCTACAACTCTTTCTTTAGCAAAAGAATTTATATTAATTTGGTAAGGACTTACAGTGTATTAAAACTATTGTATGCTTTTCCCTTTATATGAGGCATATTTTGATTTGACACATTGTAAATCCCTACCAAATTATTGTAATTTTTATACCCTCCACCATAGGATGGGGGGTATATTAATTTTGTCACTCTGTTTGTAAAACCTCTATATATTGATCTGAGACCCCATAAAGTAAAGGGTCCGCCATCTAACGTTTTTTTTCAACTAGTGCTTATTTCGTGAATGGTAACACTTAGCTCATGTCTGATTTGACAGATAATTAGTTTTATCCTTCCGCTGAACGAATCTGATTGTGTATATGCTTGAACTTTGAAAAATACGCTTGAATGCGATCGACTTCCAGAAGATGCCGATTTTGCCAAAAAAAATCATCTTTTCAGATGCAGCTCATTTTGATCTTGGCGGGTATGTAAACAAGCAAAATTGTCGCATTTGGGGCACAGAAAACCCGCACGCATACATTGAAAAGCCGATACACCCAAATCGAGTCACTGTTTGGTGCGGATTTTGGTCCAGAGGCATAATTGGGCCATTTTTCTTCGAAAATGAGCAATTGGCAACATTTGGTTTCCACAGGACGGCGCTACGTGCCACACAGCCGAACCTACACTCGATGTTTTGCCGTTGGACTATTATTTGTGGGGTGCCCTCAAAGATAAGTGTTACGCCGACAAGCCAGAGACAATTGACGCTTTAAAGGACAATATTCGTGAAGCCATTGGTGAAATACAGCTGCACACAATCGATAATGTGCTTAAAAATTGGACCGATCGTGTAGGCTACTGCATGGTCAGCCTAGGCAGCCATTTGAATGAAATTATTTTCTATTATCAACCGGAAGGATTGTACTTTCAAATTAACAAAAAAGAAATTTTGAGAAAATATTCAGTAGTTTTTTGCATTTTCAAAAAAAAGTTATTTGGCGGACCCTCTATATATATTCTTAATCGTCGTAAAATTCTATGACGATTTAGCCATGTCCGTTTGTCCGTCCGTCCGTCCGTCTGTTGTAATCAACATTGGCGTAGCAATGGATTTATGGTGGGGAGGGCTATAGCCCCCAGAATAAAAGTTTGTTTTTATGGTTTAAAATTATTCATAAATGAAATTGTCAACAAAAATTAGGAAATTATATCATATTGAAATATAATTTCTTACAACCTTTCTATGATAAATTAATATATTGCATTAAGAATAATTCGGTCTTTTAAATGTTTAAAGAAAAAACAAGTAAAAGCGTTAAGTTCGGCCATGCCGAATCTTATACTCGGGCACAAATAAATTCGTATTACCAAATTTCAGCCCGAATCGTTGAAATTTGTGGTTTTTGTTGAGGTTAAAATTAAAACCTAGAGGGACTTTTGTATGGGGGCTATAACCAAACATGGACCCCAGTTACCAATTTTCAGACCGATCAGTTGAAATTTGTAGCGTTAAGCATTCAAATCGGAGAAATGACTAAATCGTCTTAAAACTTTACGAATTTTTTAATTTCACTAACAATTTTACTACATAGTTTTCGATATAAGATGTTTCGATGTAGATCTTAGTCATGTTTTAATTCGACGCATCGCAACGATGTCTTTTACAGCCAGAAGATCTTAGTTGCAACATGCATTTGGATAAATATTTAAAAAGATTTTGTTTTTATACTATCTTTTTTTGAATCTACAATTTATGTATTTGTATCAACTTTTTCTTTCTCTGATTAGCTTATTGTCATAACGATTCTTGAAGATATTTTTTGCACAATAATTTCTGCAGTTAGTGATCCCATATCAATTTGCACGATACTTCTATTATCATCTATGCATTCAAAAGTTAAACGCAATCGGTTTTATGTCATGTTCATGTTTTATCTAAATTACATTTGCACCATTATAAGACTTTCAATTATTGAAATATTTTCCATTTTATTCGTCCACAAAAAATCCAGAAAAAATGTATGAAAAGAATTGGCATTGCAAGTAGATGCAGAACAATTTACGACGCCTAAGAATCGTTCTTATACAGGGTTTTCCAACAAGAGGTGTTATTTTGCATCACCCGGTATTTCGTTAGCTGTCACTTTTGAAGCTTTTATTCTTTGACATTTGAAAGTAGAAACTACGCCATTACAAAAATGGAACGATACACGATTCAACAACGCATTGAAATTAAAATTCGAAAATCATCGAAAAATCATCTTGACTGATGATGATTGGACCTTACTTTTTCGAAAATGAGGTTGGATCAACAGTTACGGTGAATGGATTGCGTTATCGAGTTGGATGGTATTGATCTGGACAACGTTTACTTTCAACAAGACGGCGCTACGTGCCACACAAGCAACGAAACCATTGCTCTGTTGCGGGAAAAGTTTCCGTACCGTGTTATCTCTCGAAGAGGTGATCACAATTGGCCACCGAGATCTAGTGTTTTAACACCTTGCGACTTCTTCCTTTGGGGCCACGTGAAAAATAAGGTCTACGGCAACAGCCCAGCGTCATAGGGCAGCCACTTTGCGATTTGGTTATGGAAAATTTCATGAGAAGGATATGGTCCTGTAAGCGTGGTCGTGGTGCCCATTTGGCTGATGTTGTTTTTCATTATTAAAGGCATACCTTCCTCTTTATTATGAAATAAACATCCGATCATTTATCTCAAAAAATTGAATTTTTCTTTGAATACCAAAATAACTCCTCTTGTTGGAAACCCCTTTAAATCCAAATTGATTGCAAACCCTTGAGTTTTGAGATTCATTACAGCATTTGCAAAAATTGATATTATTTCTGGCATTGGTAACAGTAAAATTGATAGATGATTGGCGTTGATCAAATTAAAACATCCAGCTGAAATATCTGTGGGGGGGGGTAAAAAACTTCTGGGGTGGTATTAGACCACCCCAGCCACCCCCTTCCTTCGCTTATGGTAATCAAGCTACTATCTATAATACTTGAGCTAGGTGGCTGAAATTTGGTATAGATACTTCTTATAGCTGCAGGTAACTTGGGATTGCAAATGGGCGATATCGGTCCATATTTAGATATAGCTCCCATATATAGCATCTAACTTGTTGTGATTCCTACTTTTCTCATCTCTATATTTTTATCCCCTCACCTTAGATATATATATCATTTGCTACGAGCCAAAGTGTAACACATCGAAGGAGTGATCTAAGACCCTAAGTATGTTCGGCGGATATTCGTTTTGGGTCATTTTAAGTCGAATGAGAAATTTCGGTCCGTCCGTCTGTCTATCCGTCTGTCTGTCTGCTGGCTGGTGTGCACGATAACTCTCGAAAGGAGTAACCGATTGACTTCAAATTTGATATGAGGTAATATTTTCTTCTATCTCCGAAGATGGGGATAGAAGAAATCTTCTATCTAAGTTCGAAGATGGGCCATATTGGTCAACTCCTTCTAAAACCTCCCCCACAAAGTGAAATATTGATTATTTAATAACTTATATACTACCTGTTTGAATCCTCTTCTACACATAGTATTAGTTTATTAGTCACTATTACCTCGAGAAAAATGGGCGAAGTTGCCACGCCCATTTTGGTAAATCCCACACAAATTGACCATTTTGTACCAAAAGTTACCAGCTTAGAACTTTAATACCAATGCATATAAAAACTTGAAATTTTGTACAGTATAATGCTTTTATAGCACCTAGAGTCCAGAGAAAAGTGACAGTTATTGGGACGCCCCTTTTGGTACCTCACACAAATGGACCATTTTGTACCAAAAGTAAACATCTTTTATCTTTAAAACCAGTACATACTTTAAAGTTATTAAATGCAATTTAAATTGATGGTAATTTAATTAAAACAAAAAAATAAATGTACTAAAATTTTTTTTGGACCCAAGGTGTGGGGATTCATAAGTCGGTTTACCCGACTGAACTTTCTTACTTGTTTTTGTGTTTTTCGGTGTTATTTTCTTTAGGTTTGAGTTATTTTATGAGGTCACATGCTATCCATGGTGGAGGGTATATAAGATTCGGCATGGTCGAACTTAACGCTTTAACTTGTTTTTGTTAAAGAAAGAGTTGTAGTCGTTTTTCATATCTCCTAAACTTTCTTTGACCGTTCGCGTAATAATAGCATTATATAGTAAAATAATTCTGAAGTTAAATGTTTTTTGTTCGAAATTTATTCGTCGCGGGATGTTAATGGCGGAAATCCTGGTACCAATCAATTCCTCAGAAATCATAGAATGTAAATATATTAATTTTATTAGATTCGTAATAATATTTTTGTAAAAATTTAGCTGAGCGGCGTTCTGACCTAAGAAAATATTTATTGGCGATTTTCGGACACGACCACCTGACTTTACCTAGACGCTTTAGGAAAATATTTGTTAAATAATTTTGTGATTTTCGGGAAAAATTAAAATTAAAATTTTTAAAACTCTTTTGAAATTAGTATGTGTGGTTTGTGCTACAAACCACCACAATTGTAATTTCCAACCACTTTGAAGCGAAAATTTTATTTTATTTCAAAATAGTACCTGTGTCGACACTTTCAACCCTACCCCTCGTACCCATTGGAAATTACACTTTATTACGAAAAATAAATTTGCTCGTAAAATTTATAAAGTGGTTCTTTTTGGAAATTACACTTTACTACGAAAAATAAGTTGACTCAAACAATTTATTAACTGGTAATTTTTGGAAATTACACTTTACTACGAAAAATAAATTTGCTCAAAAATTTATTAAGTGGTAATTTTTGGAAATTACACTTTACTACGAAAAATAAATTTTATCGAGGAATTTAGTAAGTGTTTTTTTTGGAAAAACTCTTTCCTACCAAGTTTTTATACCCTACACCACACTGTGGTACAGGGTATTATAAGTTTGTTTCACGGCAGATGTTTGTAACACCTGAAAATAACACAGCTAGACCCACCTTAAAGTATACCGATCGACTCAGAATCACTAGCTGAGTCGATTTAACCATGTCTGTCCGTCCGTCTGTCCATGTAAAGTTGATCGTCGACTACAGGTCGCAATTTCACTCCGATCATTCTGAAATTTTGCAGTTTAGAGTATTTCGCAGCTGTTAAGATCGCTATTGAATTTGGTTGAAATCGGTTAAGATTTAGATATAGCTCCTATATATATATTTCGTCCGATTTGGCCCTTTAGTCCTATAGAAGCTGTATTTTACATCCAATCGTTTTGAAATTTAGAAAGGTAGAGTTTCTTGATCCATGAACCAACACCACCGAATTTGAAGAAAATCGGTTAAGATTTAGCTATAGCTCCCATATATATGTTTCGTCCGATTTTGCTCTTTAGTCCTGTAGAAGCTGTATTTTACATCCAATCATTTTGAAATTTGGAATGGTAGAGTTTCTTGATCCATGAATCAACAATACCGAATTTGAAAAAAATCGGTTAAGATTTAGCTATAGCTCCCATATATATGTTTCGTCCGATTTGGCCCTTTAGTTCTATAGAAGCTGTATTTTACATCCAATCGTTTTGAAATTTAGAATGGTAGAGTTTCTTGATCCATGAACCAACACTACCGAATTTGGAAAAAATCGGTTAAGATTTAGCAAAGCTCCCATATATATGTTTCGTCCGATTTTGCTCTTTAGTCCTGTAGAAGCTGTATTTTACATCCAATCATTTTGAAATTTGGAATGGTAGAGTTTCTTGATCCATGAATCAACAATACCGAATTTGAAGAAAATCGGTTAAGATTTAGCTATAGCTCCCATATATATGTTTCGTCCGATTTGGCCCTTTAGTTCTATAGAAGCTGTATTTTACATCCAATCGTTTTGAAATTTAGAATGGTAAAGTTTCTTGATCCATGAACCAACATTGCCGAATTTGCAGAAAATCGGTTAAGATTTAGCTATAGCTCCCATATATATGTTTCGTCCGATTTTCCTCTTTAGTCCTGTAGAAGCTGTATTAAAAATCCAATCATTATTTTGAAATTTAGAATGGTAGTATTTCTTGATCCATGAACCAACACTGCCGAATTTGAAGATAATCGGTTAAGATTAGCTATAGCTCCCATATATATGTTTCGTCCGATTTGGCTCTTTAGTTCTATAGAAGCTATATTTTACATCCAATCGTTTTGAAATCTAGAATGGTAGAGTTTCTTGATCCATGAACCAACATTGCCGAATTTGAAGAAAATCGGTAAAGATTTAGCTATAGCTTCAATAAATATGTTTCATCCGATTTGGCTCTTTAGATCCAATCGTTTTTATACCCTACACCACACTGTGGTACAGGATATTATTTAAGTATAAAATGTCCCAAAAGTAAATTTATGTAAACAATTTATACATGAATTACAAAATTTATATATCAAAGTTATTCAATATTACGAGAGTGGTGTAGGGTATTATATAGTCGGCCCCGCCCGACTTTAGCCTTTCCTTACTGGGTTTTGTTATATTTTTGGAAAAATCACATTCCTACAAAATTAGTTTTTTGTTAAAAAAAATTGATTGATATTTTGTGGTGGAAAAAGCTCTTTCCTACAAACATTTTTTTTTGCTTCTGGGTGGCATCTATTTTAAGATTCTTCATAAACTCTAGCCCATCCTTCTTTAAAAATTCTGCTGCTCCTGCTAAGTTGCTACCATTATGAGAGTAAATCTTGGCTGGGCATCCACGAGGCCCACTAAAACGCGATAGAGATTCTAAAATGACTGAGGCGAGAGGTCACTTGTGGGTTCTAGGTGTATTGCTTTTGAAAAAAGCAAACGAAGACGCAAACATAACTCTTTGTTATTAAGCAAGCTCTTCCTGTAAAATTCTTTATGTTGAAGGGTCCTGCAAAATCTACTCATGTGTTAGTAATAGGTCGAGTCATCATAGTTCGCTGGGGCGGAAGTGAGGACATAATCTGGGTTTGAGTCTGGTGTTTATACAAAACACAAGTTCGATAGTTATGAATCACCTTCTTAACTAAGGGCTTCAATCTAAATATCCAGAATTCAGACCTGATTACGCGAGTCATGAGTTGATTTCCGCCATGCATCGTAATTTTGTGAATAAATTCTACTAACAAAAGGGCTAATCTCGATTCGTATGGGAAAAGAATTGGATGGCGCTCGTTATATGTAAGTGCTTCGAACTGAGCAAAGCGGCCATTTGCTCTGATGAGTCCTTTTGAATCAATAAATGGATTGCGGGATAAACGACTGCTACTAGGTGACAGTATTTTCCTTTGGGTTAAAGCTAAATATTCCTCTGCGAAATAATGTTTAAAACAATAAGACGATCTTTGATATCTTGGATTTCGCCATGGGTGATTTCCGCTGAAGAAATTCTAAGTCGGGTCCGATTAATGCCGGTATTTCTCCAAAACCGAATCGCAAGTGCTAAGACTTTATATGCCCTAGGTTTAGATTAGGGTGGCAGCCGTATTTTTGTTATACAAGCTCACATAGATTAGTTTAGGTCCCTAGTGTTACAACGGGCTGAAATGCCCCTCATCGAAACCAACCTGTTTGATATACAAATTTATCGATAGTACGAATATCGGTACTGGAAAGATCTGTTAGGCTGCCTAGAAAAGCCGACCCCAGTATGTCCAGTCGTCGTTTACTCAGAGCGGGGCAGTCCCATAGCAAGTGCTCAATGCTCTCCACTTCTTCCTCATCACCACAGCTTCTGCAGAAGTCATTCGAGTCAATGCCCAATCTTTTGGCGTGTTCGCCGATCGAACAGTGTCCCGTCAGAACTGATACTGACGTAGACAATCTTTGCCTCTCTAGTGCAAGGAGATATTTTGATCTTCTCAGGTAATACCTTGGCCAGATTTGCTACTCTGCAGGTGCCGATTTCTGTCCATCTTACGTTGGACTGCCTGATTGCCTCTTGCCTAAGCCAAAGCTTGCACGTGGATAGTGGCGAGAATCTCCACAGAGAATTTGTAATGTCGTCCCTTTCCTAGCAAGTTCATCGGCTTTGCAGTTCCCCGGGATATCCCTATGCCCAGGCACCTATATGAGGTGTATAATGAACTGCTCAGCCATCTCGTTAAGAGATCTGCGGCAGTCGAGGGCTGTTTGTGAATTTAGGGATGTTGCCTCCAGAGAATTGATGGCAGCCTGGCTGTCCGAGTAAATGACAACGCCAGTGTTGGTTACTATGTAGCGACTCAGCCACTTGGCTATTTCCCATATTGCCATTATTTCGGCTTGATAGACACTGCAGGTATCTGGTAGTCTGTGAGCTATATCCAAACTAAGCTCTGCACAGTGTACTCCGAAGCCAACCTTTTCATCAAGCTTCGAAACATCCGTGTAAAAGTGGAGATGGTTTCTATTACCTGGTTTTCTTCCAACCCATTCATCTCTCGCGGGAATCATAGTGATGTAATTTCTCTCGAAGGTGTACACCGTTGGTATATAATCCACTCGGTCGGTTACCATAGCACTACACTTTGATATTCTCATGTGACCGTAGTTTTTGTACCTCCACATTGATATGCAGTTTAATCTTATTGCCGCTTTGGTTGCAACTTCTCTCGCCACAATATTAATCGCAGTATACGAAGTAGGGCTTGTAGAGACTCGGTCGCTGTAGTCCTTATGGCTCCGCTTATGCTCAGGCCGTAGTTCTTGTACCTCCACATTGATAGGCAGTTTAATCTTATCGCCGCTCTGACTGCAACTTCTCTCGCCACAATATTAAACGGCAGTATACGAAGTAGGGCTTGTAGAGACTCGGTCGCTGTAGTCCTTATGGCTCCGTTCCGTCTACATAACAGTTTTCGATCTAGAATTATTCCTAAAAATTTTGCACTTTCAGAAAAGACTAGATCTGTTCCATTGATCCGAGGTGGAGTGTCCACATGTGGGACATTGTTCATCCTAGTAAAGAGAACCAATTCTGTCTTGTTTGGGTTTACGCCCAAACCGCTGCTTCTGGCCCATCTTGCCAATTTATTCCGAGCCACCTGTAGAATGTCTCGGAGGACGTTTTCGGATTTGCCACTCACTGCGATTGCCACGTCGTCCGCATATGCCACGACCTTGCAGCCACAACGTTCTAGATCTAGCAGGATTTCATTCACGAATTAGTGGAGACAGTACTCCTCATTGTGGGGTCCCTCTGTTTACAAACCATGTTAGAGTTGTGGACCCAAGACATGCTGTTATGCGTCTTCTGTTGAGCAGACTTTGAATAAGTCTAATCAAACTAGAGTTAACTTTTAGATGTGACAGTGTCGCAATTACTGCATCCGAGTGAATGTTTTTAAAAGCCCCTTCTATGTCAAGAAATGCCACCATGGTGAATTCCTTCAAATGCAGGGACGATTCGGTAGTCCTCACAGGGCTGATTCTGTAGACTTCCCCTTATTGTAAGCATGTTGGTTCACCGACAGGAGTTTTGTATCCAGGTTTTCCCTAATGAAATAATCTAAAAGTCTTTCCAGACCTTTCAATAGGAAGGAGGATATGCTAATTGGTCTAATCTTTTGGCCTAGTGTGTAATATCTTCCCCGCTTTAGGTATGAATGCCACTTTGGTATCCCTCCATCGATTTGGGATGTATGAAAGCCTGATACAACCTACATAAATTTTCTCCAGCCAGGGGATACTGTACTTCAACATTTTCTACATTTCTGCTGGAGTAATGCCGTCTGGTCCAGGTGACTTGAAGGGCTTAAAGCTATAAATACTCGTAGCCCAGCTTATTCTGGATCTCTCAGTCAAAGGGCTAGCGACGCTCGCAGTCCACTCGCCCTCTTGTTGGTCCTGGTGATCCTCTGGTTCGGTTAGAGAGTTCCCCGGGAAATGCTGTTTTTGGTCCCATTATTAGCCTTATCCTGCAAGTAACCCACTGTACCGGGTGAAGCTGCTCCAGAACGCGGAATATTGCTGACTATTTATTTGACCAATAATCGGTCGGTGTCTTTGGCACAAAAAACATCGAAAGGTTACTTTTGCGCCACCTTGTAGATCTTGAGTTGCTCTTTATAGGCATCCCAAATATTAGCGACCGCAGTAGACTTAGCCTTGTTGAATAGCTTGTTGCAGGTCTTTTTCATAGCCGTTAGCTCAGAAGTGAATGATTAATGATTGATGTGGTAATATGATCGACCAGATTATCCAGACCTTGTGATTCGGTTCGTACTGAAGTTTGGAGTTGAGGACATTCTTGAAATTCTTCTCATACAGGTCCCACTTTGTCTTTCTCACATTTCTGTGGACGGCAGGTTCAGGCGCTTTTCAGCGAGTTTGAACTCAATATAATGGTGATCTGAGAATGAGTGGTCGTCCAGTACATTCCACCCAATAATTTTGTCTGACAGCCGGTCAGTAGAAAACGTTACGTCCAGTACTTCTTGTCTGTCTTAGGTTGGTAGTTAGAATAAAGTCAAGAAGCGAATCACCCATATTGTTTATATCCGTACTACCCCAGATAATGTGATGAGCGTTCGTGTCTGCGCCAATAATCAGCTCGACCTCGTCAGACGTTGCTTCTGCTACTACTTCCCTGAATAGAGCAGTCGGTACTACAGCTTCAAAAGGCAAGTATCTGGAGACCACCCAATATATGCTATTACCGATCTCCAGACGAGCAGATGTTTGGTCTTTCCACTTAAATTAGCCAGGAGAAAGATACTTAGACCTTTCCTGGCCAACATGCAGGTTCTTGGAGTGCCTTCACAGTTGGCCACAAGCAGTTCAAAGTATATATAGAGAAGAGAATATATTTAAGGGATCCTCAAATATGGCTGTCGAGAAAACTGGAACTGCTTTCGCTTCTAACTCTGTGTCGTTCCTAATTTCGTGTCTAGGCCATCGGTCTTTTGCAAACTTCAGCCATTGGGGTCCAGTCCACCACAAATGATGTGACTGCAAATCATTTGGCGAACATCCTCGACTTCCAATATTCATTTCTTACATTATCTAAAATTATATTTCCTACAAAGCCACTCCATGGTTGTTTTTCTGAGCCATGCTACCACGATCGTTGAGTCGGTCCAAAAGCGAGTTGAAATATTTGCAATTTGTAAGTGGTTAATTTTGCTAAGAGAACGACTCCGCATAATTCTAATCTAGGCAGAGATATTTTTTATGGGTGCTATTCGAGGTTTCGCTGCCAAAAGAAACGTTTCGACGGTTTGATCTAAATGTTCTACTCTAACATAGAGAGTCGCGGCGCCAATCTACTTTATCCAGCCAGACTTGTTGCATGATAAGTTTCGCTACAATGTTTACTGGAGCCAGCCATCCACATGGGTCGAAAAATTAGGCAATTGAAGCATAATCGCGAATAACGTTGTAAACGACAAAATTAAAATGGTCAAAAATTCGTAACAAACGTTTTAAAAGTTGCAGACTCTTTCAAAATGTTCTTGTTTTCACTCATTATAGACATAGCTGCATTTAAAAACCATTTTATAATTTTTTTTTTTTTTATAAATTTTATGTGTTTAATTAATTTCAAATTATTTTTGTTCACACGGCGTTGATGGCGCTTACAACGTTATTCGCGATTATGCTTCAATTGTTGAAAGGACCTCTCTTTTGGTGCATAATTCCCTTACATCCGTGGGTGGTGATGTGAACGTAAAGTTATCAGCCGAAATGTTCCATCCGATACCTAGAGTCTTCGTTGAAGTTCCTTCCGAAATGTCCAACCAGTTGACCGGCAAGAGTGAGTCAGGTGGCAGATCGCTATGTAGATTGGGGTCGTTTGAACTCCATTTCCTCAATTCAAAACCTGCTGAGTCCATGGCTGCTACTAGTTCTTTCATAGACTTAATGGATTCTTCTAAAGTGTGACCGCCAGCTAAAACGTCGTCGACATATAAATTTTGTTTGATAATTTCTGAGCCTAAAGGGTACGTTTCTTTACTATCTTCTGCCAATTGAATAAAGGTCCTAAGAGCGAGAAATTGGGCGCAATTAATTCCGAAAGTGACTGTTGAAAGTTCAAAGTCTTCAACTGGGTCATTTGCTGATTTTCTAAAAAGAATTCTTTGAAATGGGGCCTGACTTGGGTCGATTTGTATTTGGCGATACATTTTGGTATCGTCCGCGTTAAATACGTATCTAAAAAACCTCCATTTTAAAATCTGCAGCACTAAGTCCTGTTGAAAGATAGGCCCTGGATGTAAAATGTCAATTAAGACTTTTCTTGTTTGACGTAAAACTTGACGCATTGAAAACTCCCCTTAGTTTAGTGGTAACCCTATCTGGTTTAATAACTGCATGATGTGGCAAACAGTAGTGAGGGGTATTTTTGTTTTCCAGGGGTCCCAGTTTCTGCATGTGTCCAAGTTCCAAATATTCCAGATTTGATTTCGGGCGTTTTTTGCAACTTTCTTTCCATTCGATAGAATTGCGCCATTGCCATATTTCGAGATTCTCCAAGTTCAGTTCGGAAAATCTATGGGTCGGCTTTCGTAAAAACGAGGATCTGCTAACTCGAGTTGAGTTGTTTCTCTATGTTGATTTTTATCTAGGGTGCGCGACGGCAAATTATAAGGAAGGGACTTCAAAACGGGTGCCCAAACTTCTAATTCAAAACAAGGGTTTGTACGAGAACAAAGGTTAAAAAGACATGCTTTTGTTGAAGTTTCTGAAACGGTTTCACTTAAACCGGTAACATGAACAAGATTCTTCCTAGTTGGAAGCTTCAATTGGTTTGTAATCTTTTCCGAAATAAATGTTGATTGAGATCCAGGGTCGATAATCGCTCGAGCGTCATATCGCTGTCCTCTAGATTAAATTTGAACAATCGCTGTGAAGAGTAGTGTTTCTTTCGATTGCTGCTGACTAAGTTGTGAATTTTCCTTGAGAGTCAGAGCCTTTATACTAGGAGTTTGAAAACTAGGTGTGGACTGTAAACTAGGAGTTGATTGTACTAGGGTTGTTAGAGCTGCCGCACTGGTACTAGCTCGTACGTCATCTCTAACCGGTTGTGTATTTGTAGGTCGGGTCTCGGTACCCTTATGTAATAACGTGTGATGTCTTTGACTACATTCCCTACACGTGAAGTGATGCAGTTTTAACAAAGATTGTGAAGTTTTACTAAGTGAATGCGATCATTCACATTTTTCTCAAGGACTGGACAATTTCATAACAAATGGTTTGCCTTGCAAATTTGGCAACTCGGTCCATTTGTACGACTACTAGATTGCGTAGATGTGTTAAATCTGTTGCTGTTGTTGAATCTTTTGTGCGAACTTTGAGTCTGTTGCGCAACGTTTGTTTGAAATGACTTAACCCTATTTTCCTTTCTATTATAATCGGGTCTAGGCGGATTATTTTTGGAGAAATGGGGCTTAATCTTTCCTACAGATTCTAAAGTTTTGAACTTGTGCGTTAAAAATTCGTTTAAATCTTTCCAAGACGGTAGTATAGAACAATCTTCCAAACCGTTTTCAAATTCTTCTAAGAAGTTCCTCGGCAGTTTCGTAGACGTAATGTAAACTAAATTTTTTTTTTACATCTGCCTTGACTAGTGTCTCTAGTGTCTGAACGCAACCGTCAATCGTGCGTTGAAGTTTTTGGATCGAAGATCCTGAATCTGCCGAAACTGGTGGTCAAATAAGTAGAGTCTTTAGCTGTTCATTAACTTCGTTTATTCGTTTATACGCTGAATCAAAACCTTCATTTGTTAATGGAACTTTACTAATAATTTCCCGTGCCTCCCGGCGGTTTTCTGTTTCAGATAGAAAAGTTTTTCTACTTTACTAATGGCGAATTCTTTTCTGCAAAAAAGTGCAACATTTTCATTGCCCTTTTTCCGAAAACGGCACTTTTGTGATACTTTTTTGAAATTTGGTAATTAAGTTACTCGAATTTAGCACAACTAAAATTTCAAAAAAGAGATATAATAGTGCAGTTTTCGGAAAAAGGGCAATGCAAGTGTTGCACTTTTTTGCTGAAAAGAATTCGCCATAAGTCTAGAATTATTCCTGTACAAGGCGGAAAACAAATCCCGAAAAGTAGGCCACGCACTGTATCCTCCATGAAATGTGTCGGTATCGCATGGTGGTAAACGTAACGATAGATTGTTGTTTGGCTCCACAGTTTCCTTTTTTCGGGTCTCCGATTCTCTTTCGAACTTTTCCTACGGCCTTTCGTCGGTTAGTGCTAAAATTTCTCCATTTACTGCGCTTAAACATCGTTTGTATGTCTCTTTATATTGGGTCCTCAACTTTGATTTATCGATTGGGGTCTCATCTTTTTTGGGAACACGATCTCTACAATCTAAATAGGCCCTTTTCACCTAATCCCAAACAGAGTTCAATTCTACTCGCGACACTTCTAATGAGTGAATATTATCATCGGTGCTAGTAGCAGAGTAACCACTCTCAAAGTCTATCAGGTCATGTACGCAATTACAAAATGTATCACGAAACACTTTATCCATATTTCCTCCTTCTTAAATATTTTCTTTGTCAAATTTTAAACTGGCTAAAATTTGAAGAAACTTTTAAAGTTGAGATTTTCTTTTAACAATTTCTGTGAGAATTTACTTTGCCAAAAATTGGAAAACAATTTCAGAAAAACGCTAAATATTTTTGGAATGGCGCACGATTAGGCCAATATTTTACAGCCCGATTTTGTTTTTTCACAAATAGATATAAATAAGCCAGTTTTTGTTTGTAAACTTGTGTCGTTTGTACGAAAATTAAGAAATTTTAGCGAAATAATTGTTATATCTGTGCAAATTTATTTTTCGTAGTAAAGTGTAATATCCAAAAATTGCCACTTAATACATTTTTGAGCAAATTGTTTTTTCGTAGTAAAGTCTGGTTTCCAAAAATTACCACTTAATAAATTTTTGAGCACATTTATTATTCGTAGTAAAGTGTAATTTCCAAAAATTACCACTTAATAAATTTTTCGACCAAATTTATTTTTCGTAGTAAAGTGTAATTTCCAAAAATTGACACTTAATAAATTTTTTGAGCAAATTGTTTTTCGTAGTTAAGTGTAATTTCCAAAAATTAACACTTAATAAATTTTTGAGCAAATTTATTTTTCCTAGTAATGTGTAATTTCCAAAAATTACCACTTAATACATTTTTCGAGCAAATTTATTTTTCGTAATAAAGTGTAATTTTCAAAAATAAAAGTAAATTTCAATAAATGTAAATTATTGTGTTAGCTCTGTTTAGCTTTTTCCGAAATGCCTGTCCAAAACCATGAAACCATATGTTTTTTCAATTCTTTCTTTACGACTGAAATTATGTTTTCCTATTTCTCCTTTTATTCTTGTGTTTTCATTTCCGTTCTCACAAAAAAACTACCGTGGTACATTAAACTTTTGGTTCGCAAATCAAAAACGAAAAATTAACACCGAGAAACCAATGAGAAGAAAATTCGCTACTTATTGTCTCGTATGCATTGGTGTACATAGACTGATTTTGTTGTTCTTGTTTTAATGGGTACGAGGGGGTTGAAAGTGTCGACACAGGCACTCTTTTTTGAAATAAATCAAAATTTTCGCCTCAAAGTGCTGAAGAATTACAATTGTGATAGTTTATAGCACAAACCGCACATACTAATGCCAAAAGAAATTTAAAAATCGTAAATTTCTTGACGTTTTTCAAAAGGGCTTTTCTATTGCATCTAAGGCAATACGAGGGTCGTTCAACAAGTTTGAACACATATTTTCGAAAGTAAATAATATTTTTTTTCCAATTTATTAATTTGGGTTGATTTACGCTCTCCAACGCACAAAATTAATATTCTGTAGTCGAAAAAAAAATTGTTTCCAAAAAAAAATTGAATTTTTTTTTCAAAAATCACGAAAATAGTTAAAACCAGTAAGGAAAGGCTAAAGTCGGGCGGGGGCGACTATATAATACCCTACACCACTCTCGTAATATTGAATAACTCTGATATATAAATTTTGTAATTCATGTATAAATTGTTTACATAAATTTACTTTTGGGACATTTTATACTTAATTAATACCCTGTAGCACAGTGTGGTGTAGGGTATAAAAACGATTGGATCTAAAGAGCCAAATCGGATGAAACATATATATGGGAGCTATAGTTAAATCTTTACCGATGTTGGTTCATGAATCAAGAAACTCTACCATTCTACATTTCAAAACGATTGGATGTAAAATATAGCTTCTATAGAACTAAAGGGCCAAATCGGACGAAACATATATATGGGAGCTATAGCTAAATCTTAACCGATTTTCTTCAAATTCGGTAGTTTTGGTTCATGGATCAAGAAACTCTACCATTCTAAATTTCAAAACGATTGGATGTAAAATACAGGTTTTATAGGACTAAAGGGCCAAATCGGACGAAACATATATATGGGAGCTATAGCTAAATCTTAACCGATTTTCTTCAAATTCGATAGTTTTGGTTCATGGATCAAGACACTCTACCATTCTAAATTTCAAAATGATTGGATGTAAAATACAGCTTCTACAGGACTAAAGGGCCAAATCGGACGAAACATATATATGGGAGATATAGCTGAATCTTAACCGATTTTCTTCAAATTCGGAAATGTTGGTTCATGGATCAAGAAACTCTACCATTCTAAATTTCAAAACGATTGGATGTAAAATACAGCTTCTATAGGACTAAAGGGCCAAATCGGACGAATGATATATATGGGAGCTATATCTAAATCTGCACCGATTTTCTTCAAATTCGGCAATAAAAATATTTTTTTAAAGCGTCTAAGTAAAGTCAGGTGGTCGTTTCCGAAAATCGCCAAAAAAAATATTTTCTTAGGTTAGAACGCGTAAGGTTATGCAATGTTAGTATGGTATGTATAGCGAGGTGCTATGTATTTAAGCGCAAGTTAACTGCACTTATGTATATCGGTTTGCTATTTAAGTGCAAATTAACTTCACTTATGTATGTGTTTATGTAAAAGGAAACAAGCTAGCGTCGTATATAGGGTCAGACGCGCCAAAATCTCCTTCATATAGCAATATGGCGGAGTTGCAAAAAAATGGTTTTTGGCACCCTATAACACGCTTCTTTTAACAAATCTTGGGTACTCACATTGATCCGTTAGGTTACCTTTGTGTGTGTGTTTGTGGTTGTCGATGTCGCTGGTTCTTCCTTCCTTCCCTCTAGGTTTCCAAAGGGCTTATTTCTGTGTTGTGTTGTTGCTGGGTCTGACTCTTCGTTTCCAAGGCTCTTTGCTAGGTCTTGTGTTGTTATTGGGGCACTTTTTTGTTGGGTCACTTTTTTATGGTTGTTTTTTCAATTTTAAGTTTTCGCGTACCGTACAGAAATTTGTTTTATATAAATTATTTTGATTTCACCGGTCAAATTAAATTTTCATTACAAAATATTTTACACAGAACACTTGATTCTGTTTTTTAATTATTTAAAAAACTCACTTTTTTATCCGGTTCGCATAGGACCAAATGTCTAAGAGCAAAACTTAACTTTTGCCTTTCCAAATGACAAATCCAAAGTTTTTCAATTTAAAATTCACAATCTTTATTTAAATTCATTGGTTTTTGAGTAAGTAAATGAGTACATATGTATGTGTGTGAAAATGTGGATTTTAGTTTATTTTATTTTATTTCAATTTGTGCTATTCTTAATGTTAACGGTTTGTTCTCATTGTAATTCACAATGTTTATTATTTCTTCTGTTTTTACTTAGTTAATTGTTCAATGTTGGGTCGTCTGTCCATGTAAAGTTGTTCGTCGACTACAGGTCGCAATTTCACTCCGATCGTTCTGAAATTATGCAGTTTAGAGTATTTCGCGGCTGTTAAGATCGCTATTGAATTTGGTTGAAATCGGTTCAGATTTAGATATAGCTCCCATATATATCTTTCGTCCGATTTGGCCCTTTAGTCCTATTGAAGCTGTATTTTACATCCAATCGTTTTGAAATATAGAATGGTAGAGTTTCTTGATCCATGAACCAACATTGCCGAATTTGAAGAAAATCGGTTCAGATTTAGCTATAGCTCCCATATATATGTTTCGTCCGATTTGGCCCTTTAATCCTATAGAAGCTGTATTTTACATCCGATCGTTTTGAAATTTAGAATGGTAGAGTTTCTTGATCCATGAACCAACATTGCCGAATTTGAAGTAAATCGGTCCAGATTTAGCTATAGCTCCCATATATATGTTTCGTCCGATTTGGCCCTGTAATCCTGTAGAAGCTGTATTTTACATCCAATCATTTTGATATTTAGAATGGTAGAGTTTCTTGATCCATGAACCAACACTGGCGAATTTGAAGAAAATCGGTTAAGATTTAGCTATAGCTCCCATGTATATGTTTTGTACGATTTGGCCCTTTAGTTCTATAAAAGCTGTAGTTTACATCAAATCGTTTTAAAATTTAGAATGGTAGAGTTTCTTGATCCATGAAACAACGCCACCGAATTTGAAGAAAATCGGTTAAGATTTAGCTATAGCTCCCATATATATGTTTCGTCCGATTTGGCCCTTTAGTTCTATAGAAGCTATATTTTACATCCAATCGTTTTGAAATTTAGAATGGTAGAGTTTCTTGATTCATGAACCAACATTGCCGAATTTGAAGAAAATCCGTAAAGATTTAGCTATAGCTCCTATATATATGTTTCATCCGATTTGGCTCTTTAGATCCAATCGTTTTTATACCCTATACCACACTGTGGTACAGGGTATTATTTAAGTATAAAATGTCCGAAAAGTAAATTTATGTAAACAATTTATACATGAATTACAAAATTTAATTATCAGAGTTATTCAATATTACGAGAGTGTTGTAGGGTATTATATAGTCGGCACCGCTCGACTTTAGCCTTTCCTTACTGGTTTTATTTTTTGTTTTAAATTTTATTGTTCAAAAACAAAAAATGTCGGAAATAACATAACATTTTAGAAACAGTTTTGATTTGTTCGAATTGGTCACGTTTGGCACGAATTATGGCCTTCAAACGGCCGACAAAGCCATCACACGCAGCACGAAAGTGGCTCTGCGGTATTTTGGTCCATTCCCGGAGAAGCGCCGTCTTGAGAAGATCTATACTTTGGTATTTTTTAGTGCGAACCTTACTCTCTAAAATGCCCCAGGCGCAAAAGTCCAACGGATTGTGATCCGGAGATCTTGGTGGCCATTGTGCGGTAGAAATTAAGCGAGGAACCTCCTTTTTTAAGCCATTCTTGCTTGACGCGTGCTGAGTGCGATGGTGCTGAGTCCTGTTGGAATGTCCATGGTCTGCGGCCGAAATGTTTGTCTGCCCAGGGCTTCAATACTGTCTTTAGGACATTTTCCCGATAATATGCCGAATGCCGAACATTTATATTCGTATATAGATGAATACGAGCGGGGAGCGACCATCGGCCGTTACGGCGGCCCACACTATTACCATCGGCGGCGCTTGAGTTCTGGTGGCCAATCGAAGGTGCACATTTTCAGCTGACCTCTTTGGCAAGTAAACCTGATCATTTTGTTTGTTCAGAAACTGCTCAATTTGGAATGGCTTCTCATCGGAGAAAACCAAATTCGTGCAAGCGAAGCGAATCCTTGACTCTTTCCAGTCTAACATTTTTTTGTGCATCGGTGAGCTCTTGCACTTTTTGGAACTTAAATGGCTTTAGTCCAAGCTCATTTTTTAATATGTGTTACATCCGTTCTCGCGATATGTTCAGCTCACGAGCAATTTTTCTACCACTGCGGCGTGGATTTCGATCAAATCTGGCCTTCACTTTTCGGATCATTTCTGGTGTTGTTACCGTTTTTTTCGTCCACTATTTGGACGCGATGCAACACTGCCAGTATCACGGTAACGACCAATGGTACGAGAAACAAAAGATTTATTCACATTTAAATGCTGGAGGGCTCTAACGATAGCCACTTGTGTTTTTCCACCCAAATATAAAGCAATCACACTATCACGCTTGAGTTCCATCACGAATAACTTTTTTCTGAATGCAATAGATCAAAATGCTTTTGTAAGCTTGTAAACAATAAAATGAACTGTCACTGAAATAAATCTGTCAGCTATCTGACTAGCGGTTTAGAAATGATAGCAACCTGAAGTTGGTTGCAATACATATCAGCCACCCTGTATATACACTTATTGATATTTGTATTGTAAATCAAATAAATCCCCATATTTATCCCCTCACCTTAGAGAGGAGGGTATATATCATTTTTTTATTTATGAGCACGATTCATCGTAGGGATGATATGTAATCACCCTGTGGAGTGTTTGAAAAGGTAGACAACTTTAAAAGGCAGACAACTTCGAGTAATAAACCACGAAGAATGAGTAGAAGCTCTGTGCAGTGATGGCTCAGAAAACGGTGTGGAATAGCGCAACAGTAGGAGCAACTGCAAAGATACTGTGGGGTGACCCAAATGAAAAGAATGCAGGACATGCAGGGAAAACATCGACACGATGGAACATTTTCTGTGTCACTGCCCGGTTTTCACACATGCAAGATCACTACATTTCGGGTCCGACATATTGCCAGACTTGACTCATCTTAGAGGATATGACTGGAAGATACTGAGAAAATACATACGTGTCTAGTAGCGATTTTCTGTAACTCGTGAGGTATAAAAAATCATAAATAAGGAGCGCACAACATGCCGAACCACTGGCTTAAGTGTATGTCCATGGACATGAGACGTTTAAATCTCTCCTCTCTTCAAACTAACCTAACAGTGACAAACGAAAAAAATCACTAGGTGTACGTTTTTCATATTTTTTGTTAGTGCTTTTAACGTTTTTCGCACATTTACAAGATCAATTCTGGCAACATAAAGAAATTATACTACTCTGTAGTATCAACATGTGTATACATAAAAAATCGAGGTTTTTGATACGTTTGAACAGAAATAATAAATATAAATAATAATAAAATAATTATTTTATTTGAAAAACATTAACATTGATTTGTGGCGCACATGTTAAATAAATATTTCTCAAATAAAATATTTGTTTACAAACAAATAAAAATTATTGTTGAGAAAGTTCTTTAATATATTTTATTTAAAATAATTTAAAACTTTGGTGTGAATGTTTTGAATTTATAGTTATGCAAGATTATACGATTTCAATTATAAAAGAATTTATAATTTAAAATTTCTTAAAAAAATTACTTTGAATTACTGAAAAACTTGCATTAAGTTTAAGGTATTGATATATATATCCCCTCACCTTAGAGAGGAGGGTATATATCATTTGCTACGAGACACAAGTGTAACACGTCGAAGGAGTGACCTAAGACTCTAAGTATGTTCGGCGAATATCGGTTTAGGGTCATTTTAAGTCGAATGAGGAATGTCCGTCCATCTGTCTGTCTGGCTGGATGGTGCGCACGATAACTCTCGAAAGGAGCAACCGATTGACTTCAAATTTGGTATGTGGTAATATTTTCTTCTATCTCCGGCTAAGTTCGAAGATGGGCAATATTGGTTCACTCCTCCTAGTACCTCCCCCACAAAGGGTTAAAATTTAGTGAAATATTGATTATTTAATAACTTCTATACTACTTATTTCAATCCTCTGAAATTCTACACATAGTATTAGTTTATTAGTCACAATTACCTCGAGAAAAATGGGCGTTATTGGCACCCCCTTTTGGTACCTCTCACAATAATGCACCATTTTACAAAAGCAGTTAAAGTTGTTAACGCAATTTAAATTGATAATAATTTAATTATAACAATAAAAAATAATTTTCTAATTTTTTTAGGGACTCAAGGTGAGGGGATTCATAAGTCGGTTTTCCCGACTGAACTTTCTTACTTGTTTTTGAATACATAAAACAAAGAAATCTTTATTTCAGAAATAATATTCCAAATAAAAGAATAATTGAGTGGAAACTAAGATTTGTTTATAACTATATCTACAAAAATATATAATATTTGTTTGTGCCAAATATTACGTATTTAGAGTGTGCCCTTAACATATATGTGATTCAAGCAGATTATGGTTGGGACAATATACTACAGAAGCGGTTTTTCAGCGTGTATCTATCCACTTATGTTCGTCTCCTAGATTTACAAATTTCAGTTTTCAGTTCTGCAGTTTAAATTTTATTAAAATTTCACAAAAGTTCTCCTACAATAGTTCTCCTAGTGTGCGGGAATTTTTTTTTAGTTTTAGTTTTCCAAAATTCATTGTAGTTTTTGTGATACAGAGCTCCAGAGTTACCTATCTCAAGGATTTTTCTCAAATTTACCATTTGTTAAATTATCCATATCTTGTTAACCGCGTCGCATATTTTGAAGATATGAACACCAATGAAAAGGTCTGATACTCCTTTTGGTGGAAGGTTGCGAAAATATGGAATATATCCTTAATCCTTGAATATCCTGAACAAGTATCAACTTATATAATTAGTTTTTTTGGTACTATATGGTCAAACTGTTATGAACTGACTACGAAAAACTCAAAATTGAACCTTGATGGACCTAAAAGATATAGCAATTTTATTGAGCCAATTTTATAATTTTTCTTGTATTGTGTAATTTCTTGTATATGTAGAATTTTAGATTCTTCGGCTGGACTAGTGTAGCTTCTAAATGGCTTGACCAAAAAAAATAAGGATAATTATTGATACTTTTCAGGATATTCATGCATTAGGGATATATTCCATATTTTCGCATCTTTACACCAAAAAGAACTTAAATATTTCATTCCGCAACATTGAAGAGGACTAGCAGAGCTTTTCTTTGGTGACGCGGTTGAGAAGATATGGCTAATTAAAAAATGGTAATTTTGAGAAAAATCCTTGAGGAAGGTAACTTTGGAACACTGTACCACAAAAATTACAATGAATTTTGAAAAATTTTTATTAAATCAAAAGCGGTAATTTTTAAATGTGTGTTTCTTGATTCATTTGCTTTGCATTAACGAATCAAGAATTTTATAAGATACATGTTTCATTATTTATTTATATATTTATACCTGACAAAAGTCTGGGGTACAGGTAATTATACGTTTGTTTTGGCGGAATGAAATTGGGCTCCAGGAAAATACACCCCAATATGTTTATGAAAATGGGCCCCAAAAAATTACATGTCAAACAACAACAGTTTTGTTGGGGTCTTCATTTAATTTTTTGTCCGGTTTTTGGGGCTTAATTTAATTTTGTCTGCTTTTTGGGGCTTATTTTCATCTATAAATTAAGAAACAGGAGAGGCTACGCATAAAAGATTAGCTCCGCGTAGCCAACTTTGGATCCTGTCCATAGGAAAAAGTCCTAAACAGAGGCCGAAGGCCGTAGGCCGACCGCACAGTAAAAGATTTATGGTTAGAAAATGGGTTCATAAAAGTGTATTATTACTTACTACCCAGATTTACGAAGAGAAAATTTCTTAGTTTTGTTGGGGTGCATTTTCATTTTATGCTGTTTTTTCTGATTGGGGTGTAATTTCCTAAAGCACTTTTTGTAGCGAATATAGGCCCCAAATTTGGGGCGCTATTTAATTTTCAATTTGGGGTGCATTTTCTTGTGGCTCAACTTCCGGCCGCCGTTTGTTTTAGACCAGATGTTTGTAAGGCCCTAAAATATTGGAGGTAGACTCACCGTTAATTATACCCATTGACTCAGAATCGATCTACACTTATATTTCTTATTGTTTAGCAAATATTTATGAAATTTAGCAGAGATGAATTTGTGAATCTAAGCGCCATAAAAATGGAAATCATTGAAATATAATTTTAATTAGGAGAAACAACAGAAACAAATTTGTGATGAAAACAGTGGAAAAAGCAACCAAATTTTTGAATAAAACTGAAAACGTTCTAATTCTGAATGCAGACAAAGGCAATGTCACAGTGGCCATGGACAAAAAAGACTACGAGGAAAGGATGATCGAAATTTTAGGAGATATCCTGACCTACCAGAGAATAAATAAAGACCCAACACTCTGTCTCCAAAGAAAGAACAATGAGTTAGTAGAAGAGTTACTCAGACAAAATGCAATATCATCAATAGAGAAGAAAAATCTAAAAACAGAAGTCGCCACCGCCCCGAGACTATACATATGGGTTACCCATGATACATAAAAAGGGATACCCCTTAAGGCCTATTTGTTCCTCAGTCAATTCACCTTCAATGAAACTATGTAAGTACTTAGTGAACATCTTAAAACGACTTACACAAAATCCGAAGTACAATGTCAGGGATTCTGTGCAAAAAAAATTAAAAACTTGACTATCAAACAGTATGAAAAGTTTGTATCTTTTGACGTCAAAGCGCTTTTCCCAAGCATACCCGTCGACCTTACAGTGAAAGTTATAGAGGATAGATGGCTGGAAATAGAAGAATTTACGAATATGACAAAGAGCCTATTCCTACGAATTCTTAAATTTTGCATTATGGAGAACAGATATTTTAAATACGAAGACAAATTATACAAACATAAGAAAGGACTACCGATGGCTTCACCGGCTTTTCCAGTAGTAGCGGATATAGTTATGGAGAAACTACTTGACACCTGTATGGATAACTTGACAACAAAACCTAGAATTATGACCAAATATGCTGACGACCTATTCGCAATAGTTCCGGAGAGTGCTATAAATATAACATTGACAACCCTCAACAGCTTCCAAAATAATATGAAATTCACAATGGAGATGGAAGAAAATAATAAAATACCGTATCTTGACACAATCGTAATAAAAAATGGCGATAAATTGGATATATCGCGTGTTTTTTTTAGGGGTATAGAACTTCGAATTGAAATAAAACACAAGAAAATCGTTTTAAGGTCCATCAATTTGACTTTATTGGAAGGATAATTCTATGCCATTAATGTTTAAATATGATTTCGGGCATGTGGCCGCCGCGGCTGGCTCGAATAAAGCCAATTCTACAGGTCCAATTTTCAACCACTTTTTCGAGCATATGGGGCCGTATGTCGGCAATAACGCCACGAATGTTGGCTTCCAATTCCCCTAACGTTTCTGGTTTGTTGGCGTAGACGAGCGACTTCACATATCCCCAAAGAAAATAATCCAATGGTGTCAAATCACACGATCTTGGTGGCCAATTGACAGGTCCGCGAAATTATGCGCTCATCGAATGTTTCCTTCAATAAATCGATTGTGACGTGGGCTGTGTGGCATGTAGCGCCGTCTTGTTGGAACCACAACTCATCCACATTCATGCCATCCAATTCGGGAACAAAATAGTCGGTTATCATGGCTCTATACCGGTCTCCATTAACGGTATTGCTGTGCACGGTGGCGAATCGATTCATTCGGGTCCTCTTCAACACTTTGCTCTACAGCGGCAATTGTTTCTTCGGTGCGCACTGTTTGACGTCTCTGCGGATGCGTATTATCACATAGAGTAAACGTAGTGCGAAAACGATCCATGGTTAACCGAATTAATTGCTCTGATGGACGATTATGTCGACCATAAAATGGACGGAGCTTGCGGTAAACTTCGCGAACTGAACCAATATTTTCGAAATAAATTTGCACGATTTGCAAGCGTTGTTCTTTTGTCAACCTGTTCATGATGAAATGGCAAACCAAACTGAACATAAATGACATTAGAGTTGCCAGATTTGACCACAAAATGCCAGTTTTATCTCTATTCGAAAAACAAAGCTGTAAAAAAAACACCCTTTAGATTGGTACCAGAAAGAAACAGCATCCGGGAGAATAATGAGCTATTTCTCAAAACATCCGAAGAGAATAATAAAAAACACAGCAAAAAACCTGATAAACAGAATTCTGTCTATTAGTGACGAGAAGTTTCAGCAGCAAAACAAAATAAAAATCAAGAATATATTACATAATAATAATTTTCCAAAAAACCTCACGAAGCAACTAATATCCAGTTTTAAACCAAAGCAGCATAATAACGGCACAATAAAAGTGGACAAAACATTCAAATCCTGATATATATTCAAGATATATCTGAGCGAATTGCCAATGAGATTTCATGTGAAGGCAATGACTCGGAAGCATGTAAAAGAGTCAACGTTGGTACAACCAAAAACAAGTTAAAAACTAGAATATCTGGGCATAAATCAGATCTAAAAATTCGGAATAATGAAAATTCATCAAAAACGGCATTAGCGGCCCACTGTGCGAGAGAAAATCACCATCCATATGCATTTTTCCTACCAACGGGAAATATCCGAACCACGTTCTTGCCTCGATACTTTTTGAAAGCAAGGGAGAATGTCAAGTGAGATAATGCTACAAAAAAGCTTTGGCTGCGAATCTAACTAAGCGCACTTGAACTATATTCATATGTAGGATCCAAATAAATGTTATAGATTTGAAAAATATTATATCTGTAGCAAAATATATGTTTTAAAATGTTGATTTGAAATATATTTTCTTTCAGTGCTAACGTATCAAAACGGCGTCTTTTCTACGTTTAGTATCTAAAACAAGTCTTAGTTCGATTGTAACTCTTTAGGTATAAAAAGATCATAAATAAGGAGCGCACGAACCACTGGCTTAAGTGTATGTCCATGAACATGAGACGTTTAAACGTCTCCTCTCTTCAACCTAACCTAACCTAACCTAGTTCGATTGTGATAAAATTGTAGGATGTGACACCCCGGCACGAGCATTTATTTGCGACATTGCTGGCCACAATGCATTAGTTGGCTGCATAAAATGCTATCAGAAAGGTGAACGGAAAAACAATGTCACCGTTTTTTCTTCAGAAGCTTCGTCCTTAAGGACTGATGAAGATTTTTACACACGACGTCAAATAGAGTTCCACAAAAGGAGACATATTCACAGTCTGGGCTGTTTGGAGGAGTCTGGAATACATATGATAACTCAATTTCCACTTGAGCCGATGCATTTGGTAGATCTTGGCGTGACTAAAAAAATGATTTGTTTATTAATCGATAATAAGTCAGAAGTACCAACGACTACTACGATAAAAAATGAGATTTCGCAAAAATTAATAAATTTGTCGGCACATGTACCAAGGGAATTCCAACGAAAACCCAGAGGAATTGAGGAATTATCAATGTGGAAACCGACAGAATTTCGCAATTTTATACTATATTATGGACTACTAGTGGAAGACGTTTTCTTTTATGAAATGCTGTTGCTCCAGGTAGCATATAGATTGCTGTCAACGCCCAAACACTATGAAGCAAATGTGAATTCCGCTAACGAATGCTACAATAATTTGTACACAATTTTTATAAAATTATTGGCGAATGTAGCGTTGTGTTAAATATAATTTAAGAAGACAAACAATATAATTTAAGAAGACATTCCTTCCTGTAGCGAGTATTGTCAGTTACGAACGAATAGGAATTTGATTCCAACGAGTGAGGTTTTTCGCGGATTTTCAGACCGGTTTTCCCGAATTAATCGATAAGTGCAAAAAAAGTTCAATCAATGTTCGCGGAATATTGTTTTATCGCGTGTTACAATTCATTCCTATTCGTTCGTAACTGATAGATTTTGACGTTTCGGCCTGAAGGAATGTCTTCTTATATTATATTTGTCTTTGGTTTATACCAATAAAGGTTACAGGATTTTCTGACGAAAACCAAGGATTTCTTAAAGGCACAAAAGTTATAAATCTATGACCATTTTATGAAATTCCGGTGGACTCTACGGCCATTGGGATATACGTTGGAGATGTTGATATAGCCGAAGAAGAATGCTTCGAAATAAAAAACATTTATTGTAAGATGGCAGTGTTTCCTTATAGTAATTCATACTTATTTATGCCTATGCTTCATACATGCTCATAATACTATAAAAACAAAGATGTTAAAATTATAAATCAAAAGTTCCGCTAGAAAAAACTGTCCACAAAATACTACAAATCTTGATCTAAATCGGGCTCTAAAAATCGCAGACAAATGGCTGACAAAGCTAATAAAATTGTTTGGCTCAAATAAAAGGTAAGTAAAGTTAATTAAATTTCACAGCACAACACATGATTTTGGGACTCAATTCTGAGAATTTGACGTGAAAGTAGCCAGCAAAGTAGCAAGTTTGCTCAATTAATAATTTAATGGCCATACGATTTTTTTTTGTTTTAACACGGTTATATCTCGTGCAAAAAAAGTTCAATCAATGTTCGCGGAATATTGTTTTATCGCGTGTTACAATTCATTCCTATTCGTTCGTAACTGATAGATTTTGACGTTTCGGCCTGAAGGAATGTCTTCTTATATTATATTTGTCTTTGGTTTATACCAATAAAGGTTACAGGATTTTCTGACGAAAACCAAGGATTTCTTAAAGGCACAAAAGTTATAAATCTATGACCATTTTATGAAATTCCGGTGGACTCTACGGCCATTGGGATATACGTTGGAGATGTTGATATAGCCGAAGAAGAATGCTTCGAAATAAAAAACATTTATTGTAAGATGGCAGTGTTTCCTTATAGTAATTCATACTTATTTATGCCTATGCTTCATACATGCTCATAATACTATAAAAACAAAGATGTTAAAATTATAAATCAAAAGTTCCGCTAGAAAAAACTGTCCACAAAATACTACAAATCTTGATCTAAATCGGGCTCTAAAAATCGCAGACAAATGGCTGACAAAGCTAATAAAATTGTTTGGCTCAAATAAAAGGTAAGTAAAGTTAATTAAATTTCACAGCACAACACATGATTTTGGGACTCAATTCTGAGAATTTGACGTGAAAGTAGCCAGCAAAGTAGCAAGTTTGCTCAATTAATAATTTAATGGCCATACGATTTTTTTTTGTTTTAACACGGTTATATCTCGTATACCGTAAGGAATATCTTTTTTGTGTCTGATATTGTAGATATTGAATAGGAGAAAAAAATGCGGAACAAACCTACCCGAAAAAGGTGCATCCAGTGTCACACTACCTATTACAAACATAAAACTTAAAAATTTTAATTTTTGAGATTTTTATGGCACTTTTTTCTGGTAGGTTTGCTCCGCATTTTTTCTCCAATTCCGTACGGTATACCAAGATATAAACGTGTTAAAATATAGAAAAATTGATAAAAATCCACCTTGTGAAAAAAGTTCGTATGCCCAATAAATTATTAATTGAGCCAACTTGACTAAATTAATAAAGCAGAAGTTCTTTTTTTGTTCTACTTTCACGTCGAATTCTCAGAATTGAGTCCCAAATGAATGAGTTGAAAAATGGTGTAATGCGTTTGTTTCCCATTATAGAACTATTTCATATGGCCTACGGAAATGTGGATAATTTATTATAGTCTAGTAAACGGACTGAAGTACACTTTCAGAGTAATGTTTTATGTAGCTCTTGTATGCATACAAATTTTATTAGCCCTTTTCTGTCGATAGCCATATGAAAGTGTAAAGTGAATATTTTGCTATACTGATATAACCCTGTAATACGCATTAACAACTAAAGCTCTTATAAGTAGGCGCATAAAAATAAAAATGGTTTTTGTATTAATTTAATTTCCATTAGAGTTACATGATGATATAAAGAGACAGCATCAAGATATGCATACTCAATACGATGCTATCAAACAAATTGATACCAACATTCGAGCTCAAAACGAAATTGTGGCAGGAGAGCTGGCCCAAGTTAAGGTTTTCTTGCAATAACTTATAAACGACAAGGCGGCAGAAAAAAGTATGATCAATGTGTTTCCTATCCCAGACACGGCAGGATTAGAAAATCTGGAAATGAAACTCCTCGACATGGACGAGGAGTTAAAACTTATTGATTTAGTGAAAAAAATTATCCATAGAGGAAGTATTGTAAAAAATTTACATAATCTAATTGGTACAGATATAATCAAAAATTATAATTATGACGGCATACAACATAAGGAAGCCTTTAAAGCATATGTTAATATAGATAATCTATTTTTTAAAGCTGTGGAGTCAGAAGTCATTACATACAATTATAAATTTGCCATAAAAAAGCATTTGAAATTGAAAAAAATAAAATATATAAAGAAAAGTGTTTAAAATTAAATAATAACTAAAATGAATTTTAAATAATTTGACTACAAAAAATTTCTAAATGAACTAAAATATTTTTTTATATTATCTAATACTCGTATTACAAAATGTTTTAAGAAAATAAATCTGTATTTAATATACTGAATAAAATGAATAATTGTATTGTAGTTTAATATCAATGATCTTAATAATCATGGGTTTTTATTTTTGGTAAAGGAAATGTTGGTTTGTTTCAGGCCTTCCCTTCTTTAGGAAATAACTTAAAAAAAAATCAATAACTTAAGAAATGATCTTGGGTGAGGCTAAATTTAAAAAATGTAAATGATGTATGCTGAAAAAAATTCACATATGTTTTTTTGATGATTTAATGACATTTTGGAGGCCTTATTAAATACATTTTTTGGAAGATCTTCTTAAGTGCCTTTTTTACTAGCTCCTCTTAAAGGCCTTCTGCGGAAGGCCTTCTTTTTGAGTTTTGGAAATATGCATTCTGGAATGCATGTGCTTAAAGGACTCAGGTGAGGCCTTCTTTCATAGGCCTTCTAGAATACATTTAAATAGAAGCGAGAGGCAAGACATTGCTGTCCAATCTTACTCCGTGTTAATTTTAAATGAGTGCCGAATGCAGCGCACATGCCTACCGGCTCCCTTAGAGGCCTTCTATAGGGCATTGCGTGCGCCTGTGTGATTGGTAGGGAATAGTTGTGTGTGTTTTTTCTGTTTACCTGTTATATACAAATAATTATTTATACCTATTTATTTAATAATATTTAAAAATCTGCGACAATAATAAATAACATTAATTTCTGTTTAATAATTATTAAACAGAAATGAATGTTAATTAATTTACAATTATAATTGTAGAACATCCCTGATGAAGCAATTCAAGGAAATTGCGAAATATCGGAAAAATAAAGTTTAAATTTGAATAACAATTATATCCTAAAATTGACCTCGAGCTTGACTATTACTTAAAACAATTTGGATATTAAAAAGGTCGAGTAAAAACAAACTTATGAAAAAGAAACAACATTGATAAAATGTAACAATATTTCTTTTTATTCTGCTCTGATGGTATGGTTTCATATATGTATCTTATTATACCCTACACAACACTGTGGTACAGGGTATCATGACTTTGTGCATTTGTTTGTCAGTCGATTTAGCCATGTCCGGCTGTCTGTCCACGTTTTCTTGTAATCAAAGTGCAGGTCGTATTTATGGTCCGCTTGTGATGAATTTAGCACAGTGCTCTTTTTTGGCCCAAGGACCATCCCTATTCAAAAAATGGTCAAAATTGGTTCAGATTTAGATATAGCCCCCATATATATGTTACCACCGATTTGACATGTAAGCGCTGTAGAAATTGTATTTTATATGAGATCAGTACGAAATTTGGCATAGAGAGTTTGTCTTAGTACATGAATGAAAACTGCTAAATTCGGGGGAAATCCGTTCAGATTTAGTTATAGGCCCCATATACCGATTTGACATATAAGCGCTGTAGAAGTCGTGTTTTATATCCGATCAGTACGAAATTCGGCAGAGAGAGTTTTCTTATTACATATATGAAATCTTATCGCAATGCCCATTTTCGCATTGTTTGGGAGGGGTAGGGTAGTATATAGTCTGACTTCTGCCCTTCCTTACTGGTTTTTTAATTGTTGTATATCCAATTTCGTTGACAACAGCAATTTTTATTGTAATATATAGCTGTTTTTTAATTCAAAAAATGAAAAATAGTTTAGTGCTTTTCACGCTTTTTGCACTGGAATTTTACGAATTTTCAATTTTTCATAACGCTTTGCGTCTGAAAATTTGGCACCACAGATTGTTATCGAGTGTTATACTCGTACCCTTATGTTAGAATATTTGAGCAAGTTAATATTGTAAGTAAGTCAATTACATATTCCTTCCGATTTGTAATCAAACTGCTATAGGAGCTTTATTTAACATCCAGTCGGTATGAAATGTGTCAGGAATAGCTCGACATTGTTCCCAAAAATTCAATGCCAGTTTTCTTTGATGTACTCAATGAAAGATTTCATAATGATATGATGGATTTTCTGTTAATATTTTCTCCTTTTCCAGACCTTTGGCATAGACTCCAGCCATGATAATGATGCCGTCATAACGGATTTAGTCAATCGAATAAAAAACAAAAATAAAATAAATCTTGATAATATTATCGAAAGACAAAATGAGGAAATTTCGAAAATGAAAGCGGAAATACTCACAGAAATGGATGAACAAAATGCAATCTTAATGGAGAATATCGCAAAGCAGAATGAAAAAGCTGAAGCAATATTTAAATTGATGAGGGAAATAATTCGAAATCAAAACAATGAGCCGGACCAAGAGCTTCTTTCGCAACTCGAACAAATGAAGCTGCAAAAAAGCGATTCCGATTTAATACTCATTAATTATAAAGCAGAAAATGAAAAACTGCTCACAGATATAAAGCAGCAGCAACAACAAATCGATCAGCTAAAAGGAAGTGAGAAGACATGTAATAAGAGTAATGGTATGCCCGAAGAAGAACAAAAAGGGTTAATCAAGACATTTGAAGAACTCCACGATGAGATATCCCAAAACAAACCCATTGTCATTCAAAGACGTATAGATGGATCTGAGGATTTCGCCCGCACTTGGCATGAATATAAAATGGGTTTTGGGAATAGTTCGAACGAGTTTTTCATAGGACTCGAAACTTTATATAAATTAACTAACAATCGTTCCTATACTCTAAGAATTGACTTGGAGGACCGGGAACACGAACGCCGTTTTGCCGAATACAATCATTTTGTTATTGACAATGAAAACGACGAATACAAGTTATCAAGTTTGGGCCAATATTCGGGTAATGCTGGAAATTCCTTAGCACATCATTTGGGTAGTAAGTTCTCAACGAAGGATAAGGATAATGATGCCTGGGTAGCAAGTTGTTCTTTATTACACGGTGGAGGTGGAGGATGGTGGTTCAGCAATGATTGCGGTTACAGGTAATTTTCAAAATTCAAATATAACGAATCACAAATAGAAATTTAAAACAAACGTCTTTAAGTAGACAAATAATCTTATGTTGTCGTTATTACATCTTTATTACTTCTTGAACAAAAGCTTTACTCTATAATTTAAATTCAAATATTTTAAGCGTTTCACAAACAGATATTTGCGCCACACAAATGTTATATTTGTATATTATCAAAATAACTTCTAAACTATTTAGGAATATTTGAAAATGAAAACAATTGAGAAAAATTTTCGATAAATTTAAAGGATGACTAATCAGAAAAATGTCTGCCTCAATATACAAACATACATATACAACTTTGTGGGTTGTTTGTCATTCAAATTCAGTCATATTCCAGCGTACTGAATTGAGTTCTTCTCATAAAATAAAAAAAACAGTTTGAACAAGAAATCCGATAGACGAAATCAGAATGTTTAGGTTTCGTCTTTAAAATAAAAGAAAGTAAATACGGCCTTAAGTTTGGCTACCACTGTTCACATTCCAGAGTATAACAAAGAAAATTGGAAAATTTATGAAAAATGCATATAGAGGAAGATCTTTGTATGGGATCTTCATCAAAATGTACACCTTTGATGATCGTTATTCCTTTGAATGGTTTTGGGTAATAATAAACTGAAAATTATCAAATTTCAGTCTGATCAGTGGAAATTTGTGGTCTATTTGGTGTCGAGAAGTCAAATCGGGCGGTGGCTTAATATGGGTTTAACAAATTGCACCGATATTGCCGCTACTCAGTCCCAAATGAACTGCAGGTTTAAGAAGAGTTGTACTAAATTTCAGTCATCCAGCTCAATTATTTTAAATTGCAGCGTGATTATTACCGACGGACAGACCGGCGACGGTAATGAACAAAAGAGAATATATCGCTAACTTGCGTCAAAAGTGACATAACTCAAAATTTTTAAGATAAGTAACTTTAAGTGTAATCAGATAAGTGACATAAAATAATATGATTTTTAAATATAGTTCTCTAAATAATCAACATTTTATTCAATATTATCAATGTCGGACTGACCACGAACTTGTCATTTAAAAAACAAAAACAATATGAAATAATATGTTTAAAAACGCTGGAATTAACCGAAATATGATTGTTTACTCATAAACTAAAATTCGCTTACATGAATTTATGGATATTTTCAAAATTCGCATTTCTGTAGGACAATTTCAACATTTTAAAATTTTGATTTATGTCACTCATGAAGTAAGTGAGCGATATATTCTTTATGGGGTTCCTGATCAATACTTCAAGGTGTTTCTAATAGAATGACAATGTTAGTTTAAGCCCACTCTATGGCGGAGGACATACTTGGACCGACATTGCGGCTATTCAATTCCAAGTGATCATATAGTTGATGTATATATTTGTACTAAATTTAAGTCATCTAGATCAAATATTTTAAATTGTAGTTTGATTTCAACAGACGGAGTGACAGACGGGAATTGCTACATTATCTTAGAATTGTAAGACGATTAAGAATATATAACAGTCGAATTTGCTTAATTGAAAACGGGAAAATTCAGTGCATTTGTTTCATTTATCCGAGGTTTTCAATAATGCGAAGTCCGGATAAATGAAATATGCCTCAATTAACCGAAGTTCGGATAATTATGTATTCTTTATAGTGTCTCTTATCAATATTTCAAGGTGTTGCAAGTAGAATGTCAAAGTTAGTATACCTCCATCTAAATCGTGTTAGAATTTTACGATGGCATACAAATTGTAGTTTTTTAAGAAAAAATATTTGTTTAGTCATGAATAATATAAACAAGTAAAGACGGTCTTAAGTTTGGACATGCCGAATCGTATGTACCCCCCACCATGGATCGTATGTGAATGGTTATGGATACAAATAATTTCATATTATCAGATTTCAGACCGATTCGTTAAAATTTTTGGTTTTTGTTGCGTTACGAAGTAAAATCTAGAGGGACCATTTGTATGGGGGCTATGGCGACTGTTGTTCGTGTGAAACGTTCTGGCTATATACCAATTTTCAGCCTGATCAGTTGAAGTTTGCGGTCTCTATGGTGTTAAAATGTCTATCGGACAGATGATATATATGGAGACTACATCAAAAAATGGACCAATTTTGTCAATTTTTCAATTATTTGAGAATGTAGCGCGATTACAACAGACGGAGAGAATGCCGGACAGACGGGAATTTCTAAATCATCTAAGAATTTTAAGACTGTTAAGAATATATATACTTTATGAGGTCTCTGATCAATATTTCAAGGTATTACAAATATAATGACAATGAAGAACTTTACGAGGACATACAAATTGTAGTTTTTTAAGAAAAACTACGTTTTTAGTCTTGAATAATATAGACAAGAGTTTTCCAACTATCGTAACTACTCTTAGAACCAAAGACATATAAGATTGTAAAAAGTAAATAATAGAGGCATTATCCATAATAATTTCAGAAGATTTATTGACTTGATTCTCATCGGTAAAGTGTACGTGGTTTGTTTAAAATATAGCTGACCTATTATTTTTCTCAAAAAAATTTTTTTGTTCATTAAGAACAAATTGTATCCCCTCAGATATAATAAGTACACTTGTGCCAACGATTATTCTAATCTTCGGAGCACTTGGGACAATAACTTTTTTGTACAACCTTTAGCTCTTTAGGCGATGCTGGGTATATTTCTTTAATCCTTGCAATTATCCGTCCTTCCATGAGTCATTTCTTGGTTTTGCAAACAGGTAAAAAGTCACCGGGAACAAGTCCGTGAGACATGAATACGGGTTCTTTTAATGCAAAATATGTCTAACAAGTAATGAAGTGTGCGCATTAATGTGGTAAAATATCCTTGAGTTGTTGTTGCAATTTCTGGTATTTTTATTTCTCTATTGCTTCACGCAAATGGCGAATTGCCTAAAAGTACTATTCCTATACTATACAACAAACCATTTGAATCGAAGAAAACAGTGAATAAATCTATTGAACGAACTTGGCCTGCTTTTGGGTTTTGAGTCTTCTGGCAGTTTTCATTGCGATTGGGCATTGTTTTCGATGTCATAACTATACAGAGGAGAACCACGTTAATTGTACATAAAAATTGCCTAGAGTCTCCGATTTTAATGAAGCTTGGTGGAAATATAAAATACGGTGCTCTAATATGGGATATAAAATTTTATTGTAAGTCTTCAAAACTATGGGAGATATGTATGTTTATTTAAACTTTACAAATTGGGCAAAAATATCTTGTATTCGAATGCTCATAACTTTTGCTCTATGGGTGATATTTAAATACTTTGTTCCGACCTAGATTCCTAAAGACTTCTGCTATAGTAATCTCGAGGTGGATACTGTTTGGAAGCTGTATTACTTACATTTTTAAAACACTAATTAAAATATAGATTTTTTTAAAAAGTAATATATTTTATATTGAAAATTTTTGGACCAAATATGAATAGTCGTTGACATTATTCAACAGATTCTGAGCGATCCGCATTGGACGGTCCTTTTGTCAAAATAGGAAAAAAATCGCCAATTACACCTATAGACATCTAACATTTATATCTAGCAAAAACAAACTATAAATGCAAAACGTCTGCTAGAGTCAATATGTGTTGGGGACATATCGTCGCTTGTATGACCAACTGGCGGAACTGACAATTTTTCGGAAATTAAGTCAGGGGCCACCATTGGATTTGCCTAGTCATATTTGAAGCATGTTGCAATTAACGTTATCTCCAAAAACGGTAACATATTTTCAACATATCTGGAAATATGTCACCTAAAATTGCATTTTTCAGAAATTACTTTATTTTTTTTAAGAATATTTAGAAAGAGGAAGTTTTGTACATAACAAGAAAAACAAACTGGAAATTGTATAATAAATATTACTCCATGGGGAGAAGCGACATTGTCTCAAAAACAGAAAATCTGCTCTCCTGACAGCTTTGAAACTGTTAGTTACGCCAGTTGGTCATCCTAGCAACGATATGTATGTACATTTATAAAAAAGAAAATCCGGTGTATGTAGTCCGCGAAATTTGAAAAGCTTCCGTTTTTTGAACAAATCTCGTATATGTATTTTTTAGTAAAAGTATATTCATAATGAATGAAATTATTAATGACACTTTCGTCTCTTTTCACAGTAATCTGAATGGACACTATAAAAAGTACGGAAACAGAGCCAATTCGGAAAATGAAATTATTTTGTGGTATCATTTCAAAGGCTTTTATCACTCTCTGAAATTTGTGGAAATGACGCTTCGTCCCAATTAATGTGTGTCGAGAAGGTTTGCCAATGCCAAGACTCCTGTGGGATTATGCAGTAAACGGATGATGCAATCAAACATATATCTTTATTTGTAAATAAATTATATTTGCAAACAATGTCCATATTAACAAATATGCAAAACCGTTAGTCGATGTTGAGCGGAGCGAGGATCAGAGGTAAGTTGGTGAAATTTGACTAACGCTAAGTAACAAGTAAACTTCGTAAAAAAGTGTTTATCCGAGCGAAACAGAGTGTCCAGTGATTTTATGGAGGAATTTCGTTTCTTTATATGAATGAAGGAGAGTCAGTCAGTGTTATATCGCAATATACTGCTACTCTCCGGATCCTGTCCCTCCCTCCAACACCATTCCTGCAAATGAAGCTAGTGCCACGTGAAACTTCGCACCAACAAAAGCTCATTCTAGATAGGCAAAATAGGTGCCTCTTCGCTCAACCCAAGACATATTAAAAACGATCCAATCCGAACAGCGATCCGGCTCCGCTAGGACTTCCTGATGCAAATGATGCAAACGTAATTAATTTAAAACCAACTAAATTATGTTTTTGAAATATATACTCCAATATTGCTTATTTTAATCCGAACTACTAACAACAACAAACAATTATTTCCTTACACAGTACTGCATTTTTTAGCTCATTGACTTGGGACTCAATTCTGAGAATTGGACGTAAATGTAGCCCCAAAAATAAGAACTTCTGCATCATTCGTTTAGTCAAGTTGGCTCAATTACGAATTTAATGGCCATACGATTTTTTTTTGCTCAAGGTGGATGTTTAGCACTTGTTCTATATTTTTTCTCGGTATACGGTACGGAATATCTCTTTTATGTCTGAAGTAACAATGATATAGACCCGTAAAAAGTGCATACAGTACCTTAAAAATCGCAAAAATATTCTGTTCTGTTTTATAATATTCTGTTTTAATGTATCGCGTATTACGTATACGTATTTTTCAATAGTTTACTGACAAATATTTTATGAGTTTGTGGGCATTTTTGCGATAAAGGCACTGTATGCACTTTTTTCGGGTAGGTTTGTTCTGCTTTTTTTCTCTTATTCAATATCTACCACCTTGCTTCAGACACAAAAGAGATATTCCGTACGGTATACCGCAAAAAATATATACATATATGTATAGGAAAAGTGCAAAAAATCCCATTGAGAAAAAAATGCGTATGGCCAAAGAAAAGTGCAAAAAATCCCATTGAAATGCAATTGGCCATTAAATTACACTGTGCTAGTCCAAAAATGTAACAGGAAGGAGACCCTATGGATAGACCTTTATCGACCATGCTGAATCCAGTGGCATTATCCGTTTTTCTATGTTAGCTCTTGTTTTCGCGATATTCGACCACAAATTTTGTTGGAAAGTCGGAGAAGTGACTTATCTCTTTGGTTATTTTGAAGTGGAAGGAAGACTTCGGAATATACGCTTCAGTTCAAAGATCAAAATAAAGGGAACATTTAGACATTTTTTTTATCTCAATACAGTCGTCCACGCTTCTCACCCCCTTACCACCGAAAAAGTTCAATGAAATCTTATCATAGCGTTGAGAATAATATGGCTCGCAAAGAAATACTATAAGTCCTTTCTCAACTTTTTTATGAGAATTTAGAAAAATTCGAGTTATTACACAATTTGTGTATTTTGCTGCTCATAGCAGAAAATTTTTGAAATAAAATTGTTTGACTTCAATTTTTGTAAATTATTTTTGGTTAGTGTTAATGGAAATTTCAAAGGTAACCAACAAAACCTGCTAAATTGTGAGACCTGTTATGTTTCATAAATATGTTGAAAGGAGACTCATAGTAATTTTTCGCGAGGGACATTTTTTCAAAGACACAAACTAAAAATGTCGGCGATTTGTATGATTTGATTGCACTTTTTCGGGGGTAAAGAGCTGAGAAGCGTGGTTGACTATTTTGAGAGAAATAATTCTCGTTGGGTTCCCTTTATTTCGTTCTTTGGATTGAAGCGCGTTTTCGGAAGTCTTACACTACAAAATCACCTGCAAAAAAATCAGAAAAAAGAATCTCTCTGATTTTTTTTTGCAAACTTTGGGTCGAATATCGCGAAAACAAGAGCTAACCTAGAAAAACGACTAGCTCCGTTGGATTAATTTTTAAAGTGTCCATTTCGAGCAAAGTGTTATTAATTGAGCCAACGTGACTAAACGAATGATGCAGAAGTTCTTCTTTTTGGGGCAACTTTCACGCCCAATTCTCAGAATTGAGTCCCAAGATCAGGTGTTTTACTGTGTTATGAACGCATTTTTAGACAACTACACTCCACATTTACGGTAAACGAAAGTTCCTTTCTGGAACACATTTACATAAAATACATTGCACATATCGATACCTCCATTTAAACCATGAATGCTAAGTGCATAAAGGTAGTATAGGAGAGGCGATCATCGTTTGAAAATTTTTTGAATTTGTGTGGAATCTCCGTAAAAACATGCTATGTCGACTTTGCGCATTTTAGAATGGATCTATCCATATCTATACCTCCATTTCAAAGTATGCTATGTCGAAACAGTTAGTTTTTCAGGAGAGACAAAGAAAGCTTTGTAAAATGTTTAAATTTGTATAAAATGTCTCTATAATGCAAATCGAATGACCTTTATTGTTTTGAGCTTAGCTTTTTTGATTGGGTTGATAGATAAAAACCAAAATTTGCGTGAATAGAATTTGAAATATTTAGAATTTAAAAATGCAATATCCCTAAAAACATGCTAATTCGACTAAGCATACTTTGGAATGACAGTATCGATATGTCTGCCAACTTAATTATACGCAATGAAAAAAAATACTTTCCACAAGAACGATATTTTGCACAACTACACCATGCATTTCCGCTTAATATCATTTGTTGGAAATAATTTCTTTTTTAATAATTTTTAGTATCTAAACTTAAATTGTATTTGTCTAAAATGTGGAGTGTATTTGTCTAAAACTTCTTTCACAAGGAAATATTTGTTCTTTGCGCTTAGTATTCAGGATTAAATAAACATTATTGCAGGATAAATTTCAAACATAAAATGTAGTTGGTTGTACAAAAAATTAGTTTGCTTCAGGGATTCGCAGTGAAGCGGATCTCTGTGCGGATTGAAGCGATTTTAATATGTCTGTTGTTGAGCGGAAAAATAACAGAACACATATTTGGCCGATGTAGAATGGATTTTTGTGCAAAGTTTGACGTGGAGAGAGCATATTTTGCCACAATGGTGTTGAAAGAAGTGACATGATTCGGAGCGAAAATAGACTCCCGAATACATTAATATAAAAACGCGATATTCTTCCATAAAATCACTATACACTCAACTACGCCCTGATAAAAACTTTTTTCGAAACCCTCTTAGATCACCACTCGTCAAAATATGACTATTAAGACCTGCACCGCGCTCCACTCTGTCTAGCATATTCTAGGTTTGCATATTTATTAATGTATACTTTGTTTGCGAATACAAATTATTTACACATATATATAGTCATCTGAAACAAAAAAAAGGCCAATAAACAAAAAATATTCAAAATCGATGTGTTAATAGCTAATTTCCATTGCTTCTAAGTACACATCCTGACAAGTTTTTAGCTCCCAACTTTCAAAAAATTACGAATTTATTAACGGAACTAAAAAGACCCTAACAATAAATTATTTCTTTTTTTATAGTTAAAACTGAATATTTTACACAATTTGCAAAAACAAGTTATAAATCATGTTTTGTGTGAATTTATATATGCATTATTATGTTTGGGTATTAGCTTCAAAACCCCCCTCTTCTAAAAGCAAATTTTTTCATATTATTTAGTTTTTTTTTTGGAAATTTTTCAAAAATAAAGATTGGCCCTTTTTCGTTTCTTGTGACGATATATGTTTGTAATTTAATTTCAAATTTATACTTTCTTAAAATATTTACTTTCAAATTACATTTAATACTCAATTATAAAATATGTTTCAAAAAAAATTTTTCTATATGCAAATCTAAATGTTTTTATTATAATGTACTTTTTACTAATATTTTTTTTAATTTCATACATTAATTTAGATAATTTGAAATTGTAATAGAATTAAATACAAACTAACATTATTATTATTTGGTCAAAGTAATTTTCATATTCTTTTTTTAAATTGTAATCAAATTAAGAATTTTTGTAAAAATATTGTTATTGTTTTCGATAAAGTGTTTTATGTTTTTTAGTTCTTCAAATATTCTGAAACTGTTTTAAATTAGAACCCAAAAACTTTACTTATTAATTCAAATTTTATATCCAAATTTTGTAATTTTATTGTAGATTGTAATCAAATCGAAATGCTTTGTAAAACTAAACTAAAACTTTTTAATAATAACTTCAATTCAATAAAAATTTTGCTATTATGAGAAATAACATTTCTTAAAACATTAATACTGGCGATTTCGTTTCTAGAAAAAAGTGAAGCATGTTCTCTACACGTTTCCGGAAATCAACAACATTCTAACATATTTCAGGAATTTAAAAAATTGGATTTAAATTAAATTCGAGGGACTCCTTTACTTAAAAAGGTTAAATATTTTCTAGCATTTCACGTTGACAGGGCAACATTTTCTCCAGAAACGAAATCACCATTAAATGTTCTTTAATTTCTTATTAAATACAAATGTAAGTATGGAAACATATTTAAAAACAGGTAAGAACATTTCAATTGTGTAGACCGACTAAGGTATACCCTCACTTTGTGAGTAATGGAATATGATACCTTTTGTGGGAGCCAGGGAGGTGGAAAGATTTTACTAAGTCAATAGTCATTGTAAATGTCTATAGCAAACAAAATGTGAAATCATTTAGTTGATTAATGCCGAGGGTATGGGTAAGTTGTGGTCGAATAAAGTAGTCAACTTGCGGGAGGGGCTACAAAAATTTATTGTAAATATACCTTCAACGATATTGCACAGTACCGAATTGTAAGTGCTTATGTGCACTGGTCTTAAAGTTATAAGATATTCAATTCTGGTATGATTGGATCATTTTGTGTGGGAGTTACCAAAAGGGGCGCGGCCACTTCGCAATGTGATAGCGACAGACAAACTATTACTATGTGTGGAATTACAGAAGATTCGGGTGAGTAGTAAATAATTTATTATAGTGAATCTATATTTCACTATATGTTAACCCTTAAATTTAGAGCGCAGTGTCTTATCTTTTCCAATACACCACAAAAACCTCTCTTTCGAAAGGAAAAAGCTGAACAATTCGGATGTGAAAACATTCAATAAATCTAATAAAATTAAAATTAAATCAATTATTAATAAAAAACTTCGAAAAACATTTAGAGTCATTTAGTTACTTCTTTCGAGAGTTATCGTGCGCGTCACCCAAACAGGCCGATATAAGTACTCGCTTCTGTAGTATATTGTCCCAAACATATTCGGCTTGAAACATGTATTTCTTAAGCGTACACTCTAAACGTATAATGTTTGGTACACACAAAAATTATATGTTTGGGAAGATGTTGTTCTAAACAAACCTTTGTTTACATCCCAATATGTGTTTATTTTGGACTATTTTTTTCGAAATAAATATTTAATTGCTTTTAAGTATTCAGAAAGTACCTAAACTGTATTAAATTTTTCAGTAATTCAAAGCTAATCTTTTAGAAATTTTTCGTGTCGTAAATATAATAAATAATTATTTAGTCCGAATTTATTTAGGTTCGAGACCAATGTTTTAGTTACTTTCTGTCTATTGCAAAAAAGTAATAGAAACAAATACAAAAGTTGGTAGAGAGTTTTAATTGCTTGGTAGAATTGACTGCAGTTTCGATAGACACCACTCTGTCATCTTCAGAATTCAATAGCAATAGTGTATGTCCTTAAATTGAAATTTAACAAGAACTGCTAACCAAACCCTTATTTTGCCGAACTAAGTCAATATACTAAAAATCTCATACCAATACATTTTTATACCCTCCACCATAGGATGGGGGGTATATTCATTTTGTCACTCCGTTTGTAACACCTCTAAATATTGATCTGAGATCCCATAAAGTATATATATTCTTAATCGTCTTAAAATTCTAAGACGATTTAGCCATGTCCGTCCGTCCGGCTGTTCGTCCTTCTGTTGTAATCACGCTACAATCTATAATACTTGAGGTAGGTGGCTGAAATTTGGTATAGATAGTTCCTATAGCTGCAGGTAACTTTTTCCGTCTATTGCAAACAAGTAATAGAAACAAAAACAAAAATTGGTAGAGTTTTAATTGCTTGATTGAAGTTAAAGACACACACTATTGCTACTGAATTCTGAAGATGATAGAGTGGTGTCTATCGAAACTGCAGTCAATTCTACCAATTTTTGTATTTGTTTCTATTACTTTTTGGCAATAGACAGCAAGTAACTGAAACATATGGTCTTGAACCAAAATAAATTCTTACTGAATAACAAAAGCACAGACCAACAATAAATAACAACAACACATAATAAATAATAATAATTGAAATCATATAATCTTGGTTCGAAATATATTACTTGGAGAATTCACAACTAATGATGGCTTGGAATACTCAGAAATTTTAAATGATGGATTTACAACATAAGTTAATGCTGCATTTGGTATCATAACTGAGAGGTTCAAGTCGTAACCAAAAAAAATAAAACTGAAATTCAAAAAATTCAACAAAAGTTTCAAAAATCTTTTTTAAATAAAATAAAACGTGGAGAAATTCTTAAACAATAATTTTATTTGTATTCAAATACATATTTTATTTGAGAAATTTAGTTTGCAAATATTATATGTTGTAACATGTTAATATACGAGTTCCAATATATTTTAATGATTTTCAAATAAAATTTATTTGCTCAGAAATATATAATATTTAAAAATTTGTGTTCCAAATATATTTTCTTTCGATTCAAACATATCAAACAAGGCGATTTTACCCCGTGTACAGACAGACACACAGATGGACGAACATTGCTCGAATAGCTTAAAATGTCCTAATAAGGATTTCCGCCGAACATAATACTGTGCAACAGTTAAAACAATACACGGACTTGACAGTATAGGTTCGATTCAACACGGGGAAAATCGTCATTTTTCATATGTTTGAATTGAAAGAAAATATATGTAATTGGAACCAACATTTTTAAATATTATATACATATTTGTGAACAAATAAGTTCTATTTGAAAACCAATAAACTTTGTTTGGAACGCATATACATATTAATATATCAGCACAAAATATATTGGCGAACTGAATTTCACAAAAATATAATATGTGTTTACCCACAAACAAAGTTATTGTTTAAGGAGTTTTCCAACTATATTTTATTTAAAAAAGATTCTTACAACTTTGTTGACTGTTATAGTTAAGAATGTCATAAGCAGAATTAGATTTGGATTTGCAGTACTAATTATACCCTACACCACACTGTGGTACAGGGTATTATAAGTTTGTTTCACGGCAGATGTTTGTAACACCTTAAAATAACACAGCTAGACCCACCTTAAAGTATACCGATCGACTCAGAATCACTAGCTGAGTCGATTTAACGATGTCCGTCCGTCCGTCCGTCCGTCCGTCCGTCCGTCCGTCCGTCCGTCCGTCCGTCCGTCCATGTAAAGTTGTTCGTCGACTACAGGTCGCAATTTCACTCCGATCGTTCTGAAATTTTGCAGTTTAGAGTATTTCGCGTCTGTTAAGATCGCTATTGAATTTGGTTGAAATCGGTTCAGATTTAGATATAGCTCCCATATATATATTTGGTCCGATTTGGCCCTTTAGTCCTATAGAAGCTGTATTTTACATCCGATCGTTTTGAAATTTAGAATGGTAGAGTTTCTTGATCCATGAACCAACATTGCTGAATTTGAAAAAAATCGGTTAAGATTTAGCTATAGCTCCCATATATATGTTTCGTCCGATTTGGCCCTTTAGTCCTATAGAAGCTGTATTTTACATCCGATCGTTTTGAAATTTAGAATGGTAGAGTTTCTTGATCCATGAACCAACATTGCCGAATTTGAAGAAAATCGGTTCAGATTTAGATATAGCTCCCATATATATCTTTCGTCCGATTTGGTCCTTTAGTCCTATAGAAGCTGTATTTTACATCCGATCGTTTTGAAATTTAGAATGGTAGAGTTTCTTGATCCATGAACCAACATTGCTGAATTTGAAAAAAATCGGTTAAGATTTAGCTATAGCTCCCATATATATGTTTCGTCCGATTTGGCCCTTTAGTCCTATAGAAGCTGTATTTTACATCCGATCGTTTTGAAATTTAGAATGGTAGAGTTTCTTGATCCATGAACCAACATTGCAGAATTTGAAGAAAATCGGTGCAGATTTAGATATAGCTCCCATATATATCTTTCATCCGATTTGGTCCTTTAGTCCTATAGAAGTTGTATTTTACATCCGATCGTTTTGAAATTTAGAATGGTAGAGTTTCTTGATCCATGAACCAACATTGCCAAATTTGAAGAAAATCGGTTAGGATTTAGCTATAGCTCCCATATATATGTTTCGTCCGATTTGGCCCTTTAGTCCTATAAAAGCTGTATTTTACATCCGATCGTTTTGACATTTAGAATGGTAGAGTTTCTTGATCCATGAACCAACGTTGCCGAATTTGAAGAAAATCGGTTCAGATTTAGATATAGCTCCCATATATATCTTTCGTCCGATTTGGTCCTTTAGTCCTATAGAAGCTGTATTTTACATCCGATCGTTTTGAAATTTAGAATGGTAGAGTTTCTTGATCCATGAACCAACATTGCCGAATTTGAAGAAAATCGGTTAAGACTTAGCTATAGCTCCCATATATATGTTTCGTCCGATTTGGCCCTTTAGTCTTATAGAAGCTGTATTTTATATCCGATCGTTTTGAAATTTAGAATGGTAGAGTTTCTTGATCCATGAACCAACATTGCCGAATTTGAAGAAAATCGGTTAAGATTTAGATATAGCTCCCATATATATCTTTCATCCGATTTGGTCCTTTAGTCCTATAGAAGCTGTATTTTACATCCGATCGTTTTGAAATTTAGAATGGTTGAGTTTCTTGATCCATGAACCAACATTGCAGAATTTGAAGAAAATCGGTGCAGATGTAGATATAGCTCCCATATATATCTTTCATCCGATTTGGTTCTTTAGTCCTATAGAAGCTGTATTTTACATCCGATCGTTTTGAAATTTAGAATGGTAGAGTTTCTTGATCCATGAACCAACATTGCCAAATTTGAAGAAAATCGGTTAGGATTTTGCTATAGCTCCCATATATATGTTTCGTCCGATTTGGCCCTTTAGTCCTATAAAAGCTGTATTTTACATCCGATCGTTTTGAAATTTAGAATGGTAGAGTTTCTTGATCCATGAACCAACATTGCCGAATTTGAAGAAAATCGGTTCAGATTTAGATATAGCTCCCATATATATCTTTCGTCCGATTTGGTCCTTTAGTCCTATAGAAGCTGTATTTTACACCCGATCGTTTTGAAATTTAGAATGGTAGAGTTTCTTGATCCATGAACCAACATTGCAGAATTTGAAGAAAATCGGTGCAGATTTAGATATAGCTCCCATATATATCTTTCATCCGATTTGGTCCTTTAGTCCTATAGAAGCTGTATTTTACATCCGGTCGTTTTGAAATTTAGAATGGTAGAGTTTCTTGATCCATGAACCAACATTGCCAAATTTGAAGAAAATCGGTTAGGATTTAGCTATAGCTCCCATATATATGTTTCGTCCGATTTGGCCCTTTAGTCCTATAGAAGCTGAATTTTACATCCGACCGTTTTGAAGAAAATCGATAAAGATTTAGCTATAGCTCCCATATATATGTTTCGTCCGATTTGGCCCTTTAGTCCTATAAAAGCTGTATTTTACATCCAATCGTGTTGAAATTTAGAATGGTAGAGTTTCTTGATCCATGAACCAACACTACCGAATTTGAAGAAAATCGGTTAAGATTTAGCTATAGCTCCCATATATATGTTTCATCCGATTTGGCTCTTTAGATCCAATCGTTTTTATACCCTACACCACACTGTGGTACAGGGTATTATTTAAGTATAAAATGTCCCAAAAGTAAATTTATGTAAACAATTTAGACATGAATTACAAAATTTATATATCAGAGATATTCAATATTACGAGAGTGGTGTAGGGTATTATATAGTCGGCACCGCCCGACTTTAGCCTTTCCTTACTGGTTTTTAATTTATAAATAATCCAATTCATCACTTTTTGTCAATCTTAAATGCCATTTATAGTTAAGAAAGATTGAACGATTTAAATTTTTATCTAATTTTACAAAAAAAAACAAGTAAAAGCGTTAAGTTCGGCCATGTCGAATCTTATATTCCCTCCACCATGGATTACATTCAATTTTATTACTGGAAAAATCTTTGGATATGTGGCAAATCATGAAACGATCCTTTTTGTTTAAGTAAATTATTAAAAAAAAGGATCGCTGCAATTTCAGGCCGCAAATTCTTTAGCCAAACTCTTAAAAATGTGGTATTTATGGCCTAAAATAGCTTTTTTGAGAGCTACAGCTACACGGGGACTAAAACAAAATAAAATTTTATTTGTATAAATTTTATTGAGATGAATTCTTGCCAAAATAGAATACAAACTGCAGTTTCAGCTAAATTTCTTAGAAAATGTGTTGTTTATGGCTTAAATAAGCCTTTATGGGAGCGACGTCTATAGGTGGACTATAACAAAATGTGAACTAATTTAAAGAATGTTTACTGCGATGATTTATTTTCTTAAATAAATACAAACTGCAAAGACTCAGTTAAAATGCTTAGAAAATATGGTATCTACACTGATAGAAAACCCGTTCGTCACCATGACGAATCAGTTTCGTCAATATATCTTCGTACTGGTGATATGAAATTTCCTACATGCGATGTTTTTGTACGTCAATAGAACGAACACGATCATCAAGTCATGTTTTTGGTGATTTCGAAATTTGTCGAGAGAACGATAAGGTTTCATTCCCACGACGAAAAAGATTTATTTCGCCATTTTGCTGAAAACTTGATCAAACGAAGCAATCAAATTATAGTTTCTGCTTAAATGTAGTGTTCTATATGCGTTCTGATTACCTTAGTTAAATAATTTGTTGTAAAAGATCAATTTAAAAAATCTAATAATTAATGACGAACACTGTTCGTCAATAAGATTATCCATTCATCATGAGAACGATCGACTTATTCGCCCTTTACGGCAACGTTAACTCCTACAGCAAAACAAAGTAAGACATGCGACGTTGTTATGTTCGTCCACGTGTGTGTTCCACGCAGCACCGATTGGTTCAAACAAACCGCACTGACGCGGCGTAACTGATGTTTGTTTAACAAAACATCAAACACATGCATACTCGTACATGCAGCTCGACAAGCTGTACAAGTGTGAAACATTTGTGCTAGTGGTCTGTGCTAGTGGGTTCGTCGTTGTGATGAATGGATCATCCTGAGGACGAAAGTTTTTGGAAACAGAAATTCGTCATGGTGACGAACAAATTCATCAAGAGGATTATTCCGTACGTTAGCTGACTTTTGACGAAAAAATAATCGTGATGATGTACAAATTCGTCGTCATGACGAAGCTTTTTCTATCAGTGTATGGCCTAAATACGTATATTTTGGAGCGACCTCTACAGGGTGACTGACTATAACAAAATATGAACCGATTTGTAAAATTTTTGCTGTGATGAATTTTTGTCATAGTATAATACAAACTGCAAAGTTTCTGCTAAATTGCTTAAAAATGTGGTATCCATGGCTCAAAACCCGTATTTTGGAGCGACCTCTATATGGGTATTAATAAATGAAAAAGTCGAATAATAAAACAAAAATTGTATCAAATATTTTTTCCATTTTTAAAAATAAGTACGTTTTTAGTTTTTCGCATAAAATGTTAACAACTTTTGTTCAGCATATTCGTAGCTACATTATTGCCAAATATAGTTAAGTGGTATCACCAAGTCTGTATTAGTTGTTGGACAAAAGCTGATGACACCTTTTTCGAGGGGCCCATTGATTTTCCGAAACTTTGGAGGTCCATAAAAAAAAATTGGTCACCAATCTGCCAAACCGAGTATAAACCTTTGGAAGTAGAATCGAACCTATACTGTCAAGTCATTCATTGACAGCCAAGCAGCTATAAAGGCATTACAGGCGACGGATATAAGGTCAAAGGTGGTCAGCCGCTGTCGTAGAGAATTGAAGATCATCACTGAGCAGCATAATACTCGAATTACCCTGTGCTGGGTGCCAGGCCACAAGGATATCCCGGGCAATTAAGAAGCAGACGTACTGGCTAAGTATGTTTATGTATGTTCATGTTTTACCATCGTTATCTTATTATTTTCATTTAATAAGAGAGAGGAATAAAGAGAAGTGGCTCAGACGTTGGATTACATCTACAGGCTGTGAGCAGACTACTGTGGGACGAAAAGTCAAAGCGGAATTCAGACTTTATGTTGAATATGAACAGGGCAAATGTGAAGGCAACTATTGGCATGATAACTGGACATAATACCCTTGGTAAACACATGGTAAGAATCGGTATTAGAGATGATGACATATGTAGATGGTGTGGCGCGACAGAACACTCGGAAGATAGTTATCACTTCCTCTGTCAATGCCGTGCCTTAAGCCTAAGAAGAAATAATATATACGGGTTTTTTTTCTTTTCAGACTCTGACGGCAATGCGAGGAGGAATCGAACCAGATAAAATGTTGGCCCTCGTTAAGGCATCGAGATGGCACCCATAGAACTACACGAAGTATGTAGGCGGAAAGAGGAGTCTAAAAACTGGACTACACTTTTCACGGAAATCCCTTTGGCAAACAATAGACGAAGAAGACGAGAAGAAGAAAGAAACTAAAAATGAGGAATAACAATGTATCAATAATGGTCTAGTTTGGACGCCGGACGGGCTCCGGAGTCATCCTCCAATAACCTAACCTAACCTACTGTCAAGTCCGTGTATTTTTCAAAAAGTGTTCATTTGTTGAACACCCTAATTAGAGTGATCAAAACCGGTTTAAAATAAACCGGCCCACCGGTTTTTTGCTTCCACCGTCCCCGGTTTTTCTCAAAATCATGAATTTCGAACAACCGGTGCAACCGGTTTTTTTCGTTTGTTTCCACCGGTTTTCCGGTTTTTTATTATCACTAAAATATTAAAAATTATTTACAACTTTATATACAAAATATCACAAATTAAGATAATAATATGAAAAAGATCTCCTTATATGGCCTAAAAAGACTCGGCAACTTTGCTAGAATCCGAAGCCATTCACCAATTTCTACACAAATTACAAAAATTTAAAGAAAATAAATGATTCATACGCGCAGAAGTTATGTGAAAAGTAAACGCATTCTCCCACTTCCAAACCGAAACAAAAACAAGTAAGAACATTTCAATTGGGTAAACCGACTAGTGTATACTCTTACATATTTATATACTCGTATATACCCTCCTGCACTAAAGTGTGTATATAAAATATATATGTATAAAGATTTAGTACCTCTATTAAATATTCTATTTAATACCCCGAAATATTAATATTTTCTTGACTGAACTACATAAGGGGAATTTCATGTCAAGTGAGTTAATTTTTAAAAGGGATGTCTTCTGTCGGGATGAAAATTGCACCAAGTAGCCCTATCAGATAGTAGTTATGAGACACAATTCCAACGAGATCGGTTAAGGACTTTCCGAGTTGGAGGGTGTCAAATATTGACATTTTTGTCAAACGGTTGTTTTTTCCCATCTGAAATGCTAAAATGTTTGGTTGAACGTTAATTTTTTTTCAGAGGTTTATATTTATTTTGATAGATCAACAGGTCCCATCCCATTAATAGGTCACAAAGCTTTTAAAGGAAATTATCTAAGCTTTCTTTTGAGCAAAAAAATCGAAAATTAAAACATAGGTTTTTACCAAAATTTCAAAAAAGTTTAATTTTGCAAAAAAGTAATGAAAATATATTTGCTAATTTTTTTAAAAGGTCGAAGAAAAGACTATCGATAACACTTCTGGAAAATGTTTCTAAATACAATAGCTAATTAGTTATAAGTATGAGATAAAAGGACCGTTTGACTCAAATGACAATATTCATCACAATCCAACTCATACAAACAGGACTAAATTTGGTGCAAGATTCCTGATCAGAAGACATCGCTTTTAAAAATTTAATATTAAAAATCGCCTTTTTTGTTATTAAAAAGGAAAATGTTTTTCCAACGGCAATTTTCATACTGTTTTGTTATGCAGAAAAAAACCGGTTCTACCGGTTTCCCCGGTTTTCTTCGAAGAAAAAAACCGTCCACCGGTTTTTTTTATAACTTAAATAAACAATCCACCGGTTTTTATTTTTTGAAAAAAAAACGGTTTTTTGATCACTCTAACCCTAATGTTACACATAACATTTAAAATATATATAACATAACAGGTAAGTTAGTTAGTATGAAACTATTTAATGTTCATGATTAATATTCAAATTTTGGAAACACCATTAATATATTGATAATTGAAGATTATTCCCAACAACTATTCGAAATTATTAAACCTAATGACAAATGAATTGAGTTAGGTTTTCTACAATAAAAAGCTAAAAAAATTTAAGGAAAGACCCTCCTCCATTTATTTGCTAAGCAATAAACGGTGAATTTATGTAGGGGCCATGTCAAACCACTATTACTAGGAATTGTCAATGATTAAAAAGGGGTGAGACGTTTCTAAATTTCAGGCACATCGTTTAAAAACGTTGCATCTACACCGCACAATGTACTATTATCAACGCTAAAACTCCCAATTTGCATGAGTTCTAATCTTTCTAGTTTTGCTTCTATTCTCTGAAGAACATTTCAATTAACCACATTCTAAAAGGTTTTTGGCAAAATTCATAAATGTTAAAATACCTGGAAAGTTTATCATTTAAGAGAGTATTTGTAAGCCCATAGCCCCGAAACTATGAAAAGCATTAGAACTTCGTTGTATTCATGGAATAAAGAATATTTTGAAGTGCTCGTTTGCATTGAAAAAATTCACTTTTATTGTCCTTTTCAAGCCGCGGTTTATCTGTATGTTGGCAAAAAAACTAAAGGGTGGTCCAAAATTAACACTTTAACGATTTTAATTGTAAATAAAAAAACAAAAAGTTTTCAGATCTTAATGTTTTTTCTGATTATTCAGTCAGAATTTATTTTGGTTTAAGACCATGTGTTTCAAACAAATACGAAAATGGTAGCGAATTTCAAAAAATGTTGGGTAGAATTGACTGGGCAGTTTCGATAGACACCACTCTATCATCGTCAGAATTCAAAGCAATAGAAATATGGTTTTGGTTGGCAGTTCTTATTAACAATAATAAACTACCTCCATAAGTAATTCAGCTGATTTAAGTAAAAGACATATTGCTTTGAATTCTGACGTTGAATTTTTTACCCCACAATTTTTTAAACTCGCTACCATTTTTGTATTTATTTCTATTACATTTTTGCAATAGACAGAATGTAAATGAAACACATGGTCTTAAACCAAAATAAGTTCTGACTGAATAACAAAAAGTACAGACCAACAATAAACAACAACAACACATATGTTTTATTATGATAGAAGGATGTATGACTTTTATATAAATATGTGAAACAAAATGTCGGCCAAATGCAAAAATCTTGACGTTAAGGTGTCTCACAATTAACATAGTGCATTACGATTGGACCACCCTTCTTAAGAGGGAAACTAATAATGAATGATTTTATTTTGAGGTTATATAAATTTTGCAATGTGCATAATTTGCACAATCATCAAAATAAAATGACGGCACAGTGGTTCGGAATGGTTTTTTTAATGTCCAAAACTCTGTAATTTTTGAACCGATAGAGATATTTTAGTAATTTTTGGTCAAACCAAAACGCACGATGTTAATTGTAAATAAAACAAAATGTTTTCAGAGGATTATCTTAATATTTTTGACTATGTATTATTATTATATGATAATTATTTGTGAAAGAAAATATCGGCCAAGGGCAAACAACTTGATGTTAAGGTGTGACTCACAATTAACATCGTGCATTATGGTTGGACCACCCCTTACATTCGCGAGACAGACCTTGCTAGGTCTTGACGTTAATAAAACATTGATAAACTAACGTCTTAGTTAACCAATGCAAAAAGAAAATTCTGGTTATACTTCCAAACATTGATTTTATTAAAGAAAAGGAACCACTAGTCTACAAAAATCCACCCAAAATTACTGTTTATTATACCCTATTCTCTCTATAGATAGTCTCTTGACTCTCAAATATAGACTAAGAACATTTTAAGGAAACCGGTTCAGATTTCGATACATAATATATTCAATTCGATTTTATAGAAAGTGTACGAAATTTTACAAAAGAAACCCCTTTCGACAAATAGAGATGCCACCAAATTTCAACAAAAATCGGATCAGATTTATTTGGGGAATTTCATGGCAAGTGAGTCATTTTTTAAAACCGATGGCTGCCAATCGAGATGAAGCTTGCACCAAGTTTAGTCCTATTGGATAGTAGTTATGACGCAAAATTTCAACCAAATCGGTTAAGGAGGGTCCGAGTTGGAGGGTGTTGAATTTTGAAATTTTGTAGAAAACGGACCTTTTGTCCCATCCATATAACTTCTTACCTATTGTATTTTGAAGATTTTGCCCAAAGCATTTTCGATAGCTTTTTCTTCAATATTTCTAAAAAAATAAAAAAAAATTCACAAAAATATTTTTGTGAATTTTTTAGCGAAATTAAAAAATTAAAAATTGTATTTAAATTTGTAATTTAAAAATTACAAATTGTATTTGCATTTTTGCAAAAACTATATTTTATTATTTTTTTGTTCAAACGAAAGCTAAATCAATTTATGGTGATGGGACCTGCTTATACTCGTGTATCGAAACAAAGGTAAACACCAAAATAATAGAGTTTGCACCACATTTTTTAGCATAACTCAAAAAGGATCTACCCTAATTGGTTGAGAATACTTTACTGAATCCTAAATTAAGTAACCTTCATCTTCTTCTAATATAATTTTTTCATCCCCATTAGCGGTTTCAAAGGTAACTTACAAGATAATCCGAAAAATTAAAATTTTCCGAGAAAATTTTAATAATTTTTTAATTAAAACCTTTTAAACACTTCGGAGAACCACTACGAGTATTGAATTTTTCTTATTTTATTCATGAATAAAATGAGACTATTCCAAAGAAAATCGATAATAATTTAAAAAGTTGTAGCTATTTTAGCAAATCTGTTATCTACAATAACCTAAATGAAATACCAAATCGATACCCCTCCATTCTAAACTATGCTAAGTGCAAAAAGGTAGTTTTTCAGAAAAGGCGATCAAAGTTTGATGATTTTTTTAAATTTGTGTGGATTTCCTTTGTAATGGAAATTGAATCGCATGTACTGTTTTGTGAATAACTTTTGATTGGGTTGACGGATAAACACCAAATTTTGACTGAATATAACTTGGAATATTTAGAAGTTAAAAATGTCATCTCCCTAAAAACATGCTAAGTCGACTTAGCAAGTTTTAGAATGGAGGTATAGAAATGTAAAATAACTTTATGTAACTAAACATAACAGCACACTTCTAAACCAAATATTCAAAGTTTGTAGACTTACTTAAGTAGCTGAGCATTTCCATGTTAAGTGCACGGGGGAAATCGCCTTTTTTGATATGTTTGAATCGAAAGAAAATAGATTTGGAACACAAATTTTTAAATATTATATACTTCTAAGCAAATACATTTTATTTGAATATCAATAAAATTTATTTGGAACGCATATAGTAATATATTACAACAAAATATTTTTTCAAATAAAATATGTGTTTATATACGAATAAAATTATTGTTTACGAATTTCTGTAAATATATTTTGTTTAAAAATCTTCTCAAAACGTTTCAGTTTCTCGAATTTCATTGATTTCGAGTTATATCTTAATCTATATTTATGTTTATTCCAAATCGTAATTTGTTGTCAATCAATCGAGCAATGTATCATTTAAATCATAAATGAATTTTACGAACTTTCAAAATATCTAAAAAAAATTATCGTTGAATTACTGAAAAACAGCTCAAATAATATATATTATGATGGAAACAAAGATATGTTTAGAACAACATATTCAGAAATATGTAATATTTTTATGTGGCAAATATACTTCGAGTGTACCCTAAATACTTATATATTTCAAGCAGAATATGTTTGGGAGAATATACTACAGAAGCGATATTTTTTCAGCGTGTGAACACAGTATTTTTGGCTCATGTCACAGATTTTTATGACATTTGGTATAATGGTTGTACTAAGTGTTGTCAACAACCCATGTAAATTATGTACATATTATATACTTACGATTACATACACATGTGTAAGAAGAGAAGAAGAAAATCGATTAGATTTTATGTATTGACTACTGATAAGACCTCATCATGTCTACCATTTATTTTGTTAATGAGAAGTGAAGCTGAATATTCATTGTAATTGTCAGTCTAAGTGCTAGAGCGATTTGGTAAAGAACTCAAAAAGAAAACATTAATGAAATGTTTAAAAAAAGTGAAATTATTTAAAATTCAGTTTTGATTATTGTTCGGCTTGAGGTCCTTTTTTGTAATTAAAAAAACGATTTGATCTTTTTTTTAATTATTTATTTTTATTTCCTATATTTCGACTAACTTCGTTAGTCATCATCAGGGAGTTTTAATCTAATACAAAAACACGAAAAACAGATTAAAAAACACAATTATTTAAACAATAATATTTTTAACATACAATTTTAGATTTCGCTATTAAACAGTTCGACCTGCTTCCTTGAAATTACTTGTCAACTAACATTTTTTCGTCCGTGCTTATTAATTATATTTATATACATCTGAGAGCATTTATCTGTGTGTGTCTTATAGTTAAGTCTCTTCTCTGTCGGGATATTTGTTATAAAGAGCATCTCTAATGTGTATCGTCTGTATGGATTTTTCTCTTCTATTAATACATCTACATTATTGAAGTCAGGTTTGTGTCCAGTTAGTGTGCAATGAGCAGCCAAAGCCGTCTTCTGCTCCAATGGTTTTTCCATAGCCTTTTGGTCCGATTTATGTGACGATAATCTAATTTAAAATTTTATTTATTATTTTACCATAATCTTCAAAATATAAATGCCAAAGAATGTTCTTTCAAGTGATAATAAACATTCCCCATTCAATTTGAATTTTCTGAGTTTTTTTCTTTAAAAAAAGTAGGGAACCCCGAAATGGATCACCCCTTACATTGTAGCGTGAGTACCACAGACGAACGAACGGACAGACGGACATGGCTAATCGTCTTAGAATGATACGACCATTAATAATATATACTTTATGGGGTCTCAGATCAATATTTAGTGGTGTTACAAACTGAGTGATAAAATGTGGAGGGTATACCTATATGTGGTATAGCAAAATGTGGAATGACCTATGGTGGAGGGTATACAAATATCCTTTAAAGTACTGTGTACAAAGCGCGGCCTATACTGAACAAACATCCATTTTGAGATTTTTAATCTATGAAAAACGCTGTCTCTATCGAGACAAACCCATTCGGTTTTGTAAGTTACAAGCGATTACAGGAGATTCTGATGAGATGATTTCAATGTTGTACATACCAAGCTAAGGGAAGTCTTAGTAGTATGTTTTGGTATAAAAATGTTTTCACATTGTCATTAAAAAAATAATATATGTAAGTAAATATATCATTTGAATTGAATATTCACAATATTTGAGAGACTTTAAATCTTTACTGAATAACACCGCAATATTTCTCTTAAAAAAAGATATGTAGAATTGTGCCAAGTGCCCATTATTTCCTTGGTCACTTTTTCCTAGGACTAACCGCGCCCGCGATTATTGGATTTTATAATAAAATAATTCGGAGATATGTTGTTTTTTCTTGAAACTTTTTAATCGCGGAATGGCTATCGCGAAAAATTTTATATTAATCTATTTGTCAGAAGCAGATAGTCGTAGATTTCGACTATATAAATCTAAAAACTCTACCCACAATATTTTATTAAAAACTTGGCGATGTTAAGCATTTTTATAGACTACAAAAAATTCGCAATATGGAAATATTGCAAACATTGCGTAAACGCAAACATTGCGTAAAACGACATACAATTACTCGTATTTATTGGAAATTTTGTTACAATTGTAAATTCCCGCGATTTTTTCTTTAGTTCATTGTAACTAACTTCGTTTTTTTACTGTTTTCGCGATATCTCGCGAAGCTCAGCAGATCCAATTTTGATCTCTTTACAGTTGAGTAGAGGGGATGATCCTGAACAAAACCTCATTAACATTTTTGCCGTGAAACTAGTAAAACTTTTTAACCCTTGAGGTACGATGTGTGTAGGAGAGTTATTAGAGAATTTAAATTTAAATTTGGGCCCTCTATAACATAAGGAGCGGAGTAACATGGCTCGGGTTTACATAATATGTGTGTCCAATCTACTAACTGAGGTCCTCAAGAAACCTTTTACTCCTAGTATTGTTCTCATGTAGTTTACGATATATCTGCATTCGAAAATTTATTTTCTGTTTGTTTTTTTTCGACGCTGCACAGCGGTCTCAAACAAAAGATTCTTTGACCACAAGTCTTGAAAGTGTTTTTAAATCTTTCATTTGAGATTCTAACATAATAAAATAAATAATACCAGTAAGTTGTTTTTCCAAGCCTTTGATTGTATTATTAACCAGGAAGAAAGGGTTAAAGTCGCGCGAGCCGCTTATGTGATACCCTACACCACCAGAGTAGAATATGAAGAAATATTTTCATGTTTTATAATGTATTCTGATAATAATGATCTGTTGCAAAAATTTATTTTAAAGCGCTAAGATTCAAAATCTGCAGTTATCCTAATCTGGACCGATTTTCTTCATATTTGGCAAAGTTTGTTTCTGGTTCGAGCAATTGTTATCTGCTAAATTTGCAACGGATCTGTTTAGAAATGCTCTTGTCACACGAAACTTGTATCTTCCCTAAGAAAAAAAATCGCTTCTGTAGTATATTTTCTGGAAACATATTATATTTGGGAAAAATTACTTTTTTCCTATAGGTAGAAAAACAAATTCTGTATCCGATTTAAATATTTCCCAGTTTTTAAAGATAATTTGCACAAAAACTCGAAAAAATAACATTGATAAGAGAGATATTCAAACTTCCTTTCCGGTATGTAAATATAAAATATTTGCACCAAAGTATATTTTATTTAAATTTTGATCCCAAGCATATTTTGTTTCCTGTTTTTTTCTCCGTGTGCATTTTTATATATGTATAAAAATGTGTTGAGAACTGTGGATATAGAGGTTAGATGCAATATCAGTATGTATGGTATATATATATGTATATGTGCTTAATCTAAATGTGTACCAATTTTCTACAAATTCTATAGTGTTCTTCCGTGGATCAAGAAACTCATCTCTGCTCTATATCATAATTATCGGATTTCAAATGCCCATGCAGTGAACAATGTGGCGGATAATTTGGAGGCGAGTACTTTCATATTCCTCGCAGTGAAGATGTTCAGCTGTGTAATTATTCAGCTTCTCGAAAATGCCAGCAAAGTGTGGGCCCGACGCCAGAATTATGCAATCATCGGCTTTCCTTACGATTTCAACGCCATCAATTGGGGTGGCATTGCAGAAAGTTAGAGGTTAAACAGTTCGGAGATATGACCCACCAACTTCTTGTTTTTGTATTTCACGTACAACTGGCGTCACCACATACAATTTATGATCCAGCGCTTCAAACTAGACTGGAGGGACGTGTTGACAATGTCCTCGAATAATGTGACAAGGTTGACCGTATCGAATGCCGTCGAAAGATCAAGTGCCACGAGGACGGCCCTGTCACAAGGCTTCTTCTGGGTGAGACCAAAAATTTTAATCCCAGGCTTCGTCGTAAGTATTTTTATTGTTTTTTTAATATTTTTACATTGTACTGCTTAATAATGACCTTCCACATGTTTTTTTTGAATAACAGATCAAATCTAAATATAATTTTGCGCTGGAAGATATTGTGGCTGTGTATATAACTTCCTAAGGAATCTTCCCTCCGCGTGACGGGTATCATGGAGGCCAGCAATAGGATTGGACGCATGCCGTGGGCTTCGGTGTAAGCGAAAAAAGTATTTACACACAGACTAAACACTCGCTAAAGAAGGAGCCACTTCCTCGAGCAACGTCGAGGTAGATCTTTTTATACCCTCCACCATAGGACTTAGGTATATTAATTTTGTCACTCCGTTAGTAACACTTCTGAACATACAGGGTTTTCCAACAAGAGGTGTTATTTTGAATCACCCGGTATTTCGGTAGCGGTTACTTTTGAAGCTTTTATTCTTTGATATTTGATATTTGACAAGTAGAAACTACGCCATTACTAAAAATGGAACGATACACGATCATCGAACTATACAAAACGATCGAACAAATAAACGATACGAACGACACAAAATCTTCTTGACTGATGAGGCCCATTTCCACCGCGGTGGCTACGTCAACAATTGTCTCATCTGGGGCTCGGAAAACCCAAGAGTTATTGTTGAGAAGCCTCTCCATCCGCAACGTGCGACTGTTTGGGTCGGTTTATGGTCCGGCGGGGTCATTAGACCTTACTTTTCCGAAAATGATGTTGCATCAATAGTTACGGTCAATGGATTGAGCTATCGAGAGATGATTAATGATTTTTTATGGTCGGAGTTGGATGGTATTGATCTGGACAACGTTTACTTTCAACAAGACTGCGCTACGTGCCACACCAGAAACGAAACCATTGCTCTGATATAGGAAAAGTTTCCAGACCGTGTTATCTCTCGAAGAGGTGATCACAATTGGCCACTGAGATCTTGTGATTTAACACTTTGCGGCTTATTCCTTTTCCTACGCCAACAGCCCAACGTCGATTCAAGATCTCAAACATAGAATTCGCGAGGCTATCGAGGACATATGGCAGCCACTTTGCGATGTGGTTATGGATAATTTCATGAAAAGGATATGGTCATGTAAGCGTGGTCGTTGTGGCCATTTGGCTGATGTTGTTTTTCATTATTAACGACAAACCTTCCTCTATATTATGAAATCAACATCCGATCATTTATCTCAAAAAATGACATATTTCTTTGAATACCAAAATAACACCTCTTGTTGGAAAACCCTTTATATTGATCTGATACCCCATAAAATATATATATTCTCAATCATCGTAAAATTCTAAGACGATTTAGTCATGTCCGTCTGTCCGTCTGTTGTAATCACACTACAGTCTTCAATAATTGAGCTAGATAACTGAAATATGGTAACTAGGGATTCAAAATGGACAATATCGGCTCATTTATCGATATAGCCCCCATATATAGCATCACCCCGATTTCACTTTTTAACGTCATAGAGACCATAAATGTCAACTGTTCGGGCTGAAAATTAGTAACTGGGGATTATTTACACCCGGAATCCTTCATACGAACAACGGTGATCATAAGTCAACGTTTTTATATAGTCCCCTTACATACATCCCTCTAGATTTGACTTCGTAATGCCACAAAAACCTCGAACTTAATCAGTCTTGTTTGGTATAAAATCGAAATGAAAAAAAATTGGCATCAGAAATTTTAACTAACAGATGGGTTTGAGCAACCAATAGCTCTTTGGGACGAAATGTCTACATGGAAGCCGGAGATAAATTGCACCTACGATTGATTGTGGGCGTTATCACTGGACACAACAGTCTCTGTAAGCATATGTATAAAATTGGCTAAGAAATGACCACTTGTGCCGCAGTACTCATAACCTTGACGTCCGGAAGCAACAAGATACTGGTTTTATTTTTCATTTTAAATATAGTTTTCTAAATAATCGGCCTTTTGGTTAATATTATATTGGATAACTGTCAATAAATATACAAATACAACACCTGCCTTTTATTTTTCTTTCAGGAGTTACCTGAACTTTACAGATTGGACCCTCTCAGATTTCTACAATTCTTTCAGATCGGAACTACTGACTTAACTGATGCTGCAGAAGAAGCAGCACTTTTTTCATTTGACAGCGCTTTTTTCATCTCTCTTGCGTGATATTTCCTTTTTATTATAACGCACATACCACAGAGCCGACCCAAAAAATTATATTTTTCACACAAAGCACCACAAAAAATGCAAAAAATTACAGCATAGAGCGACATGGAAATATTCGCTTGCTGATAAGGACCTACAGATGATACGTATAATAATCTGTGATCGTCTTTACATATATAAATTTTCTTTTCGTACTTTCAGGCCGGGTGAGGAAAATACCCACACCCATAAAATGCCGACAAGACACCATGGACTTTCCGGTGGCCATAGTATCATTGTGGCCAGTGCGCCAGTCATGGAATCCGAATGTGTTGGACCTGATTCCTTGCCGGGTAGCTGGTAGACTTCAAAACAACATCCGGTTGCCCAAGCCAAGAGGGATGCCAAAAAGTGCCATAACACCACAACGATACCAAGATAAATGCAACTTTTCTCGTGAATTAAGTGGCGAATAAACGGTAGAATCCTCGTTCCTATTATCGCAACAAAGATATCGTAAGATCGAACGCTCCAGACCAATAATCGTACGGTTTTGTGCACACGCATTATACAATCATGGAATTACGATTCCAGCTTGTGCGATAATCGGTACGATGATTTTACTGTGTATTTGCTACTTAAAAGTAATGGTAAAACTGAAATAATATCGATATCCTAAGATTAACAGACACATTTTAATTAACAGTTGGACAATATGAGACATTGCAGAACATAAAGCTCCCTCGACAACCCGACACATGCCAGAATAAAGTCCGTAATAGGGAGTATACACAAGGAACATCACTACATCTTTTCCACGCTTCTTCAACAACAATAACTTATGGACGTTTCATCTTCCAGCATTAAATAATGTATTTAAACACAGGACAAGTCAGAAAATTCCAGTCGCCTAAACTGACCAAGGTATTTACAGCTGCGTTGAAAATAACAGCACCACAATATAGAAAGACATCAAAACGCATACATTCAAAACTACTGAAGTACGAAGGTATGTACAGCTGCGGCCAAAATAATAGCACCACGATATAGAAACATATTAAAACTGATATATTTCAAAAACTATTGCATTACTGACATTAGTTTCTTGGTTAAAATAAACACTATACTATACAAAAATTACAAGTAATGCAGATATTTCAGTATTTTAAATTATTAAATGAAAAACATAATTTCGGATATTGTTGACCTTTTGGTGTTTTAAAAAACAGCGTTTACCTTTAAATTTCAAAATTTATTCACGATATTTCGACTTCGCTAGTCATCCTCTGGAGATCTATTGCAAAAATATTAAAACATATATATAAACACAAAAAATATGAACTTTACAATGTAATGATGTTTGTTTGATTGTTGTCTGTCCTTTTTAAATTCTCGCTGTACCCGGATGTTTATGTCGTCTGTGTCTCTTAACAGTATGTCAATACATTTGAGAACACCTGTCAGTGTCAGATTTGTAATTTAAGGACCAGTTAGGCAAACTTAACCGTAACGAGCCCGTAGCGTAACGAATCAGCTGATTCAATCTGTCATTTGGAAATCAGTGTAAACGATTAGCCAACGGAAACGAAATGTAAACGGACGGCTGAATCTGTTTAAATCAGAATTGGACGTTCCGTTTACGTACAATTTGACAACAGCTGATACTACATGTTGTTTACAATTGTATGTTCACCGAGAAAAGTAAAGAAAATAATTTATTAATTATTTGGTGCAGTCGCACGAGTATTTATACAATAAATATAATCCAGCATATAGGATATCTGAAAAAAAGCGAGAAGCTTTGAAGCAAATTGGCAAGGAGCTGGGCGTTACAGGTGAGTTTTATGAAGATCGCGGCTGACTCCATTAAAAATTAAATTTATAATCTGCTTCAGGATTCTTTTGACGACAGTACGAGACAATTATTGCGCCAATCTTCTTCATTGTGGGTTAATTTGACAGCAATATAAGCTTCTCTACAAATGTGGACTTATTTATAGATAGAGATTGGATTGGATTTGGCTGAGTCCCTCTTCAGTGGAAATAGACATAAGTAAAAGTTTTCCATTAAGGACATAAGGATATGAATGAATAGTTAGCATCGCAGATTCCCACACAATTCGGCATATCCCACATTCGTTGAAAATCATTGGCAATGTGTTTGTACTGTTGTGTAGTTTGTTCACTTAAATAAATCGGCGAAAGCAAGCGCCACAAAACTTCACTGCATTCTAAAATAATATTTCGAATTGTTGTTTTCCCCAGCTTGTGACTCCATGCAATCGATTGTATGGAACAACCGTGACCCAAATATCTACAATTTTAAAGAATAGAATGTTATTATTTCCCAACTTGGAATCATAGGATAACGCTATATTTGACATACAGTGGTGTTATTACTAGTCTCTCTGCCGGTCTAATCCGTTGCTTTGGCGTAGTTAACTCATATTTTATTAATGTTAATAACAAATTAGAAACTGCCATAGGTATTCTAGTGTCCGGCTTTCGCCCAGTCATTGTTTATTGAACGTCCACCCCATCTTCTCATCCGACGATATTTTCTTGATTACTTTTATTGTAAATTCTGCACAGATTTAAAAAACACAAATTTATAAACATTCTTTTTAACTTCATTTTTAATAAACCTAAACAAAAAGAAATCGCGGCTTTTTTGTTTACTTATGTGTTATTGGTGTAAGAACATATGACTCGTTTTCTCAACGTTGGCTAATCGCTCAAACGGGCAACGTTACGGCAACGGTAAAGATAAATTACGGTTACGTATGCCTAACCCGGCCTTTAGTCTTTTCTCTGTAGGAACGTAAATTATGTGTAGCATCTCTAAAGTGTATCGTCTGTGGTAGTTACTCTCTTCTGCTAGTATCTCCACATTGTCAAAAGTAGGTTTATGTCCAGTCAGCGCACAGTGGGCCGCAAGCGGCGTTCTGTTTTCTATTGGTTTGTCAAAAGCTTTTAATTAGGATTTGTTCGATGACAGTCTAGTTTTTAATTTTGTCTTGGTTGTACGGACATATCCTTTTTTGCATATTTCGGAACCTTCGGCTTTGCGTTGAATTTTGTAGATTAAATTTGATCTTTTGTCCTTTATCACTTTCGATTTTGTTTTGCTGAATAGAAGATTTGTTGTGTTCTGTGTGCAACTTTTTTTGTCATATATGTTAGAATTTTTTAGCCTCTCAGAAAAGGTTTTCTTTTCGTTGGTGTCGTTGTCTCCTGTTCCTTATCTATGTTCTTCTTTATCCTGGAGCGTCGTAGCAAATCCTCTATAGTCCTCTTGGGATAGTCATTCATTGTTATTATTTTCCTTATTTTATCTCTGTTGATTTTGTGGAATTCCTTGCCACTTATTGTGAGCACTCTTTGTATAAGGTTGGTAGCCGTGTTGATAATAGTCCTTCTGGCGTGTTGTGGGTGGAAGTTTATTAATCTTCCTGAAGATATGCTTTTTTTGGTATCAATCCGTTCTCAGTAAGTTACCATGTCCAGATATACGAGTTTGTTGTCCTTTTCATCCTCTATTGTGAATTTAATTTGTCTGTTGTATGAATTTAATATTTGTAGCGTGTTTTCCACATCCTTTTTCTTGATAATTCCATATAAGTCGCCCACATATTTTGTTAAAATTTTTGGTAGTGTTCATCATATTTATTGAAACGTCGAGTAATTCTATCATTACTATATCTGCTATAACCGGGGAGGTGGGCGATATCATCGGTAGTCCATTACCTTTTCTCTATTGTCTCTAAAGCTAAAGTTATCGGCCTACTAGGGAATAAGGACACCACGCCGAATGAGAAAAGAATTTCGTCATCTTCTGTGCGTACGTTGTCAAGTTTTAACTTAAAGTCTGATATTGTTTCGGGAATCCTTTGTTAACTTCTTTAATATATGCACTATATACCTAGATAGTCCATGACCCGGGGAATTAGTGGATGAATAAATCGGTCTTAATAGAACTCCATTTTTGTGGATCTTGGGAAGTTCATAAATACGAGGAGGCAATACTGCATTATTTGTCAATTTTCTCTTTTCTGTCAAGTTAATTAGGTTCATGTTGAATAACGTATTCTCTATTGCGTTATTTTTGCTTTGTATGCCAGATGTTGGATCCCTTGTTAATCGTGTGTATGTGCACATATATGTGGACGACTTATTTGGAATTATCAAAAAAAGGATGTGGAAAACACTCTACAAATATTAAAATCATACAACAGACAAATTAAATTTACAATGGAGGATGAAAAGGACAACAATCTCGCATATCTGGACGCATTAATAATACTATGCAACAAATGAACACTTTTTGAAAAATACACGGACATGACAGTGTAGGTTCGATTCTACTATCAAAGGGTGGTATAACCCTATACTCGGTTTGGCGAAATTGGTGACCAATTTTTTTTGTGGGCCCCCAAAGTTTCTGAAAATCAGTGGGCCTTTCCAAAAAGATGTCATCAGCTTTTGTCCAACAACTCAGACTTGGTGATACCGCTTAACTATGTTTGGCAATAATGTAGCTAAGAATATGCTGAACAAAGTTTCTTAAAATTTTTTGCGGTACTTTATTTTTGAAAAATTGAATGAAAAAAATATTTTTCACTTTTGTCAGCATAACTTCCAGGGATGCGTAATTTTTCACTAGCAATGCTTGGCAAAATTGTAGCCAACGTAAATCTGAACAACTTTTGTGAGCATATCAATACAATCTGAATGTGTCTAGGCACGCTAAATAGGCCAAAAAACCACCTTGTACCCCAAAAATTTAAGTATTTCATTGCTATGTGACAAAAATATATTTTTTTGGTACAGGGTATGTTCAGCAACTTTATAGAAAATATTAAGGCCAATATTTTTGTGGATCATATTAACCCTCTAGCTCCCCCACATAATTGTAATTTTTGGCCCCATTTTAACAAATCGTTAAAAACATGCCTTAAAATGGGGAGGGCGGGGATGAAATGTTCTACAAAAATGTTCGCATTAAAATTTTACTATATGTGTCAGAACACTCCAAAGCTCAAAACATAACACAAACATAAAAACCGGTGAAATTCCAGTTCGTGCATCAATGTAGGTCGTACGATATAGTGGTCGAAGCAATAACGATACCAGTAAAGAGCGTTTTTGGCAGGAATTTGAACGATTTTTGGGCATTTGTGTTAAGTTTTGGGCTTTGGTGTGTTCTGACACATATAGTAAAATTTAATGGCGAACATTTTTGTAGAACTTTTCATCAACCTTTTTGGAGGGACTCACTGATTTTCAGAAACTTTGGGGGCCCATAAAAGAAATTGGTCACCAATTTCGCCAAACGAGTATAGGGTTGTACTACCCTTTGATAGTAGAGTCGAACCTATACAGTCATATCCGTGTATTTTTTTCACTGTTGCACAGTGTAATTAGACATGGTATCTTACTGAGAACGGATTGGTACCAAAAAAGCATATCTTCAGGAAGATTAATAAACTTTCAATCAAAACCCGCCAGAAGGACTATTATCAACACGGCTACCAACCTTATGGAAAGAGTGCTCACAATAAGTGACTAGGAATTCCATAAAACCAACAGAGATAAATTTATATAACAGTCAAATTAAATTCACAATGGAGGATGAAAAGGACAACAAACTCGCATATCTGGACGGAATAATAATTAGACATGGTAACTTACTGAGAACTGCCAAAAAAGCATATCTTCAGAAAGATTAATAAACTTCCACCCAAAACACGCCAGAAGGACTATTATCAACAGGGAGACAACGACATCAACGATATACAAAACGTTTTCTGAGAGGCTACAAAATTCTAATATATATGACGAAAATGTATTAAAAGTTGCACACAAAAAACAGAACACAACAAATCTTCTATTCAGCAAAATAAAATCGAAAGTGTTAATGGATGAAAAATCAAATTTAGCCTAAAAAATTCAATGCAAAGGCGACGGGTCCGAAATATGCAAAAAAGTATATGTCGGTACAACCAAGACAAAATTAAAAACTAGACTCACCGCACAAATCTAACTTAAAAGCTTTTGACAAACCAACAGAAAACAAAACGGCGCTTGCGGCCCACTGTGCGCTGACTGGACATAAACCTAATTTTGACAATGTGGAGATACCAGCAGATGAGAGTAACTACCACAGACTATACACTTTAGAGATGCTATACATAATTGACGTTCCTACAGAGAAGAGACTAAATTACAAATCTGACAGGTGCTCTCAAATGTATCGACATACTGTTAAGAGAAACGGCCGACATAAACATCATTTCACAGCGAGAACTTAAAAAGGACAGACAACAATTTTAAAACATCATTTTATTGTAAAGTTCATATTTTTTTGTGTTTATATAAAGGGTCCGCCAAATAACTTTTTTTTTTGAAAATGCTATAAAAAAACCTACTGATTATTTTCTCAAATTTCTTTTTTTTATTTGAAAGTACAATCCTTCCGGTTAATAATTTCATTCAAATGGCTGCCTCGGCTGGCCATGCAGTAGCCTACACGATCGGTCCAATTTTTATGCACATTATCGATTGTGTGCAGCTGTATTTCACCAATGGTTTCACAAATATTGTCCTTTAAAGCGTCATTTGTCTCTGGCTTGTCGGCGTAACACTTATCTTTGAGGGCACCCCACAAATAATAGTCCAACGGTGTCAAATCGCAGCTCCGAGGTGGCCAAACGACATCAGCTCTGCGGCTGATAATGCGATCTTCAAAAACAGGGCGCAAAACATCGAGTGTAGCTTCGGCTGTGTGGCACGTAGCGCCGTCCTGTTGAAACCAAATGTTGCCAATAGGATATTGGCAATCAATTTTTGTGAACAAAAATTCGTTCAACGGCCACTTGCCCATTTTCGAAGAAAAATGGCCCAATTATGCTTCTGGACCAAAATCCGCACCAAACAGTGACTCGTTTTGGGTGTATCGGCTTTTCAATGTATGCGTGCGACAATTTTGCTTGTTTACATACCCGCCAAGATCAAAATGAAAAAATCAAAATCAAATGAAAATCAAAAATGAAAAAAAAAATTGAAAATCAAAATTTTCAAAGTAATGTCGCAATATTTCCCAGCGTTGTTCAAGCGTATACACAACCATATTCGTTCAGCGGAAGGATAAAACTAATTATCTGTCAAATCAGACATGAGCTAAGTGCTACCATTCACGAAATAAGCACTAGTTGAAAAAAAAACGTTACATAGCGGACCCTTTATATGTTTTAATAAATAATGTATTTTTGCAATAGATCTCCAGAATGATGAAGATAGTCCAAATATCGAGAATAAATTTTGAAATTTAAAGAACAAAACTTTTTTTTTTAATTAAGGACCTAAAGTCGAAAAATAAAAAACAAAATTAAAAACATAATTTCTTTCTAAAAAGTGCAAAAAAAACTCCAGTCAAAATAATTGCACCTCTAGCATTTGCGGTTGTCTTAGGTTAGATTAGGTTAAGAGTGGCAGCTTATAAAACAGACTCACTTAGGCTATGCAGTCCATTGTTTTACCACTGGGACGTTAGGGAAAACATAAGTTATTCCTAGCCCCTCCCTTTAAACCAATTTGATTGCTTTAAAAAGCTCAAAAGTTGGCGGATTCCAACAGCAGCCAAGTTTGCTAACTCCTAAAAGTAATAGGAGCCCAAGGTTGTATGCCGCCTTCTGCAGAGACCGTTTATTGATTGATTCCTCCTCCTCTTCGTCTCCACAGCTTCAGCAAGTCATTATGCAAGACCTTTAATCTCTCTGCATGCCGTCCAATAAGACAGTGACCTGTCACGACAGACACGATAAGTGTCGACATCGACAGCAATGCTTTGGTGCGTTTTGAGCCGTAACTCGGCCTCATCAGTTCCTGACTAGTGATCACCTGACATTTGAAGCCGTAAGTGCACTATCTCTCAAGAAGAGCTTGCAGGTTGCTAAAGGCATGCCCACATGTTCCAGCTCCCCTGGAGCGTGTACGGTAATTCCTAGTCTTTCAAGTTCATCTGCCTTGCAGTTTCCTGATATAGCCCTGTGTCCCGGCACCTATATCAGGTGAATATTGAGCCATCTCGTTAAGAGATCTGCCACAGTCGAGGGCAGTTTTTGAATTTAGGAATACAGTTTCCAGGGACTTGATAGCAGCCTGACTATCAGAGAAAATATTTATACCGACTTTGGTCAGCAAAATAATTTTCAGCCATTCCGCTACCCTTTAATATCTAAGATTTCTGCCTGGTAAACACTACAGTGATCAGGCAGTCTTTTTGCAAGTGATAGTTGAAGTTTCTCAGAAAAGACACCAAAGCCCATTTGGTTATCGAGTTTGGAACCGTCCGTATAAAAGTTAATAAATCATCTCTGCCCTGGGATACGACCATTCCATTCTGATCTATCAGGTATAAGAGTGAGATACTTCTTGTCAAAGAGTGGTTCAGTAATATTGTAATCAGCACAGTGCCCGGAAGGTCAGGCATTCTGGCTAGAATGACACTATGTCCGTATGACACTATAAAGTTATATTAGTAACAAAATATTTATTCAGCAATATTACCGAAATAATTGTTCTGCTTCTGACCTATATTTGCTAAATCGAGTATTTAAATGACTTTCCCGCTTTTCCCTAAAGCTTCGTTGCGAGTTTTCTTTTATTCTTGTACTATCTCCCTTAATAATTATCCATTTTTTGTAATATAGACAGTTCGGGGCTATGTGTGTCATTCTAATACGTTTATTTGGTTATTGGCAAAGCGTTGTATCAATAAATTTCTCGAATTTTGGATCGTTATCTTGTTGGAAACTGCGAACGAGCAACATTTCTTCATTTGCATTAACCCACAATATCTCATTAAGAATTATATATATACGGATCGTTTTTATACCCGCCACCATAGGATGGGGGGTATATTAATTTTGTCACTCCGTTAGCAACACCTTTAAATATATACATTGATCTGAGAACCCATAAAGTATATATATTCTCAATCGTCGTAAAATTCTAAGACGATTTGACCATGTCCGTCTGTCCGTTCGTCTGTTGTAATCACACAACAGTCTTCAATAATTGAGCTAGATAACTGAAATATGGTATAGATCAGGGATGTAACGAAAGTTGCTGTAGCGAAAGCGAATGCGAATATTGAAATATTTTTCTTGCGAATGCGAATATTGAAAAATGCATTTTTGCGAAAGCGAATGCGATAGTGTATACTCGTATTATATTTTGCGAATACGAAGCGAATGTCAAAAACTGATTTACGAAAGCGAAACATCATTCCTACATGCTGTCTTTTAAATTCAATATTCATATATTGCAGTTGCAGTTGATTTCTTAAATATAAAATATTAAATTAATATTTAAAAACCAGTAAGGAATGGCTAAAGTCTGGCGGAGTTTATTGTACTATGAACGGATGGGCATAGTCAAATGGATCCAGCACTTCTTCTTGTGGGTGTCCGTAGAAATCCGATTCTAACGTAATTAACTTTCGAAAAATCTAGTATCCATAGTTTAGTAGAGCCAAGTTATAATTCACAAAAAGTAGCTTCACTGTTTTTTCACTATTCAATCTTTCACTTTCTTCGAGATTCATAAATAAGTCAGGCTCTGCTAAATAACTGTTACCTGGGGACAGGGATGCCAACTTAGTGCTTTTCGCCAAAGATTTAGTGCCCCCCCAATACGCGAACAGTGTACACTTAGTGCCAAACGAAAAAAAAGCAGTAGGTGTACGCTTTTCATGTTTTTTGTTGGTGCTTTTGACGCTTTTTGTGCATTTACAAAAATACAAATTTGATTGAAATGTAGACTTACAAAAAGTAAAAGAAATTGCTTTTTTATACCATACAAAATTATTGGCGAAAGGGGTTTTTGCCGAAAAATTATGGTTTTATAAGTACACAATTCTGCGGTACAGTGTATAATACTTTCGCTTTCGACCAGATATTTGTAAGGCCCTAAAAAATTGGGTGGCAATTCATAACGTCCAGGGACATAATATCCATGGATCTTATGACACTTTGGTCCGCGTAACCGGCTTTGGAAAAAATTGTGAATCCCTGCCAGAGGCCGGCCACGCTGAATCACTTTGGTCCGCGTAGCCATCGTTGGGCAAATATCAGAAGTGAAAATCCCCCCGGCCAAAACCGTTCACGCAGACACAGTTCGGTCCGCGTAGCCTGCTTTGGAGATATCGATAACTGGAAAATCGTCTTCAAAGATAACTTACAGACTAAATGGTCTATTGAATCAGAATCACTAGCAGATTCGAATTATTATAGGGATAAATCGAATCTGCTAGTGATTCCTTATTGCTCAGCAAGTCTTTATGCAATTTAGCAGAGAGAAAAAGGTATGAATCTAAGCGCCAAAAAAAAAAACAAAAAGTTTGGAAGTATCATTTTAATCAGGGAAACAACTATGATTAAAATTTGATAATTATTTTTATTTTAAAATTTTTAATGTAAAATTAAACTTTTTTATTGCAAATGAAAGAAAAATACTTTAGTGCGTTTTTACGCTTTTGGTCTAGAATTTTACGCTATACGCTTTCTAAATTTTTCATTACACTTTTGCTCCGCAAATAGTTGGCATCACTGCCTGGGAACACTTCTCGGCGGTGTAGTTTAAAACTGGCGTACAAAATCTATTTTTTTGTTTAAACATGTATTTGATTGCCTATTTTTTGATTGAGGAAGCGAATACAGAAATATATTCTTTCGGAAGCGAATGCGAAGGCGTATATTCCAAATTTGTTTTTTGCGAATGCGAAAGTTCAAAATGAAGCGAATAATTGGGATTCGCATATGGGAATGCAAATATTCGTTACATCCCTGGTATCGATGCTTCTTATAGCTGCAGGTAACTTGGGAATAAAAATGGGCAATATCGGTCCTCTTCTCGATATAGCCCCCATATATAGCATCTGCCCGATTTGACTTCTTAACGTCAGAGAGACCACAAATGTCAACTGAGCAGGCTGAAAATTGGCAACTGGAGTTTATATATACCCGGAATCCTTCACACGAACAACGGTAGTAACAGGTCCATGTTTTGATATAGCTCCCATACAAAGGTCCCTCTAGATTTGACTTCGTAACGCCACAAAAATCTCAAATTTAAACGAATTGGGCTGACATTTGGTATAATAAGTTTATTAGTACCCGTAACCATTCACGTGCGATCCATGGTGGAGGGTATATAGTATTCGGCATGGCCGATCCTTCATTAAAATATAATAATTTTTAAAAATGTTATGGCGTTATTACAATTCTTTGTTATAAACTTTGAAATAGCACATTTTGTTGTCTATCCAGAAACATATTGACTCTCTCTGTTAAATTTCGTACTGATCGGATATAAAACACGATTTCTACAGCGCTTAAATGTTAAATCGGGTGAAACATATATATGGTGGCTATATATAAATCTGAACCGATTTTCCCCGAATTTGGCAGTGTTTATTCATGTAATAAGAGAACTCTCTCTGCCAAATTTCGTACTGATCTGATTTAAAATACAGTTCCTACAGCGTTTACATGCCAAATCGGGTGAAACATATATATGGGGGCTATATCTAAATCTGATCGGATTTTCTCCGAATTTGGTAGTGTTCATTCACGTAATAATAAAACTCTCTCTGCTGAATTTCATAAAGATCGGATGTAAAATGTGGTTTCTACGGCGCTTGCATGTCAAATCGGGTGAAACATATATATGGGGACTATATCCAAATCTGAACCGATTTTAACCAATTTCAATAGGGATCGTCCTTGGGCCAAAAAAGAGCACTATGCTAAATTTCATCACAATCGGACCATAAATACGACCTGCACTTTGATTACAAGAATACATGGACAGACGGACAAACAGACGGACAGACAGACAGACGGACATGGCTCAGAAAGTGATTCTGAGTCGATCGGTATAATAAACAATGGGTCTATCACTTCTCCTTTTAGGTGTTACAAACAAATGCACAAAGTCATAATACCCTGTACCACAGTGTGGTGTAGGGTATAAAAATTAAATATTATTAAAACCATCTATCGACAGAAATTTCATGAATTTCTCCTGATGAAGTTGGAAAAAACAACAGTCCACAGTAGTCCATACAAACATAAATTAAATAAATCCAGTTGGTCATAAATAAATACACACTGTTATCGGTAGTATTTTGGAGATATGGACAACGTTACTAAAAACAAAATGTAAGATAGATGTGATAAGTTTTGGGCTTTGGTGTGTTCTGACATATACATATAGTACAATTTTATGGCCAACATTTTTTTTTTACCACCGTTATGTGGTAGAGCAAGAGGTTTAATAGGTTAGGTTAGGTTGAAGAGAGGAGACGTTTAAACGTCTCATGTCCATGGACATACACTTAAGCCAGTGGTTCGGCCTGTTGTGCGCTCCTTATTTATGATCTTTTTATACCTCACGAGTTACAGAAAATCGGTACTAGACACGAATTTTCTCAGTATCTTCCAGTCATATTCTCTGAGATGAGTCAAGTCTGGTAATATGTCGGACCCGAAATGTTGGGATCTTGCATGTGTGAAAGCCGGGCAGTGACACAGGAAATGTTCCATCGTTTCGATGTTTTCCCTGTATGCCTTGCATTCGTCGTTTCCTGCTAATCCTATGCGATGAAGATGTGCTTGTAAGCTTGAGTGTCCCGTTAGAACTCTCATCATCTTACTAATATCGATCTTGTTAAGTTTCAGAAGACTTCTTGTTTTCTTTTCATTTGGGTCACCCCATAGTATCTTTGTAGTTGCTCCTACTGTTGCGCTATTCCACACAGTTTTGAGAGCCATCACTGCCCAGTGCTTCAACTCATTTTTCGTGGCTTCGAAAGGTTTCCAATTTTCCAAGTTTATTACTCGAAGTTCTCTTCCCTTTAAAGCCAAGCTCATGGGCTGAGTAATCATTTATCGTTCTTTTACAGTCCAACACAGTTCTGGATTTGACCCTTTCCGATGTTATTGCTTTAATCGCCATTTGGCTATCTGTGAAGATGTTGGCATATTTAGGCTTTGTCGTGTTACTGAGCCAGTTCACACACTCCGTGATTGCTCGAACTTCTGCTTGAAATACCGTGTTATGGTCAGGGAGACGGAAGTGAAGTTCGACTTCTGGTTCATCAATAAAAAGTCCCAGACCCGTCCTTCCTCCTCGCCTGGACCCATCCGTGTAGCAGCTGGTTCCCACTAGCACATGGACCAAAGTTCCATTTTCCCAGGAGCGTCTGTCAGCACAAACGTATCACAGGTAGCTGTAAGCCGCACTTCAGGAATGCGGTCGGAGATTTATGGTGTTGGAATGTGACCAACTAGAGATTCTAAAATCTTCTGATAGTACGACTTGTAGTCTCGATTTATCCATTCACCCATCACTTGTAGACGTCTTGCTGGGAGGGCTGCCTCATACTTTATACGGATGTCTATTGGTTGGATGTGCATTATAGTCTCCAACGCTTTTGTTGGTGCAGTTCTAAATGCCCCGCTTATGCCTAGACAGCACATACGTTGAATTTTTTGCAAAGGTATTACGTTGCACTTCTTGTCCATTGATGTCCACCACACTACACAGGCGTTGGTGATTATTGGTCTAACCACGCTCATGTAAAGTCAGTGAGTCATATTTGGACGTAGTCCCCATTTTAAACCTATAGCTCTTCTGCACAACGACCAACATCTGTGGGCCTTTGTAAATCTTTCTTCAAGATGATCTTTCCAGTACAGTTTCTGATCCAAGATTACTCCCAAGTATTTTACCTTTTTAGTTATAGCAATTGTCTTATTCAGGAATCGAGGCGGGGTAAAACGTGGGATCTTCGTTGTCGTTGTAAATAGACATATTTCTGATTTGTCTGGGTTAACATTGGTTGTGCCCAGTTATCCCCTTGGTTGTGCCCAGTTATATGCTATGTTAAGTGCCTCTTCTGCTGATCTGCATAATAGATTTGGATGAAAGCCCCTTAGAAGTATTACAACGTCTTCTGCATAACAGACTGGTTTAAGTCCTTCGTAGGTGAGGGCTTTTAGGAGACTGTGTATCGTCGTAACCCATAGAAGATGCGATAAAATGCCCCCCTGAGGTATACCACGATTTACCTTGTCTCTAATTTTTACGTCATATGACCCACAAATAATCCACCTATTCCTAAGCATATTGTTGATCCAGTTTTTCAGCGCCCGGTCAACCTGAAACTCGTCTAAGGACTGGATAAGTGTATCGGTTTGTACATTGTTAAATGCGCCCACAATGTCTATGCAAACAGCAAGTGTAGACATTTCTTTACTGAAAGACTCTTCTATGTGGTGCACTACCTCATGCAGAGCTGTTTCCACTGATCTTCCTTTGACATAGGCGTGTTGTTTGAATTTTAGCCTGTCATCCGCCATTTTACTTTTGGCCACTTTATAAATTATTCGCTCCATTGTTTTTAACAGGAAAGAAGTTAGGCTAATGGGTCGATAAGCCTTTGGGGTCGTATAACTCGCCTTGCCAGGCTTTATAGAGGTTTAATATGTCCCACAAGAATATTGGCCTTACTATTTTCTACAAAGTTGGTAAAAATACCCTACACCAAAAACAATTATTTCTTTAGAGTTACAAAGAAGTAATATTTTTGAAGTACAATGTGGTCTTTGTGAGCTTTTTAAGGTGCCTAGACACGTTCATATTGCATTGATACGAGTATGTTCACAAAAGTTGTTCAGATTTACCATGGCTACAATTTTGCTGTTAGTGTCCCTGTAAGTTATGCCGATTATCAAATTTGAACATTTTACAGGAAAAAATGAAATGTGTAAAATGCGTTGCGTTGCGCGGGTTGGATTTCAATACCGTAATGCAAACATCTGATGAATGAAAAACTCCGATTAAAACAAAACAATGCACTTTTAAAAGCCAGGGCGCATACGATTTTGGAGTTATCTTGATGACCGTTACATCAAATTGATAGCCAACATAGTCTTAAATATATCTTTAAATAATTCCAAACAATCGCAAAAACGTAAATCTCAAATTAGAATCTACAATTTAAAAAATATTCTAAGAATCTCACTCACTCCTTGGGTAGCATGGGGCCTATACAAACATCTTCCATCATTCCATCATTTGCTGTTGCTTTTATTTCGTTCCAAATTTTAACAGTTTTTTCGATTTCCTTCTTCCAGGCTTCTCTTCCAAGAGTTTTTTTTGCCGTCCTTTAAGTCTGCTTTCTTGGACATATTAGATTTTTAGTTACGTTGAAATATCTGAAATAGATAATTTTATTAAAACAATCGAAAATACTTTCTTCACTAAAATATAAATAAGAGATTATAAGATTCAGAAAATCATCTAAATGCAGAGGGCTCTTTTGAAAAATAAACAAGTAAAAGTGTTAAGTTCGGCCATGCCGAATCTTATATACCCTCCACCATGGATAGCATGTGACCTCACAAAATAACTCAAACCTAAAGAAAATAACACCGAAAACACAAAAAATATAGTAGATGAGAACAGTAGGAATCACACCAAGTTAGATGCTATATATGGGAGCTATATCTAAATATGGACCGATATGGCCCATTTGCAATCCCATACAAGCTGCAACTATAAGAAGTATTTGTACCAAGTTTGATCAACCTAGCTCTATTATTGCGAACTGTAGCGTGATTACCACAGACGGACGGACGGACGGACAGACGGACATGGCTAAATCGTCTTAGAATTTTACGACGATTAAGAATATATATACTTTATGGGGTCTCAGATCAATATTTAGAGGTGTTACAAACGGAGTGACAAAATGAATATACCCCCCATCCTATGGTGGAGGGTATAAAAACATAAAATGTTCCAATTAATTTGGGCACTTTCTGAGACAATATTGGGCGTGCAATTAAAGACAAAAATACTAAAGATGCGGCAGATAGTTTGCACGCAATATACCTAAGATGGCGCTGTTTCATTGAGGCCCAATCTTTTACTCGAGAAACAGATGTCGTTAGTGCATAAGGGTCTAATATTTTTTCAAAGAACGGCTGAACTTTCGAATCTCCCACATAATTATTTCTCCGGGACTTGGTATTATTAAGAAATTAAAAGGAGAAATATCGTTAAAACTGCTGAAAACAAGTAAGAAAGTTTCAGTCGGGTAAACCGACTAAGGTATACCATCACTTTGTGAGTAATGTAATATTGAATATTATTCTGTCAATTTGTGTGGGAGGTACCAGAAGGGGTTTATCAAATACACCTTTTTTTCGCTGAACATTAGATACTTTAAATTCATTGCACTGTTCCTGACTTATAAGCATTTATGTGCACTGGTATAAACGTTATGAGACATTAAATTGTGGTATGATTTTGGCATTTTGTGTGGGAGGTACAAAAAGGGGCGTGGCAATAACGCCCATTTTTCACAGCGCTATAAAAGCATTACACTGTACAAAATTTCAAGTATTTTTATACACTTGTATTAATGTTATAAGCTGTTAACTTTTGGTGCAAAATGGTGGATTTGTGTGGGAGGTACCAAAAGGGGCGTGGCGACTTCGCCCATTTTTCTCGAGTTGATAGCGACTAATAAGCTAATACTATGCGTGGAATTTCAAAAGATTCGAATAAGTAGTATAGCAGTTATTAAAGAATGAATATTTCACAACATTTTAACCCTTTGTGGGGGAGGTACTAGAAGGAGTGGACCAATATGGCCCATCTTCGAACTTAGCCGGAGATAGAAAAAAATATTACCACATACCAAATTTGAGGTCAATCGGTTACTCCTTTCGAGAGTTATCGTGCGCACCAGCCAGCAGACAGACAGACGGACGGACATTGCTCATTCGACTTAAAATGACCCAAAACGGATTTGCTCCGAACATACTTGGGGTATTAGGTCACTCCTTCGACGTGTTACACTTTTTTCCGTATACCCTCACACTAAAGTGAGGTGGTTGCTAAAATTAAAAATTTGTAATGAAATTAAACTTGCAAAATTTGTAATGAATTAAACAGCCCTATCTTTGAGGGCTCTTTCAACAACAACTTTTTTAATTCAGCTCCAGGTAGAAAAATGTCAGCAGATAGCTTTTCCTTCATGGTAACGAGCCTGGATCTCATACGTTGCCTTTCTTTTTAATAGGTAAGCCTGAAAATCCATGAGCGTTTAAACAATTTTAACTTTCTTTTGTATATAAGTCTACCAAAAAAGGCTGGATATCGACTTCCGTTTTTGAAGATTGAAGAAATTTCCGATAAATGCTAAGAAGCCGCTGATAGCACTTCAGTTATTGGGTAAGGCTCCATGACAAGAAACTGAAATGAATACGGAGGATTACACAGAAAGAAAATGGGACCATACAAATCTTTCATTTCTTGTTCACCACTGATGATGTTATAGTTCCGTCAGTTATGTCAAACGAAAATATTGAAAAGGACATAGACTCCATTGTAGTCTTGAAGAAATTCACTATTTTTGGTAGACAAATAAGAAAGCAGCCGAACCCTTTCAAGTGCTATTTTATAGGCTTAGAAAGTAATAATATTTCTAAAAGAATTTAGAAACAGAACTAAAAAACTGCAACAAGTTAAATGTAAAAGAGTCGATTGTATTCATTATTTATCTTTTTCTTTTTAAGAAACGCGATTCTTAATAAGATGTGAAAATATGACCCAGTTTCGAGTTTTGTACTGTAGTCCGGACAATTCAGTAATCCGGACAAAGGTCAGTAATCCCGAGTAATTTTGTTATATATGTATATATATACACGACAAAAAATACACGTAAAAAATGTTTTACTTTCTTCTTTTCAGAATTATTTTGGATATTTCTAAGAGGTGTCAAGTTTACACCACTCTACATGATAACGGGAGCTGCTAGGCAAACACCGACTGCAGATTCGTATTCAGGAGGTCGAATTTACTAAAGAACTGTTCAAAAAGAATCGGCACCAAAATGTGTGTATACCGGTGTAATCATCAATTTCTGAATAAAAGCATCTGTTTAGAGTAAAAAAAAACATCTGTTTTAGAGTAAAACAAAGCCAACCGAAGGTATAGGCACCTTATCGCAGTTGATATTAGATCCCAGTTCAACAGCTCCACCTTAGGCAAAAACAAAAAATACCAAAGATGAGGCTAATCAAATTACCCGATAGGGATCTTTTTAACCGCATAGAAGGAGTTTGGTTTTTCTTGGAACACGTGTGTACTGTACATAAATATACAGTGTTCATTTCTAATAAAATACGAAATAATTTTCAGCAGTTTTAACTATATTTCTTCTTTTACTTCCATTTCTTAATAATACCAAGTCCCGGAGATATAATTATGTGGGAGATTCGAAAGTTCAGCCGTTTTTTGAAAAAAAGATTAGACCCTTATGCACTAACGACATCTGTTTCTCGTGTAAAAGATTGGGCCCCAATGAAACAACGCCATCTTGGGTATATTGTGTGCAAACTATCTGCCGCATCTTTAGTATTTTTGTCTTTGATATTTCTTCCTTTACTTCAATTTCTTAATAATACCAAGTTCCGGAGATATAATTAAGTGGGAGATTGGGTCGTCTTTGAATGAAAAAACCCTTATGCACTAACGACATCTGTTTCTCGAGTAAAAGATTGGGCCCCAATGAAACAGCGCCATCTTAGGTATATTGTGTGCAAACCATCTGCAGCATCATTAGCAAAGACAAAAATACTAAAGATGAGGCAAATCAAATTACCCGATAGAAATAATTTTAACCGCATAGATGGAGCTTGGGTTTTCTTGGAACACGTATGTACAGTACATAAATATACCGTGGCCATTTCTAATAAAATACGAATTAATTTTCAGCAGTTTTAACGATATTTCTTCTTTTACTTCCATTTCTTAATAATACCAAGTCCCGGAGATATAATTATGTGGGAGATTCGGAAGTACAGCCGTTCTTTGAAAAAAAGATTAGACCCTTATGCACTAACGACATCTGTTTCTCGAGTAAAAGATTGGGCCCCAATGAAACAGCGCCATCTTAGGTATATTGTGTGCAAACTATCTGCCGCATCTTTATTATTTTTGTCTTTGTCATTAGTATTTTGTCTTTGGTTGCTGTCTTTGGTTGCTGTCTTTGATAACAACGAAAGCAAAGACGTACACCCTACAAATGTCGCTAAGTCACAAATTACACAGTTTCCGTCAAATACGTATTCTTTTTGACGAGCTATGCTTCAGTCTATTATTGTGTCGCTATTTTCATTTCAACTATATAGACTTATAGTTATTCTAGGTTTGTCGTCATATTCCATGAGTCTGATTAAGTTGCACTGTCTTGTTACAATTAATATTGTCCATAAATAGTACTCACATGCAAAATATCTAAACAATTCGTACCGACAACAGTCCAACTACTATTAGATGTCCGAATGGAGAAGGGGTCAAAAGTATTCACATAATTTAATGTTATTAAAGAAAATTACATACATACATTTTCGATATAATAGACATACATATTTCGAATAAGATTTTAAGAGAAAAGTTGAACCAGAGCATTGCCAAACTGAAGCTAAGCGGAAGTTACACTTTTTCAACAAAATGTATTGACCAACGACTAAGATTATACACAAACAGAGATTTAGATGAGATGATCGTATTCCCCTGAGACCCTGTCAGCCGCCAGATATACATAAATTCCATTATAATGTTTATTTGGAAAAATGTGACGACAATGCATTTATTTGGAATTAGAAGAAATCATTGTTGCTGTGTGACTACTTAGGTCCGGCTCTGTATGTATGTATGTGCAAGTACACGTCTTCCAGCAGAATTGAACTTTTGAACTCTTCGATAGCGATATACTCTACGTACGTATATACATACATACGTATATACACACATACGAGCGTCTATAGAGAAGAAGAATCCCGATGCATATTAAATTATTGTCTACTGATAAGACCAGAAGAAATCCAACAATTATTTTGCCCAATAAATGAAAATGAATATTCATTCTAAGTGACAGTCTAAGTGTTTCAGTGAATTGTTAAAGAACATTATAGGAAAAAATAAAAATAATGAAAACAAAATTAAAAAAATTGGAAATAATAACATTTATTTCGATTATCATGCTAATAGCACCGATTGAATCATCCGATTTGGTAAATGTTAACTTTATACATAATTTAAATAATTTAAAGAATATGAAAATCATTCAAAATATTACAGTGAATATTATTTAAAGGCTACAAAAATTGAGTGCATAAAAATATAAATAATCGGTTAACAATTAACTAAAAGTTAAAAATATTTATTCAAAATAAATACGTCCTAACTTCTCTACAAGAAAATTATGAAACCGGAATATAAAGACACACATAAACCGAACACAAATTAAAAACAGTATGGAAAGGCTAAAGGCGGGCGGAGCCCACTATGTATACTCGTATAATACTCTACCTCACCTTATTAGAGTAGAATAAAAACACGTATAGATGCTCTGTGTCTGAAACGATTACATTTAAACTCGCAGCGCACAGTGGTTAGAAATATTGTTATACTTATATTTCGGAAATTTTCTGCATTTTGTGAACGGTTGAATATATTTGCACAAAATTTCACATACTCTAAAATGATGATTTGGTGTTTTTGAGATGATTCTGCAAAGTGGCAGTTCATAGCGTTTGGTTGTGTGCTTTCAAAGTAGCTGAACTCGGGTATACAAAATTTTATAATTGTTGTGAAAAGTCAAAATATGCAGATATTGCAGAGATTTTGTTGACATAGAAGGACATTTTAAATACCCTCTGCTTAGAGTTGTGATAAATTTTAAAGCATCATTGTTTGCGCTTTGGAAGTGAGCAGATATGCTCCTATCAGCGCCATACTACAGCGCACTATGGACGGAAATTGAAAAATGCAGCCAAAATTCAAATTTTATGGCAAATGTAATATTGAAGAAATTTGGTATACGAATCTGTTGAGCAGATATTCAGTGTATTGCATCAAAAATATAAACAATATTTCTTAATATTTAGGTGATCATACACCTGTTCAAAGTGAGGCATATATTTGATCCTGTAGAACATTTTAATGCAATTTTAAATGTTGTGAGGAGAGAAAAGAGAAAGTAATTGGTCCAATGTAGGCATGAATTTAAGGCATGCTTTATGCAGAATAAAATAATATATAAGCGTTTGAGTTTTTCTTTTATTTCGTTGTTACTACAAAATTGATTTGAGAGTCTTCGGTGAGGTATTCTGTAAAAATTGCATCTGCACCTAAGGTACACTTTGGACGCTTCATCATGACATGACCTTCTACATATAATTAAATAATGCATTGATTATCTTCAGAATGGTCTCATTTCATTCACGGTCGATCAGACTTTACGATAAAATAATAAAAATATGGAGATTGTGCATTTTTCTATGTTTTTTTAATTTTTATTTGGATAGATAAACAAGTCTCATCCCACGGAGAGACCACAAAGCTCTTAAAGGAAATGACCTAAGCTTTTGTTTGAGCATAAAATAAGAAAAATATATAGTTTTTGATAAAAATGTCAAAACTAGTTTTAATAAAAAAATTGCAAACATTTTTTTTAAATAAAAATACAATTAAACATAATAGGTAATTAGTTATAGAGATGTGAGAAAAGGATCATTGCTGCTGAAGTTACCAGCGACATTCAAGAGACGAGTACTTTCTTTTCCGACATCTCAAATCCTCCCGTGACGTGATAAAAGCGAAAACAAACAAAGAGTTGAACTTACCCTAAAATTACGTGAAACTTGAAGTTAAATTTAAAACTTATAAAGTGAATAACTAAAACTAAACTGAATTAATAACTAAAACTAAACTATTTGTTAAACAATTAAAATCTAAAAATTTAACTACTAAACATAAAATATACTTAAACCGTAAATATCATTACAAACTAAAATAAATAAACAGTGAACTAAAATATAGAACTGAAATTAGAGCAACTGAAAAACAGTCTACTTTTTTTTCTTAAATCTAAATTTAACTAACTTAAACTAAAGTTGCACATTTCCCTGTAATTTGGCAACATTGTTTTTACAAAATACAAACAAAAAAGCTCTCATATTCATTTAAATCAAAAACACACTCACAGAGGAACATATGATCCATTGAGCCAGATAAAGTGCAAAAAGTGATAAAGTTCAAAAATCAAATAATTACGAAAAGTGCTACAACAAATAAAAAGAAAAAAACTAAGTGCCCAGAAACGAAGAAATTGTGTTAAATAAATATTAAAACAACAAAGACAGCTTGTGAGTTTTGGGACAAAAGCGAGATCAATTATAAAAAACGGTACGGCCGGGCAACAGAACCAGACCAAAACAAAAAGAGAGGATCCAGTCGACGAATGGATCGGCACAGGTTTGACACACACGTTACGAATATATAGGCGTACATGTATATATATATATCTATATACATTCAAAGTGAGTACCTACATATCTAATTTTCTGTGTCAACATAGACGACAGCGAAGAATACTGGGTGCAGCATTGTATTATCTTGGCGCTTGAACCTGTATACTTCACTCTGTCCAAAGAAGTTTGACTCGTTCAATTTTAAAATATTCACGTTACTGTAAATTCAAACATATTCACGTTACTGTAAATTCAAACAGATGAGCCTCCTTATTGAAGGATCCGTTATGTACATAATTCCACCAAATTCGCGAAATCAACGACTTATTTATACAGCATTATCTTTTTCCTCGAAACACATTTAGCTTTGGAGAAGAAAGAGAAACGAAAATTTTAATTTTTTCATTTTAAAATTCTATTGCTAGAACTTTTAACCGACTCCTCGCATCGGCCTTGAATACAGAGAAAAAAGCACAGCATTCGCATTTCCATAAGTATTTCAGCTGATTTAAGTTAAAGACATACATTATTGCTATTGAATTCGGAAGATGAGAGAGTGGTGTCTATTGAAACTGCAGTCAATTCTACCAGCAATTAAAACTCTTTACCAATTTTTGAATTTGTTTCTATTACATTTTTGCAATAAACATAAAGTAACTGAAACATATGATCCTAAAGCGAATAAATTCTGATTGACTAGGGAAAGAAAAATTGAAATTTTTCAAAAGAAAAAAGCTTTTTGCTAAAACTTTTGCTTAGTACAACTGGAGCAACAATACTTCGCTGTGAGAGGAGCTGCGGATTTTTTCTCCTTCCATTTGGGCTGGGTTAGAATATTTAATATCGACCTATGAAGTTAATTTGTTGCTAAAAAGTGTGTAAACAGTTGCTAAATGGTAAAGTAATATCTCGCTATAATTTTTTCGATTTTGAAAAAAGAGTTTTTGAATTTTACAAAATTTGTAATTGCTTTCGAACGTCTGAAACTATATTTTGCAAAGTTTACATTGGTTTAAAAAGGACATAACGTGATATTTTTTCTAATTTTACGAATACTCGTCTCACAAATCCAAAACAGTAATTCTATTTTGTGAGCCTCAATATTTGTAAAAGTTACGGACGAAATACTAAGAATGGTTTGGCAGCTCTTTCCATTTTTCGTCTGTTTCTGCAAAACCCGGCGTGTAAAATACATATTATACAAAAAGAGATTTTAAAAATCATATGTCAAGAAACAGAAGAGAAATGCTCAAAATTGCTAGACCAATCTTAGTATTTCGGCCATCATTTTTAAAAATATTGACTCCCTCAATATACAATTACTGTTTAGGGTTTATGAGAACGCGCCAAGTATTCTGTATAAATTGAAGATAATCCCCCTTCGATTTTCTTAATATGTATGCAGAAAGCAATTTTTTAAAAAAATGTTTTTCCTATAATTACAAAAAAAACCCGTTATGTCCTAAAACAATGTAAACTTTGCAGCCGCAATCGGTTCAGCCGTTTGAGAGCAAATACAAATTTCGTAAAACCCAGAAACTGATTTTTTAATATTTTAAAAATTTAAAAAGCCCATAAAATTTATGGAAAAAAAATGCAAAAAAAAGTATAGCGTGAACTTTATTTACCATTTTGCAACTGTTAAAAACTCTTTAGCCAAAAATTAACTTCATAGTTCGATATTAAATATTCTGACCCTGCTTCGATTTGCGACAGACAGAAGGTCAACTTTCTGCATTTTTTTCGGGGAAAAAGATGAAAAGTAGAATTAATTAACAAATAGGTTTTGCGATAACCAAAAAAATAATTACCTACATAAATGCAAAAATATCAGTTTGTTGGAAATACGAAAAGAAAATAAGTCGATTTTTTCAACTTTTAAAAAATTCAACAAAACGTCCTAGGAAAAAATTTAAAATTTTTGGAAACACGAAAAGAAATGAACAACGGCGATATTTTTCAAAACTCTTGGAATTTACACCGATCTACAATTTTATTTTTGTCGCAACATAAATTGTTTATTTTTGGAATTTACACCTGCCCAAAAATTGTATCTTTTGTCAAACGTGTGGAAATGACCGCTGCCTACAAAGTTTAAATGTGTGATAATTTTTGGAATTGACACCGGCTTATACATAGTTTTACTTTTGCCCATCATTTTTTGTTTTAGAAAAATATTACTACAATTCAGTTCCTCGAAATATTTTTGATCGTTACACCGGCATACAAAAATTAAGTTAGAAATGTTAAATTTTTAAATTTGCTGCTATTTGTATACGAATTTGACGTGATTCGTAAAATGTATTCTTAGAAATATTTACTTTCGTGTTCGAGCTTTTGGCAATTTCAGATAAAATTTTTTATATTTTTCTTCTGCAAGTTGAGCTAAGACCTCGTTCGAAACTTTTTGAAATTTGTTTCGTATTTCTGGAGCTTGTATTTGGCAATTGCAGAGGAAAATTGCATATTTATCCTTTCACCTTAGCGAGGAGGGTATAAATCATTTGCTACGAGCCAAAGTGTAACACATCGAAGGAGTGACCTAAGACCCTAAGTAGGTTAGGTTAGGATAGGTTGAGAGAGGAGACGTTTAAACGTCTCATGTCCATGGACATACACTTAAGCCAGTGGTTCGGCCTGTTGTGCGCTCCTTATTTATGATCTTTTTATACCTCACGAGTTACAGAAAATTGGTACTAGACACGAATTTTCTCAGTATCTTCCAGTCATATTCTCTGAGATGAGTCAAGTCTGGTAATATGTCGGACCCGAAATGTTGGGATCTTGCATGTGTGAAAGCCGGGCAGTGACACGGAAAATGTTCCATCGTTTCGATGTTTTCTCTGCATGCCCTGCATTCGTCGTTTCCTGCTAGTCCTATGTGATGACGATGTGCTTGTAAGCTTGAGTGTCCCGTTAGAACACTCATCATCTTACTAATATCGATCTTGTTTAGTTTCAGAAGACTTCTTGTTTTCTTTTCATTTGGGTCACCCCACAGTATCTTTGCAGTTGCTCCTACTGTTGCGCTATTCCACACAGTTTTATGAGCCATCACTGCCCAGTGCTTCAACTCATTTTTCGTGGCTTCGAAAGGTTTCCAATTTTTCAAGTTTATTACTCGAAGTTCTCTGCCCTTTGAAGCCAAGTTGTTTGCCCGTTCATTTCCAATCACTCCGTTGTGTCCTGGTACCCAGCAAATACGCAATTGACCATGGGCTGAGTAATCATTTATCGTTCTTTTACAGTCCAACACAGTTCTGGATTTGACCCTTTCCGATGTTATTGCTTTAATCGCCATTTGGCTATCTGTGAAGATGTTGGCATATTTAGGCTTTGTCGTGTTACTGAGCCAGTTCACACACTCCGTGATTGCTCGAACTTCTGCTTGAAATACCGTGTTATGGTCAGGGAGACGGAAGTGAAGTTCGACTTCTGGTTCATCAATAAAAAGTCCCAGACCCGTCCTTCCTCCTCGCTTGGACCCATCCGTGTAGCAGCTGGTTCCCACTGGCACATGGGCCAAAGTTCCATTTTCCCAGGAGCGTCTGTCTGGCACAAACGTATCACAGTTAGCTGTAAGCCGCACTTCAGGAATGCGGTCCGAGATTTCTGGCGTTTGAATGTGACCAACTAGATATTCTAAAATCTTCTGATGGTACGACTTGTGGTCTCGATTTATCCATTCACCCATCACTTGTAGACGTCTTGCTGTGAGGGCTGCCTCTTACTTTAAACGGATGTCTATTGGTTGGATGTGCAGTATAGTCTCCAACGCTTTTGTTGGTGCAGTTCTAAATGCCCCGCTTATGCCTAGACAGCACATACGTTGAATTTTTTGCAAAGGCATTACGTTGCAATTCTTGTCCATTGATGTCCACCACACTACAGAGGCGTAGGTGATTATTGGTCTAATCACGCTCATGTAAAGCCAGTGAGTCATATTTGGACGTAGTTCCCATTTTAAACCTATAGCTCTTCTGCACAACGACCAACATCTGTGTGCCTTTGTAACTCTTTCTTCAAGATGATCTTTCCAGTACAGTTTCTGATCCAAGATTACTCCCAAGTATTTTACCTTTTTAGTTATAGCAATTGTCTTATTCAGGAATCGAGGCGGGGTAAAACGTGGGATCTTCGTTTTCCTTGTAAATAGACATATTTCTGTTTTGTCTGGGTTAACATTTAATCCCCTTGGTTGTGCCCAGATATATGCTATGTTAAGTGACTCTTCAGCTCTTCTGCATAATAGATTTGGATGAAAGCCCCTTAGAAGTATTTCAATGTCGTCTGCATAACAGACTGGTTTAAGTCCTTCACTGGTGAGGGCTTTTAGGAGACTGTGTATCGTCGTAACCCATAGAAGAGGCGATAAAATGCCCCCCTGAGGTATACCACGATTTACCTTGTCTCTAATTTTTTTTTCATATGACCCACAAATAATCCACCTATTCCTTAGCATATTGTTGATCCAGTTTTTCAGCGCCCGGTCAACCTGAAACTCGTCTAAGGACTGGATAAGTGTATCGGTCTGTACATTGTTAAATGCGCCCTCAATGTCTATGCAAACAGCAAGTGTATAGATTTCTTTACTGAAGGACTCTTCTATGTGGTGCACTACCTCATGCAGAGCTGTTTCCACTGATCTTCCTTTGACATAGACGTGTTGTTTGAATTTTAGCCTGTCATCCGCTATTTATACCCTACACCACACTGTGGTACAGGGTATTATAACTTTGTGCATTTGTTTGTAACACCCAAAAGGAGAAGAAATAGACCCATCGTTTATTATACCGATCGACTTAGAATCACTTTCTGAGTCGATTTAGCTATGTCCGTCTGTCTGTCTGTCTGTCCGTCTGTCTGTCTGTGCATGTATTCTTGTAATCAAAGTACAGGTCGCAATTATGGTCCAATCTGGACGAAACTTTTTTTGGCCCAAGGACGATCCCTATTGAATTTGGTTAAAATCGGTTCAGATTTAGATATAGCACCCATATATATGTTAGCCCCGATTTGACATGTAAGCGCTGTAAAAACTTTATTTTATATCCGATCAGTATGAAATTCGGCAGAAAAAGGTTTCTTATCACATGAATGATCTGTGTTAAATTTGGAAGAAATCGGTTCAGATTTAGATATAGCCCCCATATATGCATTACCCCCGATTTGACATATAAGCGCTGTAAAAATGTTATTTTATATCCGATCAGTGCGAAATTCGGCAAAGAGAGGTTTCTTATTACATGAAGGAATACTGCTAAATTCGGAGAAAATCGGTTCAGATTTAGATATAGCCCCCATATATACGTTACCCCCGATTTGACTTGTAAGCGCTGTAAAAATGTTATTTTATATCCGATCAGTATGAAATTCGGCAGAAAGAGGATTCTTATTATATGAATGAACACTGTTAAATTTGGAAGAAATCGGTTCAGCAATGGCAATGACCCTTATCGCATTGTTAGGGAGGTGTAGGGTATTATATAGTCGGCCCCGCCCGACTTTCTGCCTTTCCTTACTGGTTTACCTTTGACCATGTTATCCATTATTCGCTCCATTGTTTTTAACAGGAAAGAAGTAAGGCTAATGGGTCGATAAGCCTTTGGGGTCGTATAACTCGCCTTGCCAGGCTTTGGTATGAAGACCACCCTTGAATTCTGCCAGTTTTTTGGGGTATACGAATGGGTTAGGCATGTAGTGAACACTCCAGACAGATGCGTTGATACCAGATCCACTTCATTCTGCAGAAGTGCTGGAAATGTTCCATCCGGTCCCGCAGCCTTAAAGGGAGAGAAACTTTTTATCGCTTCTTTAACCATACCATCTGTTATATCCGTAATAGGTACTTGATGCAATACATTTTCATTCTGTAACTGTTCCTCTGTTGGCCCTACCTGTTCACAGAAAAGTCTCCAGGAGTTACGTTTCGCCGATCTAACGATTTTATTGTATTCTTTGAGTCTTCTGTGGTAGTCGGCCCAATATACTGATTGTTTTTTACATCGAGCTCTATTGTAAAGTCTGCGGACATCTTTGCCAATCGAGCGAATTTGTCCTGTCATCCAGGGTTTCTCAAAGGCAGATTTCCTTTCTCGAAGTGGGCAACTATCTTCGAATGATTTTACAAGAGCTTCTGTAATCTTCTTCACATTGATATCAATGTCTTCTGCACATAGATAATCGCGTGTAGGCTGCCCCAATCGATTTCTAAGTAGATTTCCGAATTTAGTCCAGTCGGTCTTAGCCTTATTACGGAAACTTATGGGGTTTGGCGGTGGCCGTGCAATTTTAAACCTTATATAACGGTGGTCTGAATGGGAGTGTTCATCCGAAACCCTCCACTCATGAATCTCATCAATAAGATTTTCTGAACATATCGTTATATCTAATACTTCTTCCCTAATTTTGTTAACAAAGGTTGCAGTGTTTCCTATGTTAAGAGTTATGAGGTCATTTGTATTCAAAAATTCGATAAGGGCGTGTCCCCTTTTATTGGTGTTAGTACTACCCCAACCGATATGATGGGAGTTGGCGTCACATCCAGCTAATAACTCATTACTTGTGTGTTTGGATTCCCTCACCAGACGTTGTAATTCATCGAATGGCAGATATATTGACGCCAGGTACATATTTCCATTACCTTGCCTCAGCACCGTGGCGTCCGATGTTGACAACTCTGGAGAGAAAATAAAACATAAGTTTTTATGGCACAGAATACAAGTCCTTGGACGAGTACCTGTGTTAGCGTAGAAAAGGTTATAGTTCACATGGTTTAATCCAGTAACCTTGTTGCTAGTTGTCCATGGTTCCTGGGTCAAAGCAATATGAACCCTTCCTTTATTTATGATGTCCATCAGAGCGTTGGATGCTGTCTCGCTCCGGTGGAGGTTTATCTGGATGACCTCAATCATTGTCCTTCCAGTAAAAGTTTCTTTTGGGAGTCTATCCTATCTGGTGGCACCACCTCTTTATTTGGTAGTGGGTCATTCTCCTCCTTTCGTTCACTACCTATTACACCATCTTCCAGTCGACAATTTTGGAAGGCGGTGTTATTTTTTGTCGCTCCCTCATTGGTTTGAATCGTTTTGTGGCTCTTTTTATTTTGATCACCACCTTTGCTGGAAACTTCCTGCAAAAATGGCGGTACTATTGGTGAACTGGTGGTGTTATTGACTACTTCCACATCAGTTTTTGGCAGTGTCTCACTTGTCTCCATCCGTTCAATGCCAGTGTTTGCCTCTTCAGACAGTATATTTGGACTCGATTCATTTGTCCTGCCAATCGGGACCTTTCCAATTTTGAAAAAGAATGTCCAGATCAAGATGTACGCCATGCCCTTCGCCATGACAAGATTGTTCTTGGATTCTGGGTCTATGCTTAACACGAGCAGAGTACCCTCGGTATCATCCTTCCTATAGAAGACTTCCCACTTTCTCACGGGAAGTTTTGAATTCTGTTTGCAAATGATGTCGAGTATGTACTCTGATGATAACTTACTGGGACATCCCTTAACATATAGGGTCGTTTTTATGAGTTCAGAAATGTCGCTTTTCCTTACCAATTTTAGTTTTGCGCCGTCCCAAGGTGTGGGGAAGCTATCCACAAGTTTTACGAGGACACCAGCGCAGCGTTGTGATGCCAGCCTTAGCATCAAAACACCCCTCTCAAACTTGCAATCATTACTTCGATTGGTGGTTCATCCTTAGATTCGAGGACGTATTCCGCTACCCTCGTATAGACCAAATCTTCGAAGTTACTCTTTTGGTCTTCGGGGATTCTGCCAGATGCACTACTGCTATCAATTATGGCGTAGCATAGATCGTCTCGAAAATGTTGTTTAGCTATATTAGAATAAGACGGTGGCTTCTTACCCTTCTTTATGGCTAATTGATTTTTCCGTGTCTGTAGAGTCTTTTTGGTTAAAGCCTCATCCTTAACGGATGATTTGGTTGACTTGAACTGCGTTATTGGGTTAACTTTACCGCCCACAATCGAAGGACCCAGACTAGAGACCTCCTTTTGTGTGGTTACTTTAGGCTTATCCGAATTACTGGAAGACGGCGAGCCCTTTTTCTTCTTAGTCACTTTCACAGCGCTATGTTCTTTTGGCCAATTGATTTTTCCGTGTCTGTAGAGTCTCTTTGGTTAAAGCCTCATCCTTAACGGATGATTTGGTTGACTTGAACTGCGTTATTGGGTTAACTTTACCGCCCACAATCGAAAGACCCAGACTAGAGACCTCCTTTTGTGTGGTTACGTTAGGCTTATCCGAATTACTGGAAGACGGCGAGCTCTTTTTCTTCTTAGTCACTTTCACAGCGCTATGTTCTTCGGGAGACCTGACTCTTTTAGCGGCCTCCATGTTTGTATTGGAGGTGGAATTGTCAGGTTCATCCCGTAATAGGTTCTGTCGGTTCAACTTATGCAGTTTCCTTCTTTGTGCTCCTGACAGTCTCTTTGAGTTAGCAACAGTAGTAATATTGTTTTCATTTGATGATTCAGAGTCAGAGTCCCCACTGGCTTTTAAAGGCTGGGGTTGCTTAAAGCCCCGGCTGGGTTCTGCTTCATCTGTCTTATCATTTGTTTTGCCTGCGGCTGGATGTGCTCTTGTTTCATTTTCGACTACGGGATCCAAGGCACCAAAGCTCGTAGAAGTTGCTTGCTCACGATTGTTCGATAACGACGACACATGACTCGTGAGTGAATCAACGCTTGTCGCCGGCACTGGGTTTTCCCTCCCCTGCGCCGTAATCTCCTTCGTCTTTTTTGGTTTAATCATAAATTGGTTGGGGGAGACACCCCCATAGCCAGTATTAGCCCGTAATAGGTACGTCGGTATAGGCCTTCCAGACTGAGCTCAGAAATATCTGTACAGAGACCGATGCATCCAATTCAACCTACGCTTTATAAACAACAAACCTCCTGGTTGGTAGGTGAATAGGTATTGCGTAATAGGTTAAAAACTATCCGCTCTGCGATAACACGACCGTTCGCTACGACAGGCGGCGACTGATTCTAAGTATGTTCGGCGGATATCCGTTTTGGGTCATTTGAAGTCGAATGAGCAATGTCCGTCCGTCTGCTGGCTGGAGCGCACGATAACTCTCGAAAGGAGTGACCGATTGACTTCAAATTGGGTATGTGGTAATATTTTCTTCTATCTCCGACTTAGTTCGAAGATGGGCCATATTGGTCCACTCCTTCTAGTACCTCCCCCACAAACGGTTAATATTTAGTGAAATATTGATTATTTAATAACTTCTATACTACTTATTTAAATCCTCTGAAATTATACACATAGTATTAGTTTATTAGTCAGTATTACCTCGAAAAATTACATTATTGCCACGCTCCTTTTGGTACCTCCCACACAAATGGACAATTTTGTACCAAAAATTACCAGCTTATAACTTTAATACCAGTGCATATAAATACTTGACATTTTGTACAGTGTAATGCTTTTATAGTACCTAAAGTCCAGAGAAAAATGGGCGTTATTGGCACGCCCCTTTTGGAAACACCCACACATATGGACCATTTTACACCTACACGGGACAAAATCGCATTTTTTGATTTGTTTGAATCGAAAGAAAATATACTTGGAAAACAAATTTTTAATTATTATATATTTTCGAGCAAATATATATATAACAGGTGGCGCAAAAGTAACCTTTCGATGTTATGTTATACGCGATTGGCGGTCAGCAGCTAACAGCTGATCCACCGTCTGGACTTTGTACGGAAACATCTTCAAATCTTGTACCAAAATTCGCTGTAGAGACCGTCGACTGATACCCATTTGCGTGGAACGTCGTCTGGTCGATATCGACGGCGCTTCCATGACATCCTCGGCTACAGCAGCAATATTCTCTGCAGAACGGCTACTCCGGGGTCTGCCACGCCTGGCAGCATCTCGTGTTGTGCCAGTCTCTTCGAGGCGAGCGGCTAAACGTCGCAGTGTTTCACCAGTAGTCGTTGGACGGCCAGGAAATCTGTGCCAAAGTCACCGACCGATTATTGGTCAAATAAATAGTCAGCAATATTCCGCGTTCTGGAGCAGTGTAGCGTAACATTGTTTATTAACGTGTATTTCGCATGTGTTTACTACACAAATGTCAAAACAGAACTGACATTAGGGGCCAATCGCAAAATTGATTACTTTTGCGCCACCTGTTATATATATATATATTAGGGCGGGTCGATTTAAAAGTCGCCCATTGCTCAGTGAAAATCGTATTCTAGGGATCAAAATCAGAAACATTGCTGAAGGAACCATACCTCTTAAACGAATTCTGATGTCCCGGAAAAAAAATCCCACTTTGACCCATTTGGAGTGCTCCAATCGAGTCCAAATGTATGACCGACCCCCACTAACTTTGGATGGCCGATCCACCCATGCCAGTGGCACACCCGCTGGAACTCACCTGGGGGGTTCCCCATACAAACATTTCAAAAAAATCACCATTTTTGGCACTTTACATGACAAAATCAGCGAAATGGCTATGTTTTTTCTTCCGAACATCAGAAGAAAGAACATCAATTCCGGGACATCAGAATTCGTTTTAGAGGTATGGTTCCTTCGACAAAGTTTCTTATTTTGATCCCTAGAATACGATTTTCACTGAGCAATGGGCGACTTTTTTGCCTCCCCACAAATCGACCCGGCCTAATATGTATTCACGCAAATAGATCTTTGTTTGGGAAATAACATATGCAAATAAAAACCAGTAAGGAAAGGCAGAAAGTCGGGCGGGGCCGACTATATAATACCCTACACCTCCCTAACAATGCGATAAGGGTCATTGCCTTAATAATTTGGAATAATTGGTAAACGGGTAGAAACATATTATCTAATTCTGAAACGATAATCGCTAAATTAAGCAATATTCGTTCCTAAATTGAGAAACATATTTTTGGAAAATTTTAATGATAGGAAGTAAAATACAACTTCTATAGCGGTTTGATACCAAATCAGGAGGAACAATCAATATAAATCTGAACCGATCTTCCCTGAATACTCATTCATGTAAAAAGACCTCCTTCTGTCGAATTTCGTACTGATCGCATATAAAATACAGTCTATACAGCGCCTACATGTCAAATCGGGGGTAACGTATATATGGGGGCTATATCTAAATCTGAACCGATTTCTTCCAAATTTAACAGTGTTCATTCATATAATAAGAAACCTCTTTCTGCCGAATTTCATACTGATCGGATATAAAATAACATTTTTACAGCGCTTACAAGTCAAATCGGGGGTAACGTATATATGGGGGCTATATCTAAATCTGAACCGATTTTCTCCGAATTTAGCAGTATTCCTTCATGTAATAAGAAACCTCTCTTTGCCGAATTTCGCACTGATCGGATATAAAATAACATGTTTACAGCGCTTATATGTCAAATCGGGGGTAATGTATATATGGGGGCTATATCTAAATCTGAACCGATTTCTTCCAAATTTAACAGAGTTCATTCATGTAATAAGAAACCTTTTCCTGCCGAATTTCATACTGATCGGATATAAAATAAAGTTTTTACAGCGCTTACATGTCAAATCGGGGCTAATATATATATGGGGGCTATATCTAAATCTGAACCGATTTCAACCAAATTCAATAGGGATCGTCCTTGGGCCAAAAAAAAAGATATGTGTAAAGTTTCGTCGAGATCGGACCATAATTGCGACCTGTACTTTGATTACAAGAATACATGCACAGACAGACAGACGGACAGACAGACAGACGGACAGACAGACGGACATAGCTAAATCGACTCAGAAAGTGATTCTAAGTCGATCGGTATAATAAACGATGGGTCTATTTCTTCTTCTTTTGGGTGTTACAAACAAATGCACAAAGTTATAATACCCTGTACCACAGTGTGGTGTAGGGTATAAATATTAGGATGTAAACATAGTTTTGTCTAGAACAACATCCTCCCAAACATAGGATATTTGTATGTATCAAATGTTATATATTTGGAGTGCACCCTAAAAATATATATGTTTCAAGCAGAATATGTTTGGGACAATATACTACAGAGGCGATTTTTTTCAGCGTGTAAAGTTAACAACTTACAACTTTAATACCAGTACATTCTTTAAAGTTATTAAATGCAATTTAAATTGAAAATAATTTAATTAAAACAAAAAAATGTACTTATATTTTTTTGGGACTCAAGGTGAGGGGATTCATAAGTCGGTTTACCCGACTGAACTTTCTTACTTGTTTTCATCTGTAAATGGACTTAAGACCCAAATTTGTTGGAATAGTTTTAAAATTAGTTGCTGTTTTTTATGCGAATTTGACGTGATTCGTTAAATTTGTTCTTGGAATTATTAACTTTCGTGAACGGGCTCTTGGATAAAGGCAAATAAAATATATAATTTGGAAATTTCAGAGAAAAATTTATTATTTTTCTATACGAATTTGACGCGATTCGTTAAACTAGCTCTTGGAAATATAAACTTTCGTGATCGGGCTCTTGGATAAAAACTAAAAAAAATATAATTTTGCAATTTCAGAGAAGATATGTATTTATACCCTACACCACACTGTGGTACAGGGTATTATGACTTTGTGCATTTGTTTGTAACACCTAAAAGGAGAAGAGATAGACCCATTGTTTATTATACCGATCGACTCAGAATCACTTTCTGAGTCGATTTAGCCATGTCCGTCTGTCTGTCTGTCTGTCCATGTATTCTTGTAATCAAAGTGCAGGTCGTATTTATGGTCCGATTGTGATGAAATTTAGCATAGTGCTCTTTTTTGGCCCAAGGACGATCCCTATTGAAATTGGTTAAAATCGGTTCAGATTTGGATATAGTCCCCATATATATGTTTCACCCGATTTGACTTGCAAGCGCCGTAGAAACCACATTTTACATCCGATCTTTATGAAATTCGGCAGAGAGAGTTTTAATATTACGTGAATGAACACTACCAAATTCGGAGAAAATCCTATCAGATTTAGATATAGCCCCCATATATATGTTTCACCCGATTTGGCATGTAAGCGCTGTAGGAACTGTATTTTAAATCAGATCAGTACGAAATTTGGCAGAGAGAGTTATCTTATTACATGAATAAACACTGCCAATACGGGGAAAATCGGTTCAGATTTAGATATAGCCACCATATATATGTTTCACCCGATTTAACATTTAAGCGCTGTAGAAATCGTGTTTTATATCCGATCCGTACGAAATTTAACAGAGAGAGTTTTCTTATTACATGTATGAACACTGCCAAATTCGGAAAAAATCGGTTCAGATTTAGATATAGCCCCCATATATATGTTTCACCCGATTTAACATTTAAGCGCTGTAGAAATCATGTTTTATATCCGATCAGTACGAAATTTAACAGAGAGAGTTTTCTTATTACATGTATGAACACTGCCAAATTCGGAAAAAATCGGTTCAGATTTTAACATAGTCCCAATATATATGTTACACCCGATTTGACATGTAAGCGCTGTAGAAACCGTGTTTTATATCCGATCAGTACGAAAATCGGCAGAGAGAGTTTGCTTAGTACATGTATGAACACTGCAAAATTCTTATCGCAATGACCATTTTCGCATTGGTAGGTAGGTGTAGGGTATTATATAGTCGGCCCCGCCCGACTTTCCTTACTGGTTTTCGTCTGCAAATTGGCCTAAGATCCTCCCTCGTTCGGAATTTGTTGCTGTTTTATACAATTTATTATCGTGTATAATAATTTTCGCGTTTCTATACCTTGTGTTGAGCAATTTCAGAGAAAAATTGAATATTTTTCGTCTGTAAGTTGGCCTAAGACCCACCCTCATTTTGAGTTTGTAAACAATTTACTCTAACATAAATCTGTTAATTTGGTATTCGGCGCATCAAAAACAAAACTGTGTTCTTCTTTTTGCATTTCATCATTCTTTCAAATGTGTCTAACATTTTTGGCTGGAACAAAAAGTAGAAAAGCCAGTACAATTTGATCTACACGATGAACAAGATTAAATGCGACAAATTTGACAGCTGCATCAAAATTCTGGAAAGTCTAAAACTCGCAAAGGATTGGGACCCGATCTTGATATATTTAAGTTCAGCAAAACTGCCGCGAAGCCTTCAAAAACTCTCGAAGATTGCACAAAGCTTCCCACGTGGGCGGAGTTTGATAAATTGTTGACTCATAAATTCAAGACACTAGAATCCGTTGGAAACAGCCGACCATTCACTTCAAAATAGAATTATAATAAATACGATTTAAATAAAAAAGAAATACATCCAATACAAATATTTTTCAAAAGGCTCAATATACTGGTAATAAAAATAAATTTAGCACTAACCTCCTGTTTTTGTAAAACGTCTTCGTTCGTTTACGACGAAACGTCAAATTTCAATTAAATCTATAAAACACATGCATGAAATATTTTCGGTACGAACTATTTCCCGGCTTTCCTATAGTACATGACGAATAGACTCCTGTGGCTTATATATTTCTCGTATCAATTGTCTTATTTTGAATGATTCGTCGTAGACTAATGAAAACGTCTTACAAAAACTGGAGGTAAGTCGCAAACAGGGAATCCAAACTGAACAATGTTGTCTACTTTGCAAATTGAATCATTTTATTCGCAATTGCAAACAATTCTTAGAAAAAAGCGTGAATGATTGAATTCAAATCGTAAAATTTTCGAATTTCTGTTATAATTGTCTCTCATACAATCAAAGATTGCAAATTATATTTAGTTGCAGGAAGTGTAATTTACGACATCTTTCCCTGTTCCACAAGGGTTATGAGACCCAGACATCTAGTCAAGACCCTGCGAGAGATGAGGCACGCCCTGGTATTAGTACCGCAAATCAAACGACACTCATACATTCCACACAAACCATAGATCCAACAAACATTACCGCCTTGATTGTCCAAGAAAGTCAACCTAGTATTTATATAGCTGGTGTCAACAACCAATTTGCAGCCCGATCAGTTGAAATTTGTGGTCCAAGTGGCGTTAAGAAGTCAAATCGGGGAGATGCTATATATGGGGGCTATATCAACAAATGGACCGATATTGCCATTTTAAATCCCAACATACATGCAGATATGAGAAATAAATGTATCAAATTTCAGCCACCAACATCATCGTAGTATTTTACGACGATCTATAATTAATGGGGAAAAACACCTCAAAAGGCCCACTTTTTTTCTATTAAATTCCGATCGCGTTGAAAATTGGTGGGGTTGCAGAAGTACTCGTACTATGGATATGACATCCCAAACAAGACAGAATTGGTTCTCTTCGGATAAATGGAACGGATCTTGTCTTTTCTGAAAGTGCAAAATTTGTAGAAATAATTCTAGATACAAAACTGTTATTTAGACTTAACGTATTGGAACGTGTAAGGAAAACCAACGCCGCCTTATATTCCTGCAAAAAGGCTGTAGGGTCGCGGTGTGGCCTCTCTCCTAAAATCGTCCACTGGATATATATAGCAGTAGTTCGTCCTATACTGCTATACGGCATTGTGGTATGGTGGACGGCAACTGACAAAATAACTATCACCAACCTACTAACAAAGGATCAGAGAACAGCCTGCCTGAGCATAAGCGGAGCCTTAAGGACTACAACGACCGAGTCTCTACAAGCCCTACTCCATATACTGCCGATTAATATTGTGGCGAGAGAAGTTGCAACCAAAGCGGCAATAAGATTAAACTGCCTATCAATGTGGAGTTACAAGAACTACGGTCACATGAGGAAATCAAAGTGTAGTGCTATGGTAACCGACCGAGTGGACTATACATATACCAACTGTGTACACCTTCGAGAGAAATTACAACACTATGATTCCCGCCAGAGATGAATGGGTTGGCAGAATACGAGATAATATAAACGGATGGTTCGAAGCTTGATGAAAAGGTTGGCTTCGGAGTACACTGTGCAGAGCTTAGTTTGGATATAGCTCACAGACTACCAGATACCTGCAGTGTCTAACAAGCCGAAATAATGGCAATATAGGAAGTCGCCAAGTGGCTGAGTCGAAACATAGTTACCAACACTGGCGTTGTCATTTACTCGGACAGCCAGGCTGCCATCAATTCTCTGGAGGCAACATCTCTAAATTGACAACCAGCTCTCGACTGCCGCAGATCTCTTAACGAGATGGCTGAGCAGTTAAATATACACCTAATTGGGTGCCTGGGCATAGGGATATCCCGGGGAACTGCAAAGCCGATGAACTTGCTAGGAAAGGGACGACATTACAAATTCTCGAAGAATTTGCATATATTGGTGCGCCACTATCCACGTGCAAGCTTTGGCTTAGGCAAGAGGCAATCAGGCAGTCCAACGAAAGATGGACGGAAATCGGCACCTGCAGGATAGCTAGACAAATCTGGCCAAGGTATGACCTGAGAATATCAAAATATCTCCTCGCACTAGAGAGGCAAATATTGTCTACGTTAGTATCAGTTCTGACGGGACACTGCTTGATCGGCGAACACGCCAAAATATTGGGTATTAACTCTAATGACTTCTGCAGAAGCTGTGGAGATGAGGAAGAAGTGGAGAGCATTGTGCACTTGCTATGCGACTGCCCCGCTTTGAGTAAACGACGACTGGACATACTGGGGTCGGCCTTTCTAGGTAGCCTAACAAATCTTTTCTAGGCAGTCTAACAGATCTTTCGTACTATCAATAAATTTGTATATCAAACAAGTTGGTTTCCATGAGGGTCATTTCAGCCCGTGGTAACACTATGTATACTATTTATTTGAATCCTCTGAAATTTCACACATAGTATTAGTTTATTAGTCACTATTACCTCGAAAAAAATGGGCGAAGTAGCCAAGCCCCTTTTGGTACCTCCCACACAAATGGACAATTTTGAACCAAAAGTTAAAAGCTTATAACTTTATTACCTGTACATACAAAGACTTGGAATTTTGTATAGTGTAATGGTTTAATAGTACCTTAAATACAGTGAAAAATGGGCATTATTGCCACGTCCCTTTTGGTATCTCCCACACAAATGGACCATTTTGAACCAAAAGTAAACAGTTTTTAACTTTAATACCAGTACATACTATAAAGTTATTAAATGCAATTTAAATTGATAATAATTTAATTAAAACCAAAAAATTAATAAATTTACTATTTTTTTTGGACTTTTGACTTGTTTTCCACATACATGTATACATACTTTATGGGGTCTCAGATCAATCTTTAGTGGTGTTACAAACGGAGTGACAAAATGAATATACCCCCATCCTATGCTGTAGGGTATAATAATGCTACCGTAGTACTCTGATACCAAATCGGAAGGAACGTATATATGGGGGTCATATGTATATGAATCTGAACCTATTTATTTCAAATTTGACAGAGTTGATTCCTAAAAAAATTGACAAATGTTGTAATGTTCAGAGGGAAAATACGATTTCTATAGCGCTTAGATCTCAAATCGGAGGCAAATATATATGGGGGCTATATCTAAATCTGAATCGATCTCCTCCAAATTAAATGCCGTTCGTCCTCTGAGCGATAAAGTAATTTGTGCCCAATTTTGTCAGGATTGGTTGCGACATGCACTTCGATTACAACGTTTACATGGATAAAAGACGGACGGACAGGCATCGTTAGATCGAATCTGCTGGTGATTCTGAGTCGAGCCGTATACTTTAAAGTGGATCTACACGCTGAAAAAAATCGATTCTGTTGTATATTGTCCCAAACATATTCGGCTTGAAACACATCATATATGTTAGCGTACACTCCAAATATATAATATTTGGTATACACAAATATTTGCGAAGATATTTTTCTAAACAAATCATTGTTTCCATCCTAATATTTCTTATTATTATAAGAATTCTGAAAATTATATCGATGTCTTAATTGTGTTCAGTTTATCAGCAAATTTTTAATGTTTGTCAAAATACTTTATAATTAAAATCGTACAATCGTGGATATAAATAAATTACTTGAAGGATAGACAAAAAATGATGAATTGGAATTTTACGTGAGTCCTGATTTGCTAACAGAATGGTAATACGTCATTTTTAATTGGAAGAAATAATTCAAAACCAGCAAAGCTTTGAAAATATTTTTTAATACAATATATTTGGATATATAAAATAATAAATAATTTTATTTGTATTTAAACACATATTTCATTTCAGAAAATTATTTTGCAAATATATTTTATTGTAATATATTTATATATGCGTTTTAAATAAATTTTATTGATTTTCAAATAAAATTTATTTGCTCAGAAAAATGTAATATTTAAAAATTTTTGTTCCAAATATATTTTCTTTCGATTCAAACATATCAAAAAAGGTAGTTTTGCCACCTGTATCTCCATTTTTATAAGGCGTTACAAACATCTAGGCCAAAACAAACTTTTAATACCCTGTACCACAGTGTGTGGTGTAGGGTATAATAACAATTTAAATTCTATAAAAAGAGAAACGTTATGAAATTTGTATACCCTACACACTGTGGTGCAGGATATTATAAGTTTGTTTCATGGCAGAGTTTTGTTGTACCTAGAAATACTAATGCTAGACCCACCTTAAAGTATACCGATCGAATCATCAGCTGAGTCGAGTAACCATGTCAGTCCGTCCGCCGTCTGTCTGTCTATCTAAAGTTGTCCGTTGAGTACAGATCGCAATTTCACTCCGACCATGCTGCAGTTTTTTTTTGCAGTTGGGAGTCTTATATACCCGGAAAGAAGCCTATTGAATTTGAAGACAATCGGTTAAGATTTAGATATAGCTCCCATATATGTATTGTCCGATTTGAAACTTGCTCCCTTTAGAAGCTGTGATGATGATTTTATAAAGTTAGTTAGCAAATATATTTAGTTTCTATTTATTTATTTACACATATCTAGCTTGTGATTAAAATTATAAACCAAATTAAAAATAAGGCTATGGCTACAAGGGCCCTAAGCTCAATGATACATGAAGGGTTAACTAGTTAAAATCATTCATATGTGACACATCAAATTAGTCTCTCTAAGAAATTCAATCAGCTTTATTACTAGTGATGTGGCATTATAATCAAGAATCGATGAAGGTTTCAATTCTCCAAATATAACATTCCTAATGTCCCGAAAATGGGGGCAGTAGTCCAGCAAATGCTCAACGCTAATGTCCACAGAGTCACAGAAAGGACAATTAAAGGCGATATTCCGGTCTATTTACCTCTGATGTGTAATCCTTGTATACCCTAATCTAAGTCTTTTTTTTTTAGCTGGAGGTGGAAATCTTCAGTTCCCACATAAAATGGGTATGTCGGATTCTTACCGACTAAAACCACCTCCATCGGCAGCCCCTTTCCAGCCACGACACTGCCATCAGGTATTACTTCGTGGGGGGGTCATCTCTTGATGCACCTTTCTGCTTACTTTTTTGCTCCTATTCGATTGCTGAAAGCGGCGTGGTTCTCGCTGCTTTTCGATTTTCTTCATCTTCTCTCAACCTCATGCTAACAAAAGTGATGAAGTTGCTGAGTATCTCCCAATCGCGTTCAGACCTAAGCATAGTGTCAACCACCTTCTCAGCTGTGAGGCTTAGACCCAGATCTTCTTCTGTTCTTGATCTCTGTGCGTGGAATCTCCCACAACGAAGGATGACATGTCCCGCAGTTTCGTCCTCATTCGGACAGTTTGGGCAAGTTGGGGAGTCATATAGTCCAAACCTATACAAATAGGCCCTGTAGCCTCCATGGCCTGTTAAGAATTGGGCAAGGTGATAATTCACCTCCCCTCCCCTATCCACTTGATTATATTAGGGATAAGCTGGTATGTCCACCTTCCCTTGGTCGAGTTACTCCATCTGGTCTGCCATCTCGCCAGAGATTTTGTCATTTTCATCTGTGTTAGGGTCTTCATTGAAATCTCAGGGTGGCTTATCGTACTTTCATATACAGGGTGGCAGATATGTAACGCAACAAAGTAAAGCGCTATATTTTTTTAAATTTTATTGTTCAAAAGCAAAAAATTTCGGTAATAACATAAAATTTTAGAAACAGTTTAGATTTGTTCGAATTGGCCACCTTTGGCACGAATTATGGCCTTCAAACGGCCGACAAAGCCATCACACGCTGCACGAAAGTGGCTCTGCGGTATTTTGGCCCATTCCCGGCGAAGCGCCGTCTTGAGATGATCGATACTTTGGTATTTTTTAGTGCGAACCTTACTCTCTAAAATGCCCCAGGCGCAAAAGTCCAACGGATTGAGATCCAGAGATCTTGGTGGCCATTGTGCGGTAGAAATGAAGCGAGGAGCCTCCTTTTTAAGCCATTCTTGGTTGACGCGTGCTGAGTGCGATGGTGCTGAGTCCTGTTGGAATGTCCATGTTCTGCGGCCGAAATGTTTGTTTGCCCAGGGTTTCAATACTGTCTTTAGGACATTTTCCCGATAATATTCGGCATTTATTTTGACCCCATGGTCGATGAATACGAGCGGGGAGCGACCATTGGCTGCGCTTGAGTTCTGGTGGCCAATCGAAGGTGTAAATTTTCAGCTGACCTCTTTGGCAAGTAAACCCGATCATTTTGTTTGTTCACAAACTGCTCAATTTGGAATGGCTTCTCATCGGAGAAAACCAAATTCGGTAACTGGCCACTTTCGTGCAAGCAAAGCAACTACTTGGCTCTTTCCAGTCTAACTTTTTTTTGTGCATCGGTGAGCTCTTGCACTTTTTGGAACTTCAATGGCTTTAGTCCAAGCTCATTTTTTAATATGTGTTGTATCCGTTCTCGCGATATGTTCAGCTCACGAGCAATTTTTCTACCACAGCGGCGTTGATTTCGATCAAATCTGGCCTTTACTTTTCGGATCATTTCTGGTGTTGTTACCGTTTTTTTTCGTCCACTTTTTGGACGCGATGCAACACTGCCAGTATCACGGTAACGAGCAATGGTACGAGAAACAAAAGATTTATGCACATTTAAATGCTGGAGGGCTCTAACGATAGCCACTTGTGTTTTTCCATCCAAATATAAAGCAATCACACTATCACGCTTGAATTCCATCACGAATAACTTTTTTCTGAATGCAATAGATCAAAATGCTTTTGTAAGCTTGTAAACAATAAAATGAACTGTCACTGAAATAAATCTGTCAGCTATTTTAAACTAGCGGTTTAGAAATGATAGCAACCTGAAGTTGGTTGCAATACATATCAGCCACCCTGTATATTGGACATTGCTCTAACTGCTATATCTCTAGGTATAACTCCAGCGAATACGCTAGCTGCGTCTAGGGATATCATGCGGTATCCGTTGCAGATTCGGAGCCAGGTTCTTCGGAATATAGAAATTACATCTTTGCTGACACATTTTATATGTTTTCCCCAGACCGGGGCTCCATATAGAATGACCGAATTGGACACTCGGGATATTAGTATCCTCCTACTCTGCCGTGGGCCACCAATATTCGGCATCATTCTAGACAGGGCATTCGCTACTCCGGTTGCTTTCTCGCACGCATACTCCATGTGCCGCTTAAATTGTATGCGATCGTCAATCATTACGCCCAAATATTTAATCCTATCCTTTGAGCATATTTCACTTTCTCCTACACGGATTCTTAGGGTCTCCTTAATCCTATTAGGCGTGTTTTCGTTACACCATAAGTGCTTAATTTGTATGGGGAGCTAAGCACTTTTAAGCACTATTAGTTCCCGATGAAGTTTGGTGCTTGTGTTCATGTCTTAATCGAGTATGATGTTGCCAGATTGGGCACCCTATATTTAGCAATATGGCATCCCATTTTTGGAGAGATTTTATCAATTATTGTGAATTAACGGCAAGAAGAAGAACAAAAATGAGAAAATATTTTAATATTTACAAAAAGAGTGTAAACAATTGAACATAGAATAGTAAATATATGTTTTATAAATACTTTTAACGAATTTTTTGTCTGTTTCGCACTGTTCTTTCTTCGCAACTCGTGACACCATTGCTACCAGATAGTGAAAATCCGCCACTTATTGCTTATGTGGCAGTTAGTGGAAGTCAGTTGTTTTCGTTGCAAAGTGCTAAACTAAAAGTGCTAGCTTGTAACGAAAACATGCCTATTGTTGCTAATAAGCACTGCTTCCGTTTTATGTACAGCAAGGTCTAGGTTGACTGATTCAAGCCATAGCTTTATTTTTCTTATTGCTTCGTTCGCATATAATTGTACGTCCTCTCGCCCTGACGACAACAGCGATGTCATCTGCGAATCCCACAATTGTCGCTTCCTCCGGTACGTCGAGCCTGAACACATCATCACACATTGTGTCCCACAGTAAGGGTCCCAGGACTGATCCTTGCGGGACTCCAGCTTTGACTCTATAAGTTCCCGTGCCATTATCTGTGCATACCATAGGGTCCTATCCGATAGGTAGTCATTTACGATCCGTACTAAATTAAAAGCATTCCTAATATCCAGTGTTATTATCGCGCAATACTTCCATGCTGATCTCTTTCCTTGAATGGCCTCTCTTGCCATGTTCGTCACATAGTTTATGGCATCGACAGTTGACTTCGCTTTTCTGAATCCGAATTTTGTTTTCGACAGTCCTTCGGCTTTCTCTATGGCTGGTAGCAATCTATTATATATAATTCTCTCCAAGCATTTACCCATGGTATCGAGTAAACATATTGGTCTATACGAGTCTGGTTCTCCGAGTTGTTTCCCTGGCTTGGGTATTAGGATAAGCCTTTGTCTTTTTTATATTTTCGGGAATACTTCATTTTTCAAGATTTCATTGAATAGATCGGCTATAAGGTCTCGTCTTTAGAGCAAGCTTCAGAGCTCTGTTTGGGATAAGGTATATTCCCGGCGATTTGTTTGCGCCTATTTTAGAGTCCATCTCCAATATTTCGCCTACGGTAACCTCCGGCGGATTACGAATGAACTGGTGTATTGGTTCCACTGTAGAGGGTTCTCCTTGGGGGAAAAGGGTAACAATTATTCTGTTAATAAGCTCCGGGCACATAACTTGGGCGTCCTCTTCCCCTTTATACGGGACATTACGACACGATAGGCGTTACCCCAGGTCTGATCTAAGTCTGACTATCCGGCTCATATCATATCTATCTATATTATTTATCCGAGTGATTTTATCGATGGTGTTTCTCATAGTATTTATCTTCTTGTACCAGGTTGACGTTCTCTCGTATACCTGCAAATGTCTCTCTTTCAGCTCAGTCTTTAGCTGGCAATCAATATTTCTAAAGTTAAAATTCGTCTCCTTGTCGGCAAATTCATTTCCAGTTATGTTCGTATGACCGGGTATCCTTAATATTTTTATTCTCGGATAGTTATCAATCAGTTCTCCTCTAATATAATTCGGGTAATGACCGGTATTGTTAATATTTTTGATCGCATCCACGGCCGATAAAGAATCAGTACAAATAATATATTTCTCCCCAGTCTTCTTAATATATTTAACTGCTTTAAAAATATCAATAATCTCAGCCGAAAATACAGAACTGTATGGGGGAAGCAATGCTGTGATGTCTCCAGTAGTCGCACTGAATGTGGTATTAAGACAATTTTTAGATCCATCAGTGTATAAAAATGTGTAGTCCCACACGACTTCTTGAATTTCTTTGAATTTAGTTAGATTTATTTCTTGCGGTGTATAACTTTTGTTGTGATTACGGGGGTATTTGAATTTATCAGATTTCATTGGGTGAAATAGTAAGTCAAGATCTTGGCAAATCTTTAGTACCTTGTAGTTAGTGGATTCAATTCTTTTCAATTTCTTCCTCCTGAGTGTTTTAGTAATTTGAGTATAGTTTGGTGTATCGTTGCATGATAAAATAGATTTATATAACTTCGCAGTAATGTATGTTCGCATGTTCTCAATAGATGGCATTTCAGCTTCAAAAAGTAAGTTATTGATGGGTGTTGTCCTAAGGGCTCCTAAAGCCATTCGAATGGCGCTGTTGTAAACAGTTTCATTCCTGTTTTAATTCTGTTGAGAAGTATAGCCATAAAGATAAATTCCGTATAGAATTTTGCTTGTAATTAACGACTTTATGACGGATATAATTGATGTTATGTTGCATTTAAATTTCAATGATGAAAGACATTTTATTATATTCAAACGTTTTGATAAAGAAGTCACCAAATAGTTGATATGATTAAGCCATCTATAACGGGAATCGATAAAGATACCTAGTACCCTTAAAGATTCTACCAGATCAATTGCACCGTTATGCAACGATATATCAAATGAACAGTTATGCTTTCGACATATATGAACATGTTTGCATTTCGAAACGGAAAGTGATGCCCCAGAGTAATTCTAAAATTTCACCAAAGATAGGATCCAAATCATAAAAATTGCTCTTTCCAGGAAACGGTTTGATTATTAGAAAATCATCCGCGTATGCACAAAAGTATATACCTTTATATAGCGTCAATTTCCCGCATATTCTCTCATACGATATTAGAAAGAGTACCACCGAAATCGGAGATCCCTGTGGAATGCCATTTAAAATCGGAAAACTCGTTGATAAATGACCTCCATTATTTATCCTGAATTGGCGATGCCTCATTAAATTAAAGACATATCTAATAATGTTAATGCCAAGTTTCCATGCTTTAAGTTGATCAATTATAGTAGGTTTAGGGTTATGGTGGCAGCCCTATTTTTTTTATACAAGCTCACATAGACCAGTTTAGGTCCCTAGTGTTACCACGGGCTGAAATGCCCCTCATCAAACCATCCTGTTTGATATACAAATTTATCGATAGTACGAATATCGGTACTGGAAAGGTATGTTAGGCTGCCTATAAAAGCCGACCCCAGTATGTCCAGTCGTCGTTTAATCAGAGCGGGGCAGTCGCACAGCAAGTGCTTAATGCTCTCCACTTCTTCCTCATCTCCACAGCTTCTGCAGAAGTCATTAGAGTCAATACCCAATCTTTTGGCGTCCCTTGGCCAGATTTGTCTAGCTACCCGTTGGACTGCCTGATTGCCTCTTCCAAAAGCCAAAGCTTGCACGTGGATAGTGGCGCACAAATATATGCAAATTCTTCGAGAATTTGTAATGTCGTCCATTTCCTAGCAAGTTCATCGGCTTTGCAGTTCCCCGGGATATCCCTATGCCCAGGCACCCATATGAGGTGTATATTAAACTGTTCAGCCATATCGTTAAGAGATCTGCGGTAGTCGAGGGCTGTTTGTGAATTTAGGGATGCTGCCTCCAGAGAATTGATGGCATCTTGTCCGAGTAAATGACAACGTCATTGTTGGTTATTATGTTGCGACTCAGCCACTTGGCTACTTCCCATATTGCCATTATTTCGCTTGATAGACACTGCAGGTATCTGGTAGTCTGTCAGCTATATCCAAACTAAGCTCTGCACAGTGCACTCCGAAGCCAACCTTTTCATCAAGCTTCCGAGTAAAAGTGGAGATGGTTTCTATTACCTGGTATTCTTTCATCCCATTCATCTCTGGTGGAAATCATAGTGATGTAATTTCTCTCGAAGGTGTACAAAGTTGGTATATAGTCCACTCGGTCGGTTACCATAGCACTACACTTTGATATCCTCATGTGACCGTAGTTTTTGTACCTCCACATTGATAGGCAGTTTAATCTTATTGCCGCTTTGGTTGCAACTTCTCTCGCCACAATATTAATCGGCAGTATATGGAGTAGGGCTTGTACAGACTCGGTCGCTGTAGTCCTTAAGGCTCCGCTTATGCTCAGGCAGGCTGTTCTCTGAACCTTTGTTAGTAGGTAGGTGATTGTTGGTGATTGTTTCCGTCCACCATACAGCAATGCCGTATAGCAGTATTGGACGAACTACTGCTATATATATCCAGTAAACGATTTTAGGAGAGAGGCCCCACAGCGACCCTACAGCCTTTCTGCAGGAATGTAAGACGACGTTGGCCTTCCTTACACGTTCCAATACGTTAAGTCTAAATAACAGTTTTTCCTGAATTTTATTCCTGAAAATTTTGCACTTTCAGAAAAGACTAGATCTGTTCCATTTATCCGAAGTGGAGGGTCCACAAGTGGGACTTCATTCATCCTAGTAAAGAGAACCAATTCTGTCTTGTTTGGGTTTACGCCCAAACCGCTGCTTCTGGCCCATCTAGCCAATTTGTTCAGAGCCACCTGTAGAATGTCTCTGAGGACGTTTTCGAATTTGCCACTTACTGCGATTGCCACGTCGTCCGCATATGCCACGACTTTGCAGCCACAACGTTCTAGATCTAGCAGGATTTCATTCACCGCTATGTTCCAAATTAGTGGAGACAGTACTCCTCCTTGTGAGGTCCCTCTGTTTAGAAACCTTGTTAGAGTTGTGGAACCAAGACATGCTGTTATGCGTCTTCTGTTGAGCAGACTTTGAATTAGTCTAATCAAACTAGAGTTAACTTTTAGATGTGACAGTGCCGCAATTACTGCATCTGAGTGAATGTTGTTAAAAGCCCCTTCTATGTCAAGAAATGCCACCATGGTGAATTCCTTGAAATGCAGGGACGATTCGATAGTGCTCACAAGTTCGTGCAGGGCTGATTCTGTAGACTTCGCATTATTGTAAGCATGTTCCTTCTCCGACAGGAGTTTTGTATCCAGGTTTTCCCTAATGAAATAATCTAAAGGTCTTTCCAGACCTTCCAATAGGAAGGAGGATAGGCTAATTGGTCTGAAGTCTTTTGGCCTAGTGTGTGATATGTTCCCCGCTTTAGGTATGAATACCACTTTGGTATCCCTCCATCGATTCGGGATGTATGAAAGCCTGATACAGCCTACATAAATTTTCTCCAGCCAGGAGATAATGTGCTTCAAAATTTTCTGCATTTCTGCTGGAGTGATGCCGTCTGGTCCAGGTGTCTTGAAGGGCTCAAAGCTATTAATAGCCGAGCTTATTCTGGATCTCTCAGTCAACAAGCTAGCGACGCTCGCAGTCCACTCGCACTCTTGTTGGTCCTGCTGATCCTCTGGTTCTGTTAGAGAGTTCCCCGGGAAATGTATGTCGAGCAGTACATTGAGCAACTCTTCGCTGTTTTTGGTCCAATTATTTGTCTCATCCTGCAAGTAACCAACTGTACAGGGTGAAGCTGATAATATTTTCCTCAGCCTTGCGGCGTCGGAGACCTTTTCCACTTCGCCACAGAAGGTACACCAAGAGCGTTTTTGCGCCTTTCTAAGCTCCTTCTTATAGATCTTGAATTGCTCTTTATAGGCATCCCAAACATTAGCGACCCCTGTAGATTTAGCCTTGTTGAATAGCTTGTTGCAAGTCTTTTTCATAGCCGTTAGCTCAGATTTCCACCATTGGGGTTTAGTTTTACCTTGTTTATGGACAGGCTTCTTCGAGCGAACTATTGAATGATGTGGTGATATGTCCGACCAGATTATCCAGACCAGCTTTGTCATTCGGTTCGTACAGAAGTTTGGAGTTGAGGACTTTCTTGAAATCCTTCTCATACAGGTGCCACTTTGTCTTTCTCACATTTCTGTGGACGGCAGGTTCAGGCGCTTTTTCAGCGAGTTTGAACTCAATATAATGGTGATCTGAGGATGAGTAATTTTGTCTGACAGCCGGTCAGTAGCAAACGTTACGTCTGGTACTTCTTGTCTGTCTTTAATTGTAAAGGTCGGTTAATTACCTATGTTACAAATACTTAGGTTGGTAGTTAGAATAAAGTCACGAAGCGAATCACTCCTATAGTTTATATCCGTACTACCCCAGATAGTATGATGAGCGTTCGTGTCTGCGCCAATAATCAGCTCGACCTCGTCAGACGTTGCTTCTTCTACTACTTCTCTGAATAGAGCAGTCGGTACTACAGCTGCATAAGGCAAGTAACTGGAGACCACCCAATATATGCGATTACCGATCTCCAGAATAGCATATGTTTGGTCTTTACCACTTAAATTAGCCAGGAGAAAGATACTTAGATCTTTCCTGGCCAAAATGCAGGTTCTTGGAGTGCCTACACAGTTGGCCACAAGCAGTTTAAAGTTGGGTGACCTGATACCGCACACCCTTCCTCCCACTGCGTAGGACTCCTGTATCAGGACGATGTCTACATATTATAGTATGTATACCAATCTTGACAAACGCCTTACAAAAATCCAAAGAAATAACGGATAAATGACCTCTACTGGAAAGGGAGTCAGTAATAAGATTATCTAAGAACAATAGATTATCCGCTACTGACTTCCCATGTTTGAATGCAGTCTGTTGACTACTGATCAGTTTATTTGTATTGATAAACCACCATAGTCTGTTGGCAACAATCTTGTCGAGGACCTTCGAGCAACAAGAGTTTAAGGATATGGGTCTGTAGGATGTGAGTACATTCTTTTCAGCATTTGGTTTCAAAACGGGGATAATTAGACTTCTCTTGTAAGCCTGTAGAATGTAGCTGTGAAAGATAATATTAAATAAATTATGTTGTTTTTATTAATTGTTGACCTTCGTGTTATTAATTCTTTCTCCTTATTGTTTGGCTCAAGGTCCTTGATTAAAAGACTGATTTTATGCTTTTAATATCGTAATTTTTATTTTCTCGATATTTCGACTAACATCGTTAGTCGTCATCAGCAGATCTAATACAGAATAAAAAACAATAATTTAAGTTAAAACCAGTAAGGAAAGGCAGAAAGTCGGGCGGGGCCGACTATATAATACCCTACACCTCCCTAACAATGCGATAAGGGTCATTGCCATAATAATTTGGAATAATTGGTAAATGGGTAGAAACATATTATCTAATTCTGAAACGATAATCGCTAAATTAAGCAATATTCGTTCCTAAATTGAGAAACATCTTTCTGCAAAATTTTAATGATCGGAAGTAAAATACAACTTCTATAGCGGTTTGATACCAAATCAGGAGGAACAATCAATATAAATCTGAACCGATCTTCCCTGAATACACATTCATGTAAAAAGACCTCCTTCTGTCGAATTTCGTACTGATCGCATATAAAATACAGTCTCTACAGCGCCTACATGTCAAATCGGGGGTAACGTATATATGGGGGCTATATCTAAATCTGAACCGATTTTCTCCAAATTTAGCAGTATTCCTTTATGTAATAAGAAACCTCTTTCTGCCAAATTTTGCACTGATCGGATATAAAATACAGTTTTTACAGCGCTTACAAGTCAAATCGGGGGTAACATATATATGGGGGCTATATCTGAATCTGAACCGATTTTCTCCGAATTTAGCAGTATTCCTTCATGTAATAAGAAACCTCTCTTTGCCGAATTTCGCACTGATCGGATATAAAATAACATTTTTACAGCGCTTATATGTCAAATCGGTGGTAATGTATATATGGGGGCTATATCTAAATCTGAACCGATTTCTTCCAAATTTAACAGAGTTCATTCATGTAATAAGAAACCTTTTCCTGCCGAATTTCATACTGATCGGGTATAAAATAAAGTTTTTACAGCGCTTACATGTCAAATCGGGGCTAACATATATATGGGGGCTATATCTAAATCTGAACCGATTTTAACCAAATTCAATAGGGATCGTCCTTGGGCCAAAAATAAGATATGTGTAAAGTTTCGTCGAGATCGGACCATAATTGCGACCTGTACTTTGATTACAAGAATACATGCACAGACAGACGGACAGACAGACAGACGGACAGACAGACAGACAGACAGACGGACAGACGGACATAGCTAAATCGACTCAGAAAGTGATTCTAAGTCGATCGGTATAATAAACGATGGGTCTATTTCTTCTCCTTTTGGGTGTTACAAACAAATGCACAAAGTTATAATACCCTGTACCACAGTGTGGTGTAGGGTATAAAAACACTTTACAAATACGCAAACATTTTAAGTATAATTACATTGAAAAATTGCTGAACGTAACAGAAATTGTCCGTCTTTCCTTCGCAAAGCTAATCACACCACTACTGTTTTATTCGTCCCTGCTTTCTCACTATGTGTCGGTACATCTGAGAGCACCTGTCATTGTCCGATTTATAGTTTAATCTCTTCTCCGCAGGAACGTCAATAATATGCAACATCTCTAATGTATAGCGTCTGTAGTAATTACTCTCTTCTGTTAGTATTTCTACATTATCAAAGTCTGGTCTATGCCCTGTTACCGCACAGTGGGCCGCGGTAACAATTTGTTCAATTATTTAGTCTTAATTTCACATCCTTTGGCATATTTCTCAACATAGGGTAATTTACACGGTCCTCTCCTGGAGCCTTCCCTTTAAATTTGCTAATCAAAGAATTCATCTCAAGAAATGTTATATCCTCTTCTATACTAACGACTGAAGCAGAAGATGTGTATCCAAGGTATAAGTTGGTTTCAGCTTTGTGTCTATTAAAGTCGCGATGAAATTTTCCATCCCTTGATCTCAAATTCTCAAGTTCTCTATACCACCATGCAACTTTGAACTCTCCAGCCCTGCTGTGGCTTTGTGGTATGGTTAAGTTCGCATCTTGATTAATAATCCTAGTAATATTGGCGGCCTCCTTGTTAACTTCATCAGATACAGGTCGAGCCGAATTAAATTACGACAATTTCTGTGCGTATACATCCCAATTGGCCGAGTTTGTATTATATCTAGGTTTAAGTCTCACTGACTCATGCCTTCTTTCAGGGAAAAGTGTAATCAATATCGGGAAGTGGTCACTTCCATTAAGATTGTCCAGCGTTCGCCATTCTCCCCCCAACGCCAGTTGAGGTGAACAAGATGTCAAATCAATGTGAGAAAAAATATTATGTGTACTAAAGTGGGTCGGACTGCCATCATTCATAAGTAAATAACCGGATTGTAGTATACAATTCGCCAAAATATTACCTCTCCTGTTATTAATCGGTTATCCCCACAATTTATTCCAACTGTTGAAGTCACCGGTTATGAGACTGGGTTCCAAGCAATCTCGAAACATCGCCTCCAAATCATGAAGATCAAAACCTATACTAGGCGATATGTACACCAACGTTACCATAAACTCCTCCTAGAGTCAATGGTAGTCGAAACCATGTCAAAACTGTCTGTGTTCATATTAACGCTGTGCTGTATCTGGTCATGAACTTAAATAGCAGCACTTCCAAAAGAGCTGCCAGAGTTGTTCGTATTGTCCAGAGACTAATTTACTGGTATTGGTACTCCAGCAGTAGACTGTAAATGAGTCTCCTGTAAGGTAATGATATGGGGACTAAGCGACCTAATGATCAACTGAAGTTCATGAAAATTACTTAAATAACCCTTCATGTTCCATTGCATAATTCTTAATGACATTATATAAAGTTAGAAAAAAGAGTGAATGTAAAACTTAACTTAAGATAAAACTAGTAAGGAAAGGCAGAAAGTCGGGCGGTGCCGACTATATAATACCATACACCTCCCTAACAATGCGATAATAATTTGGAATAATTGGTAAGTAGGCAGGAACATATTATCTAATTCTAAGCCGATAATCGCTAAATTAAGCAATATTCGTTCCTAAATTGAGAAACATCTTTCCGGAAAATACTAATGATCGGAAGTAAAGTACAACTTATATAGCGCTTTGATACCAGATCAGGAGGAACATATATATATGGAGGTTATATATAAATCTGAACGGAGTTTCCTTGAATACTCATTCATGTAAAAAGAAACTTCTTTCTGTCAAATTTCGTACTGACCGGATATAAAATACAGTCTCTACAGCACTTCATGTAAAAAGAAACTTCTTTCTGTCAAATTTCGTACTGACCGGATATAAAATACAGTCTCTACAGCACTTACATGTCAAATCGGGGGTAACATATATATGGGGGCTATATCCAAATCTGAACCGATTTTCTCTGAATTTAGAAGTATCCCTTCATATAATAAGAAACCTCTTTGTGTAGAATTTTTTACTGATCGTATATAAAATACAGATTGTACAGCGCTTACATGTTAAATCAGGGGTTAACATATATGTATATTGTGGCTATATCTAAATCTGAACCGATTTCCCTCAAATTTGGCAGTGTTAATTCACGTAATGAGAAACCTCTTTCTGCCAATTTTTTTACTGATCGGATATAAAATACAGTTTCCACAGCGATTACATGTCAAATCGGGGGTGACATACAGGGTGGCTGATATGTTTTGCAACCAACTTCAGGTTGCTATCATTTCTAAACCGCTAGTCTTATAGCTGACAGATTTATTTCAGTGACAGTTCATTTTATTGTTTACAAGCTTACAAAAGCATTTTGATTTATTGCATTCAGAAAAAAGTTATTCGTGATGGAATTCAAGCGTGATAGTGTGATTGCTTTATTAAGTGGCTATCGTTAGAGCCCTCCAGCATTTAAATGTGAATAAATCTTTTGTTTCTCGTACCATTGCTCGTTACCGTGATACTGGCAGTGTTGCATCGCGTCCAAAAAGTGGACAAAAAAAACGGTAACAACACCAGAAATGATCCGAAAAATGAAGGCCAGATTTGATCGAAATCCACGCCGCAGTGGAGCTGAACATATCGCGAGAACGGATACAACACATGTTATAAAATGAGCTTGGACTAAAGCCATTGAAGTTCCAAAAAGTGCAAGAGCTCACCGATGCACAAAAAAAGTTAGACTGGAAAGAACCAAGGAGTTGCTTCGGTTGCAAGAAAGTGGCCAGATACCGAATTTGGTTTTCTCCGATGAGAAGCCATTCCAAATTGAGCAGTTTGTGAATGGTGTGGGCCGCCGTAACGGCCGATGGTCACTCCCCGCTCGTATTCATCGACCATGGGGTCAAAATAAATGCCGAATATGATCGGGAAAATGTCATAAAAACAGTATTGAAGCCCTGGGCAAACAAACATTTCGGCCGCAGACCATGGACATTTAAACAGGACTCAGCACCATGGCACTCAGCACGCGTCAACCAAGAATGGCTTAAAAAGAAAGTTCCTCGCTTCATTTCTACCGCACAATGGCCACCAAGATCTCCGGATTTCAATCCGTTGGACTTTTGCGCCTGGGGCATTTTAGAGAGTAAGGTTCGCACTAAAAAATACCAAAGTATCGATCATCTCAAGACGGCTCTTCGCCGGGAATGGGCCAAAATACCGTGCTTTCGTACTTTCGTGCAGCGTGTGATGGCTTTGTCGGCCGTTTGAAGGCCATAATTCGTGCCAAAGGTGGCCAATTCGAACAAATCTTAACTGTTTCTAAAATTTTATGTTATTTCCGAAATTTTTTGCTTTTGAACAATAAAATTTTAAAAAAAAATTAAAAAAATATAGTGCTTTACCTTGTTGCATTACATATCAGCCACCCTGTTATAATAAAGGGTTTTTCAACAGGGACGCTACAAAAGTAGACCGACAGGGGCAGCAAACGACGCCATATTTTTTGCCGCTCTTTGACATTTCTCTTCAGTAAGGTTTGCCATTTCATGATGGAAAGATATACGAGCCAACAACGAGTCGAAATTATTAAAATTTACTACCGAAATTCGGAGTCAGTGGCCTCAACGTTAAGAGCGCGAAAAATCGAAAAATCATCTTCACCGATGAGGCTCATTTCTGGCTGAATGGCTTCGTCAATAAACATAATATGCGTTATAGGTCAGACAACAATCCACACGTACTCCATGGGTCATCATTGCATCCCGAAAAAAATACGGTTTGGTGCGGTTTATGGGCCGCCGGCGTCATTGGGCCGTACTTCTTCCGTGATGATCAGGACCGGCACGTTACTGTGAATGGTAATCGCTACCGTTCAATGATAACCGAATATTTTTGGCCCCAATTGGATGATATGGACTTGGAGGACATGTGGTTCCAACAAGACGGCGCCACAAGCCACACAGCGAATGCCACATTCAATTTATTGGAAACCAAGTTTGGAGAACGTGTTATCTCACGAAATGGTCCAGTCGATTGGCCGCCTCGATCGTGCGATTTGACGCCGTTTGACTATTTCCTGTGGGGCTTCGTCTAGTCTATGGTCTATGCCAACAAGCCAGCGACGATTGATGAACTTCGTACGAATATCGAACGTGAAATTGCAGCTGTATCGGCCGATTTATGCTTGAAAACCGTCGAAAATTGGGTTCAGTTTCTGGACTTCTGCAAGCGTGCCCGTGGTGGCCATGCATCAAACGTACTTTCACAGTAATAAAGAATTTCATTGATATCCAAAACCATTTTTGTTTTATTTAAAAAAACTTTTGTAGCGCTCTTATTGACGGACCCGATATGTACACCCATGGTAATAATTATACTTCCACATTGTAAAATGCACATTGTGACAACATAATTACCTCGTTCAGACATGGACGAAATTAAGTTTGTAATGTTTATTATTTGTTTATTTCTATCGTTTATTTATTTTTATAAATTTGTGGCCCAAAATATGTTTTCCCTCTATTCAAATATGAAAAACGGTGAATTTTCCCCCGTGTATAAATGTGTGTGACACAATTACTAAAGAAATTTTTTGGTAAAATAATTTTGAAAAAAGAGGAAAAATTAAAAATGAGTTCAACCGTTGAACTAACCCCTTTCACAGTAAAATCCATTTTTTCAGAGATGCTGATAAAATTGTAAAAGAAATTGCTGAAACATTCTTTTCAATTAAAATTATGTTTTAATAAATGCTTTTCCACAAATAATTCTAAGAAATGATATGATATTTGTGGAAACAGTATATTGGTCTTAGATTTTCTAAAAAAGTACTTTATTGAAAATTGCCAGAGAAAATACGTTACATCATTGGAGCTCCACATTGGCTCCAAAAACCAGTGCCTGTGTTAATTGGTCCCATCAATGCTAGATTTCATTGATGATATGATGGAATTTCTTTCAGTGTAATAGCAATATTTTCTCATTTTCCAGATGTATGATTCCTGCGATGCTGATGATGCGGCCATAACGGATTTATTTGATCAAATACAAGAGTGTTTTCGTGCCAAAAATGATCTTAATAAAATAATAAAGCAACAAAATGAAGACATTGCGAAGATGAAAGCGGATATACTCCAAACTATAAATGAACAAAATGCAAATTTAATGGAGACCATCACAAAACAGAATGAAAAAACTGAAGCAATATATAATATGATGAGTGAACTATTTGCAAAACATAATCTAAATGAGCAAACCGAAGAGCTAATTTTGCAAATCGAACAACTAAAATTGCAAAAAAGGGAATCCGATAATTATAAAGAGAACAATCAAAAGCTACTTGTGGAAATCGAAGAAATTAAACAGCAAAAAAGCGAATCCGAAGTAACAATGAATAATTATAAAGAGCAAAAAGAAAAACTGCTCTTAGAAGTTCAGGAGCAGCGGAAGCAAATTGCTCAATATCAAGAAAATCAGAAGAAATGTAATGAAAATAATGAAAAGTTGGAAAAGCAGCTGGGGTCAATAAAGACATTTGAAGAACTCAACGATGAGATATGCCAAAACAAACCCATTGTCATACAAAGACGCATAGATGGATCTGTGGATTTCGCCCGCACTTGGCATGAATATAAAATGGGTTTTGGGAATAGTTCGAGCGAGTTTTTCATAGGACTCGAAACTTTATATAAATTAACAAACAATCGTTCCTATACTCTCAGGATTGAGATGGAGGACTGGGAACACGAACGCCGATATGCGGAATGCAATCATTTTGTGATTGACAATGAAAACGAAGAATACAAATTATCAAGTTTGGGCCAATATTCGGGTAATGCTGGAGATTCCTTAGAATTTAATTTGGGCTACAAGTTCTCAACGAAGGATAAGGATAATGATGAATGGGGTGGAAATTGTTCTATAGCTTATGGTGGAGGTGGAGGATGGTGGTTCGGAGCATGCTCCCACAGGTAATTTTCAAAATTCAAATATAACGAATCACAAATAGAAATTTAAAACAAACGTCTTTAAGTAGACAAATAATCTTATGTTGTCGTTATTACATCTTTATTACTTCTTGAACAAAAGCTTTACTCTATAATTTGAATTCAAATATTATAAGCGTCTCACAAACAGATATTTGTGCCACACAAATGTTATATTTGCTTATTATTAAAATTACTTCTAAACTATTTAGGAATATTTAAAAATGAAAACAATTGAGAAAAATTTTGGAAAAATTTAAACGATGTCTAATCAGAAAAATTTCTGCCTCAATATACAAACATACATATACAACTTTGTGGGTTGTTTGTCATTCAAATTCAGTAATATTCCGCGTACTGAATTGAGTTCTTCCCATAAAACAAAAAAAAAACAGTTTGAACAAGAAATCCGATAGACGAAATCAGAAAGTTTAGGTTTAGTCTTTAAAATAAAAGCAAATAAATTCGGCGTTAAGATTGGCCACCACTGATCACATTCCAGAGTATAACAAAGAATATTGCAAATTATATAAAAAATGCATATAAAGGAGGATCTTTGAATGTGATCTACATCAAAATGTACACCTTTGATGACCGTTATTCCTTTGAATGGTTTTGGGTAATAATAAACTCAAATTATCAAATTTTAGTCTGATCAGTTGAAATTTGTGGTATCGAGAAGTCACATCGGGCGGTGGCTTAATATGGGTTTAACAAATTGCACCGATATTGCCGCTACTCAGTCCCAAATGAACTCCAGGTTTAAGAAGAGTTGTACCAAATTTCCGTCATCTAGCTTAATTATTTTAAATTGCAGCGTGATTATTACCGACGGACAGACCGGCGACGGTAATGAACAAAAGAGAATATATCGCTAACTTGCGTCAAAAGTGACATAACTCAAAATTAAAAATTTTTTAGATAAGTAACTTTAAGTGTAATCAGATAAGTGACATAAAATAATATGTTTTTTAAATATTATCAATGTCGGACTGACCACGAACTTGTCATCTAAAAAAACAAAAACAATATAAAATAATATGTTTAAAAACGCTGGAATTAACCGAAATATGATTGTTTATGGGGTTCCTGATCAATATTTCAAGGTGTTTCTAATAGAATGACAATGTTAGTTTAGCTCCACTCTATGGCGGAGGACATACTTGGACCGATATTGCGGCTATTCAATTCCAAGTGATATGCAACTATATGATGTATTTGCACCAAATTTAAGTCATCTAGCTGAATTATTTTAAATTGTAGTTTGATTTCAACAGACGGACTGACAGACGGGAATTGTTACATTATCATAGAATTATAATACGATTAAGAATATACATGTATACTTTATAGGGTATCTGATCAATATTTCAAGGTGTTGCAAGTAGAATGTTAAAGTTAGTATACCTCCATCTAAATCCTGTTAGAATTTTACGATGGCATACAAATTGTAGTTTTTTAAGAAACAACTATTTTTTTAGCCATGAATAATAGAAACAAGTAAAGACGATGTTAAGTTCGTACATGCCGAATTTTATGTACCCCCACCATGGATCGCATGTGAATGGTTACGGCCAATAATTAATTCGTATTACCAAATTTCAGGCCGATTCGTTAAAATCTGTGGTTTTTGTTGCGTTACGAAGTAAAATCTAGAGGGACCTTTGTATGGGGGCTATGGCAACTGTTGTTCGTGTGAAGCGTTCTGGCTATATACCAATTTTCAGCCAGATCAGTTGAAGTTTGCGGTCTCTATGGTGTTAAAATGTCTATCGGATAGATAATATATATGGAGACTACATCAAAAAATGGACCAATTTTGTCTATCTTTCAGTTACCTGCAGCTATGCAGAAGTATCTGTACCAAATTTCAATCATTTGGCTCAATTATTGGAGACTGTAACGTGATTACAACAGACGGAGAGAATGCCGGGCAGACTGGAATTTCTAAATCATCTAAGAATTTTAAGACTGTTAAGAATATAAAAACTTTATGAGGTCTCTGAGGTCTCATAATAATTTCAGAAGATTTATTGACTTAATTCTCTTCGGTAAAGTGTACGAGGTTTGTTTTGAATATAGCTGACCTATTATATAATTTTTGTTCATTAAGAACAAATTGCGTCCCCTCAGATATAATAAGTACACTTGTGCCAACGATTGTTCTAAACTTCGGAGCCCTTGGGACAATAACTTTTTTGTACAACCTTTTGCTCTTTCGGCGATGCAGGTTATATTTCTTTAATCCTTGCAATTATCCGTCCTTCCATGAGTCATTTCTTGGTTTTGCAAACAGGTAAAAAGTCTCCGGGAGCAAGTCGATGAGACAAGATTACGGGATTCTTTTAATGCATTAAAGTCTAACAAGTAATGAAGTGTGCGCATTAATGTGGTGAAATATCCTTGAGTTGATGTTGCAATTTCTGGTATTTTTATTTCTCTATTGCTTCACGCAAATGGCGAATTGCCTAAAAGTACTATTCCTTAGTGCAGATTCACACTCAGCAATTTTTTCCAAGCAAGTGTCAAAATTTGTAGGAGAGAGAGGCAGAGAGCTCCTTCCGCCTGCCTGTCTATCCCACAAACTTTGACACTTGCTTAGAAAAAAATGTCGAGTGTGAATCTGGACTTATTGACCATACGAACTTCTGGTAAAAGCATATGAGGCAACAAACCATTTGAATCGAAGAAAACAGTGACTGAATCTATTGAACGAACTTGGCCTGCTTTTGGGGTTTGAGTCTTCTGACAGTTTTCATTACGATTGGGCATTGTTTTCGATGTCATAACTATACAGAGGAGAACCAAGTTAATTGTTCATAAAAATTGCCTAGACTCTGATTTTGATGAAGCTTGGTGGAAATATAAAATATGGTGCTCTAATATCGGATATAACATTTTATTGTAGGTCTTCAAAACTATGGGAGATATGTATGTTCATTTAAACATTACAAATTGTGACAAAATATATAAAAGTGTTTGTATTCGAATGCTCATACTGTTTGGAAGCTGTATTACATATTTACATTTTTAAAACACTAATTAAAATATAGATTTTTTTAAAAAGTAACGTATTTTATACTGAAAATTTGTGGACCAGATGATAACCCATATCGTGCCGTATTTGTCCAAAAAAATCATTTTGGGATTGCCAGTAGTTTGGGAGATATCAATAAAAGAATAAGATAACTTCACAATTTTCTCCCATTTATGGGGAACAAAATTTTCAAATCAACGGAAATTAAAAACAATCAATATAGGTTTTAAAATACGATTACAAAATAAAAATTTCCAAAAATTCAAATGAAATATAAGAGAAAAATGTGAACTTATCTTATACTTTTATAAATATCTCAAAAACTAACTGTGATCCCTATAGGGCAGAATATGGGTTATAATCAGGTCCGCATTTTGTCAATTTAAAAATATTACTTTTTGACAAAAACCAAGTATTTAATTAGTGTTTCAAAAATGAAAATATGTCATGCAGCTTCAAAACATCATCCACCTCGATATTACTAAAGCTGAAGTCTTTCTAGGTCAAAACTAAATATTTAAATATCTCTCGTAGAACAAAAGTTTTGAGCATTCGAATGCAAGCACTTTTTGTATACATATATCCTATAGCTCTGAAGATTTTTCAACAAATGTTATATCCGATATTAGAGCACTATAATGAACATTTCCACCAAGTTTCCTCAAAATTGAAGATCATAGGCAATTTTTATGAACAATTAAAGTGGATCTCGTCTATATATATTTCGCCAAATGTTACGACCCTTTTGAGCAAATATGAGTAGTCGTTGACATTATTCAACAGATTCTGAACGATGCGCATGGGACAGTCCTTTTGCCAAAATAGGAAAAAAATCGCCAAATACACCTATAGACATCTAACATTTATAACTAGCAAAAACCAAATATAACTGAAAAACGGCTGCTAGAGTCAATCTGTGTTGGGGACATATCGTCGCTTGGATGACCAACTGGCGGTTGGTCATCCCAGCGTGTATGTATATTTATAACAAAGACCAAAAAAAGAAAATCCGGTGTATGTAGTCCGCGAAATTTGAAAAGCTTCCTTTTTTTGAACAAATCTCGTATATGTATTTTTTAGTAAAAGTATATTCATAATGAATGAAATTATTAATGACACTTTCATCTCTTTTCACAGTAATCTGAATGGACACTATAAAAAGGATGGAAAGAAAGCCAATTCGACAAATGAAATTGTTTTGTGGTATCATTTCAAAGGCTGGCTTCACTCTCTGAAATTTGTGGAAATGACGCTTCGTCCCAATTAATGTGTGTCGAAAAGGTTTGCCAATGCCAAGACTCCTGTGGGATTATGCAGTAAACGGATGACGCAATCAAACATATATCATTATTTGTAAATACATTATATTTGCAAACAATGTCCATATTAACAAATATGCAAAACCGTGAGTCGATGCGGAGCGAGGATCAGAGGTAAGTTGGTGAAATTTGACTAACGCTAAGTAACAAGTAAACTTCGTAAAAAAGTGTTTATCCAAGCGAAACAAAGTGTCCAGTGATTTTATGGAGGAATTTCGTTTCTTTATATGAATGAAGGAGAGTCGGTCAGTGTTATACCGCAATATACTGCTACTCTCCGGATCCTGTCCCTCCTTCCAACAGCATTCCTGCAAATTACGCTAGTCCCACGTGAAACTTTGCACAAACGTTCATTCCAGATAGGTGCCTCTTCGCTCAACCCAAGACATATTAAAAAGGATCCAATCCGAACAGCGATCCGGCTTCGCTAGAACTTCCTGATGCAAACTTCATTAATTTAAAACCAACTAAATTATGTTTTTGAAATATATACTCCAATATTGTTTATTTTAATCCGAACTACTAAAAACAACAAACAATTATTTCCATACACAGTACAGCATTTTTCAGCTCATTGATTTGGGACTCAATTCTGTGAATGTAGCCCCAAAAATAAGAACTTCTGCATCATTCATTTAGTCAAGTTGGCTCAATTACGAATTTAATGGCCATACGATTTTTTTCTGCTCATGGTGGATTTTTAGCACTTTTTCTATATTTTTTCTCGGTATACGGTACGGAATATCTCTTTTATGTCTGAAGTAACAAAGTTGTAGATATTGAATAGGAGAAAAAAAGCGAAACAAACCTACCCGAAAAAAGTGCATCCAGTGCCTTAAAAATCGCAAAAATGTTCTGTTTTGTTTTATAGTGTTCTATTTTAATGTTCTCGCGTATTACGTATACGTATTTTTCAATAGTTTACTGAAAAATATTTTATGACTTTGTGGGAATTTTTGCGATAAAGGCACTGTATGCACTTTTTTCGGATAGGTTTGTTCTGCTTTTTTTCTCTTATTCAATATCTACCACTTTGCTTCAGACACAAAAGAGATATTCCGTACAGTAAACCGCAAAAAATATATACATATATGTATAGGAAAAGTGCAAAAAATCCCACTGAGAAAAAAATGCGTATGGCCAAAGAAAAGTGCAAAAAATCCCATTGAAATGCATTTGGCCATTGAATTACACTGTGCTAGTCCAAAAATGTAACAGAAAGGAGACCCTATGGATAGACCTATTTCGACCATGCTGAATCCAATGGCATTAGCCGTTTTTCTATGTTAGCTCTTGTATTCGCGATATTCGACCACAAAGTTTTTTTGGAAAGTCGGTGAGGTGACTTATCTCTTTGGTTATTTTGAAGTGGAAGGAAGACTTCGGAATATACGCTTCAGTTCAAAGATCGAAATAAAGGAAACATTTAGACATTTTTTTTATCTCAATACAGTCGTCCACGCTTCTCACTCCCTTACCCCCGAAAAAGTTCAATGAAATCTTATCATATGTACAAAATCACACATATCGTCGACATTTTTAGTAGGCATCGTTGAGAAAAATATTGCTCGCAAAGAAATACTATAAGTCCTTTCTCAACTTTATTATGAGAATTTAGAAAAATTCGAGTTATTACATAATTTGCAGAAAATATTTGAAATAAAATGGTTTGACTTCAATTTTTGTAAATTATTTTTGGTTGGTGTTAATGGAAATTTCAAAGTTAACCAACAAAACCTGCTAAATTGTGAAACCTGTTATGTTTTCATAAATATGTTGAAAGGAGACTCATCGTAATTTTTCGCGAGGGACATTTTTTCATAGACACAAACTAAAAATGTCGGCGATTTGTATGAAGTTTGACATACGGTAAGATTTGATTGCACTTTTTCGGGGGTAAAGAGCTGAGAAGCGTGGTTGACTATTTTGAGAGAAATAATTCTCGATGGGTCCCCTTTATTTCGTTCTTTGGATTGAAGCGGGTTTTAGGAAGTCTTCCACTTCAAAATCACAGAGAGGTTAGTTATCTCTCTGATTTTTTTTGCAAACTTTGGGTCGAATGTCGTGAAAACAAGAGCTAACCTAGAAAAACGGCTAGCTCCGTTGGATTCATTTTTAAAGTGTCCATTTCGAGCTCAGTGTTATTAATTGAGCCAACGTGACTAAACGAATGATGCAGAAGTTCTTTTTTTTGGGGCTACTTTCACGTCCAATTCTCAGAATTGAGTCCCAAGATCAGGTGTTTTACTGTGTTATGAACGACAATAGACAACTACACTCCACATTTCCGCTAAACGAAAGTTCCCTTCTGCAACACATTTTAAATAAATATTTACAATGTACATATCGATACCTCCATTCTAAACAATGTTAAGTGCAAGAAGGTAGTTCAGGTGAGGCGATTATCGTTTGAAGATTTTTTGAATTTGTGTGGGATCTCCGTAAATGGAAGTATCCATACCTATACCTCCATTCTAAAGTATGCTATGTCGAAACAGTTAGTTTTTCAGGAGAGACAAAGAAAGTTTTGTAAAATGTTTAAATTTGTATAAAATTTCTCTATATGTAATGCAAATCGAATGACCGTTATTGTTTTGAGCTTAGCTTTTTTGATTGGGTTGACAGAAAAAAACCAAATTTTGCGTGAATAGAATTTGAAATATTTAGAATTTCAAAATGCAATATCCCTAAAAACTTGCTAATGTGACTAAGCATACTTTGGAATGAAAATATCGATATGTCTGCCAACTTAATTATACGCAATGAAAAAAAATACTTTCCATATGAAAGAAATTTTTCACAATTATACCATGCATTTCCGCTTAATATCATTTGTTGGAAATAATATCTTTTTTAATAATTTTTAGTATCTAAACTATTTGTCTGAAATGTGGAGAGTATTTGTCTAAAACTTCTTTCACAAGGAAATATTTGTTCTTTGCGTTTAGTATTCAGGATTAAATAGACATTATTGCAGGATAAATTTCAAACATAAAATGTAGTTGATTGTACAAAAAAATGTTTGCTTTAGGGATTCGAAGTGAAGCGGGTGTGGATCGCTGTGCGGATTGAAGCGATTTTAATATGTCTGGTGTTGAGCGGAAAAATAACAGAAGACATATTTGGCCAATGTAGAATGGATTTTTGTGCAAAGTTTGACGTGGAGAGAGCATAATTTGTCAGAATGGTGTTGAAAGAAGTGACATGATTCGGAGCGAAAATAAACTCCCGAATACATTAATATAAAAACGCGATATTCTTCCATAAAATCACTATACACTCAACTACGCCCTGATAAAAACTTTTTTCGAAACCCTCTTAGATCACCACTCGTCAAAGTATGACTATTAAGATCTGCACCCCGCTCCGCTCTGTCTAGCATATTCTTGGTTTGCATATTTATTAATGTATACTTTGTTTGAGAATACAAATTATTTACATATATATATAGTCATCTGAAACGAAAAAAGGCCAATAAACAAAAAATATTCAAAATCGATTTGTTAATAGCTAATTTCCATTGCATCTAAGTACACGTCGTGACAAATTTTTAGCTCCACACTTTCAAAAAATGTCGAATTTATTAACGGAACTAAAAAGGGCCTAAAAATAAATTATTTCTTTTTTTACAGTTAAAAATGAATATTTTACACAATTTGCAAAAACAAGTTATAAATCATGTTTTGTGTGAATTTATATATGCATTATTATGTTTGGGTATTAGCTTCAAAACCCCCCTCTTCTAAAAGCAAATTTTTTCATATTATTTAGTTTTTTGCAAATTTTTCAAAAATGATGATTGGCCTGTTTTCATTTCTTATGACGATATATGTTTGTAATTTAATTTCAAATTTATACTTTCTTAAAATTTTTACTTTCAAATTACATTTAATATTCAATTATAAAATATGTTTCGAAAAAATTTTCTATATGCAAATCTAAAAGTTTTTATTATAATGTAATTTTTATTAATATTTTTTTTTATTTTCATACATTAACTTAGATAATTTGAAATTGTAATAGATTAAAATACAAACTAACATTATTATTATTTGGTCAAAGTAATTTTTATATTCTAATGATTCAAATTAGAATTTCTTTTTTCAAATTCTTTTAAATTGTAATCAAATTAAGAAACTGTAAAAAAATTGTTATTGTTTTCGATAAAGTGTTTTATGTTTTGTAGTTCTTCAAATAGTCTAAAACTGTTTTAAATTAAAACCCAAAACTTTACTTATTAATTCAAATTTTATATCCAAATTTTGTAATGTTATTGTAGATTGTAATCAAATCGAAAACCTTTGTAAAACTAAACTAAAACTTTTTAATAATATCTTTAATTCAATAAAATTTTGCTATTATGAGGAATAAAATTTCTTAAAGCATTAATACTGGCGATTTCGTTTCTGGAAAAAAGTGAAACATTTTCTCTACACTTTTCCGGAAATCTGCAAACTTTCTTATACACTTTGAAAATTTTATATATGGATTTAAATTAAATTCGAGGACTCCTTTACTTAAAAAGGTTAAATATTTTCTAGCATTTCACGTTGACAGGGCAACATTTTCTCCAGAAGCGAAATCACCATTAAATGTTCTTTAATTTCTTCTTAAATACAAATGTAAGTATGGAAGTATATTAAAAACAGGTAAGAAAATTTCAATTTTGTAAACCGACTAAGGTATACCCTCACTTTGTGAGTAATGGAATATGGTACCTTATGTGGAAGCCAGGGAGGTGGAATAATTTTACTAAGTCAATAGTCATTGTAAATGTCTATAGCAAACAAAATGAGAAATCATTTAGTTGATTGATGCCGAGGTTATGGGTAAGTGGTAGTCGAATAAAGTTGTCAACTTGCGGGAGGGGTTAAACAAATTGATTGTAAATACGCCTATTTTGAGTTGAACAGTGGATACTTCAACGATATTGCACTGTACCGAATTGTAAGTGTTTATATGCACTGGTCTTAAAGTTATAAGATATTCAATTCTGGTATGATTGGATCATTTTGTGTGGGAGTTACCAAAAGGGGCGCGGTCACTTCGCAAGGTGATAGCGACAGACAAACTATTACTATGTGTGGAATTACAGATGATTCGGGTGAGTAGTAAATAATTTATTATGGAGAATCTATATTTCACTATATGTTAACCCTTAAATTTAGAGCGCAGTGTCTTATCTTTTCCAATACACCACAAAAACCTCTCTTTCGAAAGGAAAAAGGTGAACAATTCGGATGTGAAAACATTCAATAAATCTAATAAAAATAAAATTAAATCAATTATTAATAAAAAACTTAGAAAAACAGAGTCATTTAGTTACTTCTTTCGAGAGTTATCGTGCGCGTCACACAAACAGGCCGATATAAGTACTCGCTTCTGTAGTAAATTGTCCCAAACATATTCGGCTTGAAACATGTATTTCTTAAGCGTACACTCTAAACGCATAATATTTGGTACATACAAAAACTATATGTTTGGGAAGATGTTGTTCTAAACAAATCTTTGTTTACATCCCAATATGTGTGTATTTTGGACTATTTTTTCCGAAACAAATATTTATTTGCATTTAAGTATTCAGAAAAGACCTAAATTGTGTTAAATTTTTCGGTAATTCAAAGTTAATCTTTTAGAAATTTTTCATGTCGTAAATATAATAAATAATTATTCTGTCAGAATTTATTTTGGTTCGAGACCAATGTTTCAGTTACTTTCTGTCTATTGCAAAAAAGTAATAGAAACAAATACAAAAGTTGGTAGAGAGTTTTAATTGCTTGGTTGAATTGACTGCAGTTTCGATAGACACCACTCTATCATCTTCAGAATTCAATAGCAATAGAGTATGTCCTTAAATTGAAATTTAACAAGAACTGCTAACCAAACCCTTATTTTGCCGAACTAAGTCAATATACTAAAACTCTCATACCAATACATTTTTATACCCTCCACCATAGGATGGGGGGTATATTCATTTTGTCACTCCGTTTGTAACACCTCTAAATATTGATCTGAGATCCCATAAAGTATATATATTCTTAATCGTCTTAAAATTCTAAGACGATTTAGCCATGTCCGTCTGTCCGTCCGTCCGGCTGTCCATCCGTCTGTTGTAATCACGCTACAATCTATAATACTTGAGGTAGGTGGCTGAAATTCGGTATAGATACTTCTAATGCAGGTAACTTTTTCTGTCTATTGCAAAAAAGTAATAGAAACAAAAACAAAAATTGGTAGAGAATTGATTGAAGTTAAAGACACACACTTTTGCTACTGAATTCTGAAGATGATAGAGTGGTGTCTATCGAAACTGCAGTCAATTCTACCAATTTTTGTATTTGTTTCTATTACTTTAACAACAACACATAATAAATAATAATAATTGAAATAATATAATCTTGGTTCGAAATATATTACTTGGAGAATTCACAACTAATGATGGCTTAGAATACTCAGAAATTTTAAATGACGGATTTAAAACATAAGTTAATGCTGCATTTGGTATCATAACTGGGAGGTTCAAGTCGTAAACAAAAAAATAAAACTGAAATTCGAAAAATTCAACAAAAGTTTCGAAAATCTTTTTTTAAATAAAATATATTTGGAGAAATTCCTAAACAATCATTTTATTTGAGAAATTTAGTTTGCAAATATTATATGTTGTAACATGTTAATATACGAGTTCCAAATATATTTTAATGATTTTCAAATAAAATTTATTTGCTCAGAAATATATAATATTTAAAAATTTGTGTTCCAAATATATTTTCTTTCGATTCAAACATATCAAAAAAGGCGATTTTGCCCTGTGTACAGATGGACGAACATCGCTCAAATAGCTTAAAATATTCTAATACGGATTTCCGCCGAACATAACACTGCGCAACAGTGAAAAAATACACGGACTTGACAGTATAGGTTCGATTCAACACGGGGAAAATCGTCATTTTTCATATGTTTGAATTGAAAGAAAATATATGTAATTGGAAACAACATTTTTAAATATTATATATTTGTGAACAAATAAGTTTTATTTGAAAACTAAGAGATTTTGTTTGGAACGCATATATTAATATATCAGCACAAAATATATTGGCGAACGGAATTTCACAAAAATATAATATGTGTTTACCCACAAACAAAGTTATTGTTTAAGGAGTTTTCCAACTATATTTTATTTAAAAAAGATTCTTACAACTTTGTTGACTGTTATAGTTAAGAATGTCATAAGCAGAATTAGATTTGGATTTGCAGTAGTAATTTTTAATTTATAAATAATCCAATTCATCACTCTTTGTCAATCTTAAATGACATTTATAGCTAAGAAAGATTGAACGATTTTAATTTTTATCTAATTTTACAAAAAAAAAACAAGTAAAAGCGTTAAGTTCGGCCATGTCGAATCTTATATTCCCTCCACCATGGATTGCATTCAATTGTATTACTGGAAAAATCTTTGGATATGAAGCAAATCATGAAACGATCCTTTTTGTTTAAGTATCTATGGCCTAAATACTTATATTTATAAATATGAACCGAATTGTAAAATTTTTCCTGTGATGAATTCTTGTCAAAATAGAATACAAACTGCAAAGTTTCTGCTAAATTGCTTTAAAAATGTGGTATCTATGGCTCAAAAAACGTATTTTGCAGCGACCTCTATAAGGGGAGATATATCAAATCATTGACCGATATGGCCCACTTGCAATCCCAAACAACCTGCAACTGTAAGAAATATATATTAATACATATTTGATCAACCTAGCTCTATTATTACGAACTGTAGCGTGATTACAACAGACGGACGGACAGACGGACATGGCTAAATTGTCCTATCATTTTACGACGATTAAGAATATAAATAATCTTAATTTCTGAGAGATCAAACTGAATATACCCCCCATCCTATGGTGGAGCGTATAAAAACGTTGCACTTGAACTTTTGAAAAATAGAAAACTTGTCTTTAAGGCATTGGAACATTGACGAAATACTTATTTAGAAATTAATCTTTGTTTTTAAATATTAGTTCCAACTAAAAAATATTTGGATGAAAACACACTATTGTTTAGATAGACAACCTCGCAAACATATAATATTTGTATGTGTCAAATATTATATATTTGGAGTATAGCCTAAACATATGTATGTTTTTTCTAGCAGAATAAAAAAAAGTTTGGGACAATAAGTTACAGAAGCTGTTTTTTAGCGTTTACTATCAAAGGTAAGTATAACTCGGTTTGGCGAAATTGGTGAACATTTTTTTATGGGCCTCAAAAGTTTCTGAAAATCATTGGGCCCCTCGAAAATGGGGTCAGCAGTCAATTTGTCCAATATCTAATTCAGACTTGGTGATACCGCTTCACTATAATTGGCAATAATGTAGCTAAGAATATGCTGAGCATATGTTGTTAACATTTTATGCAAAAAACCTAAAAAAGTACTTAATTTTGAAAATGGAAAAAATTTTTTTTTACTTTTTTCAGCATAACTTTAGGGGACTCGTAATTTTTCACTTACAATGTTTGGCAAAATTGTAGCCAACGTATGTGATCAACTGTGATGACCAACTTTTGTGATTGAATATCAAAAAATTATTATTTTTTCACTTTTTCCAAAAAAATACCGGAAAAAATATTGTTTCACATAAAATGTAAACATTATTGCCAAATATAGTCAGGCGGTATCACCAAGTCTGTATTAGTTGTTGGACAAAAGCTGATGACACCTTTTTCGAGGGGCCCATTGATTTTCAGAAACTTTGTCCATAAAAAAAAATTGGTCACCAATCTGCCAAACCGAGTATAAACCTTTGGAAGTATGTAGAATCGAACCTATACTATCAAGTCATTCATTGACAGCCAAGCAGCTATAAAGGCGTTACAGGCGACGGATATAATTGAAGATTATCACTGAGCAGCATAATACTCGTATTACCCTGTGCTGGGTGCCAGGCCACAAGGATATCCCGGGCAATGAAGAAGCAGACTTACTGGCTAAGTATGTTTATGTATATTCATGTTTTACCATCGTTATCTTATTATTTTCATTTAATTAGAGAGAGGAATAAAGAGAAGTGGCTCTGACGTTGGATTACATCTACAGGCTGTGAGCAGACCAAACTACGGTGGGCCGAAAAGTCAAAGCGGAATTTAGACTTTATGTTGAATATGAACAGGGCAAATGTGAAGGCAACTATTGGCGTGATAACTGGACATAATACCCTTGGTAAACACATGGTAAGAATCGGTATCAGAAATGATGGCATATGTAGATGGTGTGGCGCAACAGAACACTCGGAAGCTAGTTATCACTTCCTCTGTCAATGCCCTGCCTTAAGCCTAAGAAGAAATAATATATACGGTTTTTTTTTCTTTTCAGACTCTGACGGAAATTCGAGGAATCGAACCAGATAAAATGTTGGCCCTCGTTAAGGCATCGAGATGGCACCCATAGAACTACACGAAGTATGTAGGCGGAAAGAGGAGTCTAAAAACTGGACTACACTTTTCACGGAAAAACCTTTGGCAAACAATAGACGAAGAAGACGAGAAGAAGAAAGAAACTAAAAATGAGGAATACCAATGTATCAATAATGGTCTAGTTTGGACGCCGGACGGGCTCCGGAGTCATCCTCCAATAACCTAACCTAACCTACTGTCAAATCCGCGTATTTTTCAAAAAGTGTTCATTTGTTGCATAGCGTAATGTTACACATAACATTTAAAATATATATAACACAACAGGTAAGTTAGTTAGTATGAAACTATTAAATGTTCATGATTAATATACAAATTTTGGAAACACCATTAATATATTGACAATTGAAGATTATTCCCAGATTATTCGGTCTGCAAATCTTTGTGATTCTAACTAGGATACTCTCCCGGCTTCAAGACCATTTTGTTTCTATATTATTACGAGTATAGAAACATGTATTTTATACATGGCGGTGTATAAATATGTATTAAAAATTGGCAGCACACATACTGGATCATGATTTCTGAGCCGTGACACTCGTTATCAACAGTTCTGCTGCAATTGTATGGGAGATACGGAGCTCTATATGGTTGACTTCAACACGCAAGCGAATGAGAAATCTTTGTGAAACCTATTATCTCTCTATTATCAACGGAAAAACTCCCAATTTGAATGAGCTCCAATCTTTCTAGTTTTGCTTCTATTCTCTGAAGAACATTTCAATTAACCACATTCTAAAAGGTTTTTGGCAAAATTCATAAATGTTAGAATACCTGGAAAGTTTATCATTTAAGAGAGTATTTGTAAGCCCATAGCCCCGAAACTATGAAAAGCATTAGAACTTCGTTGTATTCATGGAATAAAGAATATTTTGAAGTGATTGTTTCCATTAAAAAATGCAGTTTAGCGGTTTATCTGTAAATTGGCATTGGAACATTGACGAAATACTTATTTAGAAATTAATCTTTGTTTTTAAATATTAGTTCCAACTAAAAAATATTTGGATGAAAACACACTATTGTTTAGATAGACAACCTCGCAAACATATAATATTTGTATGTGTCAAATATTATATATTTGGAGTATAGCCTAAACATATGTATGTTTTTTCTAGCAGAATAAAAAAAAGTTTGGGACAATAAGTTACAGAAGCTGTTTTTTAGCGTTTACTATCAAAGGTAAGTATAACTCGGTTTGGCGAAATTGGTGAACATTTTTTTATGGGCCTCAAAAGTTTCTGAAAATCATTGGGCCCCTCGAAAATGGGGTCAGCAGTCAATTTGTCCAATATCTAATTCAGACTTGGTGATACCGCTTCACTATAATTGGCAATAATGTAGCTAAGAATATGCTGAGCATATGTTGTTAACATTTTATGCAAAAAACCTAAAAAAGTACTTAATTTTGAAAATGGAAAAAATTTTTTTTTACTTTTTTCAGCATAACTTTAGGGGACTCGTAATTTTTCACTTACAATGTTTGGCAAAATTGTAGCCAACGTATGTGATCAACTGTGATGACCAACTTTTGTGATTGAATATCAAAAAATTATTATTTTTTCACTTTTTCCAAAAAAATACCGGAAAAAATATTGTTTCACATAAAATGTAAACATTATTGCCAAATATAGTCAGGCGGTATCACCAAGTCTGTATTAGTTGTTGGACAAAAGCTGATGACACCTTTTTCGAGGGGCCCATTGATTTTCAGAAACTTTGTCCATAAAAAAAAATTGGTCACCAATCTGCCAAACCGAGTATAAACCTTTGGAAGTATGTAGAATCGAACCTATACTATCAAGTCATTCATTGACAGCCAAGCAGCTATAAAGGCGTTACAGGCGACGGATATAATTGAAGATTATCACTGAGCAGCATAATACTCGTATTACCCTGTGCTGGGTGCCAGGCCACAAGGATATCCCGGGCAATGAAGAAGCAGACTTACTGGCTAAGTATGTTTATGTATATTCATGTTTTACCATCGTTATCTTATTATTTTCATTTAATTAGAGAGAGGAATAAAGAGAAGTGGCTCTGACGTTGGATTACATCTACAGGCTGTGAGCAGACCAAACTACGGTGGGCCGAAAAGTCAAAGCGGAATTTAGACTTTATGTTGAATATGAACAGGGCAAATGTGAAGGCAACTATTGGCGTGATAACTGGACATAATACCCTTGGTAAACACATGGTAAGAATCGGTATCAGAAATGATGGCATATGTAGATGGTGTGGCGCAACAGAACACTCGGAAGCTAGTTATCACTTCCTCTGTCAATGCCCTGCCTTAAGCCTAAGAAGAAATAATATATACGGTTTTTTTTTCTTTTCAGACTCTGACGGAAATTCGAGGAATCGAACCAGATAAAATGTTGGCCCTCGTTAAGGCATCGAGATGGCACCCATAGAACTACACGAAGTATGTAGGCGGAAAGAGGAGTCTAAAAACTGGACTACACTTTTCACGGAAAAACCTTTGGCAAACAATAGACGAAGAAGACGAGAAGAAGAAAGAAACTAAAAATGAGGAATACCAATGTATCAATAATGGTCTAGTTTGGACGCCGGACGGGCTCCGGAGTCATCCTCCAATAACCTAACCTAACCTACTGTCAAATCCGCGTATTTTTCAAAAAGTGTTCATTTGTTGCATAGCGTAATGTTACACATAACATTTAAAATATATATAACACAACAGGTAAGTTAGTTAGTATGAAACTATTAAATGTTCATGATTAATATACAAATTTTGGAAACACCATTAATATATTGACAATTGAAGATTATTCCCAGATTATTCGGTCTGCAAATCTTTGTGATTCTAACTAGGATACTCTCCCGGCTTCAAGACCATTTTGTTTCTATATTATTACGAGTATAGAAACATGTATTTTATACATGGCGGTGTATAAATATGTATTAAAAATTGGCAGCACACATACTGGATCATGATTTCTGAGCCGTGACACTCGTTATCAACAGTTCTGCTGCAATTGTATGGGAGATACGGAGCTCTATATGGTTGACTTCAACACGCAAGCGAATGAGAAATCTTTGTGAAACCTATTATCTCTCTATTATCAACGGAAAAACTCCCAATTTGAATGAGCTCCAATCTTTCTAGTTTTGCTTCTATTCTCTGAAGAACATTTCAATTAACCACATTCTAAAAGGTTTTTGGCAAAATTCATAAATGTTAGAATACCTGGAAAGTTTATCATTTAAGAGAGTATTTGTAAGCCCATAGCCCCGAAACTATGAAAAGCATTAGAACTTCGTTGTATTCATGGAATAAAGAATATTTTGAAGTGATTGTTTCCATTAAAAAATGCAGTTTAGCGGTTTATCTGTATATTGGCAAAAAAAAAACTAAAGGGTGGTCCAAAATTAACACTTTAACGATTTTAATTGTAAATAAAAAACAAAAAGTTTTCAGAGAATTATCTTAATGTTTTTTCTGATTATTCAGACAGAATTTATTTTGGTTTAAGGCCATGTGTTTCTTTTACATTCTGTCTTTTCCAAAATTTTAATAAAAACAAATACAAAAATGGTAGCGAGTTTCAAAAATTGCTGGGTAGAATTGACTGGGCAGTTTTCGATAGACACTACTCTATCATCGTCAGAATTCAAAGCAATAGAAATATGTTCTTGGTTGGCAGTTCTTATTAACAATAATAAACTACCTCCATAAGTAATTCAGCTGATTTAAGCAAAAGACATACATACCATTGCTTTGAATTCTGGCGTTGATAGAGTGGTGTCTATCGAAACTGCGCAGTCAATTCTATCCAGCAATTTTTGAAACTCGCTACCATTTTTGTATTTGTTTCTATTACATTTTGGCAATAGACAGAATGTAAATGAAACACATGGTCTTAAACGAAAATAAGTTCTGACTGAATAACAAAAAGCACAGATCAACAATAAACAACAACAACAACACATATGTTTTATTATGATAGAAGGATGTATGACATTTATATAAGTATGTTAAACAAAATGTCGGCCAAATGCAAAAATCTTGACGTTAAGGTGTGACTCACAATTAACATCGTGCATTATGATTGGACCACCCTTCTTAAGAGGGAAACTAATAATAAATGATTTTATTTTGAGGTTATCTACATTTTGCAATGTGCAATATTTGCACAATCATCAAAATAAAATGATGGCACAGTGGTTCGGAATGGTTTTTTTAATGTCCAAAACTCTGTAATTTTTGAACCGATAGAGATATTTTAGTAATTTTTGGTCAAACCAAAACGCACGATGTTAATTGTAAATAAAACAAAATGTTTTCAGAGGATTATCTTAATATTTTTGACTACACGCTGAAAAAAAAATTGCTTCTGTAGTATATTGTCCCAAACATATTCTGCTTGAAATATACAAATATTTAGGGTACACTCTAAATATATTATATTTGTCACACACAAAAATTATATATGTATTTGGAAAGATGTTGCTCTAAATAAATCGTTGTTTCCGTCCTAATGTTTGTACCCTACACACACTGTGGTACAGGGTATTATAAGTTTGTTTCACGGCAGATGTTTGTAACACCTGAAAATAACACAGATAGACCCACCTTAAAGTATACCGATCGACTCAGAATCACTAGCTGAGTCGATTTAACGTCTGTCTGTCCGTCCGTCCGTCCGTCCGTCTGTCCATGTAAAGTTGTTCGTCGACTACAGGTCGCAATTTCACTCCGATCGTTCAGAAATTTTGTAGTTTAGAGTATTTCGCGGCTGTTAAGATGGCTTTGATTGAAATCGGTTCAGATTTAGATATAGCTCCCATATATATCTTTCGTCCGATTTGGCCCTTTAGTCCTAAAGAAGCTGTATATTACATCCAATCGTTTTGGATTTTAGAATGGTATAGTTTCTTGATCCATGAACCAACACTGCCGAATTTGAAGAAAATCGGTTAAGATTTAGCTATAGCTCCCATATATATGTTTCGTCCGATTTGGCACTTTAGTCCTATAAAAGCTGTATTATACATCCAATAGTTTTGAAATTTAGAATGGTAGAGTTTCTTGATCCATGAACCAACACTATCGAATTTGAAGAAAATCGGTTAAGATTTAGCTATAGCTCCCATATATATGTTTTGTCCGATTTGGCCCTTTAGTTCTAGAGAAGCTATATTTTACATCCAATCGTTTTGAAATTTAGAATGGTAGAGTTTCTTGATTCATGAACCAACATTGCCGAATTTGAAGAAAATCGGTAAAGATTTAGCTATATCTCCCATATATATGTTTCATCCGATTTGGCTCTTTAGATCCAATCGTTTTTATACCCTACACCACACTGTGGTACAGGGTATTATTTAAGTATAAAATGTCCCAAAAGTAAATTTATGTAAACAATTTATACATGAATTACAAAATTTATATATCAGAGTTATTCAATATTACGAGAGTGGTGTAGGGTATTATATAGTCGGCACCGCCCGACTTTAGCCTTTCCTTACTGGTTTTTATTTGGGACTATTATTTACGGAACAAATATTTATTTGTATTAAATATTCAGAAAACAAAGTAATGTCTTAACTTTAAGACGCGTTTTATGTTTTTCAGTAATTCAACGTTAATTTTTTCGGAAGTTTAAAATGTTCGTAAAAAGCCATTATAATTGAAATCGTATAATCCTGCGAAATGATGTATTATGCAAGGTGGATTGTCAACAAATGATGACTTGGAATAAATATAATTTAAAAATTAGTGCTTTAAAACGAATTTTATTGCTTCATAAGTCATTTTTAATTATAAGGTATAATTTAAAATCAATTAAAAAGTAGAAATAAAATTTAAAAAATTGTCAACGTTTTTAAACAAAATATATTTGGACAGGTTCCTAAACGATAATTTTATTTGTATATAAACACATACTTTATTTGAGAAAATTAGTTTGCAAATACATTTTGTGTAATATATTAATATATGCGTTCCAAATAAATTTTATTGATTATACCCTACACCACTCTGTGGTACAGGGTATTATAAGTTTGTTTTATGGCAGATGTTTGTAACACCTGAAAATAACACAGATAGACCCACCTTAAAGTATACCGATCGACTCAGAATCACTAGCTGAGTCGATTTAACGATAACGTCCGTCCGTCTGTCCATGTAAAGTTATTCGTCGACTACAGGTCGCAATTTCACTCCGATCGTTCTGAAATTTTGCAGTATAAAGTATTTCGCAGCTGTTAAGATCGCTATTGAATTTGGTTGAAATCGGTTCAGATTTAGATATAGCTCCCATATATATGTTTCGTCCGATTTGGCCCTTTAGTCCTATAGAAGCTGTATTTTACATCCAATCGATTTGAAATTTAGAATGGTAGAGTTTCTTGATCCATGAACCAACATTGCCGAATTTGAAGAAAATCGGTTAAGATTTAGCTATAGCTCCCATATATATGTTTCGTCCGATTTGGCTCTTTAGTCCTATAGAAGCTGTATTTTACATCCGATCGTTTTGAAATTTAGAATGGTAGAGTTTCTTGATCCATGAACCAACATTGCCGAATTTGAAGAAAATCGGTTAAGATTTAGCTATAGCTCCCATATATATGTTTCGTCCGATTTGACCCTTTAGTCCTATAGAAGCTGTATTTTACATCCGATCGTTTTGAAATTTAGAATGGTAGAGTTTCTTAATCCATGAACCAACATTGCCGAATTTGAAGAAAATCGGTTAAGATTTAGCTATAGCTCCCATATATATGTTTCGTCCGATTTTGCTCTTTAGTCCTGTAGAAGCTGTATTTTACATCCAATCATTTTTAAATTTAGAATGGTAGAGTTTCTTGATCCAGAACCAACACTACCGAATTTGAAGCAAATCGGTTAAGATTTAGCTATAGCTCCCATATATATGTTTCGTCCGATTTGGCCATTTAGTCCTATAAAAGCTGTATTTTACATCCAATCGTTTTGAAATTTAGAATGGTAGAGTTTCTTGATCCATGAACCAACATTGCCGAATTTGAAGAAAATCGGTTAAGATTTAGCTATAGCTCCCATATATATGTTTCGTCCGATTTGTCCCTTTAGTTCTATAGAAGCTGTATTTTACATCCAATCGTTTTGAAATTTAGAATGGTAGAGTTTCTTGATCCATGAACCAACACTACCGAATTTGAAGATTTAGCTATAGCTCCCATATATATATGTTTCGTCCGATTTTGCTCTTTAGTCCTGTAGAAGCTGTATTTTACATCCAATCATTTTGAAATTTAGAATGGTAGAGTTTCTTGATCCATGAACCAACACTACCGAATTTGAAGAAAATCGGTTAAGATTTAGCTATAGCTCCCATATATATGTTTCGTCCGATTTGGCCCTTTAGTTCTATAGAAGCTATATTTTACATCCAATCGTTTTGAAATTTAGAATGGTAGAGTTTCTTGATTCATGAACCAACATTGCCGAATTTGAAGAAAATCGGTAAAGATTTAGCTATAGCTCCCATATATATGTTTCATCCGATTTGGCTCTTTAGATCCAATCGTTTTTATACCCTACACCACACTGTGGTACAGGGTATTATTTAAGTATAAAATGTCCCAAAAGTAAATTTATATAAACAATTTATACATGAATTACAAAATGTATATATCAGAGTTATTCAATATTACGAGAGTGGTGTAGGGTATTATATAGTCGGCACCGCCCGACTTTAGCCTTTCCTTACTGGTTTTCAAATAAAATGTATTTGCTCAGAAGTAATTAATATTAAAAAATTTGTGTTTCAAATATATTTTTCTTCGATTCAAACATATCAAAAAAGACGATTTTGCCCCGTGTATGTATTTTTATTATATGATAATTATGTGTGAAAGAAAATATCGGCCAAGGGCAAACAACTTGATGTTAAAGTGTGACTCACAATTAACATCGTGCATTATGGTTGGACCACCCCTTACATTCGCGAGGCAGACCAAGGTCTTGACGTAAATAAAACATTGATAAACTAACGTCTTAGTTAACCAATGCAAAAAGAAAATTCTGATTATACTTCCAAACATTGATTTTATTAAAGAAAAGGAACAACTAATCTACAAAAAGAAACCCAAAATTAGTGTTTCTTATACCCTATACTCTCTATAGATAGTCTCTGGACTCTCAAATATAGACTAAGAAAATTTTAAGGAAACCGGTTCAGATTTCGATATAGCATACATACATGGGCAAAATCGCCTTTTTTGATATGTTTGAATAGAAAGAAAATATTTAAAAGGTTATCGACCTTATTTTATTTCACTTTTTGTTAGTTTTAGAATATTTCTAAATGGGCTTTCAAGGTCATTGGTTTATGCAAATTTATTTCGTATTTTACATCCTACGTTTCGTTGGGATTTTTCCAACATCTTCAGGGATGCATTTTATTGAAATCTGGCAACGACATATTTATAAAACAGAAAGAGGAATTCAATAGTAGCCATGATACGTTTTAAGACTATAAGAATACTTCACTTACATTTAATCTTTCGTCATATTATTTTAATTATTTATAAAAATTAATATTTAACGGCACAGTACAACATTAAACATAAAATTAATAAATAATTGCAAAAATAATTACTAAAATATTAAAATATCACAGAGAAATTCCTTATAGCTACGATCACAGTTGAAATTGAACTAAAAACTAAACTATTGCTATGGTGTAGATTGCATTGGTGTTGTCTTTGTCCTCCTTTCTGTTTATTGCACTTTGTAGCTTTTGTTGTATTCTCAAACTCTCTAAAGTATATCGTTTGTTCTCTCTTGTCTCTCTGTCTAAAATTCGCACACTGTCTAAATCAGCTTTGTGCCCATGTTCGGTGCAGTGTTGTGCCAAAGCTGTTGTCATTTTTCTCTTTTTTATGTCTGTTTCGCTTTGTTGTTCCTATGTACACTTTGTTGCAGTTACATTAAGCGACGATAAATACAAAACAAGAAATATATACAAAGTGAAGGATATTTTATTAAAAAACTCGTACCCTTGTTATATTATCAATAACTTGATATGTATATGGTGGCAGTCTACGTGATTGGTCCAAAAATGGGCGGGATCGACCCAATGGGCGTGGCCTCACCCACATAGACCAAATTTTGAAATTTTGATATCTTGCACAATTTGCTAGCGGGAGTGCTGCAATGTTGCGTATATGTATCTGGTGGCATTCTACGTAATTGGTCAAAAAATGAGCGGGATCGGACCAATGGGCTTGGCCCCGCCCATATAAGCCAAATTTTGAAATTGATATATCTTGCACAATATGTTAGCGGGAGTGCTGCAATGTTGTGTATATGTATCTGGTGGCATTCTACGTAATTGGTCAGAAAATGGGCGGGATCGGCCCAATGGGCGTGGCCCCGCCCACATAGACCAAATTTTGAAATTTTGATATCTTGCACAATTTGCTAGCGGGAGTGCTGCAATGTTGTGTATATGTATCTGATGACATTCTACGCAATTCGTCAGAAAATGGGCGGGATCGGACCAATGGGCGTGGCACCGCCCTTATAAGCCAAATTTCGAAATTGATATATCTTGCACAATTTTTTATCTAGACTGCTGTAATGTTTTACATATGTATCTGGTGACAGTCCACGTGATTGGTCCAAAAATTGGCGGGATCTGACCAATGGGCGTGCCACCGCCCATATAAGCCAAATTTTGAAATTGAATTATCTTGCTCATTATGTTAGTGAGAGTGTTGAAATTTTGCGTATATGTATCTGGTAGCAGTCTACGTGATTTGCTTACAAATGGGCGGAATAGGACCAGTGGGCGTGGCACAGCCCATATTTTGATATATCTTGCAAGTATTATATAGGAAATACATGAACAAAAATGCTCGGTATGCGATAATTACAGCTGCTCACTCCAATACAATCGCAATATGATAATGTGATGCATGACCAATGAAACAAGAATTTGGAAATTTTATAAGTATACATTTCTATTTTCGGGACTTTCCACTGAATTCGGTATTTTTTCATTCAGTGAATTTATTACTAATACCAGTAAGGAAAGGCAGAAAGTCGGGCGGGGCCGACTATATAATACCCTACACCTCCCTAACAATGCGATAAGGGTCATTGCGATAATAATTTGGAATAATTGGTAAATGTATTTTGAACCGATAATCGCTAAATTAAGCAATATTCGTTCCTAAATTGAGAATCATTTTTCTGGAGAACTTAGTAATGATCGGAAGTAAAGTACAACTTCTATAGCGCTTTGTAACCAAATCTCGAGGAACATATATATGGAGGTTATATATAAATCTGAATCGATTTTCCTTGAATACTCATTCATGCAAAATAGAAACCTGTTTTTGTCGAATTTCCTACTGATCGGTTATAAAACACAGTCTCTACAGCGCTTACATGTCAAATTGGGGGTAACATATATATGGGGGCTATATCTAAATCTGAACCGATTTTCTCCGAATTCGGCAGTATTCCTTTATGTAATAAGAAACCTCTTTCTGCCGAATTTCGTACTGATCGGATATAAAATACATTTTCTACAGCGCTTGAATTTCAAATCGGGGGTATCATATATATGGGGACTATATCTAAATCTGAACCGATTTTCTCCGAATTTGACAGTATTCTTTCATGTAATAAGAAACCTCTTTCTGCCGAATTTCGTACTGATCGGATATAAAATACATTTTCTACAGCGCTTGAATTTCAAATCGGGGGTGTCATATATATGGGGACTATATCTAAATCTGAACCGATTTTCTCCGAATTTGGCAGTATTCCTTCATGTAATAAGAAACCTCTTTCTGCCGAATTTCGTACTGATCGGATATAAAATAAAGTTTCTACAGCGCTAATTTTGACATGGGCAGCGAAGCGCACCGGGCTCAGCTAGTATTAATATATTACAACAAAATATTTTTTCAAATAAAATATGTGTTTATATACGAATAAAATTATTGTTTACGAATTTCTGCAAATATATTTTGTTTAAAAATCTTCCCAAAACGTTTCAGTTTCTCGAATTTCATTGATTTCCAGTTATATCCTAAAGCACTAATTTTATATTTATGTTTATTCCAAATCGTAATTTGTTGTCAATCAATCGAGCAATGTATCATTTAAATCATAAAGGAATTTTACGAACATTTAAAATTTCTGAAAAAAAATTATCGTTGAATTACTGAAAAACAGCTCAAATAAAATATATTAGGATGGAAACAAAGATATGTTTAGAGCAACATATTCAGAAATATATAATATTTGTATGTGGCAAATATAACATACTTCGAGTGTACCCTAAATACTTATATATTTCAAGCAGAATATGTTTGGGAGAATATACTACAGAAGCGATATTTTTTCAGCGTGTGAACACAGTATTTTTGGCTCATGTAACAGAAGAACTCAAAAAGAAAACATTAATGAAATGTTTAAAAAAAGTGAAATTATTTAAAATTTTATTTATTATTTTACCATAATCTTCAAAAAATAAATGCCAAAGAATGTTCTTTCAAGTGATAATAAAAATTCCCCATTCAATATGAATTTTCTGAGTTTTTTTCTTTAAAAAAAGTAGAGAACCTCGAAATGGGTCACTCCTTACATTGTAGCGTGAGTACCACAGACGGACGAACGGACAGACGGACATGGCTAATAGTCTTAGAATGATACGACCATTAATAATATACACTTTATGGGGTCTCAAATCAATATTTAGTAGTGTTACAAACGGAGTGATAAAATGTGGAGGGTATACCTATATGTGGTATAGCAAAATGTGGAGTGACCTATGGTGGAGGGAATACAAATATACTTTAAGGTACTGTGTATAAAGTGCGGACTATACTGAACAAAACCTCCATTTTGAGATTTTTTATCTATGAAAAACGCTGTCTCTATCGAGACAAACCCATTCGATTTTGTAATCGACAAGCGATTACAAGAGATTCTGAGGAGATGATTTCAATGTTGTACATACCAAGCTAAGGGAAGTCTTAGTAGTATGTTTTGGTATAAAAATGTTTTCACATTGCCATCAAAAAATAATATTAGTAAATATATCATTTAAATATTCACAATATTTGAGAGACTGTAAATCTTTACTGAATAACACCGCGATGTTTCTCTTAAAAAAAGATATGTAGAATTGTGCCAAGTGTCCATTATTTCCTTTGGTCACTTTTTCCCAGGACTAACCGTGCCCGCGATTATTGGATTTTATAATAAAATAATTCGGAGATATGTTGTGTTTTTTCTTGAAATTTTTTAATCGCGGAATGGCTAACGCGAAAAATTTTATATTAATCTATCGCTATCGCGAAAAAATATATATTAATCTATTTGTCAGAAGTAGATAGTCGTAGATTTTTTTCAATATTTTTTTAGAAAAATTTGGCGGTGTTAAGCATTTTTATAGATTACAAAAAATTCGCAATATGGAAATATTGCAAACATTGTGTAAACTGTGAAACGACTTACAATTACTCGTATTTATGACAAATTGTGTTACAATTCTAAATTTCCGCGATTTTTTCTATAGTGCAGTGTAACTAACTTCGTTTTTTTACTGTTTTCGCGATATCTCGGGAAGCTAAGCAGATCCGACTTTGATCTCTTTACAGTTGAGTAGAGGGGATGATCCTGAACAAAACCTCATTAACATTTTTGACGTCAAACTGCCAAACTTTTTAACCCTTGAGGTACGATGTGTGTAGGAGAGTTATTAGAGAATTTAAATTTAAATTTGGGCCCTCTATAACATAAGGAGCGGAGTTACATGGCTCGGGTGTACACAATATATGTGTCCAATCTACTAACTGTGGTCCTCAAGAAACCTTTTACTCCTAATGTTGTTCTCATGTAGTTTACGATATATCTGCATTCGAAAATATATTTTTTGTTTGTTTTTTTTCGACGCTGCACAGCGGTCTCAAACAAAAGATTCTTTGACCACAAGTCTTGAAAGTGTTTTTAAATCTTTCATTTGAGATTCTAACATGATAAAATAAATAATACGTTGTTTTTCCAAGCCTTTGATTGTATTATTAACCAGGAAGAAAGGGCTAAAGTCGGGTATGTGATACCCTACACCACCAGAGTAGAATATGAAGAAATATTTTCATGTTTTATTAATGTAGTCTGATAATAATGATCTGTTGAAAAAAATTATTTTAAAGCGCTAAGATTAAAAATCTACAGATATCCTAATCTGGACCGATTTTCTTCAAATTTGGCAAAGTTTGTTTCTGGTTCAAGCAATTGTTATCTGCTAAATTTGCAACGGAACTATTTAGAAATGCTCTTGTCACATGAAACTTTTATCTTCCCTAAGAAAAAAAATCGCTTCTGTAGTATATTTTCTGGAAACATATTATATCTGGGAAAAATTACTTTTTTCCTATAGGTAGGAAAACAAATTCTGTAGCCGATTTAAATATTTCCCAGTTTTTAAAGATAATTTGCATAAAAACTCGAAAAAATAACATTGATAAGAGAGATATTCAAAATTTGTTTCCGGTATTGTAAATATAAAGTATTTGCACCAAAGTATAACTTAATTAAATTTTGATCCCAAACATATTTTGTTTCCTGTTTTTTTCTCCGTGTGCATTTTTATATATGTATAAAAATATGTTGAGAACTTTGGATATAGAGGTTAGATGCAATATCAGTATGTATGGTATATATATAGGGGCTTAATCTAAATGTGTGCAATTTCTACAATTTCTATAGTGTTCTTCCGTGGATCAAGAAACTCATCTCTGCTCTGTATCATAATTATCGGATTTCAAATGCCCATGCAGTGAACAATGTGGCGGATGATTTGGAGACGGATACTTTCATATTCCTCGCAGTGAAAATGTTCAGCTATGTAATTATTCAGCTTCTCGCAAATGCCAGCAAAGTGTGGGCCCGACGTCAGAATCATGCAATCATCGGCTTACCTTACGATTTCAACGCCATCAATTGAGGTGGCATTGCAGAAAGTTAGAGGTTAAACAGTTCGGAGATATGACCCACCTTGGAGTGTTCCCTATTTAACTCCGCGGGGCTTTAACTTCTTGTTTTTGTATTTCACGTACAACTGGAGTCACCACATACAATTTATGATCCAGCGCTTCAAACTAGACTGGAGGGACGTGTTTACAATGTCCTCGAATAATGTGACAAGGTTGACGGTATCGAATGCCGTCGAAAGATCAAGTGCCACGAGGACGGCCCTGTCACAAGGCTTCTTCTGGGTGAGACCAAGAATTGTAATCCCAGGCTTCGTCGTAAGTATTTTTATTGTTTTTTTAATATTTTTTTTACATTGTACTGCTTAATAATGACCTTCCACATCTTTTGTTTAAATAACAGATCAAATCTAAATCTAATAATTTTGCGCTGGATGATATTGTGGCTGTGTGTATAACTTCCTAAGGCATCTTCCCTCCGCGGTGGACTTCGGTGTAATCGAAAAAAGTATTTACACACAGACTAAACACTCGCTAAAGCAGGAGCCACTTCCTCGAGCAACGTCGAGGTAGATCTTTTTATACCCTCCACCATAGGATTGGGGGTATATTAATTTTGTCACTCCGTTAGTAACACTTCTGAACATACAGGGTTTTCCAACATGAGGTGTTATTTTGATCACCCGTTATTTCGGTAGCTGTAACTTTTGAAGCTTTTATTCTTTGACATTTCACAAGTAGAGACTACGCCATTACTAAAAATGGAACGATACACGATCATCGAACGATACAAAACGATCGAACAAAAAAACGGTACGAACGATACAAAATCATCTTGACTGATGATTGGTGGCTACGCCAACAAGCAAAATTGCCGCATCTGGGGCTCGGAAAACCCAAAAGTTATTGTTGAGAAGCCTCTCCATCCTCAACGTGTGACTGTTTGGGTCGGTTTATGGTCCGACGGGGTCATTAGACCTTACTTTTCCGAAAATGAGGTTGGATCAACAGTTACGGTGAATGGATTGCGCTATCGAGAGATGATTATTGATTTTTTATGGTCGGAGTTGGATGGTATTGATCTGGACAACGTTTACTTTCAACAAGACGGCGCTACCATTGCTCTGTTACGGGAAAAGTTTCCAGACCGTGTTATCTCTCGAAGAGGTGATCACAATTGGCCACCGAGATCTTGTGATTTAACACTTTGCGACTTCTTCCTTTGGGGCCACGTGAAAGATAAGGTCTACGCCAACAGCCCAGCGTCGATTCAAGATCTCAAACATTTGCGATTTGGTTATGGAAAATTTCATGAAAAGGATATAGTCCTGTAAGCGTGGTCGTTGTGACCATTTGGCTAATGTTGTTTTTCATTATTAACGACAAACCTTCCTCTATATTATGAAATAAACATCCGGTCATTTATCTCAAAAAATGGCATTTTTCTTTGAATACCAAAATAACACCTCTTGTTGGAAAACCCTTTATATTGATTTGATACCCCATAAAGTATATATATTCTCAATCATCGTAAAATTCTTAGACGATTCAGCCATGTCCGTCTGTTGTAATCACACTACAGTCTTCAATAATTGAGCTAGATAACTGAAATATGGTAACTTGGGATTCAAAATGGGCAATATCGGCTCATTTATCGATATAGCCCCCATATATAGCATCACCCCGATTTCACTTTTTAACGTCATAGAGACCATAAATGTCAACTTATCGGGCTGAAAATTAGTAACTGGGGATTATTTACACCCGGAATCCTTCATAAGAACAACGGTGATCATAAGTAAAAGTTTTTATATAGTCCCCTTACATAGGTCCCCCTAGATTTGAATTCATAATACCACAAAAAACTCAAACTTAAACGAACTTAATCAGTATTGTTTGGTATAAAATCGAAATGAAAAAAATTTGGCATCAGAAATTTTAACTAACAGATGGGTTTGAGCAACCAAAAGCTCTTTGGGACGAAATGACTACATGGATCCCGGAGATAAATTGCACCTACGATTGATTGTGGGCGTTATCACTGGACATAACAGTCTCTGCAAGCATATGTATCAAATTGGCTAAGAAATGACCACTTGTGCCGCAGTTGTCATAGCCCTAACGTACAGAAGCAACAAGATACTGGTTTTATTTTTATTTTAGATATGGTTTTTTTAAATAATCGGTCTATTGTTTAATATTATATTGGATAACTATCAATAAATATACAAATACAACACCTGCCTTTTATTTTTCTTTCAGGAGTTAGCTGAACTTAACAGATTGGACCCTCTCAGATTTCTACAATTCATTCAGATCGGAACTACTGACTTAACTGATGCTGCAGAAGAAGCAGCGCTTTTTTCATTTTACAGCGCTTTTTTCATCTCTCTTGCATGATATTTCCTTTTTATTATAACGCACATACCACGAGTCGACCCAAAAAATAATATTTTTCACACAAAGCACGACAAAAATGCAAATAAATAGGGCGACATGGACATATTTGGTTGCTGATAAGGACCTACAGATGATACGTGTGAGTATAGTAATCTGCGATCGTCTTTACATATATAAATTTTCTTTTCGTACTTTCAGGCCGGGTGAGGAAAATATCCACACCCATAAAATGCAGACAAGACACCATGGACTTTCCGGTGTACTTAGTATCATTGTGGCCAGTGCGCCAGCCATGGAATCCGAATGTGTTGGACCTGATTCCTTGCCGGGTAACTGGTAGACTCCAAAACAACATCCGGTTGCCCAAGCCAAGAGGGATGCCAAAAAGTGCCATAACACCACAACGATACCAACATAAATGCAACTTTTCTCGTGAATTAAGTGGAGAATAAACGGTAGAATCCTCGTACCTATATTCGCAACAAAGATATCGTAAGATCGAACGCTCCAGACCAAAAATCGTACGGTTTTGTGCACACGCATTATACAATCATGGAATTACGATTCCAGCTGGTGCGATAATCGGTACGATGATTGTACCGTGTATTTGCTACTTAAAGTAATGGTAAAACTGAAATAACATCGATATCCTAAGATTAACAGACACATTTTAATTAACAGTTGGACAATATGTGACGTTGCAGAACATAGGGCTCCCTCGACAACCCGACACATGCCAGACTAAAGTCCGTAATATTGAGTATACACACAGATCACTACAAGTCAGAAAATTCCAGTCGCCTAAACTGACCAAGGTATGTACAGCTGCGGTCAAAATAATAGCACCACAATATAGACAGACATCACAACGCATATACTTCAAAACTACTGAAGTACGAAGGTATGTACAGCTGCGGTCAAAATAATAGCACCACGATATAGAAACATATTAAAACGGATATACTTCAAAAACTATTGTATTACTGACATTAGTTTCTTTGATTAAAATAAACACTATACTATACAGAAATTATAAGTAATGCAGATACTTCGGTATTTTTAATTATTAAATGAAAAACATAATTTCTGATATTGTTGACATTTATGGTGTTTTAAATTTTGGTTTTTATTTTTCGGCTTTAGGTCCTTGATTAAAAAACCAGCTTTTTCCTTTAAATTTCAAAATTTATTCACGATATTTCGACTGGCTTCGCTAGTCATCTTCTGATGATCTATTGCAAAAATCCTTTAATTATTAAAACATATATATAAACACAAAAAAGTATGAACTTTACAATATAATGATGTTTGTTTGATTGTTGTCTGTCCTTTTTAAAATCTCGCTGTATCCGGATGTTTATGTGGTCCGTGTCTCTTAACAGTATGTCGATAGATTTGAGAGCACCTGTCAGTGTCAGATTTGTAATTTAGTCTCTTCTCTGTAGGAACGTAAATTATGTGTAGCATCCCTAAAGTGTATCGTCTGTGGTAGTTACTCGCTTCTGCTAGTATCTCCACATTGTCAAAATTAGGTTTATGTCCGGTCAGCGCACAGTGGACCGCAAGCGCCGTTCTGTTTTCTATTAGTTTGTCAAAAGCTTTTAATTCGGATTTGTTCGATGACTAGACTAGTTTTTAATTTTGTCTTGGTTGTACCGACATATTCTTTTTTGCATATTTCGGAACCTTCGCCTTTGCGTTGAATTTTGTAGATTAAATTTGATTTTTCGTCCTTTATCACTTTCGATTTTGTTTTGCCGAATAGAAGATTTGTTGTGTTCTGTGTTTTGTGTGCAACTTTTATTAAAGTTTTGTCGTATATGTTAGAATTGTTTAGCCTCTCAGAAAAGGTTTTCTATATCGTTGGTGTCGTTCTTCTGGCTTGTTTTGGGTGGAAGTTTATTAATCTTCCTGAAGATATGCTTTTTTGGTACCAATCCGTTCTCAGTAAGTTACCATGTCCAGACATGCGAGTTTGTTTTCCTTTTCATCCTCCATTGTGAATTTAATTTGTCTGTTGTATGAATTTAATATTTGTAGAGTATTTTCCACATCCTTTTTCTTGATAATTCCAAATAAGTCGTCCACATATTTTGTTAAAATTTTTGGTAGTGTTCATCATATTTATTGAAACGTCGTGTAATTCTATCATTACTATATCTGCTAAGACCGGGGATGCGGGCGCCATCATCGGTAGTCCCTTACCTTATCTATATATCCTATCGTCGTACTTAAAATAGCGGGTTTCTTTAGTGCAAAAAGTCAGCGTCTTCATAAATGTCTCTCTGAGTATTTTATCGTGATTCTCCAACAAGTTCCATTTCCTCTCTATTGTCTCTAAAGCTAAAGTTATCGGCCTACTAGGGAATAAGGAACTAGTAACCAAACCCGTATTTCGCCGAACTAAGTCAACATACTAAAACTCTCATACCAATACATTTTTGTTTTTTTTTTTTGCTTGGGTTCGCCTCGCGATCCACGAAAACAAATTAGTGGGATATATCAGAGCAATGTTCTTGGGGTTTATATAATTGAAGAATTCCTTTTTATTTATACACATATTTTTCCAAATTATAAATTTATTTTTGCCACATTAGGACGAAAGGGTAACAAAAAGACTATTGAAACTTGGGGATTTGGCGAAGATACTTCGGCTTAAAATATAAAAAATATCGAAAACAACGATTTATAAAGATATATAAAGATTTAGCAATATTCCTATCATTTAAACGAGAAATACAAGTAATTTTTCATATTATAACATTGAATGCGATCCATGATGTTGGGTATATAATTATACTCTTAAGACGGGTCACATTTCTACTTGTTTTAAATTACTTTTCAGTATTTTTTATATCTAGTTTACATATTTTTTTATTATAACTAGCATATTTTTTATGTTAATTAACTTTTCCAAAAATTCCAAGATTCATCAAAATCTGAAAATATTGTCACCAAACTTTACCAGATACCAACTACTTTAATTTTAAAAAATTGGTCGGCTACAACGGTTTTTGGTCGGTTTTAGAGAACATTTTTGTCGGAAAATGGTGATTTTCTCTCGCACAGTGAGCCGCTAATGCCGAATTTTTAGATCTGATTTATGTCCAGATATTCTAGATTTACATTTCCGAAAAAGTGCAGAGAAAATGCTGCAATTTTTTCCAGAAACGAAATCCCCATAACTAATGCTTTAAGAAATTTTATTTCTCATAATAGCGAATTTTTTATTTGACTAAATTTTGTTGTTATTAACAATAAGTTTTAGTATAATTTTTCAAAGATTTTCGATTTGACTACAATCTACAATAGACTTGGAAATTTAGATATAAAGTTTGAATTTAATAAATAAAATTTTGGCTTTTATTTTAATTATTTTTTACAATTTACTAAAAAAATTTCGAAAAGTTGATTTGCCACTGGGATATTCTCCTGGCCCTAGACCACCTTTGCCTCCATTATGTATTATAGGAAGCTATTTTTTTAATGGCGAAACAAATACTATTACTTGACATCTCAGCTTAAAAAATGCTGCAATTTTTTCCAGAAACGAAATCCCCATAACTAATGCTTTAAGAAATTTTATTTCTCATAATAGCGAATTTTTTATTTGACTAAATTTTGTTGTTATTAACAATAAGTTTTAGTATAATTTTTCAAAGATTTTCGATTTGACTACAATAGACTTGGAAATTTAGATATAAAGTTTGAATTTAATAAATAAAATTTTGGCTTTTATTTTAATTATTTTTTACAATTTACTAAAAAAATTTCGAAAAGTTGATTTGCCACTGGGATATTCTCCTGGCCCTAGACCACCTTTGCCTCCATTATGTATTATAGGAAGCTATTTTTTTAATGGCGAAACAAATACTATTACTTGACATCTCAGCTCCTCGTATAGCTATTTCACGGATGCTGCACCGATCATACAGCGAGGTTTAGACGTGATTATCGAAAAGATTAACAAATATTTTAACAAAATTTCTCGATTTAATGACAATTAAAAATAAATTTGAATCATTAGAAATGAATATTACATTGACCAAATAAGAATAATGTTAGTTTGTATTGTAATCTATTCATATTGTAAATTATCTAAAAGAATATGTGAAATTAAATAATTGTCAAATATTTATAAAAAGTACATTATTCAAAAATTTTTTTCACCAAGAAAATTTTCTTGAAACATATTTTTTTGAATTGAATGTGAACTATAAGCGAAAGTAATTTTAAATTTCGATACTTCCATTCTAAACTATGCTACGTGCAAAAAGATAGTTTTTCAGGAGAGGCGATCAAAGTTTGATGATTTTTTTAAATTTGTGTGGAATTCCTTTATGATTTAAATCGAATGACCTGTACTGTTTTGTGGATAACTTTTGATTGGGTTGACGGATAAACACCAAATTTTGACTGAATGTAATTTGGAATATTTAGAAATTAAAAATGTAATCTCCCTAAAACTATGCTAAGTCGACTTAGCATGTTTTAGAATGGCGGTATCGATTTGAAGAAAGTATAAATTCGAAGTTAAACAATATAATTTATAAATTGTTTTCGCAAACAATTTTCATAATAAATATTCAAATCTGAGGGATTCAGAGCAGAGCGGAACGGAACGGGGTGCAAAACTACAAAAATCCTATTTTGTTGAGTGGCGACCTAAGTGGGTTTCGAAAATACTTCTTATCAGAGCAGAGCTGAATGTACTAATACACGCTAAAAAACACACACTTTCACAAATAAAGTATGTGTTTAGACACAACAAATTAAAAACTTAAACATTGCTGACATTGTCCTTGTTATTTTGTTATTATTATATTTATATGTTTGTAACGCCCAAAAAGAGAAGAAGTAGATCCATAGTTTATTATTCCGATCGACATAAAATCACTTTTTGAGTCGATTTAGCCATGTCCGTCTGTCTGTTTAAGTATTCTTGTGATCAAAGTGCAGGTCGCAATTATGTGTCCGATTGTGATGCAATTTAGCACAGTGCTCCTTTTGGTCCAAGGACGATCCCTGTTGAAATTGGTCAACATTGGTTAAGATTTAGATATAGCCCCCATATATATGTTAGCCCAGATTTGACATGTAAGCGCTGTAGAAACTGTATTTTACATACGATCAGTACGAAATTTGGCAGAGAGATATTTCTAATTACACGAATGAACTCTACCAAATTCGGGGAAAATCCTTTCAGTTTTAGTTATAGCCCCCATATATATGTTTCACCCGATTTGACATGTAAGCGCTGTAAAAACCGTATTTTATATCCGATCTGTACGAAATTCGGCAGAGAGAATTTTCTTATTACATGTATGAACAATGCACAAATTCCGGGAAAATCTGTTCAGATTTAAACATAGTCCCATTATATATGTTACATCTGATTTGACTTTTAAGCGCTCTAGGCAGAGAGAGTTTTCTTAATTTCGGAACTAATACTTCTTATAGGGGTTAATCGGTTCAGATTTAGATATAGCCACATATATACTACGTTCCTGCCTATGCAGTATTTAACGCTATTGAAACTGTATTTTACGTCCGATCTTTGTATTATTTGGCAGAAATGGGGTTTTTGATCCAAGTTGATGAAAATCGGGTTAGATTATGTAGAGCCCCATCTATTTGTTCTTTCCTTTTCTTGATCTATGAAAGAATACTGCGCATTTTAAGATTATCATTTTAAACTAGTTTATTACGATCAACATCATCAACTCCTCCTTGAATAAGCATTGATGAGGAGGTGGATCTAAGTACTTTGTTAACTGAAAAGAATCGAATTATGCCAAATTATTATCGCAATACCCATTTTCACATTGTGAGGGAGGTGTAGGGTATTATATAGTCCGCCCCGCCCTACTTTCTGCCTTTCCTTACTCGTTTTTATTTGGAAAAGTTAGTTTGCAGATATGTTTTGTTTTAATATATTAACATATCGTTCACTTACTTCAAGACTGTCATACCTCAAAATTGAAAATTTTCAAGATGTGTAACGTCCGTATAAAAAGATAAATAACATAATATACGATATTTAAAAACGATGAAAAATTTCTAAATTTCTTTGAGATTAATTTATGGATATTTGCAAAATTCCCATTTCTGTAAGTCAACCTCAAAAATTGTAAATTTTGAGTTATGAAAGTCTTGAAGTAAGTGAGCGATATGCTCTCCACATCAATTTTAATAATTTTCAAATAAACTTAATTTATTCAGAAATATATAATATTTAAAAATCTTTGTTCCAAATAAATTTTCTTTCTATTCAAACATATCAAAAATGGCGATTTTTCCCCGTTTAGAGATTTTATGGATGAATTATGCTTTTTTGTATGAATGAACTCTGTAGTCTATTTCCGCCCCGGGCCCCATCACTCCCTTCAACACCATTCCGGCAAATTGTGCTCTCTCCACGTCATCTTTCGCGCAAATTAATACAATCTACATCGGAAAAATATGTGCGCTCAACACGAGACCTGATAAATATTCCAAATTCTATTCACTCAACATTTTGTGCTTATCCGTCAAACCAATAATAAGCTATACGCAAGACAATAAAGATCATTCGATTTGCGTTATAAAAGCATTCCATATAAATTAAAAAAATTAATAAAACTTTCATAGCCTCTCCTGAAAAACTCCTATTTCAATTTAGCATACTTTTGAACAGGTAAAAACCAGGAGTTTTGCATCCAGGGAAAACCTGGATGCAAAACTCCTGTCGAGAAACCAACATGCATACAATAGGGGGAAGTCTACAGAATCAGCCCTGCACGAACTTGTGAGCACTATCAAATCATCCCTGCATTTCAAGGAATTCACCATGGTGACATTTCTTGACATAGAAGGAGCTTTTAACAACATTCACTCAGATGCGGTAATTGCGGCACTGTCGCATCTAAAAGTTAACTCCAGTTTGATTAGACTAAGTCAAAGCCTGCTCAACAGAAGACGCATAACAGCAGGGTCCACAACTCTAACCAGGTTTGTAAACAGGTGGACCCCAGAAGGAGCAGTACTGTCTACACTTATTTGGAACCTAGCGGTGAATGAAATCCTGCTAGATCTAGAACGTTGTGGCTGCAAGGTCCTGGCATATGCAGACGACGTGGCAATCGCAGTGAGTGGCAAATTCGAAAACGTCCTTAGAGATATCCTACAGGTGGCTCTGAACAAGTTGGCTAGATGTACCAATTGGGTCTGGTTTGGGCATTAACCCAAACCAGACACAATTGGTTATCTTTACTATAATGAATAATGCCTCACACGTGGACCCTCCACCTCGGATAAATGGAACAAACCTAGTCATTTACGAAAGTGTAAAATTTTTAGGAATAATAATAGGTAACTGTAATTTAGACGTAACGTATTGGAACGTGTAAGGAAGGCCAACGTCGCCTTATATTCCTGCAAAAAGGCTGTAGGGTCCTAAAATAGTCCATTGGTTATATATTGCAGTAGTTCGTCCAATTCTGTTATACGGCATTTTGGTATGGTGGACGGCAACTGACAAACTATCCATTACAAAACTACTATTAAAGGTTCGGAGAACGGCATGCCTCTGCATAAGCGGAGCCTTAAGGACTACAGCGACTGTGTCTCTACAAGCCCTACTCCATATACTGCCGATTAATATTGTGGCGAGAGAAGTTGCAACTAGAGCGTCACTAAGATTAAACTGCCTATCAATGTGAAGGTACACGGTACTACGGTCACATGAGGATATCAAAGTGTAGTGCTATGGTAACGGACCGCGTGGACTATATACCAACGGTGTACACCAACCGAGAGGAACTACATCACTATGATACCAGCCAGAGATGAATGGGTTGACAGAATACCAGGTATTAAAAACCAACTCTACTTTGATACGGATGGTTCGAAGCTTGATGAAAACTTTGGCTTCGGAGTACACTGTGAAGAACTTAGTTTGGATATAGCTCACAGACTAACAGATACCTGCAGTGTCTATCAAGCCGCAATAATGGCAATATGGGAAGTCGCCAAGTGGCTGAGTCGCAACATAGTAACCAACACTGGCGTTGTCATTTACTGGTCTCTGGAGGGCACATCCCTAAATTCACAAACAGCCCTCGACTGCCGCAGAACTCTGAACTAGATGACTGAGCAGTTTAATATCGTCATCAGATACGAGAAAAGGGGTATCATCATACAGGGTTTTCCAACAAGAGGTGTTATTTTGGTAGCTGTCACTTCTGAAGCTTTTATTCTTTGACATTTGACAAGCAGAAACTACGCCATTACTAAAAATGGAACGATACACGATTCAACAAATCATCTTGACTGATGAGGCCCATTTCCACCTCGGGGGCTACGTCAACAAGCAAAATTGTCGCATCTGGGGCTCGGAAAACCCAAGAGTTATTGTTGAGAAGCCTCTCCATCCGCAACGTGTGGCTGTTTGGTGCCGTTTATGGTCCGGCGGGGTCAATGGACCTTACTTTTTCGAAAATGAGGTTGGATCAACATAAAATCAAGATAAATGGAAAATGATAAAATGAAAAATGTTGTCGTTGGAAAAACGGGGCTTTCGGGACAACACTTAAACATAATGATGTTTTTATAAATTCACACTAAAGTGATTTATAACTTGTTTGTGAAAATTGCATGAAATAGGAATTTTTTACTATGAAAAAATAAATAATTTGTTGTTAGGCCCTTTTGAATTTCGTTAAAAAATTAAAATTTTTGATAGCAGGTCGCTAAAAAATAGCAGGTCACTAAGAAATCCACCAAAAACTGAATTTACATTTTTCCTTGTTTTTCCCTTTTTCGATACTGTTGACGATATACACCTCGTATGGGTGCCTGGACATAGGGATATTCCGGGGAACTGCAAAGCCGTGGAGCTTGCTAGGAAAGGGACGAAATTAAAAATTCTCGAAGAATTTGCATATATTGGTGCGCCACTATCCACGTGCAAGCTTTGGCTTAGGCAATCAGGCAGTCCAACGAAGGATGGACAGAAATCGACACATATATGGCAGCTAGACAAATCTGGCCAAGGTATGACTTGAGAAGGTCAAAATATATCCTCGCACTAGAGAGGAAAAGATTGTCTACGTTAGTATCAGTTCTGACGGGACACTGCCTGATCAGCGAACACGCCAGAAGATTGGGTATTAACTGCAATGACTTCTGCAGAAGCTGCGGAGATGAGGAAGAAGTGGAGAGCATTGAGCACAAGCTATGCGACTGTCCCGCTGTGAGTAAACGACGACTGGACATACTGCGGTCGGCCTTTCTAGGCAGAACAACAGATCTTTCCGGTACCGATATTCGTACTATCGATAACTATCTATATCAAACAGGTTGGTTTCGATGAGGGGCATTTTAGCCCGTGGTAACACTAGGGCCCTAAAATGGGCTATGTGAGCTGACAAGAAAAATACGCCTGTCACCCTAACCTGAAACCTAACCTAACCTATGTATGTATTGTATTTAAAATGTGTTCAAGAAAGAAAATTTGGTTTATCGTAAATCCGGAGTGTAGTTGTCTAAAATTTCGTTTATCAGTAAATAATGTTTTCTTTGCGTTTAAATAAATAAAATAAACATTATCGGAGGGTAAATTCCAAACACATTATATAGTTGGTTTTAAATACATTATCTTTGCATCAGGGATTCGGTTTTAAGTGGTAGAGGATCACTGTGTGAATCGGGTCGGTTTTAATGTGGGTTATTTTGAGCGGAAATGCAACAGAACACACATTTCGCCTATGCCGAATGAGCATCTGTGCGTTCAACATGGAGTGAACATAATCTGCAGGAATGGTGTGGGAAGGAGTGGCAGGATTTTTTGATATAACTCTAATCGATTCTCTTTCAGTCTTACCAAAAAAACGAAATTCTTCCATAAAATCACTTTAAACTCTGTTCCGAATCTCGGGTTTGCATATTTATTAGTATGTGAATACATTGATTGCAAATATAATTTATTTACAAATATATAAGTTTGATTGCGTCATCCGTTTACTGCACCTTCTCGACACACATTAATTGGGACGAAGCGTCATTTCCACAAATTTCAGAGAGTTTTTTAGGCCTTTGAAATAATACCACATAATAATTTCATCCCTCCACACGGCAGCGTTCCCGTCCTTTTTATAGGGTCCGTTCAGATTACTGCAACAAAACAAAAGTGTCTTTAATAATTACATTCTGAATTATGCTGAATTATATGTATAAGAGGTTTGTTAAAAAAGGATACTTTTAAAATTTTGCACACTGCATACATCGGATTTTACATTTGTGGTCTTTATTGTATATGTACATTAGGCTGTCCCAAAAAAATAAAAGTTATTTTTTTTTTTCAACGCATACATACCCTTTAGTTTTGTTCCAATAATAAAATTTGAACAACGGCAAACTGTGCCGACTTCCATCGAAATTTGTCAGAGCTTGCATAATAAGCCGTGAGGAAGCTGACACATTGATATGCTTGTTCGAATTTTAGTATACGCAAAGTTTCGTTCAGTAAACATTCCAGTGGAGTTAAGAAGCGCTAAAATTGCACATGCTGATGCCCTTAAATTAATGCGGGTAAATGAAGATAGGATGTTATAGCAACAGCAGAGAGAGCCAGCAAGGCTAGGTCACTTAGATGGTGTAGACAAAAAACATTGAGGAGCAACAGCGGCTTGCGATATACTTTTCAACCATTACTCCTTCGACATCATATTATAAACCCCTACAAGTTACATGATATCGAACCTATCCACTCGAGTGACAAACTATCACCGGCTTTAGATTCACGCAAATCTAAAGAAGACAGTCTACCGATAGTTATTGCTTATGATAACAAAGAAAAACTGATCGCTGTTCCGAAATTGGACGACTCTACAGTAAGTGAAGGGGCACAGTTTATTTGAAACGCTATTGGAATCACAAAGACAATGGGCAAATTTTAGGTTATGATAGAACTTCTGTATGCTTCTCGAACAGAAACCATCAGGTCTAAAAAATTTTATTAAATACCGTATTTAAGTAAAACTTAATGAAGTCGACTTTTTCGACTTTTTTCATGTACCAGTATTACCAAATTTATATTACATTTGGCTAAAATGAATAAATGCGCGTTATGGGTTAGAACAAAAACCTTTTTTTAGTTGTATCAACAACAATATCGAATCAATTTAAGAGTTAACAGGTAAGAAAGTTCAGTCGGGTAAACCGACTTAAAAATTCCATCACCTTCAGTCTCAAAAAAATTTAATTTATTTATTATTATTTTAATAATGCAAAATGGTCCCCTTGTGTGTGAGGTACCAAAAGGGGCTGGGCCACTTCGGCAAATTTTCTCAAGCTGATAGTCGCAGATAAACTATTACTATGTGTAGAATTACAGAAGATTCGGATAAGTAGTAAAGAAGTTATGAGAGAATCAATATTTCACTAAATGGTAACCTTTTGTGAGGGAGGTACTAGAAAGAGTGGACCAATATGGGCCATCTTCGAACTATTATTACATACCAAATTTGAAGTCAATCCGTTACTCCTTTCGAGAGTTATCGTGCGCTCCAGCCAGACCGGCAAATGGTCAGACGGACGGACAAATGACTTCAAATGTCCTAAAACGGTGACTTTTTTCCTGTACCCAAAACTGAGATGACCAATGACACATGGAAGGACGGAGATTTTCAACGATTCAAGATTTAAACACTGCAGCGCTGAAAGAACGCTGTGTAAAAATTTCTGATCATAAGTTCTCCGAAGATTGGAACAAGCGTTGGGACAAGTGTTTTATATCTGAGATGCACAATTGATATTATGAACAAATAAATGTTCACCATAGTGTTTGACCAAACCTCGCAACGTTGGTAATCAGTTCTACGAATAATGTCTTTATTATTTACTTTTAACAATCTCATATATCTTCCGTTCTTGTTGCGATAGTTGGGAAACAGTTGCTTATATTATTTATGACTAAACACATATTTTTTCTAAAAAAGTTAACATTTTTATGACCTCCTCCATAGAATGGGGTTATATTAACTTTGCTATACTATTTGAAAATAGTATGGGGACACCGTATAGTATTGTAACACCGTGAAATATTAATAAAGGACCCAAAAAGTGAATATATTCTTTCGTTGCAAAAATCTAAGAGCAATTTCCGTCTGTCAGTCAGTATGTCTCAATTACGCTGCAATTTAAAATAATAGATCAAAGTGACGGAAATTTGGTACAAATACATCCTATAGCTGAAACATCACTTGGGATTGAATAGCGTCAATATCGGCCAAATTTGAAAATTACCTGTAGCCGCAATATTTGCCGTACCACCATCCTCCACCTCCGCCAAAATCTGAAGAACATTTATCCTGATCCTTCGTTGCGAACGGTACACCTAAATTAGATGACAATGCATCACCTGCATTACCCGAATATTGGCCCAAACTTGATAATTCGTATTTTGAGCTTTCGCTCTCAATTACAAAATGATTGTACTCGGCATATCGGCGTTCGTGTTCCCAGTCCTCCATCTCAATCCTGAGAGTATATGGACGATTGTGGGTTAATTTGTGTATGGTTTCGAGTCCTATGAAGAACTCGCTCGAACTGTTCCCAAAACCCATTTGATATTCCTGCCAAGTGCGGGCGAAATTCACAGATCCATCTAGGCGTCTTTGAATGACAATGGGTTTGTTTTGAGATATCTCATCGTCGAGTTCTTCAAAAGTCTTGATTAACCCTTTTTGTTCTTCTTCGGGCATTCCATTATTCTTATTACATTTCAAACCATTTTCTTTAAGCTGAGCGAATTGATTTTCCTGCTGCTTTAGTTCTGCAAGCAGTTTTTCATTTTCTTCTCTATAATTAATGAGTATTACATCGGAATCGCTTTTTTGCAGCTTCAATTGCTCGATTTGCGAATGAAGCGCTTCGTCCTGCTCATTCTTTTGATTTCGATTTATTTCACTCATCAATTTATATATTGCTTCATCTTGTTCATTCTGCTTTATGATATTCTTCATTAAGATTGCATTTTTTTCATTAATTTTTGCGAGTATTTCCGCTGTTGTTTTCGTTTTCATTTCCTCATTTTGCCTTTCAATAATATTATTCAGATTTATTTTACTTTCGCTTTGTATTCGATTGACTAAGTTCGTTGTGACCGCATCATTATCATGGCTGGAGTCTATATCAAAGGTCTGGAAAAGGAGAAAATATTGAAAGAAAATCCATCATATAATTAATAAAATCTTTCAATGATTAAATTAAAGAAAATTACATTGGTTTTTGGGAACAATGTCGAGCTTCTATTGAAAAATTGCATAACGACCGGATGTTAGATAAAGCTTCTATAGCAGTTTTATAACAAATCGGAAGAAATATACATATATTGAATTGTCTTACTTACTATGTTATTTTAACTATGTTAACTTACTCAAATACTCTAGCATAACAGTCACTGTAGAACAGTGTAACTCTCGATAACATTGTAACCCTATATGGGATCGTTACACTCACTTGTACGCAGAACATAGTTCTGTGCGACTCTCTCGCAGTTCGTTGTAATGCAAGAACATTGATATTTTTCATAGACATTTTTTACGCAAAGAGGAAGAAATATATGTACATATTTCCATCTCTCTAAAAAATTGTTTTCACTGACATTACATTGACTTTATGATACTTGTTGTTATATCAATGACTCTAGATATCGCCTAAGCTATATTTTGTAATGAGAAAGTCCCTTTAATTGTGAAGAGTTTTACTCCAGTGCTTTATTATTCATTTCTGTATTAATTTTAATACAATATTTTATTATTATGCCTGCTGTCTAATAATAATGAAGACAGGCGGAACACAGCCTGCTTTTATGTCGTAAGGCTAAACAATAAAAACAAAAAACCATAAGAAAGGCCTGAAGTCGGACGGAGGCCTTCACTACCCTTCCGAGCAGAAAAGGGACCAATATTGTCAAGTTTGTCAAATAGTAATGATCTGTTCAGAATTTTTTTTTAAGCCCTTTGATTACTGCTCGACAAAGGCTACATCTAAACCTGAACCGATTTTCTTCAAATTTGCAACGGTCTTGACTTAAGAAAATATGATTTGCTAAATTTTCAACGGACATGCTGAGAAGTATTATTCGTACAAGAAACTTTTTTTTATCTGCTAATTTGGATAAAGATGTGTTGAAAAAAAGGGATATATCGGTTAGATGCAAAATCGATATATATACATATATATATTACGCCGGGTCGATTTGTGGGGAGGCAAAAAAAGTCGCCATTGCTCAGTGAAAATCGTATTCTAGGGATCAAAATAAGAAACTTTGCCGAAGGAACCATACTTATAAAACGAATTCTGATGTCCCGGGATTTGGGTCGAACTTTTGGGTAGGGACAAATTTTGAAAAATCCCACTTTGACCCATTTAGAGTGCTCCAATCGAGTCCAAATGTTCTGCTGAGATCGTATATAAAATACAGTTTCTACAGCGCTTGAATTTCAAATCGGGGGTAACATACATATATATGGGGGCTATATCTAAATCTGAACCGATTTCCCCCCAAATTGTGTACTGTTTCTAAGTGTATCATGAGACTACTCTCTGTCAATTTTTGTACAAATCGGTTCAAAAATGTTGCTTATACAGTGCATATATGCCAAATCGGAGTTACATATATACTTGTATTGGAGCTATATGTAAATCTGAACCGATTTTAACCAAATTCAATAGGGATCGTCCTTGGGCCTAAAGAAAGATATGTGCAAAGTTTCGTTGATATCGGACCATAATTGCGACCTGTACTTTGATTACAAAAATACATCTACAGACAGGCGGACAGACAGACAGACCGACATATGTAGCTAAATCGACTCAGAAAGTGATTACAAGTCGATCGGAATAATAGACAATGGGTCTATCTCTTTTCCTTTTGGGTGTTACAAACAAATGCACAAAGTCATAATACCCTGTACCACAATGTGGTGTAGGGTACAAAAATGGTAATTCAGTTTTTGATGGAGTGCGGTACACTGTATCAACGACATGCGACCCACTATCCAAAATTGCGAAATTTTTAACGAAACTCAAAAGGGCCTAAGTACAAATTATTTCATTTTTCATAGATAATAATTCATATTTCACGCTATTTTCACAAACTACTTATAATTTATAAATCGTTCGATAATGGTAAGTACTTATTATTTAGCCACTTTTCTCATTATTATACCCTACACCACACTGTGGTACAGGGTATTATAACTTTGTGCATTTGTTTGTAACGCCCAAAAGGAGAAGAAATAGAACCATAGTTTATTATACCGATCGTCATAGAATCAATTTTTGAGTCGATTTAGCCATGTCTGTCTGTCTCTCCGTCTGTGCATGTATTCTTGTAATAAAAGTACAGGTCGCAATTATGGTCCGATCGCGACGAAACTTTACACATATCATTTGTTTGGCCCAAGGACGATCCCTATTGAATTTGGTTAAAATCGGTTCAGATTTAGATATAGCCCCCATATATAAGTTACCCCTGATTTGATATGTAAGCGCTGTAAAAACTTTATTTTATATCCGATCAGTATGAAATTCGGCAGAAAGAGGTTTCTTATTACATGAGGGAATACTGCTAAATTCGGAGAAAATCGGTTCAGATTTAGATATAGCCCCCATATATATGTTACCCCCGATTTGATATGTTAGCGCTGTAAAAAATGCATTTTATATCCGATCAGTATGAAATTCTGCAGAAAAATGTTTCCTATTATATGAATGAACACTTTTAAATTTGGAAGAAATCGGTTCAGAGTTAGATATAGCCCCCATATGTAAGTTACCCCGATTTGACATGTAAGCCCTGTAAAAATGTTATTTTATATCCGATCAGTGACTGTATTTTATGTCCGATTAGAACAAAATTCGACAGAAAGAGGTTTGTTTACATGAATGAGTATTCAGGGAAATCGGTTCAGATTTATATATAACCTCCATATATATGTTCCTCCTGATTTGGTATCAAAGCGCTATATAAGTTGTACTTTACTTACGATCATTTAAATTTTCCAGAAAGATGTTTCTTAATTTAGGAACGAATATTGCTAAATTTAGCGATTATCGGTTTAGAATTAGAAAATATGTTCCTACCCATTTACCAATTATTCCAAATAATTATCGCAATGACCCTTATCGCATTGTTTGGGAGGTGTAGGGTATTATATAGTCGGCCCCGCCCGACTTTCTGCCTTTCCTTACTGGTTTATTTTATATATCGTGTATTAAATTTCTATGGTTTTGCAACAATTACCCGATACAAATAATAAGTAATATCGCTGACTGTTGACGACCTAATTATCCTAATTTTTTGTAGAATGTCAAACAAATTTAATATAAAAACTTGAAAAAAATGTGAATTGAACAGAATGGAGAAGTAAGATTATACGTAAAACAAATGTGAACAAACTATATAAAGGCTAAAGTCGGGTTGAGCCGACTATATGACCACTTTTGTTCGAGCAGAATAAGCAAACATACTGTGATTCTAAATCTTAAATTTGAACTCGCAACGTTCTATCTAACGTTCTCTACTTAATTTCATAACGATCGGATGTTAAAGAAAGCTTCTAAACTCATTAATCCCGAATTGGAAGGAACATATTCGGGTATATGGGGGCTATATATAAATCTGAACCGATTTTCTTCAAAATTGTCAAAGTTCGTTTCTGTAGCAATAAACTTCTCATATGCATAACCTCCTTAAATAAAGTTTCTATAGCACTTTGATAAAAAATCTGAAGGAATTTATATGTGGGGCTATATTTAAATCTTAGCCGAAAGAAACCCTTCTCTCCCAAAGCTCATGATGACCCAATGTTAAATAAAGTATATATAGCACATTGATACCAAATCGAAAGGAACGTATATATGGGGGCTATATCGAAACCAACCTGTTTGATATACAAATTTATCGATAGTACGAATATCGGTACTGGAAAGATCTGTTAGGCTGCCTAGAAAGGCCGACCCCAGTATGTCCAGTCGTCGTTTACTCAAAGCAGGGCAGTCGCATAGCAAGTGCTCAATGCTCTCCACTTCTTCCTCATCTCCACATCTTCTGCAGAAGTCATTAGGGTCAATACCCAATCTTTTGGCGTATTCGCCGATCAAGCAGTGTCCCGTCAGAACTGATACTAACGTAGACAATCTTTGCCTCTCTAGTGCGAGGAGATATTTTGATCTTCTCAGGTCATACCTTGGCCAGATTTGTCTAGCTACACTGCAGGTGCCGATTTCTGTCCATCTTTCGTTGGACTGCCTGTATACTTGCTCTGGGTCTAGTATTTTAATGCGTTACAAACATCTGAACCAAAAACAATTATAATAACCTCATTGAAAGAGCAATCAGAATCGGAAAATAAAAACCTTCTTCAAGTGATTAGTAGAAAAGGAAACCAAATAAAAAAATTTAATTCAAAGTTTTATTTAAATATAAATAATACCTTACAATAGCAATTTGTGCATATGTTTTTCGTAAAATAAAAAATGGAAGATTTCAAACGATTTTGGTAGAAAAAAAATTATTGTAATGGCAACACTGCGCTCTACCCAATGTTACGCTCTTCCTAATTTTACGATCTTCTACTTTCTCACCACATTCCACCACTGATGGTGGTGAACAAACAATGGCAATTAGGAATTATCCGCTACCATACAAACCCACTCGTAAAATTTTTTCTTTTGACCACGCTTACTTTTTGAATAATTGTAAGCGTGGGAGTATGCGGTTATTTTTCAGCTGCTTGTATGCTTGAGTGGAAGCACTTTCCTCCAATGACAATGAAGGGAGGCCAAATTATAAGCAGTTACTAGTTTAGTTACCGACAGATTATTTGGTAATGGGAAATTTTGCTGGGTAGTGCATTGACAACATTGAAAACACTATGTGAATTGTCCTAGAGTAATGCATCGAGTTTTTATTGTTTACGAAAAGGCCTTTGACTCTATAAAACAAGTAAGAAAGTTTCAGTCGGGTAAACCAACTAAGATATACCCTCACTTTGTGAGTAATGTAATATGGAATATTAAACGAATTATTCTGTCAATTTGTGTGGGAGGCATCAGAAGGGGTTTAACAAATACACATATTCTTTGCTGAATAGTAGACACTTTAAATACATTGCACTGTGCCGAATTATAAGCGTTTATGTGCACTGGGATATTAACGTTATGAGATAATATTAAATTTTGCTATGATTTGGCCATTTTGTGTGGGAGGTACAAAAAGGGGCTTGGTGATAACGCCCTTTTTTTATAGGGCTATAGGCACTTCAAAAGCGTTACACTGTGCAAAATGTTGTTGCAGTTTCGTGCATTGGTACTCACGCTGTAAGCCCTTAACTTTTTGTGCAAAATGTACACCTTCGTGTGGGAGGTACAGGAAGGGGCGTGGAAATAACTTCCATTTTTCACAGGGCTATAGACACTATAAAAGCATTACACTGTACACAATTGCAAGTATTTTTATACACTGGTATTAATGTTATAAGCTGTTAACTTTTGGTGCAAAATTGTGCATTTGCGTAGCAACTTCGCCGATTTTTCTCGAGATGATAGCGACTAACAAACTAATACTATGTGTGGAATTTCAGAAGATGCGAATAAGTAGTATATCAGTTATTAAAGAGTGAATATTTCACAACATTTTAGCGCTTTGTGGAGGAGGTACTAGAAGGAGTCGACCAATATGGTCTACGAACTTAGCCGGAGATAGAAAAAATATTACCACGTACCAAATTTGAAGAAAATCAGTTGCTCCTTTCGAGAGTTATCGTGCGCACCAGCCAGCAGACAGACGGACGGACATTGCTCATTGGACTTAAAATGGCCCAAAACGGATTTCCGCCAAACATACTTGGGGTCTTAGGTCACTCCTTTGATGTGTTACACTTTTTTTCGTAGCAAATGATATATACCCTCGTCACACTAAAGTGAGGTTACACTATGCAACAAAAATTTTGTCCAAAGGATGGTGATAACAGTTTCTGGTGTAATTTGATGTCACAAACACGAAAAATATTAAAAAAAATGTTATGGTAATTTTTTCTTTTTAATTTTTTTTTTAATTCAAACTTTCATGGAAAGTACATTTAGTATTTGGACCATAATTTCAAGTATAAGCCTGATTGAGCCGTGTTATGCGTTAAATTAAAGGGAATTACGAGGGATACATATGCTGCAAATATCACTTTCACATAGAAAAAAAGTCGAAAAAAATATTTTATCACATTTTTAAAAAGCCAGCATGCTAACGAATAAAACACTGTCTATGGATAGATGTAAAAGTTATGAGCCATTTTGTAAACGTTAGGAAAATTCAAAAAATATTGTGTCATATTTTTCCGTTTTTAAATGATATTTTTGCTTACGTTGAATTCGCCATATGTGAGAGAGACATATAAGAGACATTGCACTTGCATTTTATTTTATGAGGATTGAAGTCAGACATTATAAAATTATAGAGAGGACGAGGTTTTATGGCCGTTCGTATCCCTCCATAAAACATTATATGCAATGTGAGAGCTATATTGGGTTTCTACTTTCGAAGAAAACTATATGTCAGCTACAGGTACTGCAACTTATGTACATTAAACCCGGAATTTATGAATGAAATTTCTAATTAATAAATTAGTGGAATTAAGCGCCTTAAAGAGATAAGTCGATTTTCTGAAAAAATATTACAAAGTTATATTTCGAAGTATGAGTAAAAGGCAAAGAACTTTTCAATGTGTAAATGATCCCGACAATTTCTGCTACATCTGCGTAAAATATGTAATTAAAAAAATCGACATGCGTTTAGTAAAATAATAGAAGAAATATATGTGTAATATTTTGGTATACGAGTTATGAACGAGTTGGTATAATAATATGAACGAACCGTGGACACCTAGTATTTTGTGCAGTTCGTGCCATGTAAATCTTACACTATGGACTAGTGGAAAAATGCGGTAAGTACTTTAAAATTATTGTATTACAATGTTTTGTGGAATAAAACGTTTTAATTTTAGACATCACGTGCAATTTTGAATGCCAATGATTTGGAGACAACAACCATTCATTCACGATACGGACTGCTAGTTTTGTCTAAGTAAACAGATTGGAGTAAAAATGAGCATTCGCTGCAGTAAAATCTGTCACTTTGCCAGTTGCACATTCGGAAACAATAGCAATTCCCAAGTGCCCTAGTATAGCTAACAACCTAATTATGGGAACATCATCAAGTTCAACTGAGTACTCAACTCTGAGCGATTCAAGTTTGAGTCAGAAGTCATGGCTTTTAACTCAGTTTCAACTCAATGGTCTAGTGAGAGATTTGGAACTGACCAAATATAAGGCAGAACTACTTGCATCTCGGATGAAACAGTACAATATTTTGGCCCCAGATGTTAATATACTATATTATAGATTCCGTGATATACCTTACAAACAATATTATACAACAACAATTTTATACATACAATTCAAAGAAATGGCTTGGGATGTTATGTGGAATGCAAGGCGGATATACAAAATAATGCTGTTTTTATGCCTCTGGGATAGTCGTGCTGGCGAAGATCAATACAGAGGAAAGAAACGACCAACAAGAAAACATTGGCTGAAAACAACATAAAATACACACCTCTCGTCCAAAAGAAAACATGTTTTTGCCACCACTGCATATTAAGCTGGGGCTCTTTAAACATTTTGTAAAAGCCTTTAAGAAAGATGTCAATTCACTCTCGTATTTAAAAAGTTTATTTAAAAGTCCTTCTTTTCAAAAATTCGAAGAAGGCGTTTTTGATGGGCCTAAAATAAGGAAACTGATGAAAGATGTAAATTTCGAATCATATTTGACGTCGGATGAAATTGCAGCATGGAGGTCGTTTATGCTTGTAGTTTCAAATTTGCTTGGATCCAATAAAAGCCCGCAATATCAAACAATGATTAATGATTTGTTAAAAAATTATGAAAAAATTGGTAAGAGATATATTTTTCTATATTTATGAATATAATATATTTTTCTATATATATGTATGTATTCTTCTAACTTATTTTTCGCTTTATGTATTCTAACAGATGTAAATATGTCCCTCAAAATTAATCTCTTGCATTCTTATTTAAACTTTTTCACCGAGAATCTCGGCGACGTAAGTGACGAACATGGCGAAAGGTTTCACCAAGAATTGAAGTCCATCGAGCGGCGTTACCAAGGGCACTGGAATGAAAGAATGATGGAAGATTATATTTGATTCCTCATTAGAGAAACCGATTCCGAAATCTACAGACGTCAAAAAGAACTAACAATTACTTCTAATGAAACTTGTTCATGTAAATAAACTCAAATGAACATAATATAAATAAAAGTAAGAAATAAAATCGCTATTTAAACAGAAATTAAAAAACAAAATTTTTGAAATTCTCTGACCTCTACCAAAAGGTCTATAATTTCTACATTTATCCATAGATTTTTTTCAAATAGTCATCATCGCTAGGATGCAAAAAAACAAAATATTTTTTTTTACTTTTTCCAATTTGTTTAATGAGTGTTACTAAACCACTGTTTCTAAGTGAAAGAGATATTTCCAACATTGGTAGTCCACATTAATAGCTTCAATTTAACGTATAAGTCGACCTGAGCGGGCATATACTCCAAAAATTATAGTGCATACTAAGAGTACCTTCGACGATAATAGTATTTTCAATAAAATTTTTTAAAAAAAAAATGTATCAATAAAAAATTTTTATTTTTAATTTTAAAAATTTAAAATTTTTATTTTAAAAATGTTATTTTTTTTTATTTTGTATGCCACAATCTATACTAATAAATGACTTTTAGGTCTGAGACACAAAAAAAAAATTTTTTTGTTGCATAGTGTTTAATTGTCATAAATATACGTTTTTATACATACGTCACATGTTTTGCATTTTTATGTGAACGTTTCACTGCCAAAGTGGGAGAACAACATAATGGTGCTTTCTTTTTCTAGATAATGTATATTTAAATATTCTATCATTCTATTAAAATATCAATTTTGATGAAATTGGATTTAGCATATTTGCATGTTTAGCTAACGACAGTCTATTTAATGCACAAAATACGTGTTTATTTATTACGGAAAACATTAGACTACATACACACATTTCTGCATTGTTTTTGTCAAAGTAATAAATTCGTAAACGCACAGAGACTCCACTACTCTAAATTTCCGAGACAGATTTTATGACTCTTTTTATTATCAATTCGCGTAACTACAGCGCACACACTCATATTTTTTAATGTACCCATTTTTATCTTATCGTCGTATGAGCCACCAATCGAAATTTCCAGACAATTTATTTTCGGTTACATGTGAAAAATCATCGCCGCTTACATTTTGTTAGATGGCACAACCACTGCCGACAAACAGCCGCCGACATTGATGAACAAAAAGGGTCTAAATTCTCCTCTCGCAGTTAAAAATTATCTCTTAACTAAAAGATAACAAATTCTTAATTCAACGTTACCAAAAAACATGACATAAAATTAAAGTTATATTGTCTTTAAAAACATAACATGAGAATTTCTAAAATTTTAAGGGAAAAAATCTTACAAACTATTAAAATTTATACTTGAGCTAATGACAGTTGTACTACAATCAATTATTATTTCTTTAATTTTATTACGTAACGTGAAAAACAACATGGCATAGTGTTATGGACATCTTATCAATTGGTGTGGAATAATTTTGTCTCTTTAATTTGATGTAAGTGACATGATTTTTGCTTTAATTTAGCGGAGATTTTTTAATATTGGAGAAACACTAATCCGCGGGGTTTAAACGAGACAGTTTTGCAAAGACAATCCGATTTCGTATCGGATGGCAGACCGATATCGGTACCAAAAAAACATGAAGTGGTTGTCATGTTGTCGGAACGACACGTCTGAATTAAATTCCAGGGAAATTCAGAAGTAAAATTTCACGTGTCGTGCGAAATAGGACCGAATTCTTGCCAAATGTCATATAAAATTCGGATGTTTTGGCCGTCGAATCGGTCCGATTGCTGACCGAACGTCATATAGAATTCAGATGTTTTATTCGACGAATCGGCCCGAATTTTTAGTATATCGGTGGGTCAACTTCTAACCAAATATATTACTGAATCTAAAGTAAGGACCCAACAAACAAAGTGTTCAGAATTTGGTTCGACAATCGGATAAATTATCCGATTTCGTATCGCATTTCAGACCGATATCGGTACTAAAAAAACATTGAGTGGTTGTCACGTTTTCTGATCGACTCGTCTGAGGGAAATCTGACCATTTTCGTACCGACTTCTGCACTAAAATCCTGGGAAATTCTGAAGGGATATTTGACGTTTCGTGCCGAAATCGGACCGAATTCTTGCCAAATGTCAAACAAAATTCGGGTGTTTTGGCCGACGAATCGGACCGAATTCTTACCGAATGTCGTATATGTCGGAACGAATACTTAACATGTCTTCTCTTTTTTATATTTCCCACTGCCAAATCTATTATAATCCAAACAATTAATAACCAAATTAACTTGGAAAATCCATAATAATACCTTGAAGGAGTCGTACAATAGATAATTCTTTCATAGCAGTATTGGTCTTTCACAAAATATTTGTTAATAATTGATATTGACATCACGAAATAATTTTAAAATTAAAAAAATTAGAACAAACAGTACAAAAACCAAAAAAAAACTACAAAGCAACAACGAAAATACACAAGCAACCGCAACACAGAAAATTCTTCAAAAAAAAAAATGACATCAGATATTGAGTTTCGAAGTCGTTCAGATTTGGTACAGACACGTCGGAGCACAAAATTCCCTCAGACGTGTCGAACTGAATTCTGTCCGAAGTCGGTAAGAATTGGCGTAGTGGATCCGACTTTGTGCAGACATGTCTGATGTCAGACAAATTCCGAGCATTTTGTTAGCTGGGTATTTACAATATATTATGGAAATATTTATATGCAGGATTCCCAATAAAAATATTTTATAGACAGTGATGTCAATAAAATATTTCTCTGACAATGGCGCCATTGTCACATGCATAAACATCGCACATCTAACAATCTGCAAAGTATCTGATACAATGACTTTTCTGCCAACGTTTCAAGACAAAAATTGTATGGTGGTACGTTCACGGGATTGCTTTTTTTCCGACAGTATTGTCCGATCTGGCAATCGTCTGTACATAGCTTCAGGCATACATTTGAACCTGCATTTAGAATACAGTTTGCTGAAATTTGAGAAGATAGAAATGAGGAAATAATTGCACCAAAATACACATTCAAAAACAATATAATTTAAGAAGACATTCCTTCCTGTAGCGAGTAATTGTCAGTTACGAACGAATGGCAATTTGATTCCAACGAGTGAGGTTTTCGCGGATTTTCAGACCGTTTTTCCCGAATTTTTTGTAATTGTCACAATTAAAAAATTAATATTAATCGATAAGTGCACAAAAGTTTAATCAATGTTCGCGGAATACTGTTTTTTCGCGTGTTACAATTCATTCCTATTCTTTCGTAACTGATCGATTTTGACGTTTCGGCCTGAAGGAATGTCTTCTTATATTCAATTTGTCTTTGTACACATTAACTTACGGCATGCGTTATAGGGTATGAAATCATATATAGACGCTTGATATTTATACCCTACACCACACTGTGGTACAGGGTATTATAAGTTTGTTTCACGGCAGATGTTTGTAACACCTGAAAATAACACAGCTAGACCCACCTTAAAGTATACCGATCGACTCAGAATCACTAGCTGAATTTGGTTGAAATCGGTTCAGATTTAGATATAGCTCCCATATATATCTTTCGTCCGATTTGGCCCTTTAGTCCTATAGAAGCTGTATTTTACATCCAATCGTTTTGAAATTTAGAATGGTAGAGTTTTGATCCATGAACCAACATTGCCGGTTAAGATTTAGCTATAGCTCCCATATATATGCTTCGTCCGATTTTGTGCTTTAGTCCTGAATAAGCTGTATTTTACATCCAATAATTTTGAAATTTAGATGGTAGAGTTACTTGATCCATGAACCAACAATACCGAATTTGAAGAAAATCGGTTAAGATTTAGCTATAGCTCCCATATTTATGTTTCGTCTGATTTGGCCCGTTAGTTCTATAGAAGCTGTATTTTACATCCAATCGTTTTGAAATTTAGAATGGTAGAGTTTCTTGATTCATGAACCAACATTGCCGAATTTGAAGAAAATCGGTAAAGATTTAGCTATAGCTCCCATATATATGTTTCATCCGATTTGGCTTTTTAGATCCAATCGTTTTTATACCCTACACCACACAGTGGTACAGGGTATTATTTAAGTATAAAATGTCCCAAAAGTAAATTTATGTAAACAATTTATACATGAATTACAAAATTTATATATCAGAGTTATTCAATATTACGAGAGTGGTGTAGGGTATTATATAGTCGGCACCGCCCGACTTTAGCCTTTCCTTACTGGTTTTTTTTTTGTTTTCGTTGTTAAAATTTACATACATAAAAATTTTCTTTTTTTACATTACGTTTCTTATAACTAGAAAACGTCACGGAGTGTTTATAATTTTTTTTTTAAGAGTCTTCATTGGGTCTTTCTGTAATATTCTGTTAAAATTTCACCTTCGCCTTCGGTGCACTTTTAGCTCTATATCTTACTTTCAAATTTAAGTGACTTGACTTCGCATCAATTTTCTTTTCTTGATTTTAAAAGTAGTATTGTTTTTGTTTTATTTCAACTGTACTCTATAAGAATAGCTTCAAAAGAGAGAGTATTCGAATAATTATTTGTTTTTTGCTGAGAGTGCAGTTTAAAAATGAAGTGAAACTTAAAAAAATAAAAAGGTGTTCAAATCAACTACATTTTGGAAAAAATCAAAATGAATATTGAAAATAAAGGTATTAACTTCATTCTCAAAGAATTTCAATGATCTTAAAGTGTTCAGTAGTTTTTATAAAATTTATTTTTCCTGGTGAAATACACTGAAAACAAATTTACATGAAATTAAAAACAAGTTTGCCCTTAAATCATAGATTTAATCTGTCTTTGTTTGAAGAACAAATTTCTTTAAATTTAAGAAAATTTACTTGATTTCAAAGACATTTTCATTCGTTTAAAGTAAAATTCCTTACATCTATGATAAGATGTCCATAACACTATGTCATGTTGACTTTAACGTTACGTCATAAAATTAAAGAAAAAATTATTAATTGTAGTACAAATGTTATTAAGTTAAGTACACATTTTAATAGATTGTTAATTTTTTTACTTAAAATTTTAGAAATTCTCATGTTATGTTTTAAAGACAATTTACCCTTCATTTTCAGTCCTATTCTTTGGTAACGTTGAATTAAGAATTAGTTATCTTTTAAATTAGGAGATAATTTTTATCTGCGAGAGGACAATTCAAACTTTTTTTGTTCGTGAGAGTTAAGGTAAGTACACACGATTTGCTGATCGGACAACATTGCCAGAAAAATGGCGGAAAAATGCAACCATTTGCAACCGTGTGAACATACAATTTTTGTTTTGCAACGTTAGCAGAAAAGTCATTGCGAGATAATTTGCTGATTGTTATATGTTCGAAGTTTATGCATGTGACAACGGCGCCATTGCCAGAAAAACATTTTATTTGCAACACTGTCTATAATATATTTTGATTGGCAATCCTGCATATCAATATTTACAAAATATATTGTAAATATATGAAATTGTAATCGCCCTTATTCCAGTTGGCGTCGTCGACGTCAATTCTTAGTCGACACAGTTTAGATTGACGACTTCATAAATTTTGAAATTTTTTAAAATATTTTTAAGTTATAAAAAGGGTTTTTGTTAGTTCATGGATACCAAAAACATTCGTTTTGGCGTAAAGATGACAAAACTAGAACTTCATAGATATGACGAAAATGATGTGACGACGTCGACGACGCCAACTGGAATAAGGGCGAATGTTTTCTTGCAATCGTCTGAACTGTCAATTCACCTTTGCCTAACAATCTGTCATTGCCCGTATATTTGCAGCACTTTAACAGGGTTGATAACGTTTGCCGATCTGGCAATCGTCTATACTCAGCTTTACAGTGAATTTTGTTTGGAATGAAATCAGTTCTTGTGGAGCGGTGGAAGAGAAAGGTTGTGTGCGCTTGTGCGAGTGGAAATTTTGAATCCTACATTCATAACTTCAAGTGTTCAGTAGTTTTTGTAAAATTAATTTTTTCTTGGTAACATACATTGAAAACTAATTTACATGTAATTGAAAACAAGTTTGCCCTTAAATCATAGATTTAATCTGTCTTTGTTTGAAGAACAAATTTCTTTAAATTTAAGAAAATTTACTTGATTTCAAAGACATTTTCATTCGTTTAAAGTAAAATTCCTTACTTCTATGATAAGATGTCCATAACACTATGTCATGTTGACTTTAACGTTACGTCATAAAATGAAAGAAAAAATTATTGATTATAGTACAAATGTTATTAAGTTAAGTAAACATTTTAATAGTTTGTAAAATTTTTTACTTAAAATTTTAGAAATTCTCATGTTATGTTTTTAAAGACCATATACCCTTAATTTTCAGGCCCATTCTTTGGTAAGGTTGAAATATGAATTAGTTATCTTCTAAATTAGGAGATAATTTATATCTGCGAGAGGACAATTTAAACTCTTTTTGTTCGTGAGAGTTACAGTGAATTTTGTTTGGAATGAAATCAGTTCTTGTGGAGCGGTGGAAGAGAAAGGTTGTGTGTGCTTGTGCGAGTGGAAATTTTGAATCCTACATTCATAGCAACCATCTAAAAAGCGTTAGCGGCGATGATATTTCACAGGTAGTCGAAAATAAATTGTCTGGAAAGATCGATTGGCTGCTCATACGACGAAAAATTTTGATCGAAAATGCAAATATTTTGTGCATTAAATAGAATATCATAAGATAAACATGCAAATATGCTAAATCCAATTTAATGAAAATTCCGTTTTTTATGGAATAATAGAAGATTTAAAAATACAACATCAAGAAAAAACACTCCATTATGCTGTTTCCCTTCTTTGTGCAGTTATATGCAAGTATTATTAAAAACATGTAAAGTCTGTGTAAAAACGGATAATTATGGTAATTATAATTAAAACTTATTGATATTTAATCGGAAGAAATAAAAGATCATTCGCGTATTTGCTGAATGAAAATTATATAAAATAAAAATAGCTAAAAAAAGTTCTTCCTTCTGAAAACTTTTTGAAACTGGACTTGCATGTTTTGCTAACGATATGTCATACTAAATAATTGCTAAGCGATACAAAAATTTTGATGTGAAGAATTCTTCATTTATAAGTAAGAAATATTTACATGTGTTTTTTGTTAATTTTCGTTTTGATGAATTCTATTATACTAACATTGTTTTTTAAATTCTACTGTTTATTTCATATAACTGGTAATCGTTTTCAGATGTTGCAATTTTAACAAATTGTACGACTTTATGAAATATAAAAAATATTCGAATTACGAGTAAATTGTGAAAAAGGCTTGTTAAAGGCAGTATATTTTAAACGATTCAAACTCCTGTATCGTTTTAAACAAATGGAGGAGTAGGTTCAATGTTAAATTTTTAATTTAAATTTGAAATTAATATATATTTTTAAATTTCTTTGAACAGGTCCCGAGGGAAGTTTGTATGAAAATTGGAGGAATAAAAACCACCTTCAGCATAAAGATTCGAACGAGGATGTCATTGGATTTCATGTCTAAGTAAATTTATTGTAATGTAAATATATGTATCTTAATATATGTAACAAAAATAATTTACTACGAAGATATTCCTTCAGGCCGAAATGTCAAAATCCGTCAGTTACGAACGAATAGGTATGAATTGTCACACGCGAAAAAACAGTTTTCCGCGAACACGGCTCTTACTTTTTTTGCACTTATCGATTAATATTAATTTTTTAATTGTGACAGTTACAACAAATTCGGGAAAATCGGTCTGAATATCCGCGAAAAACCTCACTCGCTACATGAAGGAATGTCTTCTTAAATTATATTGTTTTTGATATGTAACTCTTATGAATAAAACATCACATATTGCATTTTCGTTTGTTTTATTTGGTATTTAAATCGTTATTGCTGTAAATAGGATATTATCCTGCATAAGAACATCTTTGTCTCTATAATATTATAGAATTCAAACTTTTTTATAAAAAGGTATGGCAAATACAACTACTTGACAGCTCAACACCAATCATTCACCAAGGTTCAGCTTTAAAACACCAGATCTAAGAGGCCTAGCTTCCCCCAAACGAATAAGAAGTAATCCTCACTTCTGGTATTTAAACTTAAAAATAACCACGTCAAGTAATGCATTTACTACCGCAGCTCATACGATAAAAATATGATTTATTTATCCAAATATCATTTATTTATCCATTAGAACAAGTATTCCCTCTAATGTGAAAAAAACTAGGCTAAACACAATGACTACGGGAATCGTCAGGTATGTGCGGGTATTAGGGTGTCCACAACCGGGACCGGTTATCCGGTTAACCGGTTTTGCAACCCAAACCCGTAACCGGTTTCTTAAAAAATATCATTTTCGGTTAACCAAGAAAGCCGGTTTTTTCATTGACTACATCAACGTTTGTGAGCTTTTTCAACGTCAAGTACATAAAAAATTAAAAGAAAAATCGTTTAAAAATCATCATTTAAATTGTATTCTATTTTTAAGATATTATTATAAAAAAACATTCTAAATGATATATTATTTTTTTAAGGTAATTTCAGAAATATAATACTTTCTATTTAAAGTAAACCAAAAAATTAAACCTGTAATAAACGAAATAATAATCTATTTGTGTTTACTAATTTTTACTACAAATGATTGTTGGTTGTTTTTTGTTTTACAATAAACATTTAATGACATTTTAATCACTTTCGTGTATTATTTAAAAACCGGCCTAAAACCCGATTTCGACAAAAATAATAACCGAAAACCGGGTTTTTAAAAAAGTAATATTTCGGTTAAACCGGAAACCGCTTATTCGAAATAACCGGTTTTTTGGACACCCTAGCGGGTATGCTAATGAATAAACTGTTTATAGAAATTAAATGTTTTAAAATATAATAATTTAATAAAGAAGCTAATAATAAAAATTGTCATGAACGTTTAGACAAATAATTAAGTAAAGAAGTTTTTCTTAATTAAAGAAAGTATTTAATCATAAGTCATTTTATGTATTTAATGTAAGCACAAGGCGTAATAAATTTAAAAATGTGAAGTCGTTCATCAAAGTATAAGGCGTAATTCTTTCCAAGACGTTTGACGTCCTGTTTTAAGGACGATTAATGAATTTAATTGTCGCACAAGATGTACTTACGTTAATAATCTTTATCTTTGGAGTCAAATCAAAGAAAAAATCTTAAAAGTTAAGAAAATTTCAATAATTTGTAGTACACTTATTTTCAGTGTTCAGTAGAGTGGTTTCTTTTGTGAGGAAGAAAAAAAGTTGGCATTGATCAAAGCTTGTATGCAAATTTGTTTTTTTAAGTTTATCAGCAAAATATTTCGTTTCTGTGATTGCGAAATTAGAGGCTATTTGCGGTTGAAATAACCTCTCAAAATCAAGTTTTCTTTTAATAAAATTGTCAATTTTTATTACTTTTAGGAATTGACCTCTGGACATTAAAATCTGGAGCATTATTTATAGGGCGACGTGAGTTTCACTAAAAAATGTCAATGTAAATTCACTTTTTCTCGATTTTAATGGAAATTTTTGTGCATTTTTAAAAAAATCGGAAACAATTTCCACAATTTTGGTCGATTTTCACTTTTCATGGCTTGTTATAGAACTGCTGATCTCTGGATTACATTTTTATAAAAAAATTAACACTTTCAGGGCCGTAAACTTTTTATTTGATTACACTATGCAACAAAGACTTAAAAATTAGACTTAAAAATTATTTTTTTGTATAGATTCTGGCATACTGTTATATAAAATCAAAACCAAAAATTTTTTTATGGATAAATTTTTTTTAAACAATTTTGTATTAAAAATGCTATTATCGTCGTATATTTGCACTATAATTTTTGGAGTATATGCCCGAGCAGGTCGACTTTTACGTTAAATTGAAGCTATTAATATGAACTACCAATGTTGGAAATCTCTTTCACTTAGAAACAGTGGTTTAGTAACAGTCATTAAACAAATTGGAAAAAGTAGATTTTTTCAAAAAAAATCCTGGGACAAAAAAAACACAAAAAATAAAAAAAAATCGAAAAAAAATATTTTTTTTTTTAAGTTTGCATCGTAGCGGAGAAAATCATGCCTATTTGAAAAAATCTATGGATAAATGTAGAAATTATAGCCCTTTTGGTAGAGGTAAGAGAATTTTAAAAAATCTTTTTTTTTAATTTCTGTTTAAACAGCAGTTTTTTTAATGCTTTTATTTATATTATGTACATTTGAGTTTATTTACATGAACAAGTTTCATTAGAAGTAAATGTGAGATCTTTGTTGACATTTGTAGATTTCGGAATCGGTTTCTCTAATGAGGAACCAAATATAATCTCTAGGCCGGGTCGATTTGTGGGGAGGCAAAAAAAGTCGCCATTGCTCAGTGAAAATCGTATTCTAGGGATCAAAATAAGAAACTTTGCCGAAGGAACCATACCTCTAAAACGAATTCTGATGTCCCGGAATTTGGGTCGAACTTTTGGGTAGGGGCAAATTTTGAAAAATCCCACTTTGACCCATTTAGAGTGCTCCAATCGAGTCCAAATGTATGACCGACCCCCACCCATGCCAGTGGCACACCCCTGGAACCCCCTGGGGGTTCCATACATTTGGACTCGATTGGAGCACTCTAAATGGGTCAAAGTGGGATTTTTCCCGAGACATCAGAATTCGTTTTAGAGTTATGGTTCCTTCGGCAAAGTTTCTTATTTTGAGTTTCTTATTTTGATCCCTAGAATAAGATTTTCACTGAGCAATGGGCGATTTTTAAATCGACCCGCCCTAATAATCTCCCATCATTCGTCATCCCAGTGCCCTTGGTAACGCCGCTTGATGGACTTCAATTCATTTAAACTCGGGGAAAAAGTTTAAATAAGAATGCAAGAAATGCATTTTGAGGGACATATTTACACCTGTTGGAATACATAAAGCGAAAAATAAGTTGGAAGAATACATACATACGTGTTATATACATAAATATAAAAAATATATTTCTAACCATTTTTTTTCATAATTTTTTAACAAATCATTAATCATTGTTTCATATTGCGGGCTTTCATCATGCTATGCCATGCTTCATCCGACGTCTTTCATCAATTTGCTTATTTTAGGCCCATCAAAAACTTCTTCTTCGATTTTTTGAAAAGAAAGATGTTTCCTTAAGGCTTTTACAACATTTTTAAAGAGCCCCAGCTTAATATGCAGTGGTGGCAAAATATCGGCTATCCCAGGCATAACATACCAACTACTTTTAAATCGCAACAAATTTTCCATTCATGTTCATATTTTATGTATTTTACCAATTTAGCCATTGTTTCGTATGATTCGTTAGTGTTGGCAGCATGAGCAATGGGAACCGACGGTTTCTGATTTCCGTTGTGTTAAAGTACTGCTTTCAAACTTTGTTTACTGCTGTCAACAAGTAACCGCCATTCCTTTGAATTGTATGTTTGATTAAGTTCCGCGAACAATCCGGGAATGTCCTTGCAAAAGCATCTGTTATCCACAGTTGTATAAAATAGTTTTTAAGGTATATCACAGACGCTATAATATGATATGTTAACATCTGGGGCCAAAATATTGTACTGTTTCATCCCAGATGAAAGTAGTTCTGCCTTATCTTTGGCCAGTTCCAAATCTCTCACTAGATCAATGACTTCTGACTCAAACTTGAATCGCTCAGAGTTGAGTACTCAGTTGAACTTGATGATGCTTCCGTTATTAGGCTGTTAGCTATACTTGGACACTTCCTACTCCAATCTATTAACTTAGACAAAAATAGCAGTCCGTATCGTGAATGAATGGTTGTCTCCAAATCATTGGCATTCCAAATTGCACGTGAAGTCTAAAATTAAAACGTTTTATTCCACAAAACATTGCAATACAATAATTTTAAAGTACTTACCGCATTCTTCCACTAGTCCATCGAGTAAGATTTACATGGCACGAATTACGCAAAATACTAGGTGTCCACTGTTCGTTCATATTTTTAACTCGTATACCAAAATATTACACATATATTTCTTCTATTCGTTTACTAAACGCACGTCGATTATTTTAATAACATATTTTCCGCAGATGTAGCAGAAATTGTCGGGATCATTTACACATTGAAAAGTTCTTTGCCTTTTACTCATTCTTCGAAATATAACTTGGTAATGTTTTTCAGAAAATCGACTGATGTCTTTAAGGCGCTGAATTACACTAATTTGCTAATAAGAAATTTCATTCATAAATTCCAGGTTTAAGGTTCATAAGTTGCAGTACCTGTAGCTGACATATAGTTTGCTTCGAAAGTAGACACCCAATATTTTCAAGACTGCCGCGTACTACTTTGTATTGCGTACATACAATTTTACTACCTGTATATACGACTGAGATGTCCATGCCCCTAAAAGGCGTAACTGAATGGAAACCTCATAAATAAAAAAACAAAAATATTGTTGAATGACCCTTTATCTGAGCGGATGTCATCCAATATAGCTCTCACATTGCATATGGGCATTTCCGCCGAATGGTCAACCAGGGCCGAAAAATAAAATGTTTATAATCATCGTATTTTATTGTGAAAAATTATAAAAAAAAAATGAATACAAAATGTCTAAATTTTTAAAATATAATGGTTTCATAGCATATCTCAGTTGTTTTCATTAGAAAATTTTCCTAAAAACTGAAAAATTTTATTTTTTTCATTTTAAGCTACTTTTACAGACATTTTTATATTTAATTATTTTACATATAAAAACATATATTATGCTTGCACAGTATCTACAATATTTCTCTATTACAATCAAGTAAGAAGAGAAAAATGCAAGGAGACCAAAAAAGTTCGATTGACGATTAATTTAACGGTTAAAACAGATGGAAAATCGTACGTTCGCGACCGGCACCTAAGCCAATTAGAAAAAAACCAATAGAGATAATTTATTGTGTAAATATTCGATAGAAAGCTACATTAATCATCTTTTAAAATAAATTAATAGCTTTAGAATATTACGTTCCTTTTCGCAGATTTTTGCATGTTACTAGATTCAGCCAAAGTTGACTTCTATTTCGCGTACGTTCGTGACCACCTGTTTATTGCTATCATTATTAAACCAAAAACAAAAACTCGATGAAACTCATCTTTTGCACCTAACATAGAGCTTCTAATATGCTATCAAATCACCACAAATAAGCGGGAAAAATTTTTTGTACATCAAAAGCGTACGAACGTATGTTCGCAACCCGCGGAAATGCCCATATCATGTTTTTTGGAGGGTTACGAACGGCCATAAAACCTCGTCCTCTATATAATTTTATAATGTCTGACATCAATCCTCATAAAATAAAATGCAAGTGCAATGTCTCTTATATGTCTCTCTCACATATGGCGAATTCAATATAAGCAAATACATCATTTAAAAACGAAAAAATATGAAACAAGTTTTTTTTTTAATTTTCCTAACATTTACAAAATGTCTCATAACTTTCGCATCTATCCTATTTTTTTCTATTTTTTATGGTTTTTTCTGTACCAGGAAAAAGTGTTTTTAAAAAAAAAATATTTTTTTCTTATAATTTTGACGACTGCTACTAAACCAAGGATTCTACGTGAAAGCGATATTTGCAGCATATGTAGCCTCATAATTCCCTTTAATTTGAGGCATAACTGCTCAATCAGGCTTATAGTTGAAATATTATGGCCCAAATACTGAATGTACTTTCAATGAAATATGGAATTAAAAAAAAAATAAAAAAAAAATTTTAATATTTTTTTCGTGTTTGTGACGCCTAATTGCACCAGTAACTGTTATTAGCATCCCTTGGACAAAAATTTTGTTGCATAGTGTTAGCGGCCCCAAATGGGTTAAATCTAATTAATTGCCATAGAAATGATCCTACACTCATTATTTTAACCTCAAAACCTGAAATTATCACGAAAATAGGCATTTTGTTAATTTTATTCGAAATATGTTGCCTAATCTAATTTCGCGATCGCAGAAACGGAATATTTTGCTAATATACTTAAAACAAACCAAATTTTCATATCGATACCTCCATTCTAAAACATGCTACGTCGACTAAGCATGTTCTAAATATTCCAAATTATATTCAGTCAAAATTTGGTGTTTATCCGTCAACCCAATAAAAAGTTATTCACAAAACAGTAAAGGTCATTCGATTTCCATTGCAAAGGAATTACACACAAATTTAAAAAAATCATCAAACTTTGATCGCCTCTCCTGAAAAAGTACCTTTTTGCACTTAGCATAGTCTAGAATGAAGGTATCAATATAAGCTTTGATTAACGCGAACTTTTTTTTTGACGCCACTCTAGTGTTCATTAGCCCACGTAATACAATTTCTGGTAAAGTTTTTGTTATTTTCCCCCCTGATTCCTTTATTGCAATTTTTTCTTAATATTCATCAGCGTTTTAAGGGTTGTAAACAGCTCATATCAGCTGCCATCAAGTTCCCGTCTTTGTGTTATCTTCCGTAGACAAAAGCGATTTCTTTGATTTTACTTCAATTTTCGCCTGTACCACTGTGTCGTTTTGTGCTGTGTTGTTTGTTCTGTTTACATTTTGGTGTTCTGTGTGGTTGTTGTAATTGTACAAATAACGTACTGTGTTTGGTGCATTTTCTCTATTTGATTTGACGTTTTTATTGTAATAATTTCTATGATAGGCACATCTATTATATGAAATTGCTCGTATGTATATTTTTGACAAAGCTGAAAAGGCAAGGAACATACGTGATGTTTCGGCAAATAAAATCGAAAATGAGAGTAACATGGTTGAACCAATTCAAATCGAAAGCTATGAGAATTACAATTGCAAAAAAATTTTAGAGTTGTGGCGAAAATTCCAGCGAGCAAAATTAAATGTTTTGAAACCACATTCTGATCGGTTTGCACAAAAGGAATCGATTTTGCTAACCCAAAAATCAGAAACACCCGGTACAAACAGTTTCGTAGATTCTTCCAGAAGAACGAAGCGACGGCGAATAGCTTAACTTGCAGATATTAACGTTTTCGCTGCTGATGACCTACGTTTTGCTACAAAAGTAGCAATCGGTTTCGGCACCAAAAATTTATGAAGTAATAACGCTTATGATGAAAGCAAATTTAATAAAGCATCAGTATTGGTTTACCTTCGTAAACAGCAAAGTTTCTGCCGATTTATTACCCAGCTACGACATAATTTTAAAAGGAAATTTACCCGGAACAAATTACTATAAGCGATTCTCACGCTGAAGTTGAGTTGCAAAGTTTATTGGACCATACCGCTACTCGAATACTACAGCTCCAGAGCAATGTAATCAATGAATTTTTATACAAGCCAAAAAAACGAGCATACACCAATAGGAAAATGTGGTTTTGATGGTATTTCGGGGCACAGAGAAAATAAACAGAAAGTTGTTGATAATAATTTGAAGATAGCTATTTATTTGTCACATCATATGTCCCACACCAACTTGTAACAAAGCCAGATGAGAATAATGGAACCAAAATAATAATGGAACCGTAACTGGCCCCCCTATCAGATTTCAGTTCAAAAAAGAGTCCACTCAGTTGTCCATTGATGAAGAGATGTATATTAAGAAGAAAATTGGTCTTTTAATCCCCACACATTTCAATACAGCTCAGAAACTGATACATGTTGAACATATTTTGCAACTTCATTTTGCAAAATGTTACATATGTAACGCAAAACCAACAGAAATGAACAATATTAAAATATGTCTGCAAAGAGAAGTTCTAAAAGATCGCTTTAAATTTCGGTTATCGCCTCTGCACGCATATATTCGATTTTTTTTTGATATTTTCTTCATTTATCATAAAGACTTGAACAAAAAGTGTGGCAAATTAGGTCCCAAGAAGGAAAAGCTTCATTTCAGGAAAGAGAAAGCAATATTCAATCGCAATATCGAGTAAAAATGGGATTAATTGTCGATAAACCGAAAACTGGAGGCAGTGGATCTTCTAATGACGGAAACACTGCAAGAGAATTTTTCAAAAACGCCAGCTTGTCTGCTGAAATAACGGGGCTTGATAAAGATTTCATTGAGAGATGTGCAACATTATTGCAGGCTATGTCCTCAGGGTACAGCATTAATGTAGACAGATTTAAAACATATGCCCTGAACACTGCTAAAGAGCTAACAAAGAAGTATTCATGGTACTATCTTCCTTCCTCAGTTCACAAAATATTAATTCACGCTCCTGACGTCATACACCATGCGTTGGTATTGATTGGAGAGCTCTCGGAGGAAGCAGCTGAGGCTAGAAGTAAAGATATAAAAAAGTTCCGCTTGCAGTATACGCGTTTAATCGACTACTTTTAAGCTGGAATCTATTTATTACGGGGCAGCGAAAATTACCATCCAAACATAAGACGTTTTTATCAAAATCTGTTTTTGATTTGCTGGAATAATATTGAAATATCTGTTCATAGCTTTTCTTGTTTATTATTTTCAAATATAGTCGAAATTAGTTTAGATTTTTAATTATCTTTACACAACTACATATGTACATCTAATTAAAAACATTTTATGAATTTTTTCAAACAACTTTTGTGTACTATTTTTTAATTCGTTTTGCTTACATGAGGAAGGAGGGTGGTAAAGGGTGCTTGTATAGTTGTAAAATTACATTTATTTTATCACAAATTAGTTCTTATGTTTCTGTTCAGCAGTAACAAAAGTTTCACGTTGATATCTTAAGTGGAAGTATTTTTGGCCGATGATTCCATACAAGTGTTACCACTGTGGAATGGTCTCATTTTATTCATGGCCGATCAAACTTTACGATAAAATAATAAAAACAAGTAAGAAAGTTTCAGTCGGGTAAACCGAATAAGGTATACCCTCACTTTGTGAGTAATGTAATATATAACACTAGCTTAACCCGGTGCGCTTCGCAGCCCCATCATTTATTTATTTTCCTTTTAGGGTTCTGTAGAATAGTTATACCTCTTTCTTTTAAAAACAAATGGCTATTCCATATGGGGAATGGAATGTTCCTGACATCAAGGTACAATATTTATGCCTTTTCCTTTCTGTGCCTCTAAACGTCAAAAACTATTTTTTGAACCATATTTAACCTTTTTCCTCTAGTTTATGTTTCAATAGCTACATTCACACCCTGATACAATATAAAACAATGTTTGCCCCACCGTGTCTTTAAAAGTTTTAATTAAAAAAAAGGTAAAATTAATGCCTAGTTTAAGTTGCAAGACTTACAATTACCACTGGGATTATATTTAATCATTTTCGTTCCATTCATTCAACCCAATGTACAATAATTTACCATTTTTGCACCACTGTACAACATTTAATCGTTTTTGCCCCAACAGCGCCACTAAAAGTGTGCATTTAGAGAAATCATAGTTTACATTCCAAGAGCCATATTCGCAACCTTAGACCTATTTTACCCTCCTTTATGTCCCCTATCTGTGACACGTTTAACTTTTTACCATACCGTGCCTTATTTAACTTTTTCCCACGGTTTACATAAAAGCATCGCACTCTGGTTATGAATCACTGCACTGCTTAACTTAATTCAATATTTTATTATTCCACTGTTCTTCTAAAGTATGAAATTGTATACATATCTGGGACTATGTATAACACTTTTCCCCACTTACCTCATTTACCATTTTGCCACACTTTACCGTATTTAAAAATTTCGTACCCCAATGTACCACATTTAACCCTTCTTGCTTCACTGTACCACATTTAACCCTTTTTGCTATACTCAACCCTATTTAACACCTTTTAGCCACTCTGTACCATAATATTAAACTTTAACTAAAGTCATAACATTTCAAAAAATGACTTCTTATCTCATATTTATGTTTCAGATGTTGTCCTAGATCCATGATTTTGCCCATATTTAGCACCTTTTTGTATTACAGTACCATATTTAACCATTTTTGTCCTACGGTGGCATTTTTAACCATTTTTCCCCACTGTACCATATTAAACCCTTTTGAGCCACTGTATAATATTAAACCATTTTTGTCACATTGTATCATATTTAATCATTTTTGTCCCTCTGTACCATAGTTAACACTTTTTTGCCTCACTATTTCCGAGGTAACGCTTTTTGGCCCACTGTACCCCATTTTGTCTCACTTTACCATTTTTAACTATATTTTCCCCGCTGTACTATGGTTAATCCTTTTTTGTCCCATTGTGGAGTATTAAACCCTTTGTCTCCCTGTAACATATTTAGCACTTTTTGCCCCACTGTACCAAATTTAATCCCATTTGCTCCACTGCATCATATTATACACCTTTTTGCCCCTTTTTGACACACTGTACCATAGTTAACAGTTTTTGTCACACAGTACCTTATTTAATCCTATTTGCTCCACTGCATCGTATTTAACATCTTTTTGCCCGTTTTTGACACGCTGTACCATAGTTAACAGTTTTTGTCACACAGTACCATATTTAATCCTTTTTGCCCCACTGTATCATATTTTATCCTTTATGCCCCACTGAATCATAGTTAATCAATTTTTGTCCCACTGTTCCATATTTAATCCATTTTGTCCTACTTTACCATATTTAACCAATTTTGCCCAACTGTACAATACATAACCCTTTTTGCCCCACTGCGCCATATTTAACCCTTTTTGTCTCACTGTACCATATTTAACACTTTTTGTCTCACTGTACCATATTATAAAATTGTCACCACTCTACCATACTGAACCCCTTTTTCACCCATAGCTAACCATTTTTTGTCACACTGTACCATATTTAATCCTTTTTGCCCCACCGTATCGTAGTTAATAAATTTTTGCCCTACTCTACCGTATCTAACCCTTTTTGACTCACTTTACCATATTTAAAATTTGTCCCCACTCTACCATACTTAACCCTTAACTGTACCATATTTAATCACATTTTATCCACTATACATTATTTAATGTTTATGACCCATTGTTCTCTTCACATCTTTGCCACAATTAACCCGTTTTCCCCATTGTGCCTCTTAAAGCTAGAATTTCCAAAAATCACTTCCGATCTCTAGTTTATGTTACAAAATCTACCCTGGAACCATGGGACCATATTTAACCTTTGGCCCCACTGTGTCCCGAAAAGTATGATTAAAAAACTGACTACTTCGATCCGTTATCCTAAGGACATCCCACGCTTCAATTTTCACCATTCTAATTCAAGGCGTTAAAGTTGGCAGTGGTACCATATTTATCACTTTTTGTCCAGCTGTGCCCCACAAATTCGCATGCACTGGTGCTAAAGTTATAAGCCGCTAACATGTGGTATAAAACGGTCCATTTGTGTGGGAGCTACCAAAAGGGACTGTACAATAATGTTCTTTTTTTTTTACCGGACTATAGGTGCTACAAAAATATTGTAAAGTAAAAAATGTCAAGTATTTCTATGTACTTGTATTAAAGTTATAAGCAGTTAAATTTTGATGCAAAATGCTCCATTTGTGTGATAGGTTCCAAAAGGGGCATGGCAACTTCGTCCATATTTCTCGAGGTGATTGTGACTAATAAAATAATACAATTTGTGGAACTTCAGAAGATTCTAATAAGTAGTAACTAAACTAACTAACTAACTAAATTAAACCCTTTGTGTGGGAGGTACCAGAAGGGGTGGACCAATATTGGCCAACTCCGAACTTATCCGGAGATAGAAAAAATATTACCGTATACCAAATTTGAAGTCAATCGGTTACTCCTTTCGAGAGTTATCGTGCGCACCAGCCAGCAGACAGACAGAAAGACGGACGGACGGACATTTCTCATTCGATTTCAAATGACCCAAAACAAATATCCGCCAAACATACTTAGGGTCTTAGATCACTCCTTCGATGTGTTACACTTTTGGCCCGTAGCAAATGATATATATCACTAAAGTGAGGGTATAAATGTAATGATTGTGCAGTTTTCGATTTTTATGGCGCTTTTATATAAAAACCAGTAAGGATAGGCTAAAGTCGGGCGGTGCCGACTATATAATATCCTACACCACTCTCGTAATATTGAATAACTCTGATATATAAATTTTGTAATTCATGTATAAATTGTTTGCATAAATTTACTTTTGGGACATTTTATACTTAAATAATACCCTGTACCACAGTGTGGTGTAGGGTATAAAAACGATTGGATCTAAAGAGCCAAATCGGATGAAACATATATATGGGAGCTATAGCTAAATCTTAACCGATTCTCTTCAAATTCTGTAGTGTTGGTTCATGGATCAAGAAACTCTACCATTCTAAATTTCAAAACGATTGGATGTAAAATACAGCTTTTATAGGACTAAAGGGCCAAATCGGACGAAACTTATATATGGGAGCTATAGCTAAATCTTAACCGATTTTCTTCAAATTCGGCAGTGTTTGTTCATGGATCAAGAAACTCTACCATTCTAAATTTCAAAATAATTGGATGTAAAATACAGCTATTACAGGACTAAATGGCCAAATCGGACGAAACATATATATGGGAGCTATAGCTAAGTCTTAACCGATTTTCTTCAAATTCGGCAATGTTGGTTCATGAATCAAGAAACTCTACCATTGTAAATTTCAAAACGATTGGATGTAAAATATAGCTTCTATAGAACTAAAGGGCCAAATCGGACGAAACATATATATGGGAGCTATAGCTAAATCTGCACCGATTTTCTTCAAATTCGGTAGTGTTGGTTCATGGATCAAGAAACTCTACCATTCTAAATTTCAAAACGATTGGATGTAAAATACAGCTTTTATAGGACTAAAGGGCCAAATCGGACGAAACTTATATATGGGAGCTATAGCTAAATCTTAACCGATTTTCTTCAAATTTGGCAGTGTTGGTTCATGGATCAAGAAACTCTACCATTCTAAATTTCAAAATAATTGGATGTAAAATACAGCTATTACTGTACTAAATGTCCAAATCGGACGAAACATATATATGGGAGCTATAGCTAAATCTTACCCGATTTCCTTCAAATTCGGCAATGTTGGTTCATGGATCAAGAAACTCTACCATTCTAAATTTCAAAACGATTGGATGTAAAATATAGCTTCTATAGAACTAAAGGGCCAAATCGGACGAAACATATATATGGGAGCTATATCTAAATCTTAACCGATTTCAACCAAATTCAATAGCGATCTTAACAGCTGCGAAATACTCTAAACTGCAAAATTTCAGAACGATCGGAGTGAAATTGCGACCTGTAGTCGACGAACAACTTTACATGGACAGACGGACGGACGGACGGACAGACATGGTTAAATCGACTCAGCTAGTGATTCTGAGTCGATCGGTATACTTTAAGGTGGGTCTAGCTGTGTTATTTTCAGGTGTTACAAACATCTGCCGTGAAACAAACTTATAATTCCCTGTACCACAGTGTGGTGTAGGGTATAAAAAATATACTCGATATGTAATTTCATCAAAATCCAAGCATTTTTGTTGGTTTTACAGCTATTTTTATACCCTAGATCACACTGTTGTACAGGGTATTATGACTTTCTGCATTTGTGTAACGCCTAAAAACGAAGAGATAAACCCATTGTTTATTATACCGATCGGCGTAAAATCACTCTTTGAGTCGATTTAGTCATATCTGTCTGTCCATGCATACGTGTGCAGGTTGCAATGCATGCTCTAGAAATAGCAGGAGAAAACGTACCACTAATTTCTAGGTAAGTATCATTAGCAGGAAAAATAGTTTCTGGTTTCTACAGTTTTTTAATATTTTTCATTTGTCTAAGCAGAATTCGAATTTGTCCATTTTGCATGTATCAGACACCGATTTTCTATAACTCTTGAGTTTTAAAAAACATCATTAATAGAACGGTTATGGCCACGGACATGAGACTTTAAAACGTCTCCTCTTTAATTGTAAAACTTTGTGGGAAAGGTACTAATAAGAGTGCAGCAATTTTTTAGAAATCTATAGGTTTTCGTGACTTCTTTCGAGAGTAATGAGGTGCACCAGCCAGACAGACGGATGGACGCCCGGGCTTTGTTCAAATGAATTAAAATATCCCAAAACGTATTTCCGCCGAACAAACATAAGGTCTTGGGTCACTGCTTCGATGTGCTACACTTTTGGTCTTTGGCAAATGATATTCTTATATGTACTTTCCTCCACTAAAGTGAAGGTATATAAGAAAAACTGACCTATCTCCACATTCCACCAATCATTTTCCCCATTATCATCACTATATATATTTTTATTATTTATGTATGTATATATACTCGCTTGCTAGCGCGTCCCCACTCTTCGCTCGTGACCGCCACCACCACCGTTTGGTTATTTTTGGTTGCCTGGCAATACCCCTTCCCTTCCCTCCTCAAGTTGTTTTTCCACAGACTAGGCTGAATTTTGGCAGTTTGTTTTTATTTTGACCTAATTCCACAGAATGTGATTCGTGGACGACGGAAAATCCAAAAATTTCAACAAAATGATTTTGTTCAAATCCCACCACTAGTGAAAGTGTTGTTGTTGGTTCGTGATATAAATTCGTGACAGCTCTTAGGCAAAGATTCCTCCATTTGTTGGATTATTTTCCAATTTTCATTATTATACTACAAAGCGCGTTACATAAAATCGCATTTGTTATAACCCTACACCACGTTATAACCCTGGAACAGGGCATTATGGGTTTGCACATAAGGTAGGAGAGATAAACCCAGCGTTTAGTATACCGATAGATTCAGAATCACTTTCATCTGTCCATCCATTCGTATGCCCATACGTTCTTGAGATGACATTAAAGATCGCAAATATGTACCGATCTTTACGAAAATTTGCACAAAGACTTTTTGGATTCGGGGGCGATATTGAAAATGGTACATATAGCCCGTTTTCACGTCAGAATTTATAACCGATCCCGCTGAACTTAAACAGTTTAGGTTCCTACAAAAAATGTGCCAAGTAGGTCCGTGTTTGAATATAGTCCACATATAACGGCACTTTCCGATTTGACTTCATCACTTTCCAAAAGCCACATTGAACAACAGGTGTAGCAGAAAATTAACATCGTCAATATTTCTAGATAGCACTCAATATAATGATACCTTCCGATTAGATTTATATATATTAAAAAAACAGATTGTATTTTTTTACTAAAATTATTTTTGAAATCTGATGTGGGAGTCCTTATGCTCTAGAAATCACACAACATCATTGATCTAGGAGAAAAACAAAGCTTTATCTATAGGTAGTATTATTTGCTGGGAAATTATGCATCGCAGTAGTGGTGAGGTGTATCATAACGTAGGTTCGGCCCGACATTGAACATCCTTTAGTAGTTTTATATTCACAGTTTTTTGCTGTCTTCATTTGAATTTTTTACACAATATTTTTTTGTTCACTGATTCGTTTCTATTAATCACCGTAAAATCAATATATTTAATTTCAGACAAGATTTTTTGGTTAATAATTAAATTTTCAAAAAAACTGTCGGAAAATACTGAGTTTGATTAGTGCGAGTTAGGGGATTTGCGGGGCTTACATTGTAATCCTTGGGCTTTATAGTAGCAGAAGGGACACATCCGACAAGGCAGATAAGAACACTTATCTGTATCGCCTTCATTCTTACGAGTAGATGTTTTAGAACCGACTAACAATTTTGCACTAATCGATGCTGATGAACAAGATATATACAACGAGCGCTAGAGATACATATATTTAACATATACGAGTATATACAAAGCACTCTTGTCGGGCAATCTCCAAAGTTTAAGTTTATTTAAATGTTCTCTATAAAAACAAACATTAAAGATAGTCCAATGAGATAACTTAATAAAATACACTCAATATAGCTGTCTTCCGCCGGGCATACATATGTCCCATCGTGGAATAGTTTGGAGATTTTAATATGAGTACAATTTTTATTGGACCACCCAAAAATTTGCAAATATTTCGTTATCGCCATCTGACATGAAATGAGCGATATTTTGAAATTTGATACAGCAAAAAATAGGTAAATTCAAAGGCATTTGGAAAAATCTTGTTCTAAAAATAATACTTCGTCGGTGCGCCGACCAAATCTCCTATGTGTTTTGTTTTACTATTTAGTTTCAGGAGAGACAAATAACCGTGCCATTTTGCCAAATCGCGATATATTCAAAATCTCAGATTTTTTATAACAAAAATCGTATATGTGAAAAAGCCATGACACGGTAAATGGTTTTCAAGAAAATCTATACATAGGATATTTTGTTTGGAGAATTATAAATACACTGTCCAACAGCATTTTTGGAGTAGATAATTTTCGTAGAATAAACTTATGTTCCAGCTGGTCTGAGATTTTTTCTACAGTGGGTCAAAGTTCTGAATTTTTTGTCAAAATGAAAAAAACGTAAAAAAAGTCAAAGAAAAACCAGTAAGGAAAGGCAGAAAGTCGGGCGGGGCCGACTATATAATACCCTACACCTCCCTAACAATGTGATGAGGGTCATTGCCATAATAATTTGGAATAATTGGTAAATGGGTAGAAACATATTATCTAATTCTGAAACGATAATCGCTAAATTAAGCAATACTAGCTGAGCCCGGTGCGCTTCGCTGCCCATGTCAAAATTAGCGCTGTAGAAACTGTATTTTATATCCGATCAGTACGAAATTCGGCAGAAAGAGGTTTGTTATTACAAGTATGAACGCTGCCAAATTCGGAGAAAATCGGTTCAGATTTAGATATAGCCCCCATATATATGTTACCCCCGATTTGACATGTAAGCGCTGTAGAAATTGTATTTTATATCCGATCAGTACGAAATTTGGCAGAAAGAGGTTTCTTATTACATGAAGGAATACTGCCATATTCGGAGAAAATCGGTTCAGATTTAGATATAGTCCCCATATATATGTTACCCCCGATTTGAAATTCAAGCGCTGTAGAAACTGTATTTTATATCCGATCAGTAAGAAATTCGGCAGAAAGAGGTTTCTTATTACATGAAGCAATACCGCAAAATTCGGAGAAAATCGGTTCAGATTTAGATATAGCCATAGATAAGACATCTCAATTTAAAAATTTAGTTTATATGGGCAGGGTCACGGCCATTGATCCGATCCCGACCCTTTTTGGACCAATAACGTAGACTACCACCAGACATCACTCTCGCTAAAAATTGTGCAAGATATGTGTCTCAATTTCAAAATTTGGCTTATATAGGCGGGGCCACGTCCATTGGTCTGATCCCGCCAATTTTTGGGCGAATCGCGTAGACAGTCATCAGATACATATGTCCAAAACTGCAGCACTCTCGATAATAAATTGTGCAAGATATTTCAATTTCAAAATTTGGCTTATATGGACGTGGCCACGCCCATTGGTTCGATGCCGCTCCAGACATATATACACGAAAATACAGCACTCTCGGTAAAAAATTGTGCAATATATCTCAATTTCAAAATTTGGCTTATATGAGGGGGCCACGCCCAGTGTTCTGATCCCGCCCATTTTTGAACCAATCACGTAGACCGCCACCATCTACATATACACAAAATTCCAGCACTCTCGCTATCAAATTGTGCAAAATATCTCAATTTCAAAATTTGGCTTATATGGGCGGGGCCACGGCTATTGGTCCGAACCCGCCCTTTTTTGGACCAATCATGTAGGTCGCCAACGGATATATATATAAAAAATTCCAGGTCTCGCGGTAACAAATTGTGCAAGATATCACATTTTTAAAATTTGGCTTATATGGGTGGTGCCACGCCCATTGGTCCGATACCGCCCATTTTTGGAAAAATCACGTGGACTGCTACCAGATACATACGTACAACATTACAGCACTCTAGCTAACAAATTGTGCAAGATATCTCAATTTAAAATTTTGGCTTATATGGGCGGGGCCACGCCCATTGGTCCGATTCCGCCAATTTTTGGACCAATTACGAAGACTTCCACCATATACATATACACAAAATTCCAGCACTCTCGCTATCAAATTGTGCAAAATATCTCAATTTAAAAATTTGGCTTATATGGGCGGAGCCACGCCCATTGAGCCGATCCCGCCCATTTTTGGACCAATCACGCAGACTGCCACCATATACATATACACAAAATTCCAGCACTCTCGCTAACATATTGTGCAAGTTATATCAATTTCAAAATTTGGCTTATGTGGGTGGGGCCACGCCCATTGGTCCGATCCCACCCATTTTTGGACCAATCACGTAGAATGCCACCAGATACACATACACAACATTGCAGCACTCCCGCTAGCAAATTGTGCAAGATATCAAAATTTTAAAATTTGGTCTATGTGGGCGGGGCCACGCCCATTGGTCCGATCCCGCCCAATTTTGGAGCCATCACGTAGACTGCCACCATATACGTATACATAACATTCCAGCACTCTCGCTAACAAATTGTGCAAAATATCTCAATTTCAAAATTTGGCTTATATGGGCGGGGCCACGCCCATTGGTCCGATTCCGCCCATTTTTGGAAAATTCACATAATCTGCCACTAAATGCATACACACAAAATTTCAGCACTCTAGCTAAAAAATTTTCTCAATACCTCAATTTGACCCATATGGGCGGGTCCACGCCCACTTGATATATCGAAAATTCAAGTACCCTATTTTCAGCACCCCCTACACATGTACATTCTGTGAAAATTTGAAGATGATCGGTCTAGCCGTTTAGACGTCTATACGGAACAAACATACAAACAAACAAACCCACAAACAGACACTCTCTTTTATATATATATAGATAGATAGATTCGCTCCTAAATTGAGAAACAACTTTCTGGAAAATTTTAATGATCGGAAGTAAAATACAACTTCTATAGCGGTTTGATACCAAATCAGGAGGAACATATATATGGAGCTTTAATATAAATCTGAAGCAATCTTCCCTGAATACTTATTCATGTAAAAAAACCTCCTTCTGTCGAATTTCGTACTGATCGGATATAAAATACAGTCTCTACAGCGCTTACAAGTCAAATCGGGGGTAACATATATATGGGAGCTATATCTAAATCTGAACCGATTTTCTCCGAATTTGCAGTATTCCTTCATGTAATAAGATACCTCTTTCTGCCGAATTTCGCACTGATCGGATATAAAATACAGTTTTTACAGCGCTTACAGGTCAAATCGGGGGTAACGTATATATGGGGGCTATATCTAAATCTGAACAGATTTCTTTCAAATTTAAAAGTGTTAATTCATATAATAGGAAACCTCTTTCTGACGAATTTCATACTGATCGGATATAAAATACAGTTTTTACAGCGCTTACATGTGAAATCGGGGGTAACATATATATGGGGGCTATATCTAAATCCGAACCGATTTTCTCCGAATTTGGCAGTATTCCTTCATGTAATAAGAAACCTCTTTCTGCCGAATTTCGCACTGAGCGGATATAAAATACAGTTTTTACAGCGCTTACATGTCAAACGGAGGTATCATATATATGGGGGCTATATCTAAATCTGAACCGATTTCTTCCAAATTTAACAGTGTTCATCCATATAAGAAGAAACGTCTTTCTGCCGAATTTCATACTGATCGGACATAAAATAAAGTTTTTACAGCGCTTACATGTCAAATCGGGGGAACCGATTTTAACCAAATTCAATAGGGATCGTCCTTATGCCAAAAAAAAGATATGTGTAAAGTTTCGTCGACATCGGACCATAATTGCGACCTGTACTTTGATTACAAAAATACATGCACAGACAGACAGACGGACAGACGGACAGACAGACGGACAGACAGACATAGCTAAATCAACTCAGAAAGTGATTCTAAGTCGATCGGTATAATAAACGATGGGTCTATTTCTTCTCCTTTTGGGTGTTACAAACAAATGCACAAAGTTATAATACCCTGTACCACAGTGTGGTGTAGGGTATAAAAATTAAGAAACATCTTTATGGAAAATTTTTATGATCGGAAGTAAAGTACAACTTCTATAGCGCTTTGATACGAGTACCAAATCAGGAGGAACATATATATGGAGGTTATATATAAATCTGAACCGATTTTCCCTGAATAGTCATTCTTTCCGTCGAATTTCGTACTGATCGGATATAAAATACAGTCTCTACAGCACTTATATGTCAAATCGGGGATAACATATATATGGGGCTATATCTAAATCTGAACCGATTTCTTCCAAATTTAATAGTGTTCATTCTTATAATAAGAAACCTCTTTTTGTCGAATTTCGCACTGATCGGATATAAAATTAAATTTTTACAGCGCTTGTAAAATCGGGGGTAACATATATATGGGGGCTATATCTAAATTTGAACCGATTTCTTCCAAATTTAACAGAGTTCATTCATATACGAGGGCGGTTCGGAAACTTCTTAGCCTATCAATGAAAGAGAATAGTTAGTTTTTCAGAAATATTTTTATTTTTCAATATAATCTCCTGAAACTTCAATACACTTAGTCCAACGCTTATCTAGCAATTCTATCCCTTGATTAAAATAGTTTTCCTCAAGGTCTTCAAAATAGTGGTTTACAACTGTAATTGCATCTTCTTTTGAGGTAAAACGCTTGCCAGCAAGGAATTTTTTTAGATTTGGGAACAGGTAAAAGTCACTGGGAGCTAAATCAGGAGAATAAGGTGGGTGGTCAAGCAACTCGTACTTTAATTCGTTGATTTTAGCCATTGTTAAAACACTCTTGTGCGCTGGTGCGTTGTCTTGATGAAAAATTATTTGTTTGTGTTGTAAGCCAGGACGTTTTTCTCGAATTTGTACATTTAATTGATCCAAAAGGTTTCAATAGCACTCTGAATTTATTGTTTTACCCTTTTGCAGGTAGTCAATCAATAAAATACCTTTGAAGTCGAATCCCCGCATCCATTTCGTATCGTATTTCCATTACGTGAGATTTACTAACTCTTAACATTTATGTACATATGTTGATGAAATTTCAGAATATCGTTTCAAGGGGGATTTATAACTTATTTATATAATAATAAGTTAAAAATTAAATTGCCTATTACTCGTTTTATGCCGTCGAAATTTCAGATTACGATACGACCGGTGGTTAAATTGTAAGGGCCGATGCTGAATGTGAACCACACCTAAACGTCCAGTTTTTTTCTGCATTTCATTTGAAATTTCCCAATTTCAGACTAACTCAATTTGAACCATGGAAAGATACACAATCGAGCAACGCGTTAAAGTTTTTTATGCCTTTTACGGAAATGGGCGTTCAAATCAGAATGCATTTCGTCCCGGCAAAATCTTGGTAATTACCTGTCATTATTCGCTGCATTACCAAATAATGACATCTCTTTATTCGCTGCATTACTTTCGGCTTATTTGTAATGACTTACCAATAATAACAGAAATAAGTAATTTTTTGTTACCAAAATAATTTTTGTAAATTTTAATATAATGCAATTTTGGCTATATATGGGTTTCTGTACAAGATTTATTTATTTTTCAACATGTTTTCAAATAATACCATAAATATTTACGTATATCTTATTAAATTCGAATCTGACATGAGAAAATTGTTGTTTCGAGAAATACACGCGACAATATGCAAAAAATCACTTTACTTATTATTTTGTAACTTATTGGTAATGCATTATTCAAGTACTGAAAATCGTGAAAATATAAGCACATATTTATGTGGTATGTCTATGCTAGAAATAAGTACTTATTATGCTACTTTATTGTATGCTTTTGGGAAGTACTTTCCTCCAATGACATCCCCATGTTAAAACCAGTAAGGAAAGGCAGAAAGTCGGGCGGGGCCGACTATATAATACCTCCCTAACAATGCGATAAGGGTTATTGCGATAATAATTTGAAATAATTTGTAAATGGGTAAGAACATATATATGCGGATATATCTAATTCTGAACCGATAATCGCTAAATTAAGCAATATTCGTTCCTAAATAGAGAAACAACTTCTATAGCGCTTTGTAACCAAATCAGGAGGAACATATATATGGAGCTTATATATAAATCTGAATCGATTTTGCCTGAACACTCATTCATGTAAAATAGAAACCTCTTTCTGTCGAATTTCGTACTGATCGGATATAAAATACAGTCTCTACAGCGCTTGAATGTCAAATCGGTGCTAACATATATATGGGGGCTATATCTAAATCTGAACCGATTTTCTTCAAATTTGGCAGTATTCCTTCGTGTAATAAGAAACCTTTTTTTTCTGAAGAATTTCGCTGTGATCGGATATAAAATACAGTTTCTACAGCTATTGAATTTCAAATCGGGGGTAACATATATATGGGGGCTATATCTAAATCTGAACCGATTTTCTCCGAATTTGGCAGTATTCCTTCATGTAATAAGAAACCTCTTTCTGCCGAATTTCGTACTGATTGGATATAAAATACAGTTTCTACAGCGCTTACATATCAAATCGGGTGCAGCATATATATGGGGGCTATATATAAATCTGAACCGATTTCCCCCAAATTTTGTATTGTATCTAAGTGTATCACGAGACTACTCTCTGTCAATTTTTGTACAAATCGGTTACAAAATGTTGATATACAGTGCATATATGCCAAATCGGAGGTACATATATGGGAGCTATATGTAAATCTGAACCGATTTTAACCAAATTCAATAGGGATCGTCCTTGGGCCTAAAAAAAGATATGTGCAAAGTTTCGTTGAGATCGGACCATAATTGCGACCTGTACTTTGATTACAAAATTACGTCTACAGACGGACAGACAGACAGACAGACGGACATAGCTAAATCGACTCAGAAAGTGATTACAAGTCGATCGGTATAATAAACAATGAGTCTATCTCTTCTCCTTTTGGGTGTTACAAACAAATGCACAAAGTCATAATACCCTGTACCACAGTGTGGTGTAGGGTATAATAATGAGAAAAGTGGCTAAATAATAAGTACTTACCATTATCGAACTTTGCTTACTCGTCGGATTATTTGGTAATGAGACATTTTGCACCTCGTGATGTTTTTTTGATCAGCATAATCGACCAACTGTGTCAACAATCGGGAGAATTGTGCCCAAATGTCAGCAAACCGGGTCTGTAGGAGATGTGAAAACATCTGTGCATGCTCGTCCAGTTCGTTTGGTGCGGCTTATGGGCTGGCGGCATCATCGGGTCGTATTTTTTCCAAAATGAGGCCGGTCAGGCAGTTACTGTGAATGGTGTTCGCTATCGTGAGATGATAACGAACTTTTTATGGCCCGAATTGGAGGATATGGATGTGGACAATATGTGGTTTCAACAGGACAGTGCCACTTGCCACACTAACGAATTCAATGGCCGTGTTATCTCACGTCGGGGCGATGTCAATTGGCCGTTGGACTTCTTTCTTTGGGGTTATTTGAAAGAAAAGTTGTACGTCGATAAGCCAGCAACAATTCAAGAGCTAAAGGATGAGATAATTCGGCACAGAACCTCAATTATGCCTCAGCGAAATCGACATTTTGGACCATCGGATGGAGGTGTGCCGCCGAGGTCGCGGCGGCCATTTGGCCGATATTTTGTTCCATACATAATTGAGCCATACCAATATTATCATAATAAAAAGAAATGACAATAATTTCCTAAATAATTTGTGTTTTATTCAATATCAACATCGGCCCTTAAAATTTAACCACCCTTTATTTACTATCTCAAATGTTGTTACTATGAAAAAATCTTCTTGTTACTCGGCGGAAAAAATATAATCATATTACCTAAAGAACTTTAAAATAAAAAAATTTTGGTTCTGAAAAAAACAGTTTTTACGTGTCGTACTCAAAAAAAAAATAGTTTGTCGCATAGTGTTATTTAAAGCTTCTGCACTCTTATGAGTGGATATTTAAGAACCAACGAACAATTTTGCAACAGGTCAAAATTTGAAAATTTGAGCGATATTCCGAAACTAAATATGTTCTGCGCAAAAAAATAGGAAATTCAAATGCATTTGGAACGGTCTTAATCTAAAAATACCATTTATTTCCCCTGTTTTTTCCAACGTGTATTTTTGTTGTATTTAATTTGAGGGTGTTTCCAAAAATAATCTGACGACAATTCTGAAATTATGTTTTTGTTTGAATCGGAATACATATACATACATACAGGTGTTTGTAGATATGTATGCATACATGCATATTCATAGGTATTAGAAAAAAAAATGCTGCGACAATAAATATTATTTTTAGAACAAGATTTTTCCAAATGCTTTTGAATTTACCTATTTTTTGCGGTATTAAATTTCAAAATATCGTTCATTTCATGCCAGAGTGCGATAACGAAACATTTGCAAATTTTTGGGTGGTCCAATAAAAATTGTACTCATATTGAAATCTCCAAACTATTCCACGATGGGACATATGTATGCCCGGGGGAAGACAGCTATATTGAGTGTATTTTATTAAGTTATCTCATTGGACATTCTTTTATAGAAAGAATTTAAATAAACTTATCAGATTTTGAGATTGCTCGCCAAGAGTGCTTTGTATATGTATATGTTAAATATGTATATGTATGTCTAGCGCTGACACAAACGGCGCGTTCGTTCTTCAGCATCAATTAGTGCAAAATTGTTCGTCGGTTCTAAAACATCTACTCGTAAGAATGAAAGTGCTGCAGATATTCCAACTGATCTGCCTTGTCGGCTGTGTCCTTTTTGCTACTACAAAGGCCAATGACTACCATGTAAGAAGCAAATCACGTGTCTTTAATCGTGTTACGTAAACTCAGTGATTTTTGTAAAATTTAATTATTAAAAAAAATTATTTAAAATTAAATACTTAAAAAAAGATTTAACGGTGAATAAAATAGAACGAAATTTGTGAACAAAAAAATATTGTGTAAAAAAAATTAAATGAAGACAGAAAAAAAAAACTGTGAATATAAAACCACTAAGAAAAGTTCAGAGTCGGCCCGGGCCGACATTATGATACCCTACACCACTACTGCGATGCATAATTTCTAAACGAATAATACCTACCTATGTATAAATAAAGCTTACGTTTTCTCCTAGATCGAGGATGTTGTGTGATTTCTAGAGCACATCCACATCAGATTTCAAAAATAATTTTAATAAAAACCAGTAAGGAAAGACAGAAAGTCGGACGGGGCCGACTATATAATGCCTAACAATGCGAAAATGGACACTGCGATAAGAATTTGGCAGTGTTCATACACGTTATAAGAAAACTCTCTCTGCCGAATTTCGTACTTCAAATATATATAATTTAAAAAAGATTTTCAAAACTTTGGTGAATTTTTCTAATTTAATTTTTAATTTTTCCTTTGTTTCAAATTATTTCTCCCAGTCAAAAATACCATTAGCAGCGTTACATTCTGTTTTAAGGGACTCATTTTAAATTTATGAGTATTTCATGTCAGCATTTTTTTCAATATTTCGAGTAAATTAATGTTATCAAAAATTTTACGATTTCAAATCAATTTTTATTAATAATTTCTAACAAATTATCATTAAATTGCTGAAAAACTTAACACAATTAAGGTTCGATATTTTCGGAATTCTTAAATTTAGACACATTTTTGTTTCGGAATTTAAAATCCCAAATAAAAGGTATTAGATTGGAAACAAGGATTTGTTTAGAACAACATCTACCCAAATATATAATTTTGTGTGTACCAAATATTATATATTCAGAGTGTACCATAAACATATTTATATATGTTTCAAGCCAAATATGTTTGGGACAGTATAATACATAAGCGTCTTTGTCTATTGCGACCCACAGTGAAATTTTCCTGCAAACATTTTCGTAGAATATTTTAATTCTTAAATATACTTTTTGAAGACTTTATTGATTTTTTCGAAAATAGGGCCATTTAGAGGGGAGCTAGAGGGTTAAGATAAAAAATGATTCTCATAAAATTCCACTACATAACTCTGACAATAAGAAATCTCTCCGACATTAATTTACAGCTTTGTTATACCCTCCACAATAGGATGAGGGGTATATTCATTTTGTCACTCCGTTTGTAACACCACTAAATATTGATCTGAGACCTCATATATACGAGTATATATATTATTAATCGTCGGAAAATTCTAAGACGATTTAGCCATGTACGTCTGTCCGTCTGCTACAATCTATAATACTTGAGTTAGTTGGCTGAAATTTGGTACATTTATTCTTATATCTGTAGGTATGTTGGGAGTGAAAATGGGCAATATCGGTCCTATTTTAGATGTAGCCCTCATATATGACATCTCCCCGATTTGACTTCTTAACGTCATAGAGACCACAAATGTCAACTGATTGGGCTGAAAGTTGGTAACTGGGGTTTATTTATACCCGGTCCTTTACACGGGCAACGGTAGTCATAACTCCATGTTTATATATAGCCCCCATACAAAGGTCCCTCTAGATTTGACTTCTTAACGCCACAAAAACCAATTTCAACGAATTGGGCTGAAATTTGTTATAATGTGTTTATTAGTACCCGTAGCCATTCACGTGCGATCCATGGTAGAGGATATATAAGATTCGGCATAGCCGAACTTAACCCTTTTACTTGTTTTCATTTAGTATAATGCTCCCTTCGACCAAAAATTGAAAACTTTGACCCATTGGTTTAGTAATGGCCGTTAAAAAAAAACTAGATTTTTTTCCAAAAAAAATGTGTCGACATTTTAACCCTTTTGGTAGAAATAAGAGAATTAAAAAAAACATGGTTTTATATCCTCACTATTGTGAAGGGATATTATTCGGCCGTTTCTTAACAACCGATTGCAACAAAACTTGACATGCTTGTCTTGACAAGAGGTACATATTAGAGAAGTTAAGTTTTTGGGTAATTGGATATACCAGGGCAATGCTACATGACCTCATATTTGGTCACCTCTGGTATACAAAATGTTTAAGCGCTTGTAACTTTCGTCTTTTTCTTTTGCCTGACTCATACAATTTTTTTACTATCATTTTTTACTATCACTTGTAGTCCTCAAAGTTTTCTTTAATTTAGCATATACTTCAAAATATATAGTCCAAATACTAAATTCACCTTGCAAGAAAATGGGAATTTGAATGAAAAATTTTTTACAAAAAATTAAATATTTTTTTCGTGTTTAGGACACAATATTACACCAGAATATTTTAGGCACATCCCTTTGACAAAACTTTGGTTTCATAGTGTAATAAGAAAACACTGCAAAAAAAACAGTTTTTGTACACAAAATATTTCTTATCAAGTGCTATTGGGTTTGTGACTACTATCATTGAAAGTTATAACAAAAAGAGCTCCCATTTGAAACCCAGAATAGCAAATTGTATTTACTATCTAAAATGTTATTACTATGAACAAATCTTCTTGTTACTCGAACGAAAAAATATATTCAAAATACTTAAAAAACTTTAAAATAAAAAAATGTTGGTTCTGAAAAAAAAACAGTTTTTACGTGTCGTACTCAGAAAAAAAAATATTTTGTCGCATAGTGTTATTTAAAGCTTCTGCACTCTTATGAGTGGATATTTAAGAACCAACGAACAATTTTGCAACAGGTCAAATTTTGAAAATTTGAGCGATATTCCGAAACTAAATATGTACTGCGCAAAAAAAATAGGAAATTCAAATGCATTTGGAACGGTCTTGATCTAAAAATACCATTTATTTCCCCTGGGTTTTTCCAATGTGTATTTTTGTTGTATTTAATTTGATGGTGGTTCCAAAAATAATCTGACGACAATTCTGAAATTATGTTTTTGTTTGAATCGGCATACATATACATACATACAGGTGTTTGTAGATATGTATGCATACATACATATTCATACGTATTAGAAAAAAATTCTGGGAAAATAAATATTATTTTTAGAACAAGATTTTTCCAAATGCTTTTGAATCTACCTATTTTTTTGCGGTATTAAATTTCAAAATATCGATCATTTCATGCCAGAGTGCAATAACGAAACATTTGCAAATTTTTGGGTGGTCCAATAAAAATTGTACTCATATTGAAATCTCCAAACTATTCCACGATGGGACATATGAATGCCCGGGGGAAGACAGCTATATTGAGTGTATTTTATTAAGTTATCTCATTGGACATTCTTTAATGTTTGTTTTTATAGAAAGAATTTAAATAAACTTATCAGATTTTGAGATTGCTCGACAAGAGTGCTTTGTATATGTATATGTTAAATATGTATATGTATGTCTAGCGCTGACACAAACGGTGCCTTCGTTCTTCAGCATCAATTAGTGCAAAATTGTTCGTCGGTTCTAAAACATCTACTCGTAAGAATGAAAATGCAGCAGATATTCGAACTGGCCTGCCTTGTCGGCTGTGTCCTTTTTGCTACTACAAAGGCCAATGACTACCATGTAAGAAGCAAATCACGTGTCTTTAATCGTGTTACGTAAACTCAGTGATTCGTTTTCTTTTTTTTGGTAAAATTTATTTGTTAAAAAAAATTATTTAAAATTAAATTCGTAAAAAAAGATTTAACGGTGAATAAAATAGAACGAAATTTGTGAACAAAAAAATATTGTGTAAAAAAAAATTAAATGAAGACAGAAAAAAAAAACTGTGAATATAAAACCACTAAGAAAAGTTCAGAGTCGGCCCGGGCCGACATTATGATACCCTACACCACTACTGCGATGCATAATTTCTAAACGAATAATACCTACCTATGTATAAATAAAGCTTACGTTTTCTCCTAGACCGAGGATGTTGTGTGATTTCTAGAGCATAAGCACTCATCCACATAAGATTTCAAAAATAGTTTTAATAAAAACCAGTAAGGAAAGACAGAAAGTCGGACGGGGCCAACTATATAATACCCTACACCTCCCTAACAATGCGAAAATGGACACTGCGATAAGAATTTGGCAGTGTTCATACACGTTATAAGAAAACTCTCTCTGCCGAATTTCGTACTGATCGGATATAAAACACGGGTTCTACAGCGCTTACATATCAAATCGGGTGCAACATATGGGTGGTTAAATTTTAAGGGCCGATGTTGATTTTGAATAAAACACAAATTATTTAGGAAATTATTGTCGTTTCTTTTTATTATGATAATACGGCTATGGTTCAATTATGTATGGAACAAAATATCGGCCAAATGGCCGCCGCGACTTCGACGGCACACCTCCACCCTATGGTCCAAATATTCGATGCTTCTGAGGCATAATTGAGGTTCTATGCCGTTAATGTGCCGAATTATCTCATCCTTTAGCTCTTGAATTGTTGCTGGCTTATTGACGTACACCTTTTCTTTCAAATAACCCCAAAGAAAGAAGTCCAACGTCGGCACGACGTGAGATAACATGGGTACGAGCATGCACTGGTGTTTTCACATCTCCTACAGACCCGGTTTGCTCAAATTTTTGCACGATTTTTCCGATTGTGCGCACATTAGGACGATTAAATTGGCCGAAAAAATCACGAAGTGCTCGATATGCATTTTGATTTGAACGCCCATTTTCACAATAAGCCTGAATAACTTTAACGCGTTGCTCGATTGTGATTCAAATTGATTAAGTCTAAAATTGAGAAATGTCAAAAAAACTTGACGTTTAGGTGAGGTTCACATTCAACATCGCCCCTTACAATTTAACCACCCTTTATATTGGGACTACATATGTTTAAATCTGAACCGAATTTTCCCGAATTTTTCAGTGTTCATACATGTAATAAGAAAGCTCTCTCTCTGTTGAATTTCGTACAAATCGGGTTAAACATATTTATTTTTTTATGACATGTTTATATTTGATTGACAAATTAAAAACTTACGGCCAATTCCACAATCTCCGGTTATCCTACAGTTAGAGCTAACCTACAGTAATAGCTGTCAAATTGTACGAAATTTTTATTTTTTAACTTTGAGTTAGTTCTAACGGGAGGTTAGTTCTAAAGGGGGTTAGTCTATTTACAAAGTTTCTCCATTCATCTCTATTATTTGCTAAATATCTTAGTTCATCAAATGACAATTTTGTTTCGGATCTGATGGTATTTCTCCAAGTAGTTGTTGGTCTGCCTCTGGATCGGCGACCTTGGGGATTCCATTGAAGAGCAGAGTGTGCGATTTCGGTGTCTTCTTTTCTTAGCGTGTGACAGAACCAGCCGTATTTTCGTCTTGTTATGTCATTTCGAACTCCTTGTGGGTGTGCTGTGGAGCAAAGTCCTTGGTTGGATATAGTACGAGGCCATCATATTTTCAATATGCTTCGGAGACATCTATTTATAAACATCTGCAGCTTGTTGATTATGTTACTCGTTGGTAGCCATGTTTCGGACGCATATAGTAGAATCAACTTTACACATGCATTGAATACAGGGTTTTCCAACAAGAGGTGTTATTTTGAATCACCTGGTATTTTGATAGCTGTCACTTTTGAAGCTTTTATTCTTTGACATTTGACAAATGGAAACTACGCCATTACTAAAAATGGAACGATACACGATTCAACAACGCATTGAAATTATTAAAATTCACTACAAAAATGGTGAAAATCTTGCAGTCACAGTTCGCAAAACTAAAGCATGTTTGGGACGTCGTGAAGCACCTTGTCGGACCGCAATACAGTGAAGAATAAAACCCGTGCACGTCGCTCAAGAACAACTGAGAATATTGCTGCTGTAGCCCAAAGTGTTGAAGAAACCCAAGGTTTGTCCATTCCACGTCGTTCTTTGGAAGTGGGCATTCCACAATCGGCATTACACAGTATCTTGCATAAAAACTTGGGTCTTAAGGATTATAAAGTTCAGTTAACATAGACATCAACCCTAGCTTCACAAACAAACATTTGGTCCTTCGAACCGCATAGAAAAGTGTGTTTTTGAAATAATTAAAAAACAAAAATTTTAAAGTGTAGTGTAATTACACAAAAAAGTGTTTAAAAAGAAAAATATTTATATATAAAACACCGTGAGCATTGAGCAAGATCGGTTAATATAAACAAAAAATCGGTTCGGCGCATTAAACCCAAATCAAAGTGACCCAAAACAAGCCAGCAACAACAGCAAAGTGCCTTGGAAACAAGACCCAGCAACAACACAACCCAACAACATCACGCTTGAACCCCTAGAAGGAAGGAGGAACCAGCGACCAACGCCAACAACACCAGGTACCCCAAATACATAAAAGGATCAAAGTGAGTACCCAAGAATTGTTAAAATAAGCGTGTGTATAGGGTGCCAAAAAAACAGTGCAACTCCGCCATATTGCTATATGAAGAAGATTTTGGGGCGTCTGACCCTATATATGACGCTTGCTTTTTTCCTTTTACATAAATACATAAGTGCAGTTAACTTGCACTAACATACATACATAGAAACCCGGTATACATATCGTCGGTGCGCCGACAAAAACTCCTATGTGTAATTTTTCGATTTTTTTTTATTGTCGAAATGGAATGCCATTGCGGTCATACGACTACCCACCAAAGCATTTTGGGCTATCTTCATCGGTTCCGGAGTTACCTAAAACTTCTATGTGTCTCTCTCTATACAAATGTTCCGACCAAAACTCCTATGTGTTGTAGGCACAGCGTGTCCCAGGGATAGAAGATTGCTTTTGATTCACGCCAAAAAATGGCTATTGAGGTTTTGTTCAGAATCATTCGCTCTATTTGACAACGAATAGATCAAAATTGGATCTGCAAGTTATCGCGAAAACAGTACTTTTGCTCAAAACAAACTTAATAACTTTAATTTGTAAAGAAAAAACGCGAAAATTTGGAACTGTTACACAATTTCCTTTAAATATGATCATTTGTAAGACGCTTTGTAACATCCGCGATATTTTCAATGTTTTTATGTTGCGAATTTTGTGTAATCCATAAAATCGTCTTACACAGCCAAATGTTTCCAAAACCATTATACCGAATTTATCGAGATTAATATATTTGCATTCTATTATCCCTGAGAAATAAATTAATATCAGCATTTCGGCGAAAAAATATCAATCGACAAAAAAAATTTTGTACAAAAAAATTATGTTCGGAATTTTTTTACTAAAGGGTCCGCCAAATAACTTTTTTTTTTAAAACATCGCGCAAAACATCGAGTGTAGCTTCGGCTGTGTGGCACGTAGTGCCGTCCTGTTGAAACCAAATGTTGCCAATATCCTCCTCTTCAATTTTTGTGAACAAAAATTCGTTCAACATGGCCCGATAACGATCGCCATTGACTGTAACGGCCACTCCTTGCTCATTTTCGATGAAAAATGGCCCAATCATGCCTCTGGACCAAAATGCGCACCAAACAGTGACTCGTTTTGGGTGTATCGGCTTTTCAATGTATGCGTGCGGGTTTTCTGTGCCCCAAATGCGACAATTTTGCTTGTTTACATACCCGCCAAGATCAAAATGAGCTTCATCTGAAAAGATGATTTTTTGGCTTCTTCTGTAAGTCGATCGCTCCCAGCGTTGTTCAACCATATTCGTTCAGCGGAAGGATAAAACTAATTATCTGTCAAATCAGACATGAGCTAAGTGTTACCATTCACGAAATAAGCACTAGTTGAAAAAAGAACGTTAGATGGCGGACCCTTTATATAATGCTATTATCTCGCGTATGGACAGTTCTAGGGAAAAGTGGTCAAAGGGAGTTTGGGAGATAAGCGAAAGGCCTACAACTCTTTCTTTAGCAAAAGAATGTATATTAATTTGGTAAGGACTTACAGTGTGTTAAAACTTTTGTATGCTTTTCCCTTTATATGAGGCATATTTTGATTTGACACATTGTAAATACCTACCAAATTATTGTAATTTTTATACCCTCAACCATAGGATGGGGGGTATATTAATTTTGTCACTCTGTTTGTAAAACCTCTATATATTGATCTGAGACCCCATAAAGTAAAGGGTCCGCCATCTAACGTTTTTTTTAACTAGTGCTTATTTCGTGAATGGTAACACTTAGCTCATGTCTGATTTGACAGATAATTAGTTTTATCCTTCCGCTGAACGAATATGATTGTGTATACGCTTGAACTTTGAAAAATACGCTTGAATGCGATCGACTTACAGAAGATGCCGATTTTGCCAAAAAAAATCATCTTTTCAGATGCAGCTCATTTTGATCTTGGCGGGTATGTAAACAAGCAAAATTGTCGCATTTGGAGCACAGAAAACTCGCACGCATACATTGAAAAGCCGATACACCTAAAACGAGTCACTGTCTGGTGCGGATTTTGGTCCAGAGGCATAATTGGGCCATTTTTCTTCGAAAGTGAGCAAGGAGTTGCCGTTACAGTCAATGGCGATCGTTGTCGTATTGGCAACATTTGGATTCAACAGGACGGCGCTACGTGCCACACAGCCGAAGCTACACTCGATGTTTTGCGCCCTCTTTTTGAAGATCGCATTATCAGCCGCAGAGCTGATGTCGTTTGGCCACCTCGAAGCTGCGATTTGACACCGTTGGACTATTATTTGTGGGGTGCCCTCAAAGATAAGTGTTACGCCGACAAGCCAGAGACAATTGACGCTTTAAAGGACAATATTCGTGAAGCCATTGGTGAAATACAGCTGCACACAATCGATAATGTGCTTAAAAATTGGAACGATCGTGTAGGCTACTGCATGGCCAGCCGAGGCAGCAACAAAATTATTTTCCATTATTAACCGGAAGGATTGTACTTTCAAATAAAAAAAGAAATTTGAGAAAGTATTCAGTAGTTTTTTTTATAGCATTTTCAAAAAAAGTTATTTGGCGGACCCTTTATATATATTCTTAATCGTCGTAAAATTCTGAGACGATTTAGCCATGTCCGTCTGTCCGTCCGTCTGTTGTAATCAAGCTACAATCTATAATACTTGAGCTAGGTGGCTGAAATTTGGTATACATATATACTTCTTATAGCTGCAGGTAACTTGGGATTGAAAATGGGCGATATCAGTCCATATTTAGATATAGCTTTCATATATAGAGAGGAGGGTATATATCATTTGCTACGAGCCAAAAGTGTAACACATCGAAGGAGTGATCTAAGACCCTAAGTATGTTCGGCGGATATTCGTTTTGGGTCATTTTAAGTCGAATGAGAAATAAATAAATAAATGTACTAATATTTTTTTGGGACTGAAGGTGAGGGGATTCATAAACCGACTGAACTTTCTTACTTGTTTTTGTGTTTTTCGGTGTTATTTTCTTTAGGTTTGAGTTATTTTATGAGGTCACATGCTATCCATGGTGGAGGGTATATAAGATTCGGCATGGCCGAACTTAACGCTTTAACTTGTTTTTGTTAAAGAAAGAGTTGTAGTCGTTTTTCATATCTCCTAAACTTTCTTTGACCACTTTTTCCTAGGACTGGCCGTTCGCGTAATAATAGCATTATATAGTAAAATAATTCTGAACTTAAACGTTTTTTGTTCGAAATTTATTCGTCGCGGGATGTTAATGGCGGAAATGCTGGTGCCAATCAATCCCTCAGAAATCATAGAATGTAAATATATTAATTTTATTAGATTCGCAATTATATTTTTGTAAAAATTTAGCTGAGCGGCTTTTTGACCTAAGAAAATATTTATTGGCGATTTTCGGACACGACCACCTGACTTTACCTAGACGCTTTAGGAAAATATTTGTTAAATAATTTTGTGATTTTCGGGAAAAATTAAAATTAACATTTTTAAAACTCTTTTGGCATTAGTATGTGTGGTTTGTGCTACAAACCATCACAATTGTAATTTCCAACCACTTTGAAGCGAAAATTTTATTTTATTTCAAAAAAGTACCTGTGTCGACACTTTCAACCCTACCCCTCGTACCCATTGAAACAACAACAGCAGTCTATGTACAACAATGCAATTTTTGGAAATTACACTTTATTACGAAAAATAAATTTGCTCGACAACAGTTATTAATTGGTAAGTTTTGGAACTTACACTTAAGTACGAAAATTAAATTTGCTCAGAAATGTATTAAGTGGTATTTTTTAGAAATTAAACTTTACTACGAAAAGTTAATTTTCTCGAAAAACTTATTAAGTGGTGATTTTTGAATATTACACTTTACTACGAAAAATAAATTTTGTCGCGGAATTTATTAGGTGATTTTTTTTGGAAATTTCACATTACTACGAAAAATAAATTTGCTCAGAAATTTATGACGTACTAGTTTTTGGAAATTACACTTAACTACGAAAAATAAATTTGCTCAAAATTTTATTAAGTGGTAATTTTTGGAAATAACACTTTACTACGAAAAATAAATTTGATCGAGGAATTTAGTAAGTGATTTTTTTGGAAAAACCCTTTCCTACCAAGTTTTTTTTTGTTATATTTTTGGAAAAATCACATTCCTACAAAATTTGTTTTTTGTAAAAAAAAAATTGATTGATATTTTGTGGTGGAAAAAGCTCTTTCCTACAAAATTTTTTTTTGCTCCTGGTGGCATCTATTTTAAGATTCTTCATAAACTCTAGCCCATCCTTCTTTAATAATTGTGCTGCTCCTGCTAAGTTGCTACCATTATCAGAGTAAATCTGGGCTGGGCATCCACGTGGCCCACTAAAACGCGATAAAGCTGCTAAAAATGACTGAGTCGAGAAGGTCACTTGTGGGTTCTAGGTGTATTGCTTTTGAAAAAAGCAAACGAAGACGCATACATAACCCTTTGTTATTAAGCAATATCTTCCTGTAAAATTCTTTATGTTGAAGGGTCCTGCAAAATCTACTCATGTGTTGGTAATACGTCGAGTCACCATAGTTCGCTGGGGCGGAAGTGAGGACATAATCTGGGTTTGAGTCTGGTGCTTATACAAAACACAAGTTCGATAGTTATGAATCACCTTCTTAACTAAGGGCTTCAATCTAAATATCCAGAATGCAGACCTGATTACACGAGTCATGAGTTGATTTCCGCCATGCATCGTAATTTTGTGAATAAATTCTACTAACAAAAGGGCTGATCTCGATTCATATGGGAAAAGAATTGGATGGCGTTCGTTATATGTAAGTGCTTCGAACTGAACAAGGCTGCCATTTGCTCTGATGAGTCCTTTTGGATCAATAAATGGATTGCGGGATAAACGACTGCTACTAGGTGAGAGTCTTTTCCTTTGGGTTAAAGCTAAATATTCCTCTGTGAAATAATGTTTTTGTGTTAAAACAATAAGACGATCTTTGATATCTTTGATTTTACCATGGGTGATTTCCGCTGAAGAAATTCTAAGTCGGGTCCGACTAACGCCGGTATTTCTCCAAAACCGAATCGCAAGTGCTAAGACTTTATATGCCCTAGGTTTAGGTTAGGGTGGCAGCCGTATTTTTTTTTTTACAAGCTCACATAGATTAGTTTAGGTCCCTAGTGTTACAACGGGCTGAAATGCCCCTCATCGAAACCAACCTGTTTAATATACAAATTTATCGATAGTACGAATATCGGTACTGGAAAGATCTGTTAGGCTGCCTAGAAAAGCCGACCCCAGTATGTCCAGTCGTCGTTTACTCAGAGTGCTCAATGCTTTCCACTACTTCCTCATCTCCACAGCTTCTGCAGAAGTCATTAGAGTCAATACCCAATCTTTTGGCGTGTTCGCCGATCAAACAGTGTTCCATCAGAACTGATACTGAGGTATACAATCTTTGCCTCTCTAGTGCAAGGAGATATTTTGATCTTCTCAGGTCATACCTTGGACAGATTTGTCTAGCTACCCTGCAGGTGCCGTTTTCTGACCATCTTTCGTTGGACTGCCTGATGGCCTCTTGCCTAAGCCAAAGCTTGCACGTGGATAGTGGCGCAACAATATATGCAAATTCTTCGAGAATTTGAAATGTCGTCCCTTTCCTAGCAAGTTCATCCGCTTTGCAGTTCCCCGGGATATACCTATGCCCAGGCGCCCATATGAGGTGTATATTAAACTGCTCAGCCATCTCGTTAAGAGATCTGCGGTAGTCGAGGGTTGTTTGTGAATTTAGGGATGTTGCCTCCAGAGAATTGATAGCAGCATGGCTGTCCGAGTAAATGACAACGCCAGAGATGGTTACTATGTTGCGACTCAGCCACTTGGCTATTTCCCATATTTCCATTATTTCTGCTTGATAGACACTGCAGGTATCTGGTAGTCTGTGAGCTATATCCAAACTAATCTCTGCACAGTGTACTCCGAAGCCAACGTTTTCATCAAGCTTCGAACCATCCGTATAGAAGTGGAGATGGTTTCTATTTCAGGGTATTCTGCCATCCCATTCATCCCGGGGTGGTATCATAGTGATGTAGTTCCTCTCAAAGGTGCGGACCGTTCATATCATAGCACTACACTTTGATATCCTCATGTGACCGTAGTTGTTGTACCTCCACATTGATAGGCAGTTTAATCTTATCGCCGCTCTGGCTGCAACTTCTCTCGCCACAATATTAATCGGCAGTATATGGAGTAGGGCTTGTAGAGACTCGGTCGCTGTAGTCCTTAAGGCTCCGCTCATGCTCAGGCAGGCTGCTCTCTGAACCTTTGTTAGTAGGTTGGCTATGGTTAGTTTGTCAGTTGCCGTCCACCATACCACAGTGCCGTATAGCAGTATATGACGAACTACTGCTATATATATCCAGTGGACGATTTTAGGAGAGAGGCCCACCGCGAACCTACAGCCGTTTTGCAGGAATATAAGACGACGTTGGCCTTCCTTACACGTTTCAATACGTTAAGTCTAAATAACAGTTTTCGATCTACACCATTTTCAATTGTAATTCGAAAAAAGTCAATTGAAATTCGAAGATTCCATTTGAAATTCGAAAAAGGTCAATTGAAATTCGAATATTCCATTTGAAATTCGAAAAAGGTCAATTGAAATTCGAAAAACATCACTTCGAATTTCAATTGACCTTTTTCGAATTTCAAATGGAATCTTCGAATTTCAATTGATCTTATTCGAAATTGAATAGATTTTTTTCGAATTACAGTTGAAAATGCTGTAGAATTATTCCTAAAATTTTTGCACATTCAGAAAAGACTAGATCTGTTCCATTTATCCGAGGTGGAGGGTCCACATGTGGGACATTATTCATCCTAGTAAAGAGAACCAATTCTGCCCAAACCGCTGCTTTGTTCCGAGCCACCTGTAGAATGTCTCGGAGGACGTTTTCGAATTTGCCACTTATTGCGATTGCCACGTCGTCCGCATATGCCACGACCTTGCAGCCACAAGTTTCTAGATCTAGCAGGATTTCATTCACAAATTAGTGGAGACAGTACTCCTCATTGTGGGGTCCCTCTGTTTACAAACCTTGTTAGAGTTGTGGACCCAAGACATGCTGTTATGCGTCTTCTGTTGAGCAGACTTTGAATTAGTCTAATCACACTAGAGTTAACTTTTAGATGTGACAGTGTCGCAATTACTGCATCCGAGTGAATGTTTTTAAAAGCCCCTTCTATGTAATGAAATGCCACCATGGTGAATTCCTTCATATGCAGGGACGATTCGGTAGTGCTCACAGGGCTGATTCTGTAGACTTAGCCTTGTTGAATAGCTTGTTGCAGGTCTTTTTCATAGCCGTTAGCTCAGAAGTGAATGATTAATGATTGATGTGGTGATATGCCCTACCAGATTATCCAGACCGGCTTGTGATTCGGTTCGTACTGAAGTTTGGAGTTGAGGACATTCTTGAAATTCTTCTCATACAGGTCCCACTTTGTCTTTCTCACATTTCTGTGGACGGCAGGTTCAGGCGCTTTTTCAGCGAGTTTGAACTCAATATAATGGTGATCTGAGAATGAGTGGTCGTCCAGTACATTCCACCCAATAATTTTGTCTGACAGCCGGTCAGTAGCAAACGTTACGTCTAGTACTTCTTGTCTGTCTTTAATTGTAAAGGTTGGTTTATTACCTATGTTACAAATACATAGGTTGGTAGTTAGAATAAAGTCAAGAATCGAATCACCACTATTGTTTATATCCGTACTATCACAGATAATGTGATGAGCGTTCGTGTCTGCGCCAATAATCAGCTCGACCTCGTCAAACGTTGCTTCTTCTACTACTTCCCTGAATAGAGCAGTCGGTACTACAGCTTCATAAGGCAAGTAAATGGAGACCACCCAATATATGCGATTACCGATCTCCAGACTAGCAGATGTTTAGCCAGGAGAAAGATACTTAGATCTTTCCTGGCCAAAATGAAGGTTCTTGGAGTGCCTTCACAGTTGGCCACAAGCAGTTTAAAGTATATGCCCTAGATAGAGAAGAGAATCTATTTAAGGGATCCTCAAATATGGCTGTCGAGAAAACTTTAACTGCTTTCGCTTCTAACCCTGTGTCGTTCCTAATTTCGTGTCTAGGCCATCGGTCTTTTGCATACATCAGCCATTGGGCTGAATCGACTTCCAATATTCATTTCTTACATTATCTAAAATTATATTTCCTACAAAGGCACTCCATGGTTGTTTTTCTGAGCCATGCTACCACGATCGTTGATTCGGTTCAAAAGCGAGTTGAAATATTTGCAATTTGTAAGTCAGGAACCACCGCTGTGGTTAATTTTGCTAAGAGAACGACTCCGCATAATTCTAATCTAGGCAGAGATATTTTTTATGGGTGCTACTCGAGGTTTCGCTGCCAAAAGAAACGTTTCGACTGTTTGATCTAAATGTTCTACTCTAACATAGAGAGTCGCGGCGTAAGCGCTTCCTGAAGCGTCACAAAAACCATGCATTTCAATTTTACTTGAGGGTTTGAATTTGATCCACCTAGCTGAATCTAACTGAATCTATTGAGGGACAACTTTTAATTCATTCGAGTTATGGGCTTCAACGCGTCGTCCCAATCTACTTTATCCAGCCAGACTTGTTGCATGATAAGTTTCGCTACAATGATTACTGGAGCCACATGGGTCGAAAAATTATTGAAGTCAATTGAAGCATAATCGCGAATAACGTTGTAAACGACAAAATTAAAATGGTCAAAAATTCGTAACAAACGTTTTAAAAGTTGCAGACTCTTTCAAAATGTTCTTGTTTTCACTCAATATAGACATAGCTGCATTTAAAATCTATTTTATAAAATTTTTTTTTTATAAATTTTATGTATTTAAATAATTACAAATTATTTTTGTTCACACGGCGTTGATGGCGCTTACAACGTTATTCGCGATTATGCTTCAATTGTTGAAAGGACCTCTCTTTTGGTGCATAATTCCCTTTGGTGATGTGAACGTAAAGTTATCAGCCGAAATGTTCCATCCGATACCTAGAGTCTTCGTTGAAGTTCCTTCCGAAATGTCCAACCAGTTGACCGGCAAGAGTGAGTCAGGTGGCAGATCGCTAAGTAGATTGGGGTCGTTTGAACTCCATTTCCTCAATTCAAAACCTGCTGAGTCCATGGCTGCTACTAATTCTTTCATAGACTTAATGGATTCTTCTACAGTGTGACCGCCAGCTAAAACGTCGTCGACATATACATTTTGTTTGATAATTTCTGAGCCTAAAGGGTACGTTTCTTTACTATCTTCTGCCAATTGAATAAGGGTCCTAAGAGCGAGAAATTGGGCGCAATTAATTCCGAAAGTGCCTGTTGAAAGTTCAAAGTCTTCAACTGGGTCATTTGCTGATTTTCTAAAAAGAATTCTTTGAAATGGGGCCTGACTTGGGTCGATTTTTATTTGATGATATATTTTGGTAACGTCCGCGTTGAATACGTACCTAAAAAACCTCCATTTTAAAATCTGCAGCACTAAGTCCTGTTGAAAGATAGGCCCTGGATGTAAAATGTCAATTAAGACTTTTCTTGTTTGACGTGGAACTTGACGCATTGAAAACTCCCCTTAGTTTAGTGGTAACCCTATCTGGTTTAATAACTGCATGATGTGGCAAATAGTAGTGAGGGGTCTTTTTGATTTCCAGGGGTCCCAGTTTCCGCATGTGTCCAAGTTCCAAATATTCCATTATCGCCGCGTGGTATTGAGATTTGATTTCGGGTGTTTTTTGCAACTTTCTTTCCATTCGATAGAATTGTAATATTTCGAGATGCTCCAAGTTCAGCACAAGATTTGAACGGCATCGTGATAATATATCGTCCATCTTCATTACTTCGCGTTGTATTTTTGAAATTTGTTTCGCAAAATGTGTCTTCTGCTGACCTCAAAACTTTTTTTGTGGTCTCCTCCACCTCCCAAAAACGTGTGAGAATTTTCTCGATCGAAACTGTATTGTAAAGTGTAATTTTCCTATCATTTGTGTTTGATTTGTCAAGGGGTCCGGCCACTATCCAGCCAAAAACTGTGCTTTGCGCTAGGTAAGATCCTATAGACTTCATGGGAGCTCCTACTGTGTAAATTAAGGGTCCTATGTCTAAACCTATCAGAAGATCTATGGGTCGGCTTTCGTAAAAACGAGGATCTGCTAACTCGAGTTGAGTTGTTTCTCTATGTTGATTTTTATCTAGGGTGCGCGACGGCAAATTAGAAGGAAGGGACTTCAAAACGGGTGCCCAAACTTATAATTCAAAACAAGGGTTTGTACGAGAACAAAGGTTAAAAAGACATGCTTTTGTTGAAGTTTCTGAAACGGTTTTACTTAAACCGGTAACATGAACAAGATTCTTCCTAGTTGGAAGCTTTAATTGGTTTGTAATCTTCTCCGAAATAAATGTTGATTGAGATCCAGGGTCGATAATCGCTCGAGCGTCATATCTCTGGCCTCTAGATTCAATTTGAACAATCGCTGTGAAGAGTAGTGTTTCTTTCGATTGCTGCTGACCAAGTTGTGAATTTTCCTTGAGAGTTAGAGCCTTTATACTAGGAGTTTGAAAACCAGGTGTGGACTGTAAACTAGGAGTTGATTGTACTAGGTTTGTTAGAGCTGCCGCACTGGTACTAGGTCGGACGTCATCTCTAACCGGTTGTGGATTTGTAGGTCGGGTCTCGGTACCCTTGTGTAATAAAGTGTGATGTCTTTGACTACATTCCCTACACGTGAAGTGATGCAGTTTTAACAACGATTGTGAAGTTTTACTAAGTGAATGCGATCATTCACGTTTTTCTCAAGGACTGGACAATTTCGTAACAAATGGTTTGCCTTGCAAATTTGGCAACTCGGTCCATTTGTACGACTACTAGGTTGCGTAGATGTGTTAAATCGTTTGCTGTTGTTGAATATTTTGTGCGAACTTTGAGTCTATTGCGCAACGTTTGTTGGAAATGATGAAATGAAAATAGGGTTATTTTCCTTTCTACTATAATCGGGTCTAGGCGGATTATTTTTGGAGAAATGGGGCTTAATCTTTCCTACAGATTCTAAAGTTTTGAACTTGTGCGTTAAAAATTCGTTTAAATCTTTCCAAGACGGTAGTATGGAACAATCTTCCAAACCGTTTTCAAATTCTTCTAAGAAGTTTCTCGGCAGTTTCGTAGACGTAAGGTAAACTAAAATTTTTTTTACATCTACCTTGAGTGTCTCTAGTGTCTGAACGCAACCGTCAATCGTGCGTTGACGTTTTTGGATGGAAGATCCTGAATCTGCCGAAACTGGTGGTCAAATAAGTAGAGTCTTTAGCTGTTCATTAACTTCGTTTATTCGTTTATACGCTGAATCAAAACCTTCATTTGTTAATGGAACTTTACTCATAATTTCCCGGTTTTCTGTTTCAGATGGAAAAGTTTTTCTACTTTACTAATGGCGAATTCTTTTCTGCAAAAAAGTGCAACATTTTCATTGCCCTTTTTCCAAAAACGGCACTTTTGTGATACTTTTTTGAAATTTGGTAATTAAGTTACTCGAATTTAGCACAACTAAAATTTCAAAAAAGCGATATAATAGGGCAGTTTTCGGAAAAAGGGCAATGCAAGTGTTGCACTTTTTTGCAGAAAAGAATTCGCCATAAGTCTAGAATTATTCTTGTACAAGGCGGAAAACAAATCCCGAAAAGTAGGCCACACACTGTATCCTCCATGAAATGTGTCGGTATCGCATGGTGGTAAACGTAACGATAGATGGTTGTTTGGCTCCACAGTTTCCTTTTTTCGGGTCTCCGATTCTCGTTCGAACTTTTCCTACGGCCTTTCGTCGGTTAGTGCTAAAATTTCTCCATTTACTGCGCTTAAACATCGTTTGTATGTCTCTTTATATTGGGTCCTCAACTTTGATTTATCGATTGGGGTCTCATCTTTTTTGGGAACACGATCTCTACAATCTAAATAGGCCCTTTTCACCTGATCCCAAACAGAGTTCAATTCTACTCGCGTCACTTCTAATGAGTGAATATTATCATCGGTGCTAGTAGCAGAGTAACCACTCTCAAAGTCTATCAGGTCATTTACGCAATTTACAAATTTATCACGAAAAACTTTATCCATATTTCCTCCTTCTTAAATATTTTCTTTGTCAAATTTTAAAGTGGCTAAAATTTCAAGAATCTTTTAAAGTTGAGATTTTCTTTTAACAATTTCTGTGAGAATTTACTTTGCCAAAATATGGAAAACAATTTCAGAAAAACGCTAAATATTTTATAAATGGGGCACGATTAGGCCAATCTTTTACAGCCCGATTTTGTTTTTTCACAAATAGATATAAATAAGCCAGTTTTTGTTTGTAAACTTGTGTCGTTTCTACGAAAATTAAGAAATTTTAGCGAAATAATTTTTGATTCTGTGCAAATTTATTTTTCGTAGTAAAGTGTAATTTCCAAAAATTGCCACTTAATAAATTTTTGAGCAAATTGTTTTTTCGTAGTAAAGTGTGGTTTCCAAAAATTACCACTTAATAAATTTTTGAGCACATTTATTTTTCGTAATAAAGTGTAATTTCCAAAAATTACCACTTAATCAATTTTTCGAGCAAATTTATTTTTCGTAGTAAAGTGTAATTTCCAAAAATTGACACTTAATACATTTTTTGAGCAAATTGTTTTTCGTAGTAAAGTGTAATTTCCAAAAATTAACACTTAATACATTTTTGAGCAAATTTATTTTTCCTAGTAATGTGTAATTTCCAAAAATTACCACTTAATACATTTTTCGAGCAAATTTATGTTTCGTAATAAAGTGTAATTTTCAAAAATAAAAGTAAATTTCAATAAATGTAAATTATTGTGTTAGCTCTGTTTAGCTTTTTCCGAAATGTCTCTCCAAAACCACCAACCATGAAACCATATGTTTTTTCAATTCTTTCTTTACGACTGAAATTATGTTTTCCTATTTCTCCTTTTATTCTTGTGTTTTCTTTTCCGTTCTCACAAAAAAACTCCCGTGGTACATTAACCTTTTGGTTCGCAAATCAAAAACGAAAAATTAACACCGAGAAACCAATGAGAAGAAAATCCGCTACTTATTGTCTCGTATGTATTGGTGTACATAGACTGATGTTATTGTTGTTTTAATGGGTACGAGGGGTCGGGTTGAAAGTGTCGACACAGGCACTCAATGTGCTTAAGAATTACAATTGTGATAGTTTATAGCAAAGAGATTCAATATAAGAAGAGATACCATTTCATTCACCTCAACGAAAGGTGAATTCCGACTCGTGAGCAAAGATGAGTTCATGAAAAAATTTATTGAAAAATCGTGTATTTTGTGTGCTTTTCTTTCACTTTTTCACATGCACGTCAATAAACACACAAAATAAAATTATTTTACGTTAGTTGAAACAAAGAAAACGGAGAACATATCTTTTTTTAATCAATTTAAAATTCCTTTATGTCCACCACTTCAATAGAAAAACTCAACTCTGCACATGAATTTTCGCCGTGGTTACTCTTTATATACAATCTCTTTGGTTTATAGCACAAACCACACATACTAATGCCGAAAGAAATTTAAAAATCGTAAATTTCTTGACGTTTTTCAAAATGGCTTTTCTATTGAATCTAAGGCAATACGAGGGTCGTTCAACAAGTTTGAACACATATTTTCGAAAGTAAAAAACGTTTTTTTCCAATTTATTAATTTGGGATGATTTGCGCTCTCCAACGCACAAAATTAATATTCCGTAGTCGAAAAAAAATTTGTTTCCAAAAAAAAAAATTCAAAAAATTGATTTTTTTTCCTCAAAAATCACGAAAATAGTTAAAAAATATTTTTTTAAAGCGTCTAAGTAAAGTCAGGTGGTCGTTTCCGAAAATCGCCAAAAAAATATTTTCTTTGGTTAGAACGCGTTAGGTTAAGCAATGTTGGTATGGTATGTATAGCGAAGTGCTATGTATTTAAGCGAAAGTTAACTGCACTTGTGTATATCGGTTTGCTATGTAAGAGCAAATAAACTGCACTTATGTATTTATTTTGTATTTTTTAAAAAGCAAGCGTCGTATATAGGGTCAGACGCGCCAAAATCTCCTTCATATAGCAATATGGCGGAGTTGCAAAAAAATGGTTTTTGGCACCCTATAACACGCTTCTTTTAACAAATCTTGGGTACTAACATTGATCCGTTAGGTTACCTTTGTGCGTGTGTTTGTGGTTGGCGATGTCGCTGGTTCTTCCTTCCTTCTAGGTTTCCAAAGGGCTTATTTCTGAGTTGTGTTGTTGCTGGGTCTGACTCCTCGTTTCTAAGGCTCTTTGCTGGGTCTTCTGTTGTTATTGGGGCACTTTTTTGTTGGGTCACTTTCTTGTGGTTGTGTTTTCAATTTTAAGTTTTCGCGTACCGTACCGAAATTTGTTTTATATAAATTATTTTGATTTCACCGGTCAAATTAAATTTTCATTACAAAATATTTTACACAGAACACTTGATTCTGTTTTTTAATTATTTAAAAAAACTCACTTTTTTATCCGGTTCGCATAGGACCAAATGCCTAAGAGCAAAACTTAACTTTTGCCTTTCCAAATGAGAAATCCAAAGTTTTTCAATTTAAAATTCACAATCTTTATTTAAATTCATTGGTTTTTATACCCTCACTTTAGTGTGACAAGGGTATATATCATTTGCTACGAAAAAAAGTGTAACACATCGAAGGAGTGATCTAAGACCCTAAGTATGTTCGGCGGATATTCGTTTTGGGTCATTTTAAGACGAATGAGCAATGTCCGTCCGTCTGTCTGTCTGTCTGTCTGTCTATCTGTCTGTCTGTCTGTCTGTCTGTCTGTCTGTCTGTGTGTCTGCTGGCTGGTGCGCACGATAACTCTCGAAAGGAGTAACCGATTGACTTCAAATTTGGTACGTGGTAATATTTTTTTCTATCTCCGGCTAAGTTCGAAGATGGGCCATATTGGTCCACTCCTTCTAGTACCTCCCCCACAAAGTGTTAAAATGTTGTGAAATATTGAATCTTTAATAACTGCTATACTACTTATTAGAATCTTCTGAAATTCCACACATAGCATTAGTTTATTAGTCGCTATCAACTCGAGAAAAATGGGCCATGTTGCTACGCCCCTTTTGGTACCTCCCACACAAATGCACCATTTTGCACCAAAAGTTAACAGCTAATAACATTAATAACAGTGTATAAAAAAACTTGAAATTTTGTACAGTATTATACTTTTATATTGACTGTAGGCAAGGGAAAAATTGGCGTTGTTGCCACCCCCTTTTTGGTACCTCCCACACAAAGGTACCTTTTTGCACCAAAAGTTAACAGCTTATAACATTAAAACCAGTGTATGAAAATACTTGAAATTTTGTACAGTGTAATGTTTTTATAGTGTCTATAGCCCTGTGAAAAATGGGCGTTATCGCCACGCCCCTTTTTGTACCTCCCACACAAAATGCCCAAATCATACCACAATTTAATATCTCATAACGTTTATACCAGGGCACATAAATGCTTATAAGTCGGCACAGTGCAATGAATTTAAAGTATCTAATGTTCAGCGAAAAAAAGGTGTATTTGATAAACCCCTTCTGGTACCTCCCACACAAATTGACAGAATAATATTCAATATTACATTACTCACAAAGTGAGGGTATACCTTAGTCGGTTTACCCGACTGAAACTTTTTTACTTGTTGAGTAGGTAAATGAGTACATATCGTCATCAGAAACAAAAAAGGGCGTAACAACAAGAAAAATTGAAACTCAGCTTTTGATGGATTTCGATACCCTGCATCAAAATACACATCCTGACAAATTTTTAGCGGCGTAACAATAAAAATGGCGAATTTATTAACGAAATTCTCATGGGCCTAACAACACATTACTTCTTTTTTCATAGTTAAAAAATCCTATTTCACGCAATTTTCACAAACAAGTTATAAATCATGTTTGTGTGATTTTATATATGCATCATTATGTTTAGATATTATCCTGAAAACCATGTTTTTCTAACGGCAACACTTTTCATTTTATTAAGTTTTAGGCTTCTCCTGTAAAATTTTCAAACATGATGATAGGCCCTTTTTCGTTTCTGATGACGATATGTATGTGTGTGAAAATGTGGATTTTTGTTTATTTTGTTTAATTTCAATTTGTGCTGTTCTTAATGTTAACGATTTGTTCTTATTGTAATTCACAATGTTTATTATTTCTTCTGTTTTTACTTAGTTAATTGTTCAATGTTGGGTCGTTTGAGTTCACTGTGATGTCTTCTATGTACATATTTTTATTTTAATATATAAAAATGTAACACTTACAATTGATTTACTTATTTAAACTGGGCCAAAATATAATCACGGGGGAGAGGCGCACGAGTTTATTTCGAGGATCGGTAAAAGACTGATTACTTGTGACTGCCATTAGGGTTGCCAGACGCCGTATTCGAAAAGTCGGGATAACCGAGACTTAAAAGCGGGATTTGTCGGGACAAATAAAAAGATAATATTTTATTGATTTTAGCATTTAAAAAAAAAACTCATTACAGTTTCAATAAAAGTCTAACATAAGAATATTCAAAATACTTTATATACACTATAGGTCAATATTACGTTTGCCACAAATACTTTCGTTGTGTTATTCTTCACGAAATTAGTATATTGTCCCAAACATATTCGACTTGAAACATATATACGTTTATGGTACACTCTAAACATATAATATTTGGTACACACAAAAATTGTGTATTTGGGAAGATGTTATTCTAAACAAATATTTGTTTGCATTCATAAAATAAATAAATTGTCTTAAATTTTTACGTAATTCAAAGTTAAATTTTTAGAAATGTTTAATATTCGTAAAAATAATAATTGAAATCGTTAAATCTTAGATCAATATAAAGTACTTAGAGGATTGACAACTAATGATGGCTTGGAATGCTCAGAAATTAAAAAAAATTAAAACTGAAATTCGAAAAAGGCAGGAAAAGTTTTGGAAATATTTTTTAAATAAAATATATTTGCAAAAATTCCTAAATAATAATTTTATTTGTACTTAAACACATATTTTATTTGAGAAATTTAGTTTGCAAATTGTTGAAAAATAATAATATATGCGTTCCAAATATATTATATTGATTTTCAAATAAAATTTCTTTGCAAAGAAATATACGTAAAATATTTAAAAATTGGTGTTCCAAATATATTTGTTTCGATTGAAACACATCAAAAAAGGCGATTTTGCCCCGTGTAGCTTCTATAGGGCTAAAGGGCCAATTCGGACGAAACATATATATGGAATATAAATCTAAATCTGAACCGATTTTCGTCAAATTGAGCAAAGTTGTTCTATGGATAAAAAACTCTACCATGCTAAATTACAAAACAATTGCATGTAAAATACAGCTTTTATAACTAATGAGCTATGTATAACTATATCTGATTCTTAGTCGATCGGTATACTTTAAGGTGGTTCTAGCTATGTCTGACAAACATCTGCCATGAAACAAGGGTATAAATATCCGTGGCAATTCTTTACAAATAGCTCGAAGATTGCAGTAGTCGATGTACATCATTTCATAGGACACTGCATGTAAAATTTGTATAACTTTTGAAATTTCTACCAAATTCGCCCACATTAATTGCTATTCTTTTAAAGGGTTTTTCAAAAGGGACGCTACAAAAGTAGACCGACAGGGACAGCAAACGACGCCATAATTTTTGCCGCTCTTTTGACATTTATCTTCAGTAAGGTTTGCCATTTCACGATGGAAAGATAAACGAGCCAACAACGAGTCGAAATTATTAAAATTTACTACCGAAATTCGGAGTCAGTGGCCTCAACGTTAAGAGCGCGAAAAATCGAAAACTCATCTTCAGCGATGAGGCTCATTTCTGGCTGAATGGCTTCGTCAATAAACAAAATATGCGTTATTGGTCAGACAGCAATCCACACGTACTCCATGAGTCATCATTGCATCCCGAAAAAATTACGGTTTGGTGCGGTTTATGGGCCGGCGGCGTCATTGGGCCGTACTTCTTCCGTGATGATCAAGACCGGCACGTTACTGTAAATGGGAATCGCTACCGTTCAATGATAACCGAATATTTTTGGCCCAATTGGATGATATGGACTTGGAGGACATGTGGTTCCAACAGGACGGCGCCACAAGCCACACAGCGAATGCCACAATCAATTTATTGGAAACCAAGTTGGAGAACGTGTTATCTCACGAAATGGTCCATTCGATTGGCCGCCTCGGTCGTGCGATTTGACGCCGTTAGACTATTTCCTGTGGGGCTACGTCATGTCTATGGTCTATGCCAACAAGCCAGCGAGATTGATGAACTTCGTACGAATATCGAACGTGAAATTGCAGCAGTATCGGCCGATTTATGTTTGAAAACCGTCGAAAATTGGGTTCAGCGTCTGGACTTCTGCACGCGTGCCCGTGGAGGCCATTCAAAAGAAATCGAGTTCCATACATAATGGCATCTAACGTACTTTCACAAGAATAAAGAATTTCATTGATATCCAAAACCGTTTTTGTTTTTTAAAAAACTTTTGTAGCGCTTCGTTCAAAATTTACATTTCTTGAAAAATGAAAGATTAGTGACGGAAAAATTACAAAAGTACATAACAAGTACATATGATAATAGCATTTTCTTTATTATTTTTTTTTACTGCGCTTTTATTTTCCATAGTGTAGAGAGTAAAGGGAAAAAAGTCGGGATTTCCCCCCTAAATTACTTCAATAATCGGGACTCTGTAAATACGCGAAAAGTCGGGAAAATCCCGACGAATCCCGACCGTCTGGCAACCCTAACTGCCATCCATCTCTTCTATGCTCACCTAACGACTTTCGTTAACCTACAGTTGACAAGCGACAAGTAAACAAACAAATAAACAAAAGGGAAATTAGAATAGTGAGCAGTGTTGCCACTGCGAAAATTTTTTTTCGACCAACATTTTCTCTAAAACCGACCAAAATCCGTTGGTCCGGATTTACACTGGATGAATGTTCAGCAGATTACCGGCGTTTTGTAGGAGAGAGAGGCAGTCGGCAAGAGGGGGGAAAAAACTCTCCCTGAACGTTTTGAGTTATTCGTGCAAGTTCAAAAGAGAATTTGATGATAAGCTGCTGAAAAAACTTGCCTAGTGTAAATTCGGACTTGTAGCCGACCAAATTTATAAAATTAAAGTAGTTGGTATCTTGTAAAGTTTCGTGACATTTTCAGATTTTTATGTATCTTGGAATGTTTGGAAAAGTTAATTAACATAAAAATATGCTAGTTATAATCGAACAAGTAAAATGTGGCCCATCTGAAACGTATATACCCAACGACATGGATCGCATTCAGTGTTATATACATATATATACTAGGGTGATGACTTTTATACAACCTCGTTTCCCTGTATCATATTTAGATGCGTTTTTATTTAAGATTAGATAAAATCTTACATATAAGATGATTCGATAAAAAATGTGGTTTCTGTAAAAAAATCTGAAAAAATGAGAATCATAAAAAAGTCGGCAACGTGTTTTCCAAAGAGATACATTCGATTCAAAATGAGATACCTTCACTTAATTGTAAATAAAAACGAAAGATGTTCAACGATTTCTATGATCAATGTCTCATTTTGTTCATAGGTTATGTGACTTTTCGTGAAAGTCATAAGAATTGACACTTTTTTCCGTTTTGGATTTATATGATTTTAAAAAAAAAAGAAAAAATTTAAATTTTTGTGCGTGACCGTTTTCAATATTTTAATGGAATAAACGTTATTTAGTCATTCCTTCGTGCAGCAGGAAATAATTTTTGAGAAAAAAAATCAAAAGGTCATCACCCTAATATATACTCATTTAATAAAATCGTCGTTTTTCGATATTTTTTGTATTTTAAGCCTAATTATCTTCGCCAAATCCCCAAGCTTCAATATAGTATTTTTCGTCACCCTTTCGTCCCAAAAAATCAATTTATAAATAGGAAAAAATTTCTGTATTTAAATGTTCAGTCAATTTATAAAAAATAAATTTCAATTGTGGTTACGCAACATTATTTTGACAACAATAAATGCTGTCAACACCAACACTTCAATTACATAAACCCAAGAACATTGCTCTGTTATATTCCACTAATATTGAAAAAAGTAAAATACGAACATATTCCCGACTTCGGATGGGCCATACTAACACGTCAACACTTGTCAATTGCTTTGGTTCCTTATTAATCTAATATTTACTATACGCTTACGGCAAATAAATAAGATTCCGCACTTATGGTGAGATTTATCTACCAAAATTTCGGTTTAAATTTGATCTACGAATACAGCACAGGAATGAAAGCAACAATTCTTTTCCCAGGGCCGATATTTTAGACAACTATAAACAACATTTGTCGAAACTGAAATAAATATTTTCAAACTAAGTTTTATTACAATATAATCGTCTATAATTTCAATCGATACAGCTTCCAGCGATCGACAACAATTTGGGATTCACAATCGACATTTGAGAGTATTCCAAACGGTGAATGGGTTTAACTTTCAGTAATTTACTTTGATATTAAACTTAAAATTATTCTGTGTTACAATACAAATAAAATATTCTACAATAAAACCGACCAAAATGGAATTGGTCCAACCATCCGACCAAATATAAATATTTCAAATCTATCCGACCAAATTTGGTCGGAAATGACCAAAACGGCAACGCTGATAGTGAGTGCATGTAATGAGTGCTTTAGAGCAGAGATCGGCAAAACAGCGCTCATGGGCGGTTCTCTCCTCTCACACATTGAATGACTATAAACTAATTCATTCAGTTTACATTTATGGTAAAGAAATGCTTTTGTGTGGTTGTATGAGTGTGCCGATCCCCGCTTCAGGGTTGCCAGAACTGGGGTTTTGACCCCAATTGTGGGGTTTTGCCATTGCAAATTGGGACAAAAAAAATAATTTGGGGTTAGGGGTTTTTTTAGGGGTTTTTATACTTTTTTATTGGGGTTTCTTGGGGTTATTTGAAAATATGCAAAGATTTTTTAAAGCTTACATTTTTAAATAAAAGCTTAAGAAATTCCGACACATGATTTTCGACTGTAGACCATCTGAGTGAGTTACTGAAAAGTGTAACATTAGTAGCGAATCCATTTGAAACTTAAAGTTACATAGAACGAAATGCACAGCAATTTTAAAAAATGTTGTTGCACCATCACTCGCTCTTGAACTTGTTAGCGATATTGGGGAATCCAAATATTCCCTAATTGCGGATGACTGACATTTCACGAATGAAATGGATGTGCTTAATGGCGAATTCTTTTCTGCAAAAAAGTGCAACATGTTCATTGCCCTTTTTCCGAAAACGGCACTTTTGTGATACTTTTTTGAAATTTGGTAATTAAGTTACTCGAATTTAGCACAACTAAAATTTCAAAAAAGCGATATAATAGTGCTGTTTTCGGAAAAAGGGCAATGCAAGTGTTGCACTTTTTTGCAGAAAAGAATTCGCCATAAGTGTTCGGTACTTTACCAGCTCAAAAGGAAAGATTATTATTGATTTTCTAGGAATATTCCTAGTTGAAGAAGCAACTGCAGACAAATTATATGAAGGATTTACGAACTACTTAGACAATTTTGGTTTAAAACTATCAAACCTGGTATCGATTGGAACGGATGGTGCAAACAATTTGTGTGGAATGCAGAAAGATATTGAAGAAAGATATTCCAGATCTTCTGCTCATAAAATGTACTTGTCACTCACTACATTTGTGCTGTTCGAAAGCGTCTGAGAAAATACCAGAGGGTGCAGAATATGTCGTACAAGAACTGTATAACTATTTCAGCCTAAGTTCGCTGCGAAATGTAATATACAAACGAGCTTTTGATTTGATAAATACAGGCGTGGATAGCATTAAATATCGAAGACCAGTACAATTGTCATGTACAAGATGGCTGGCGTATGGAGCTGCTGTTAAGCGTGTTCTTGAGCAATGGATTGAGCTGAAAGTGCTTTCCTTCCTTTAAGTGCTGTTGATCGGATTTCGAAAAAGAATTAAAGGATTGCAATTTTGAAGTGATGTTGTCGTAAAACTTAAGGAAATATGCTTGGATTATTTAAAGTCTTTAATAAAGGAAATGATAAAACGCTTTCCTGAAAATATGAAAATTTTTAAGCAGTTTAAAAACTTTTCTGTCATGAGATGTACGAATTCCGTGTCACAAGCCAAATTTTGTGTAATCAAAGATGTTCTGCAAAATTTTATGGATAAAAAAATTCCAATGAATGTTTATGAAACTCAATGGGCTAAGCTTCCTTTTACCAACTGGAATCAGTATTTTGAAAATGGAACACCAAAAAATGTTCACTATAAAGAACTTGGAGAAGCTGTTCTTAGCATGCTTACAATTCCAACGAGTAATGCGTGTGTAGAAAGAGTATTTTCAATAATGAGCATTACCAAATCGAAGCTGCGCAATAAAATGCAATACGAACTTTTGGAGCCATTATTAAGAATAAAAATACATTTTAGTGTTAATAATATGTGTTGCCAGTCTTTTAAACCTTCAAATGATATGTTGAAAAGATTCAATTCGAAAACTATGTACAATATAAACGAGACTGAAGATACTGATCGTGAAGCTGAAGTATATCAACTTATAAATGACTAAACTTTATTACTATAGTACTATGTACAATTCCTTTAAATGATCTCTATAAATACTCAATGTCTTTTTTATACGTTATGATTTAAAAAAAAAATTTATGTTATGTTTGAATTGTTTGAAATAAAAATCTTTCATTTGGGGTTATGTTGGGGATTTTATTTGGCTGGTTTGGGGATATCAAACATTTTTTTCTGGCAAGTCTGCCCCGCTTTAGAGTGATGAGTGCATAGGTTATGTATGTATGGGATATAAATGCATTCGCATTTACTCACCTACATACATAATGCCGCGCAGCAGTTGTGTCACCTTTGAACAGGTATCGAACGAAAGGAGGAGAAAGACCCACCACCAAATAATGAGGGAGTCCCACCAGATAGGATAGACGACTCCCAAAGGAAACTTTTACTGGAAAGGCAATGATTGAGGTCATCCAGATAAACCTCCACCGGAACCAAACGGCATCCAACGCTCTGATTGACATAATAAATAAAGGCAGGGTTAATATTGCTTTGGTCCAGGAACCACGGACAATTAACAACAAGGTTACTGGATTAAACAAGGTGAATTACAACCTTTCCAATGCTAAAACAGGTACTCGTCCAAGGACTTGTATTTTGTGCCATAAAAATTTATGTTTTATTTTCCCTGTAGAGTTGTCAACATCGGACGCAACCGTGCTGAGGCAAGGTTTGAAATGTGTACCTCGCGTCAATTCGATGACATTGCCACCTACGTCGGAATTACAACGTCTTGTAAGGGAATCCAAAAATATATACCAGTAAAGAGTTACTAGCTAGTTGTGATGCCAACTCACACCATATCGCTCGTACTCGTAAAAGGGGACAAGCTCTTATAGAATTTTTGAATACTAACGATCTCCTAACTCTCAACATAGGGAACAAGGCGACCTGTGTTAAAAAAATGAGGGAAGAAGTATTAGATATAACGATATGCTAAGAAAACCTCATTGATGAGATCCATGAGTGAAGGGATTCAGATGAACACTCTTATTCGCACCACGGTTATATAAGGTTCAAAATTGCACAGCCATCGCCTGACCCAATATGTTTCCGTAATAGGGCGAAAACCAACGGACTAAATTCGTGCCATAAAAATTTATGTTTTATTTTCCCTGTAGAGTTGTCAACATCGGACGCAACCGTGCTGAGGCAAGGTTTGAAATGTGTACCTCGCGTCAATTCGATGACATTGCCACCTACGTCGGAATTACAACGTCTTGTAAGGGAATCCAAAAATATATACCAGTAAAGAGTTACTAGCTAGTTGTGATGCCAACTCACACCATATCGCTCGTACTCGTAAAAGGGGACAAGCTCTTATAGAATTTTTGAATACTAACGATCTCCTAACTCTCAACATAGGGAACAAGGCGACCTGTGTTAAAAAAATGAGGGAAGAAGTATTAGATATAACGATATGCTAAGAAAACCTCATTGATGAGATCCATGAGTGAAGGGATTCAGATGAACACTCTTATTCGCACCACGGTTATATAAGGTTCAAAATTGCACAGCCATCGCCTGACCCAATATGTTTCCGTAATAGGGCGAAAACCAACGGACTAAATTCGGCAATCTACTCGTACTTAGAAATCGATTGGGCCAGCCTACACTCAATTATCTAAGTACAGAAGACATTGATATCAATGTGAGGAGGATTACGAAGGCTCTTGTTAAATCATTCGAAGATACTCACCCACTTCGAGGAAGGAAATCTGCCTATGAGAAACCCTGGATGACAGGATAAATTCGCAAGCATGTCAACAGACTTTACAACAGAGCTCGACGTAAAAACAATCAGTATTTTGGGACGACTACCACAGAAGACTCAAAGAATACAATAAAATAATTAGATCTGCGAAACACAACTCCTGGAGCATGTTTAAAATGAACAGCATATCTAAAATGAAAATGTTGCTCTCAAAAACTCATATCCATACCGGAACACTGGTGGATGACACGGGTAAAAGGATGGAAACTATAGAGTATACCGTAAGGCTCTTGATGAAAACTCATTTTCCGACTGGTAATGCTGCACCAACAGAGGAACATTTATGGAATGAAAATGTACTACATCAAGTTCCTATTACGAACAGATGGTATGGTTAAATAAGCGATAAAAAGCATCTCTCCCTTCAAGGCTGCGGGACCGGATGGAATTTTTCCAGCACTTCTGCAGAATGAGGTGGATCTGGTATCAACTCATCTGGTTGGAGTATTCACTGCATGCCTAACCCATGCATGTACCCCAAAAAAATTACAGGAATCAAGGGTGGTCTTCATACCCAAGCCTGGCAAGGTGAGTTATACGACACCAATGGCTTATCGACCCATTAGCCTAACTTCTTTCCTGTTAAAAACAATGGAGCGAATAATTCATGACATGGTCAAAAGTACAATACCGGTGATTTATTTGTGCCAGACAGAACCTCCTGGGAATACGGAATACTGGCTAATGTGCCAGTGGGAACTAGCTGCTACACTGATGGCTCCAAGCTAGGAGGAAGGACGGGTCTGGGACTTTTTATTGCTGAACCAGAAGTCTAACTTTACCTCCGCCTCTCTGGCCATAACACGGTATTTCCACAGATAGCCAAATGGCGATCACAGCAATAACATCGGAAAGGGTCAAATCCAGAACTGTGTTAGTAAAAGTACGATACATGATTACTCATCCCATCATTGTGAATTTTGTATTTGCGGGGTACCTGGACACAACGCACAGTGGGCTAAAATGGAAAAAATTGACATAATTCTGCCATTTGCACTTATCGTATGGCGATGAAATTTTAGGTGTGTATACAAGAGGTGTTAGAGAGTTTAAGTTCAGAACTTGGTCTCCCTACCTCATACAGGGCCCTAAAATTGACCACCTCGGGTATACAAAATGTTCATCGGCTTCTAACTTTTGAATGGAGTGTCCGGCGTGTGGATACTCCTAGACCGGACCTACAACAAACATTTTATAGGTTGAAGATATCTTGAATAGTTTCCGAGATATGTGGATTTTAAATTTGAATTTTTCATTTTCTTGCCGACTTTGCCTTGGAGTTTAGCCAATATCTCAGTCAAAAGTTTACCGATTATATTCGCGTGTTTTTTATAAATTGTCAATAAAATTTACAAAATCACCAAAAAAAGAATCGGTAAGATATGTGAAGAAGTAAGAATATTATGGCCCTATAAAGTAAATTTTTTGAAAAAATTTCATTTTTGGAGATTTTTTGTCGAAAAAGGTCCAATTCGTCTTTAGGTCTTGTAGAAAAAGTTTGTTACACAAAGTATATCAAATTTATACTCATGTTAAAGGAGACGTTTCACAGAATCTGTTAGAGAAAATCTGAAGCCAAAATTTTAATTGGTGTGGTTCTCACTCTTCTCCGATTTTGACCTTTCAAAAGTTTGATCGATTTTCTCCAATCGCAAAACTAAATTGTTAAATTTATCTTTTTATTTGTTTGTATTAGGGTGTAACAAAATCGACTGCCACGGGAATCCCGAGCGCGGCTTTTCATATCGAAGATATAGGACTAAAAGTAAGGATTTTCGATGTATTTTTTGAGAATTGAGGGATTTTCCATTAGAAATTTCCACATGTTGCTTTTGATTATTATTTCAAATATCAAAATAAAGAACTTTTAAGAAAAATTCATAGAAATATATACATTTTTAAGAATTTTATGCCGTATTGCGTTTCTGTCTATATGCAAAATATTGTGTTTAATTATACCCTACACCACACTGTTGTACAGGGTGTTATAACTTTGTACATTTGTTTGTAACACCTAAAAGGGGAAGAAATAGACCCATCATTTATTATACCGATCGACTCAGAATCATTATCTGAGTTGATTTAGCTATGTCCGTCTGTCTGTGCATGTATTCTTGTAATTACAAAGTACAGCTCGCAATTATGGTCCGATCTCAACGAAACTTTACACATATATTTCTTTTCTGGCCCAAGGACGGTCCCTATTGGTTAAAATCGGTTCAGATTCAGATATAGCCCCCATATATATGTTAGCCCCGATTTGACATGTAAGTGCTGTAAAAGCTTTATTTTATATCCGATCAGTATGCAATTCGGCAGAAAGAGGTTTCTTATTATATGAATGCACACTGTTAAATTCGGATAAAATCGGTTCAGATTTAGATATAGCCCCCATATTACCTCGTATATGTTACCCCCGATTTGATATGTAAGCGCTGTAAAAATTGTATTTTATATCCGAACAGTGCGAAATTCTGCAAAAAGACGTTTCTTTCTACATGAAGGAATACTGCCAAATTCGGAGAAAATCGGTTCAGAATTAGATATAGTCCCCATATATATGTTACCCCGATTTGACATGTATGCGCTGTAGAAACTGTATTTTATATCCGATCAGTGCGAAATTCGGCAGAAAGACCCCGATTTGACATGTAAGCACTGCCACTAAAAGCGGACACTCCATTCAAAAGGTAGAAGCCGATGAAAATTTTGTATACCCGAGGTGGTCAACTTTAGGGCCCTGTAGCTCCGCCCCTGCACGCAAAGAAAAAATTCGTTTCTGCGAAACGAAATATTAGACAACTACAATTCTCGTTTACGACGACTGAAATTTCGCTTACGCGATATAACTTTTCGTCACAACAAACGAAATGTCAGTTCCGGCAAACGAGAATTGTAGTTGTCTAATATTTCGTTTCGCAGAAACGAATTATTTCTTTGCGTGTTTATGAGATGGGGGGCCCAAGTTCCGAACTTAAACTCTCTAACACCTCTTGTATACACACCTAAAATTTCATCGCCATACGATAAGTGGTTTTGAAATGGCAGAATTATGTCCTTTTTTTTCATTTTAGCACACTGTGCACCGAGGTGTTTGAAAAGGTAGACAACTTTAAAAGGCGGACAACTTCGAGTAATAAACCACGAAGAATGAGTAGAAGCTCTGTGCAGTAATGGCTCAGAAAACGGTGTGGAATAGCGCAACAGTAGGGGCAACTGCAAAGATACTGTGGGTTGACCCAAATGAAAAGAAAACAAGAAGTTTTCTGAAACTAAACAAGATCGAGATTAGTAAGATGATGGGTATTGTAACGGGACGCTCAAGCTTACAGGCACATCTTCATCGCATAGGACTATCAGAAAATGACGAGTGCAGGGCATGCAGGGAAAACAACGAAACGATGGAACATTTTCTGTGTCACTGCCAGGTTTTCACACATGCCAGATCCCAACATTTCGTGTCCAACATATTGCCAGACTTGACTCATCTTAGAGGATATGACTGGAAGATACTGAGAAAATACGTGTCTAGTAGCGATTTTCTCTAACTTGTGAGGTATTACAGGTAAAAGCGTTAAGTTCGGCCAAGCCGAATCTTATATACCCACCACCATGGATAGCATGTGACCTTACAAAATAACTCAAACCTAAAGAAAAAAACACCGAAAACACACAAAAGAAATATAGAGGTGAGAACAGTAGGAATCACAACAAGTTAGATGCGATATATTTGGGGCTATATCTAAATATGGACCGATATCGCCCATTTTCAATGCCAAGTTACCTGCAGCTGTAAGAAGTATCTATACCAAATTTCAGCCACCTAGGGTAGAGGGTAGAAAAAGATCATAAAACAGGAGCGCACAACAGACCGAACCACTGGCTTAAGTGTATGTCCATGGACATGAGACGTCTAAATGTCTCCTCTCTTTAACCTAACCTAGTGACAAACAAAAAAAATCACTAAGTGTATGATGCTTTTCATATTTTTTGTTAGTGCTTTTAACGCTTTTCGCACATTTACCAGATCAATTCTGGCAACATAAAGAAATTAGTAGTATAATCATATGTATACACGGGGCAAAATCGAGGTTTTTGATACGTTTGAACATAAAGCATATATATTTGTAACAGACATTTTTAAATATTATGTATTTCTGAATAAATAAATTTTATTTGAAAAACATTAACACTTATTTGTAGCGCACATGTTAAATAAATATTTCTCAAATAAAATATTTGTTTACAAACAAATAAAAATTATTGTTGAGAAAGTTCTTTAATATATTTTATTTAAAATAATTTTATACTTTGGTGTGAATGTTTTGAATTTATAGTTATGCAAAATTATACGATTTCAATTATAAAAGAATTTATAATTTAAAATTTCTTAAAAAATTACTTTGAATTACTGAAAAACTTGCATTAAGTTTAAGGTATTGATATATATATATCCCCTCACCTTAGAGAGGAGGGTATATATCATTTGCTACGAGACAAAAGTGTAACACGTCGAAGGAGTGACCTAAGACTCTAAGTATGTTCGGTTTAGGGTCATTTTAAGTCGAATGAGGAATGTCCGTCCATCTGTCTGTCTGGCTGGATGGTGCGCACGATAACTCTCGAAAGGAGCAACCGATTGACTTCAAATTTGGTATGTGGTAATATTTTCTTCTATCTCCGGCTAAGTTCGAAGATGGGCAATATTGGTTCACTCCTCCTAGTACCTCCCCCACAAAGGGTTAAAATTTAGTGAAATATTGATTATTTAATAACTTCTATACTACTTATTTCAATCCTCTGAAATTCTACACATAGTATTAGTTTATTAGTCACAATTACCTCGAGAAAAATGGGCGTTATTGGCACCCCCCTTTTGGTACCTCTCACAATAATGCACCATTTTACAAAAACAGTTAAAGTTGTTAACGCAATTTAAATTGATACTAATAACAATAAAAAATAATTTTCTAATTTTTTTAGGGACTCAAGGTGAGGGGATTCATAAGTCGGTTTACCCGACTGAACTTTCTTACTTGTTTTTGAATACATAAAACAAAGAAATCTTTATTTCAGAAATAATATTCCAAATAAAAGAATAATTGGGTGGGAACTAAGATTTGTTTATAACTATATCTACAAAAATATATAATATTTGTTTGTGCCAAATATTACGTATTTAGAGTGTGCCCTTAACATATATGTGTTTCAAGCAGATTATGGTTGGGACAATATACTACAGAAGCGGTTTTTCAGCGTGTATCCATCCACTTATGTTCGTCTCCTAGATTTACAAACTTCAGCTTTCAGTTCTGCAGTTTAAATTTTATTAAAATTTAGCCTTAACAAAATAAAAAATTATTGGCATTTTTAATACCATACAAAATTCTTGTCGAAAGTTTTTTCGCCTGAAAATTATGTTGGGTAATTCCAAAGCAGTTCGACCAACTCACAAAAATCACCCCTTTAAAATTTCACAAAAGTTCTCCTACAATAATAGTTCTCCTAGTGTGCGGGAATTTTTTTTTTGTTTTTAGTTTTCCAAAATTCATTGTAGTTTTTGTGATACAGAGCTCCAAAGTTACCTATCTCAAGGATTTTTCTCAAATTTACCATTTGTTAAATTATCCATATCTTGCTAACCGCGTCGCATATTTTGAAGATATGAACACCAATGAAAAGGTCTCTTAAATGCTGGGGAATGAAATAGTTATGTCCTTTTGGTGGAAGGTTGCGAAAATATGGAATATATCCTTAATGCTTGAATATCCTGAGCAAGTATCAATTTATATAATTAGTTTTTTTGGTACTATATGGTCAAACTGTTATGAACTGACTACGAAAAACTCAAAATTGAACCTTGATGGACCTAAAAGATATAGCAATTTTATTGAGCCAATTTTATAATTTTTCTTGTATACGTGTATGTAGAATTTTAGATTCTTCGGCTGGACTAGTGTAGCTTCTAAACGGCTTGACCAAAAAAAAATTAAGGATAATTATTGATACTTTTCAGGATATTCATGCATTAGGGATATATTCCATATTTTCGCATCTTTACACCAAAAGGACTTAAATATTTCATTCCGCAACATTGAAGAGGACTAGCAGAGCTTTTCTTTGGTGACGCGGTTGAGAAGACATGGCTAATTAAAAAATGGTAATTTTGAGAAAAATCCTTGAGGTAGGTATCTTTGGAACACTGTACCACAAAAATTACAATGAATTTTGAAAAACTACACATTTGTATAATCATTGTTCCAATTTTTATTAAAATCAAAAGAGGTAATTTTTAAATGTGTGTTTCTTGATTCATTTGTTTTGCATTAACGAATCAATAATTTTATAAGATACATGTTTCATTATTTATTTATATATTTATACCTGACAAAAGTCTGGGGTACAGTTAATTATACGTTTGTTTTGGCGGAATGAAATTGGGCTCCAGGAAAATACACCCCAATATGTTTATGAAAATGGGCCCCAAAAAATTACATGTCAAACAACAACAGTTTTGTTGGGGGCTTCATTTCATTTTTTGTCCGGTTTTTGGGGCTTAATTTCATTTTGTCTGCTTTTTTAGGGTTATTTTCATCTATAAATTAAGAAACAGGACAGGCTACGCATAAAAGATTAGCTCCGCGTAGCCAACTTTGGATCCTATCCATAGGAAAAAGTCCTAAACAGAGGCCGAAGGCCGTAGGCCGACCGCACAGTAAAAGATTTATGGTTAGAAATGGGTTCATAAAAGTGTATTATTACTTACTACCCAGATTTACGAAGAGAAAATTTCTTAGTTTTTTTGGGGTGCATTTTCATTTTATGCTGTTTTTTTTGATTCGGGTGTAATTTCCTAAAGCACTTTTTGTAGCGAATATAGGCCCCAAATTTGGGGCGCTATTTCATTTCATTATTTGGGGTGCATTTTCTTGTGGCTCAACTTCCGGCCGCCGTTTGTTTTAGACCAGATGTTTGTAAGGCCCTAAAATATTGGAGGTAGACTCACCGTTAATTATACCCATTGACTCAGAATCGATCTACACTTATATTTCTTATTGTTTAGCAAATATTTATGAAATTTAGCAGAGATGAATTTGTGAATCTAAGCGCCATAAAAATGGAAATCATTGAAATATAATTTTAATTAGGAGAAACAACAGAAACAAATTTGTGATGAAAACAGTGGAAAAAGCAACCACATTTTTGAATAAAACTGAAAACGTTCTAATTCTGAATGCAGACAAAGGCAATGTCACAGTGGCCATGGACAAAAAAGACTACGAGGAAAGGATGATCGAAATTTTAGGAGATATCATGACCTACCAGAGAATAAATAAAGACCCAACACTCTGTCTCCAAAGAAAGAACAATGAGTTAGTAGAAGAGTTATTCAGACAAAATGCAATATCATCAATAGAGAAGAAAAATCTAAAAACAGAAATCGCCACCGCCCCGAGACTATACATATGGGTTACCCATGATACATAAAAAGGGATACCCTTAAGGCCTATTTGTTCCTCAGTCAATTCACCTTCAATGAAACTATGTAAGTGCTTAGTGAACATCTTAAAACGACTTACACAAAATCCGAAGTACAATGTTAGGGATTCTGTTCAATTTAGGAATAAGATTAAAAACTTGACTATCAAACTGGATGAAAAACTTGTATCTTTTGACGTCAAAGCGCTTATCCCAAGCATACCCGTCGACTTTGCAGTGAAAGTTATAGAGGATAGATGGCTGGAAATAGAAGAATTTACGAATATGACAAAGAGCCTATTCCTACGAATTCTTAAATTTTGCATTATGGAGAACAGATATTTTAAATACGAAGACAAATTATACAAACATAAGAAAGGACTACCGATGGCTTCACCGACTTTTCCAGTAGTAGCGGATATAGTTATGGAGAAACTACTTGACACCTGTATGGATAACTTGACAACAAAACCTAGAATTATGACCAAATATGCTGACGACCTATTCGCAATAGTTCCGGAGAGTGCTATAGATATAACATTGACAACCCTCAACAGCTTCCACAATAATATGAAATTCACAATGGAGATGGAAGAAAATAATAAAATACCGTATCTTGACACAATCGTAATAAAAAACGGCGATAAATTGGATATAGATTGGTACCAGAAAGAAACAGCATCCGGGAGAATAATGAGCTATTTCTCAAAACATCCGAAGAGAATAATAATAAACACAGCAAAAAACCTGATAAACAGAATTCTGTCTATTAGTGACGAGAAGTTTCAGCAGCAAAACAAAATAAAAATTAAGAATATCTATATATATAAAAATGAAACGGTCCATCTGTGTAATGGCATCACGTCAGAACGGCTGGAGCGATTTGGATGATTTTTTTTTTATTCGATTCTAAATTTTCACGAGATGGTTTATATAGAAAAAAAAAATTAATTGGACAAAGGGGCGTGGTACCTCCCATACAAATCGCAGGTTAAAAATCCGATATTTCTGCTCGTATTATAGGTATAGTGCTGAAATTTTGTTTGTATGCATTTAATTGCAGATTATGTGAATTTTCCAAAAATGGGCGGAATCGGACCAATGGGCGTGGCCCCGCCCATATAAGCCAAATTTTGAAATTGAGATATTTTGCACAATTTGTTAGCGATAGTGCTGGAATTTTGTGTATATGTAAACGGTGGCAGTCTACGTGATTGGTCCAAAAATGGGCGGGATCGGACCAATGGGCGTGGCCCCGCCCACATAGACAAAATTTTGATATCTTGCACAATTTGTTAGCGAGAGTGTTGGAATTTTGCGTATATGTATCTGGTAGCAGTCTACGTGATTGGCTTTCAAATGGGCGGAATATGACCAGTGGGCGTGGCCCAGCCCATAATTTGATATATCTTGCAAGTATTATATAGGAAATACATGAACAAAAATGCTCGGTATGCGATAATTAAAGCTGCTCACTCCAATACAATCGCAATATGATAATGTGATGCAATATCAATGAAACAAGAATTTGGAAATTTTATAAGTATACATTTCTATTTTCTGGACTTTCCACTGAATTCGGTATTTTTTCATTCAGTGAATTGATTACTAATACCAGTAAGGAAAGGCAGAAAGTCGGGCGGGGCCGACTATATAATACCCTACACCTCCCTAACAATGCGATAAGGGTCATTGCGATAATAATTTGGAATAATTGGTAAATGTATTTTGAACCGATAATCGCAAAATTAAGCAATATTCGTTCCTAAATTGAGAAAAATCTTTCTGGAGAACTTTGTAATGATCGGAAGTAAAGTACAACTTCTATAGCGCTTTGTAACCAAATCTGGAGGAACATATATATGGAGGTTATATATAAATCTGAATCGATTTTCCTAGAATACTCATTCATGTAATAAGAAACCTCTTTCTGCCGAATTTCTTACTGATCGGATATAAAATACAGTTTCTACAGCGCTTGAATTTCAAATCGGGGGTAACATATATATGGGGACTATATCTAAATCTGAACCGATTTTCTCCGAATTTGGCAGTATTCCTTCATGTAATAACAAACCTCTTTCTGCCGAATTTCGTACCGATCGGATATAAAATACAGTTTCTACAGCGCGAATTTTGACATGGGCAGCGAAGCGCACCGGGCTCAGCTAGTATTACATAATAATAATTTTCCAAAAACCTCACGAACCAACTAATATCCAGTTTTAAACCAAAGCAGCATAATAACGACACAATAAAAGTGGACAAAACATTCAAATCCCTGATATATATTCAAGATATATCTGAGCGAATTGCCAATGAGATTTCATGTGAAGGCAATGACTCGGAAACATGTAAAAGAGTCAACGTTGGTACAACCAAAAACAAGTTAAAAACTAGAATATCTGGACATAAATCAGATCTAAAAATTCGGAATAATGAAAATTCATCAAAAACGGCATTAGCGGCCCACTGTGCGAGAGAAAATCACCATCCTGACTTCGACAATGTTCGTGTATTACAAAGAGAAAACAATTACAACAAACGCTTCATTCTCGAGACACTACACATCAACGATGTACCAACGACGAAGAGAATGAATTGAAACATTAATTGAGTACACATTATCTAGTACCTTCCATGAGAAGGCACTGAAATATGCATTTTTCCTACCAACGGGAAATATCCGAACCACGTTCTTGCCTCGATACTTTTTGAAAGCAAGGGAGAATGTCAAGTGAGATAATGCTACAAAAAAGCTTTGGCTGCGAATCTAACTAAGCGCACTTGAACTATATTCATATGTAGGATCCAAATAAATGTTATAGATTTGAAAAATATTATATCTTTAGCAAAATAAATGTTTTAAAATGTTGATTTGAAATATATTTTCTTTCAGTTCTAACGTATCAAAACGGCGTCTTTTCTACGTTTAGTACTTAAACAAGTCTTAGTTCGATTGTGATAAAATTGTAGGATGTAACACCCCGGCACGAGCATTTATTTGCGACATTGTTGGCCACAATGCATTAGTTGGCTGCATAAAATGCTATCAGAAAGGTGAACGGAAAAACAATGTCACCGTTTTTTCTTCAGAAGCTTCGTCCTTAAGGACTGATGAAGATTTTTACACACGACGTCAAATAGAGTTCCACAAAAGGAGACATATTCACAGTCTGGGCTGTTTGGAGGAGTCTGGAATACATATGATAACTCAATTTCCACTTGAGCCGATGCATATGGTAGATCTTGTCGTGACTAAAAAAATGATTTGTTTATTAATCGATAATAAGTCAAAAGTACCAACGACAACTAAGATAAAAAATGAGATTTCGCAAAAATTAATGAATTTGTCGGCACATGTACCAAGGGAATTCCAACGAAAACCCTGAGGAAATACAATGTGGAAACCGACAGAATTTCGCAATTTTATACTATATTATGGACCACTAGTGTTAAAAGACCTTGCGGAAGACGATTTCTTTTATGAAATGCTGTTGCTCCAGGTAGCATATAGATTACTGTCAACGCCCAAACACTATGAAGCAAATGTGAATTCCGCTAACGAATTGCTACAATTATTTGTACACAATTTTTATAAAATTTTTGGCGAATGTAGCGTTGTGTTAAATATAATTTAAGAAGGCAAACAATATAATTTAAGAAGACATTCCTTCCTGTAGCGAGTAATTGTCAGTTACGAACGAATAGGAATTTGATTCCAACGAGTGAAGTTTTTCGCGGATTTTCAGACCGGTTTTCCCGAATTTTTTGTAACAGTCACAATTAAAAAATTAATATTATCGATTAAAAATGCAAAAAAAGTTCAATCAGTGTTCGCGAAATATTGTTTTATCGCGTGTTACAATTCATTCCTATTCGTTCGTAACTGATAGATTTTGTCGTTTCGGCCTGAAGGAATGTCTTCTTATATTCTATTTGTCTTTGGTTTATACCAATAAAGGTTACAGGATTTTCTGACGAAAACCAAGGATTTCTTAAAGGCACAAAAGTTATAAATCTATGACCATTTTATGAAATTCCGGTGGACTCTACGGCCATTGGGATATACGTTGGAGATGTTGATATAGCCGAAGAAGAATGCTTCGAAATAAAAAACATTTATTGTAAGATGGCAGTGTTTCCTTATAGTAATTCATTCTTATTTATGCCTATGCTTCATACATGCTCATAATACTATAAAAACAAAGATGTTAAAATTATAAATCAAAAGTTCCGCTAGAAAAAACTGTCTACAAAATACTACAAATCTTGATCTAAATCGGGCTCTAAAAATCGCAGACAAATGGCTGACAAAGCTAATAAAATTGTTTGGCTCAAATAAAAGGTAAGTAAAGTTAATTAAATTTCACAGCACAACACATGATTTTGGGACTCAATTCTGAGAATTTGACGTGAAAGTAGCCAGCAAAGTAGCAAGTTTGCTCAATTAATAATTTAATGGCCATACGATTTTTTTTGTTTTAACACGGTTATATCTCGTATACCGTAAGGAATATCTTTTTTGTGTCTGATATTGTAGATATTGAATAGGAGAAAAAAATGCGGAACAAACCTACCCGAAAAAGGTGCATCCAGTGTCACACTACCTATTACAAACATAAAACTTAAAAATTTTAATTTTTGAGATTTTTATTGCACTTTTTTCTGGTAGGTTTGCTCCGCATTTTTTCTCCAGTTCCGTACGGTATACCAAGATATAACCGTGTTAAAATATAGAAAAATTGATAAAAATCCACCTTGTGAAAAAAGTTCGTATGCCCAATAAATTATTAATTGAGCCAACTTGACTAAATTAATGAAGCAGAAGTTCTTTTTTTTGTTCTACTTTCACGTCGAATTCTCAGAATTGAGTCCCAAATCAATGAGTTGAAAAATGGTGTAATGCGTTTGTTTCCCATTATAGAACTATGGCCTACGGAAATGTGGATAATTTATTATAGTCTAGTAAACGGACTGAAGTACACTTTCAGAGTAATGTTTTATGTATCTCTTGTATGCATACAAATTTTATTAGCCCTTTTCTGTCGATAGCCATATGAAAGTTTAAAGTGAATATTTTGCTATACTGATATAACCCTGTAATACGCATTAACAACTAAAGCTCTTATATGTAGGCGCATAAAAATAAAAATGGTTTTTGTATTAATTTCATTTCCATTAGAGTTACATGATGATCGACAAGGACGAGGAGTTAAAACATATTGATTTAGTGAAAAAAATTATCCATAGAGGAGGTATTGTAAAAAATTTACATAATCTAATTGGTACAGATATAATCAGAAATTATAATTATGACGGCATACAACATAAGGAAGCCTTTAAAGCATATGTTAATACACGCTGAAAAAAAATAGTTTCTGTAGTATATTGTCCCAAACATATTCGGCTTGAAACATATATATGTTTAGGGTACACTCTAAACATATAATATTTGGTACACACAAAAGTTGTGTATTTGGGAAGATATTGTTCTAAACAAATATTTGTTAACATCCCAATGTGACTGTTATTTCGAAACAAATATTTATTTGCATTTAAGTATTCATAAAATACATAAATTGTGTTAAATTTTTCAGTAATTCAAAGTTACATTTTTAGAAATTTTTAATGTTCGTAAAAATAATAAATAATAATAATTGAAATCGTATATTAAAGTACTTAGAAGATTAACAACTAATGATGGCTTGGAATACTTATAAATTTGAAAAGATTCATTTAAAACAGAAGTTAATGCTGCTATGGTATCATAACTGGGAGGTACAATTCGAAACCAAGGAAAAATTAAAACTGAAATTCGAAAAAGTCAGCAAAAGTTTTGGAAAACTTTTTTTAATAAGATATATTTGGAAAATATCTTAAATAATAATTTTAATTGTATTTAAACACATATTTTATTTGAGAGATTTAGTTTGCAAATACAATTTGTTGTAATACATTATTATATGCGTTCCAAATATATTTTATTGATTTTCAAATAAAATGTATTTGCTAAGAAATATATAATATTTACAAATTTGTGTTCCAAATATATTTTCTTTCGGTTCAAACATATCAAAAAAGGCGATTTTGCCCCGTGTATAGATAATTTATTTTTTAAAGCTGTGGAGTCAGAAGTCATTACATACAATTATAAATTTGCCATAAAAAAGCATTTGAAATTGACAAAAATAAAATATATAAAGAAAAGTGTTTAAAATTAAATAATAACTAAAATGAATTTTAAATAATTTGACTACAAAAAAATTCTAAATGAACTAAAATTTTTTTTTATATTATCTAATACTCGTATTAGAACATGTTTTAAGAAAATAAATCCGTATTTAATATACTGAATAAAACGAATAATTGTACACGCTGAAAAAAAATCGCTTCTGTAGTATATTGTTCCAAACATATTCTGCTGGAAACATACATATGTTTAGGGTACAGTCCAAATACATAATATTTGACACTCACAAATATTATATTTGTGGGAGAATGTTGTTCTAAACAAAATTATGTTTTCATCCTTATATTTTTTATATGGAAATAATATTTCCGAAACAATGATTAATTTGTATTTAAATATTTTGGCAATATATAGATGCCTTAATTTAGTTTTTTTAGAAATTAAAGGTTCAATTTTTTTTGAAATTTTATATGTTTGTAAATTTCTATTAAAATTTAAATCGTATAATCTTTGGTAACGAAAAATAGCATTGATGGATTGACAACTGGACTATTTATAAATTAGAAATGAGTGCTGTAAAACAAAAGAAAATGCTGCCTACGACATTTTTAACTATAAAGTACGAGTATAACACGAAATTTGGGGAAAAAAAATTAAAAATTGACAAAGTCAGCAAAGTTAAAATATTTTTTTTAATATATTTGGATGAATTCTTAAACAATATCTTTGTTTGTGTCTAAACACATATTTTATTTGTTACAGTCAGTTCGCAAATATATTTTGTTGTAATATATTAATATATGCGTTCTAAACAAAATTTTTTGATTTTCAAATAAAATATATTTGTTCAAAAATATATAATACTTAAAAAATTTGGTTACAAGTATATTTTCTTTGAATTCAAACATATCAAAAATGGCGATTTTCCTCCGTGTATTGTAGTTTAATATCAATGATCTTAATAATCATGGGTTTTTATTTTTGGTAAAGGAAATGTTGGTTCGTTTCAGGCCTTCTTCCCTTCTTTAGGAAGTGATAAGAGAAGGTTTCTCATATGCTTCCTATTCAGACGATTCTCATTATTATCTGCCTTCTGCGAGAATGCGCTGCAGAATGGATCATCTCTGAACATCAAAATATGAGAGTCGCTTCTTCATTCACTGATAGTATAATACATTACATTAGGCCAAGGGAGAGAAAGCAGCGCAGAATGTACTGATTACAGTTATGTGTTGTTTATTTCTATTTATGTACGTTTTGACACAAACAAACAAGTATGGCTTGTTGGCTAGAGGGTAAACATCAGACTAGGAACGATGAGGTCGTCGGTTCGAAACCCAGTGATGGTAAGTAACAAAAACTTGTGGCTTTTAAATAAAATTCTTAAAAACATATTTACAAAAAAATTAATAACTTAACAAATGATCTTTGGTGAGGCTAAATTTAAAAAATATGTAAATGATGTATGCTGAGAAAAATTCACATATGTTTTTTTGATGATTTAATGACATTTTGGAGGCCTTATTAATACATTTTTTGGAAGATCTTCTTAAGTGCCTTTTTTACTAGCTCCTCTTAAAGGCCTTCTGCGGAAGGCCTTCTTTTTGAGTTTTGGAAATATACATTCTGGAATGCAGGTGCTTAAAGGCATCCGGTGAGGCCGTCTTTCATAGGCCTTCTAGAATACATTTAAATAGAAGCGAGAGGCAAGACATTGCTGTCCAATCTTACTCCGTGTTAATTTTAAATGAGTGCCGAATGCAGCGCACATGCCTACCGACTCCCTTAGAGGCCTTCTATAGGGCATTGCGTGCGCCTTCTTTTTCCCGCTGGGGAATGTAACAACAGTGCAATATTTACAACGGACGAGAGTAGTGATACTACGCTATCTTTAAGTTTTTTTGTGTTGTTGTTCACATACACTTAAGTGTGATTGGTAGGGAATAGTTGTGTGTGTTTTTTCTGTTTACCTGTTATTTACAAATAATTATTTATACTTATTTATTTAATAATATTTAAAAATCTGCGATAATAATAAATAACATTAATTTCTGTTTAATAATTATTAAACAGAAATTAATGTTATTTAATTTACAATTATAATTGTAGAAAATCCCTGATGAAGCAATTCAAGGAAATTGCGAAATATCGGAAAAATAAAGTTTAAATTTGAATAACAATTATATCCTAAAATTGACCTCGAGCTTGACTATTACTTAAAACAATTTGGATATTAAAAAGGTCGAATAAAAACAAACTTATGAAAAAGAAACAACATTGATAAAATTTAACAATATTTCTTTTTATTCTGCTCTGATGGTATGGTTTCATATATGTATCTTATTATACCATACACCACACCGTGGTACAGGGTATCATGACTTTGTGCATTTGTTTGTGAGTCGATTTAGCCATGTCCGGCTGTCTGTCCACGTTTTCTTGTAATCAAAGTGCAGGTCGTATTTATGGTCCGCTTGTGATGAATTTAGCACAGTGCTCTTTTTTGGCCCAAGGACCATCCCTATTCAAAAAATGGTCAAAATTGGTTCAGATTTAGATATAGCCCCCATATATATGTTACCACCGATTTGACATGTAAGCGCTGTAGAAATTGTATTTTATATGAGATCAGTACAAAATTTGGCATAGAGAGTTTGTCTTAGTACATGAATGAAAACTGCTAAATTCGGGGGAAATCCGTTCAGATTTAGTTATAGGCCCCATATACCGATTTGACATATAAGCGCTGTAGAAGTCGTGTTTTATATCCGATCAGTACGAAATTCGGCAGAGAGAGTTTTCTTATTACATATATGAAATCATATCGCAATGCCCTCTTTCGCATTGTTTGGGAGGGGTAGGGTATTATATAGTCTGACTTCTGTCCTTCCTTACTGGTTTTTTAATTGTTGTATATCCAATTTCGTTGACAATAAAAAAGAAAAATAGTTTAGTGCTTTTCACGCTTTTTGCACTGGAATTTTACGAATTTTCAATTTTTCATTACGCTTTGCGTCGGAAAAGTTGGCACCACTGATTGTTACCGAGTGTTTTACTCGTACCCTTATGTAAGAATATTTGAGCAAGTTAATATTGTAAGTAAGTCAATTACATATTCCTTCCGATTTGTAATCAACCTGTATGAAATGTGTCAGGAATAGCTTGACATTGTTCCCAAAAATTCAATGCCAGTTTTCTTTGAAAGATTTCATTATGATATGATGGATTTTCTTTTAATATTTTCTCCTTTTCCAGACCTTTGACATAGACTCCAGCCATGATAATGATGCCGTCATAACGGATTTAGTCAATCGAATAAAAAACAAAAATAAAATAAATCTTGATAATATTATCGAAAGACAAAATGAGGAAATTTCGAAAATGAAAGCGGAAATACTCACAGAAATGGATGAACAAAATGCAATCTTAATGGAGAATATCGCAAAGCAGAATGAAAAAGCTGAAGCAATATTTAAATTGATGAGGGAAATAATTCGAAATCAAAACAATGAGCCGGACCAAGAGCTTCTTTCGCAACTCGAACAAATGAAGCTGCAAAAAAGCGATTCCGATTTAATACTCATTAATTATAAAGCAGAAAATGAAAAACTGCTCACAGATATAAAGCAGCAGCAACAACAAATCGCTCAGCTAAAAGGAAGTGAGAAGACATGTAATAAGAGTAATGGTATGCCCGAAGAAGAACAAAAAGGGTTAATCAAGACATTTGAAGAACTCCACGATGAGATATCCCAAAACAAACCCATTGTCATTCAAAGGCGCATAGATGGATCTGTGGATTTCGCCCGCACTTGGCATGAATATAAAATGGGTTTTGGGAATAGTTCGAGCGAGTTTTTCATAGGACTCGAAACTTTATACAAATTAACAAACAATCGTTCCTATACTCTCAGGATTGAGATGGAGGACTGGGAACATGAACGCCGATATGCCGAATTCAATCATTTTGTGATTGACAATGAAAACGACGAATACAAATTATCAAGTTTGGGCCAATATTCGGGTAATGCTGGAGATTCCTTAGAATATCATTTGGGTCAAAAATTCTCAACGAAGAATAAGGATAACGATAGCAACGAAGATGTAAATTGTTCTTTAAAATACGGTGGAGGTGGAGGATGGTGGTTCGGTAATTGCGCCCACAGGTAATTTTCAAAATTAAAATATAACGAATCACAAATGGAAATTTAAAACAAACGTCTTTAAGAAGAAAAATAATCTTATATGGTCGTTATTACATCGTTATTACTTCTTGAAAAAAACCTTTACTCTATAATTTAAATTCAAATATTTTAAGCGTTTCACAGAGAGATATTTGTGCCACACAAATAATATATTTGCATATTATTAACTTCTTAACTATTTAGGAATATTTGAAAATGAAAACGATTGAGAAAAATTTTCGATAAATTTAAAGGATGACTAATGAGAAAAATATCTGCCTCAATATACAAACATATATATACAACTTTGTGGGTTGTTTGTCATTCAAATTCAGTCATATTCCAGCGTACTGAATTGAGTTCTTCTTAGATAATAAAAAAAAACATTTTAAACAAGAAATCCGATAGACAAAATCTGAAAGTTTAGGTTTCGTCTTTAAAATAAAAGCAAGTAAATTCGGCGTTAAGATTGGCCACCAATGACCGCATTCCACAGTATAACAAAGAATATTGGAAATTATATAAAAAATTCATATAAAATTCATGTATGTGATCTACATCAAAATGTACACCTTTGATGACCGTTATTCTTTTGAATGGTTTTGGGTAATAATAAACTCAAATTATCAAATTTTAGTCTGATCAGTTGAAATCTGTGGTCTCTTTGGTGTCGAGAAGTCACATAGGGCGGTGGCTTAATATGGGTTTAACAAATTGCACCGATATTGCCGCTATTCAGTCCCAAATGAACTCCAGGTTTAAGAAGAGTTGTACTAAATTTCAGTCATCCAGCTCAATTATTTTAAATTGCAGCGTGATTATTACCGACGGACCGACTGGCAGACGGTAATAAACAAATAAGAATATATCGCTAACTTACTTCAACAGTGACATAACTCAAAATTGAAAATTTTTAAGATAAGTAACTTTAAGTGTAATCAGATAAGTGACATAAAATAATATGTTTTTTAAATATAGTTCTCTAAATAATCAACATTTTATTCAATATTATCAATGTCGGACTGACCACGAACTTGTCATTTAAAAAACAAAAACAATATGAAATAATATGTTTAAAAACACTGGAATTAACCGAAATTTGATTGTTTGCTCATAAACTAAAATTCGCTTACATGAATTTATGGATATTTTCAAAATTCGCATTTCTGTAGGACAATTTCAACATTTTAAAATTTTGATTTATGTCACTCTTGAAGTAAGTGAGCGATATATTCTTTATGGGGTTCCTGATCAATACTTCAAGGTGTTTCTAATAGAATGACAATGTTAGTTTAATCCCACTCTATGGCGGAGGACATACTTGGACCGATATTGCGGCTATTCAATTCCAAGTGAACTGGAACTATATGATGTATTTGCGCCAAATTTAAGTCATCTAACTCATTTATTTTAAATTGTAGTTTGATTTCAACCGACTAAGAATTGTAAGACGATTAAGAATACATAAGTATACTTTATAGGGTCTCTGATCAATATTTCAAGGTATTACAAATATAATGACAATGAAGAACTTTACGAGGACATACAAATTGTAGTTTTTTAAGAAAAACTACGTTTTTAGTCTTGAATAATATAGACAAGAGTTTTCCAACTATCGTAACTACTCTTAGAACCAAAGATATATAAGATTGTAAAAAGTAAATAATAGAGGCATTATCCATAATAATTTCAGAAGATTTATTGACTTGATTCTCTTCGGTAAAGTGTACGAGGTTTATTTAAAATATTTAAAATATAGCTGACCTATTATTTTTCTCAAAAAAAATTTTTTGTTCATTAAGAACCAATTGCATCCCCTCAGATATAATAAGTACACCTGTGCCAACGATTGTTCAATCTTCGGAGCACTTGGGACAATAATTTTTTGTACAACCTTTTGCTCTTTCAGCGATGCAGTCTATATTTCTTTAATCCTTGCAATTATCCTTCCTTCCATTGGTCATTTCCTGGTTTTGGAAACAGGTAAAAAGTCACCGGGAACCAGTCCGTTAGACATGAATACGGAGTTCTTTTAATGCAAAATATGTCTAACAAGTAATGATGTGTGCGCATTAATGTGGTGAAATATCCTTGAATTGTTGTTGCCATTTCTGGTATTTTTATTTCTCTATTGCTTCACTCAAATGGCGAATTGCCTAAAAGTACTATTCCTTAGTCCAGATTCCAGTCCAAGCAAGTGTCAAAATTTTTAGGAGAGAGAGGCAGAGAGCTCTTTCCGCTTGCCTCTCTATCCCACAAACTTTGTCACATGCTTGGAAAAAATGCCGAGTGTGAATCTGGACTTATTGACCGTACGAACTTCTGGTAAAAACATATAAGGCAACAAACCATTTGAATCAGTTTTCATTGCGATTGGGCATTGTTTTCGATGTCATAAATATACAGAGGAGAACCACGTTAATTGTTCATAAAAATTGCCTAGAGTCTCCGATTTTGATGAAGCTTGGTGGAAATATAAAATATGGTGCTCTAATATCGGATATACAATTTTATTGTCTGTCTTCAAAACTATGTGAGATATGTATGTTCATTTAAACATTGCAAATTGGGCAAACATATCTAATAGGGCTTGTATTCGAATGCTCACAACTTTTGCTCTACGGGTGATATTTAAATACTTTGTACCGACCTAGATTCCATAAGACTTCAGCTATAGTAATGTCGAGGTGGATACTGTTTGGAAGCTGTATTACATATTTACATTTTTAAAACACTATTTAAAATATAGTTTTTTTTAAGTAATATATTTTATATCGAAAATTTGTGGACCAGATGGTAACCCATATTATGCCGTATTTGTCCAAAAATAATCATTTGGATCGCCAGTACTTTGGGAGATATCAATAAAATAATAAAATAGCTTCACAATTTTCTCCCATTTATGGGGAACAAAATTTTCAAATCAACGGAAATTAAAAACAATCCAAATGGGTTTTAAAATACGAATACAAAAAAACAGTTTCCAAAAATTTAAATGAAATATAGGAGAAAAATGTGAACTTATCTTATACTTTTATTAATATCTCAAAAACTAACGGTGATCCCTATAGGGCAGAATATGGGTTATAATCAGGTCCGCATTTTGTCAATTTAAAAATATAACTTTTTGACAAAAACCAAGTTTTTAATTAGTGTTTTAAAAATAAAAATATGTCATGCAGCTTCCAAACAGCATCCACCTCGATATTACTAAAGCTGAAGACTTTCTAGGTTAAAACAAAATATTTAAATATCTCTCGTAGAATAAAAGTTACGAGCATTCGAATGCAAGCACTTTTAGATAATATTTTACCCAATTTATAACGTTTAAATGTACATATCTCCCATAGTTCTGAAGATTTTTCAACAAAATTGTATATCCGATATCAGAGCACTATATAATGAACATTTCCACCAAGTTTCATCAAAATCGGAGATCATAGGCAATTTTTATGAACAATTTAAGTGGTTCTCGTCTATATAAATTTCGTCAAATGTTACGACCCTTTTGTGCAAATATGAATAGTCGTTGACATTATTCAACAGATTCTGAGCGATTCGCATGGGACAGTCCTTTTGTCAAAATAGGAAAAAAAATCGCCAATTACACCTATAGACATCTAACATTTATATCTAGCAAACACAAACTATAAATGCAAAACGGCTGCTAGAGTCAATCTGTGTTGGGGACATATCGTCGCTTGGATGACCAACTGGCGGAACTGACAATTTTCGGAAATTAAGTCAGGGGCCACCATTGGATTTGCCTAGTCATAGTACAATGTGTGTATACATTTGGAGCATGTTGCAATTAACGTTATCTCCAAAAACGGCAACATATTTTCGACATATCTGGAAATATGTCACCTAAAATTGCATTTTTCAGAAATTACTTTATTTTTTTCTAAGAATATTTAGAAAGAGGAAGTTTACATACATAGTAAGAAAAACAAACTGGATATTGTATAATAAATATTTCTCCCTGGGGAGAAGCAACATTGTCTCAAAAACAGAAAATCTGCTCTCCTGAACAGCTTTGAAAATGTTAGTTACGTCAGTTGGTCATCCTAGCATGTCATCCTATGTATGTACATTTATAACAAAGACCAAAAAAAGAAAATCCAGTGTATGTAGTCCGCGAAATTTGAAAAAGCTTTCTTTTTTTGAACAAATCTCGTATATGTATTATTTTTAGTAAAAGCATATTCATAATGAATGACATTATTAATGACACTTTCATCTCTTTTCACAGTAATCTGAATGGACCATATAAAAAGGACGGAAGCAGAGCCAATTCGCGAAATGAAATTATTTATTGGTATCAATTCAAAGGCGACTATCTCTCTCTGAAATTTGTGGAAATGACGCTTCGTCCCAATTAATGTGTGTCGAGAAGATTTGCCAATGCCAAGACTCCTGCGAGATTATGGATTAAACGGATGACGCAATCAAACATATATATATCTTTATTTGTAAATAAATTATATTTGCAAACAATGTCCATATTAACAAATATGCAAAACCGTGAGTCGCTGTTGAGCGGAGCGAGGACCAGAGGTAAGTTGGTGAAATTTGACTAACGCTAAGTAACAAGTAGACTTCTTAAAAAAGTGTTTATCCGAGCGAAACAGAGTGTCCAGTGATTTTATGGAGGAATTTCGTTTCTTTATATGAATGAAGGAGAGTCGGTCAGTGTTATACCGCAATATACTGCTACTCTCCGGATCCTGTCCCTCCTTCCAACAGCATTCCTGCAAATTACGCTAGTCCCACGTGAAACTTTGCACAAACGTTAATTCTAGATAGGCAAAATAGGTGCCTCTTCGCTCAACCCAAGACATATTAAAAACGATCCAATCCGAACAGCGATCCGGCTCCGCTAGGACTTCCTGATGCAAATGATGCAAACGTAATTAGTTTAAAACCAACTAAATTATGTTTTTGAAATATATACTCCAATATTGTTTATTTTAATCCGAACTACTAACAACAACAAACAATTATTTCCTTACACAGTACCGCATTTTTCAGCTCATTGTTTTGGGACTCAATTCTGAGAATTGGACGTGAATGTAGCCCCAAAAATAAGAACTTCTGCATCATTCGTTTAGTCAAGTTGGCTCAATTACGAATTTAATGGCCATACGATTTTTTTTTTAGCTCAAGGTGAATTTTTAGCACTTTTTCTATATTTTTCTCGGTATACGGTACGGAATATCTCTTTTATGTCTGAAGTAACAATGATGTAGATGTTGAATAAGAGAAAAAAGCAGAACAAACCTACCCAAAAAAAAGTGCATCCAGTACCTTAAAAATCGCAAAAATATTCTGTTCTGTTTTATAATATTCTGTTTTAGTGGACACGCGTATAACGTATACGTATTTTTCAATAGTTTACTGACAAATATTTTATGACTTTGTGGGCATTTTTGCGATAAAGGCACTGTATGCACTTTTTTCGGGTAGGTTTGTTCTGCTTTTTTTCTCTTATTCAATATCTAGCACTTTTCTTCAGACACAAAAAAGATAATCCGTACGGTATACCGCAAAAAATATATACATATATGTATAGGAAAAGTGCAAAAAATTCCATTGAGAAAAAAATGCGTATGGCCAAAGAAAAGTGCAAAAAATTGAAATGCATTTGGCCATTAAATTACACTCTGCTAGTCCAAAAATGTAACAGAAAGGAGACCCTATGGATAGACCTATTTCGACCACGCTGAATCCAGTGGCATTAGCCGTTTTTATACCCTACACCACACTGTGGTACAGGGTATTATTCTATGTTAGCTCTTGTATTCGCGATATTCGACTACAAAGTTTGTTGGAAAGTCGGAGAGGTGACTTATCTCTTTTGTTAGTTTCTCTTTCGGAATCTACGCTTCAGTTCAAAGATCGAAATAAAGGGAACATTTAGACATTTTTTATCTCAATACAGCCGTCCACACTTCTCACCCCCTTACCACCGAAAAAGTTCAATGAAATCTTATCATATGTAAAAAATTATACATATCGTCGACATTTTTAGTAGGCATCGTTGAGAAAAATATTGCTCGCAAAGAAATACTATAAGTCCTTTCTCAACTTTTTTATGAGAATTTAGAAAAATTCGAGTTATTACATAATTTTTCTGCTTATAGCAGAAAATATTTGAAATAAAATTGTTTGACTTCAATTTTTGTAAATTATTTTGGGTTAGTGTTAATGGAAATTTCAAAGGTAACCAACAAAACCTGCTAAATTGTGAAATCTGTTATGTTTTCATAAATACTCAGAGTAATTTTTCGCGAGGGACATTTTTTCAAAGACACAAACTAAAAATGTCGGCGATTTGTATGACGTTTGACATACGGTAAGATTTGATTGCACTTTTTCGGGGGTAAAGAGCTGAGAAGCGTGGTTGACTATTTTGAGAGAAATAATTCTCGATGGGTTTCCTTTATTTCGTTCTTTGGATTGAGGCGCGGTTTCGGAAGTCTTCAGAGAGGTTAGTTATCTCTCTAATTTTTTTTGCAAACTTTGGGTCGAATATCGCGGAAACAAGAGCTAACTTAGAAAAACGGCTAGCTCCGTTGGATTCATTTTTAAAGTGTCCATTTCGAGCGCAGTGTTATTAATTGAGCCAACGTGACTAAACGAATGCCCCAAGATCAGGTGTTTTATGAACGAATTTTTAGACAACTACACTCCACATTTCCAGTAAACGAAAGTTCCCTTCTAGAACACATTTTAAATAAATATTTACAATGTACATATCGATACCTCCATTCTAAACCATGAATGCTAAGTGCAAAATGGTAGTATAGGAGAGGCGATCATCGTTTGAAGATTTTTTGAATTTGTGTGGGATCTCCGTAAATGGAAGTATCCATACCTATACCTCCATTCTAAAGTATGCTATGTCGAAACAGTTAGTTTTTCAGGAGAGACAAAGAAAGTTTTGTAAAATGTTTAAATTTGTATATAATTTCTCTATAATGCAAATCGAATGACCTTTATTGTTTGAGCTTAGCATTTTTGATTGGGTTGACAGATAAAAACCAAATTTTGCGTGAATAGAATTTGAAATATTTAGAATTTCAAAATGCAATATCCCTAAAAACTTGCTAATGTGACTAAGCATACTTTGGAATGAAAGTATCGATATGTCTGCCAACTTAATTATACACAATGAAAAAAAAAAATACTTTCCACAAGAACATTTCCGCTTAATATCATTTGTTGGAAATAATTTCTTTTTTAATAATTTTTAGTATCTAAACTTAAATTGTATTTGTCTAAAATGTGGAGTGTATTTGTCTAAAACTTCTTTCACAAGGAAATATTTGTTCTTTGCGTTTAGTATTCAGGATTAAATAGACATTATTGCAGGATAAATTTCAAACATAAAATGTAGTTGGTTATACAAAAAATATATTTGCTTTAAGGATTCGAAGTGAAGCGGGTGCTGATTGAAGCTATTTTAATATGTCTGGTGTTGAGTGGAAAAATAACAGAACACATATTTGGCCAATGTAGAATGGATTTTTGTGCAAAGTTTGACGTGGAGAGAGTATAATTTGCCAGAATGGTGTTGAAAGAAGTGACATGATTCGGAGCGAAAATAAACTCCCGAATTCATTAATATAAAAACGCGATATTCTTCCATAAAATCACTATACACTCAACTACGCCCCGATAAAAACTTTTTTCGAAACCCTCTTAGATCACCACTCGTCAAAATATGACTATTAAGATCTGCACCCCGCTCCACTCTGTCTAGCATATTCTTGGTTTGCATATTTATTAATGTATACTTTGTTTGAGAATACAAATTATTTACATATATATATAGTCATCTGAAACGAAAAAGGGCCAATTAAAAAAAAAAAATCCAAAATGTAATTAATGATAGGTAATTTCCTTTGCTTCAAAGTACACATCCTGACAAGTTTTTAGCTCCCTACTTTCAAAAAATGACGAATTTATTAACGGAACTAACAAGGGCCTCACAATAAATTATTTCTTTTTTTACAGTTAAAAATTAATATTTTACACAATTTGCAAAAACAACTTATAAATCATGTTTTGTGTGAATTTATATATGCATCATTATGTTCGGGTAACCCCCCTCTTCTAAAAGCAAATTTTTTCATATTTAGTTTTTTTGTAAATTTTTCAAAAATAAAGATTGGCCCTTTTTCGTTTCTTGTGACGATATATGTTTGTAATTTAATTTCAAATTTATACTTTCTTAAAATTTTTACTTTCAAAATAACATTTACTATTCAATTATAAAATATGTTTAAAAAAATTTTCTATATGCAAATCTAAAAGTTTTTATTATAATGTACTTTTTATTAATATATTTTTTTTAATTTCATACATTAACTTAGATAATTTGAAATTGTAATAGATTAAAATACAAACTAACATTATTATTATTTGGTCAAAGTAATTTTCATATTCTAATGATTCAAATTCTTTTAAAATGTAATCAAATTAAGAAACTCTGTAAAAATATTGTTATTGTTTTCGATAAAGTGTTTTATGTTTTGTAGTTCTTCAAATTGCCTGAAACTGTTTTAAAATAAGACCCAAAACTTTACTTATTAATTCAAATTTTATATACAAATTTTGTAATTTTATTGTAGATTGTAATCAAATCGAAATGCTTTGTAAAACTAAACTAAAACTTTTTAATAATAACTTCAATTCAATAAAAATTTTGCTATTATGAGAAATAAAATTTCCTCAAGCATTAATAATGACGATTTCGTTTCTGGAAAAAAGTGAAGCATGTTCTCTACACGTTTCCGGAAATCAACAACTTTCTAACATATTTTAGGAATTTAAAAAATTGGATTTAAATTAAATTCGAGGACTCCTTTACTTAAAAAGGTTAAATATTTTCTAGCATTTCACGTTGACAGGGCAACATTTTCTCCAGAAGCGAAATCACCATTAAATGTTCTTTAATTTCTTCTTAAATACAAATGTAAGTATGGAAGTATATTAAAAACAGGTAAGAAAATTTCAATTTTGTAAACCGACTAAGGTATACCCTCACTTTGTGAGTAATGGAATATGGTACCTTATGTGGAAGCCAGGGAGGTGGAATAATTTTACTAAGTCAATAGTCATTGTAAATGTCTATAGCAAACAAAATGAGAAATCATTTAGTTGATTGATGCCGAGGTTATGGGTAAGTGGTAGTCGAATAAAGTTGTCAACTTGCGGGAGGGGTTAAACAAATTGATTGTAAATACGCCTATTTTGAGTTGAACAGTGGATACTTCAACGATATTGCACTGTACCGAATTGTAAGTGTTTATATGCACTGGTCTTAAAGTTATAAGATATTCAATTCTGGTATGATTGGATCATTTTGTGTGGGAGTTACCAAAAGGGGCGCGGTCACTTCGCAAGGTGATAGCGACAGACAAACTATTACTATGTGTGGAATTACAGAAGATTCGGGTGAGTAGTAAATAATTTATTATAGAGAATCTATATTTCACTATACATATGTTAACCTTTAAATTTAGAGTCATTCTGTTACTTCTTTCGAGAGTTATCGTGCGCATCACCCAAACAGGTTGATATAAGTACACGCTGAAAAAAATTAGCTTCTGTAGTATATTGTCCCAAACATATTCGGCTTGAAACATGTATTTCTTAAGCGTACACTCTAAACGTATAATATTTGGTACACACATAAATTATATGTTTGGGAAGATGTTGTTCTAAACAAATCTTTGTTTACATCCCAATATATGTTTATGTTGGACTATTTTTTCCGAAACAAATATTTATTTGCATTTAAGTATTCAGAAAGTACCTAAACTGTATTAAATTTTTCAGTAATTCAGAGGTAATCTTTTATAAATTTTTCGTGTCGTAAATATAATAAATAATTATTCAGTCAGAATTTATTTTAGTTCGAGGCCGTATGTTTCAGTTACTTCCTGTCTATTGCAAAAAAACAATAGAAACAAATACAAAAGTTGGTAGAGAGTTTTAATTGCTTGGTAGAATTGACCGCAGTTTCGATAGACACCACTCTATCATCTTCAGAATCCAATAGCAATAGTGTAAGTCCTTAAATTGAAATTTAACAAGAACTGCTAACCAAACCCTTATTTTGCCGAACTAAGTCAATATACTAAAACTCTCATACCAATACATTTTTATACCCTCCACCATGGGACATTTTGTCACTCCGTTTGTAACACCTCTAAATATTGATCTGAGACCCCATAAAGTATACATATTCTTAATCGTCTTAAAATTCTAAGACGGTTTAGCCATGTTCGTCTGTCCGTCCGTCCGTCTTTTGCAATCACGCTACAATCTATAATACTTGAGGTAGGTGGCTGAAATTTGGTATAGATACTTCTTATAGCTGCAGGTAACTTTTTCCGTCTATTGCAAAAAGGTAATAGAAACAAAAACAAAAATTGGTAGAGAGTTTTAATTGCATGATTGAAGTTAAAGACACACACTATTGCTACTGAATTCTGAAGATGATAGAGTGGTGTCTATCGAAACAGCAGTCAATTCTACCAAGCGATTAAAACACTCTACCAATTTTTGTATTTGTTTCTATTAGCTTTTGCAATAGACAGAAAGTAACTGAAACATATGGTCTTGAATCAAAATAAATTCTGACTGAATTACAAAAGCACAGACCAACAATAAATAACAACAACACATAATAAATAATAATAATTGAAATCATAAATCTTGGTTCGAAATATATTACTTGGAGAATTCACAACTAATGATGGCTTGGAATACTCAGAAATTTTAAATGATGGATTTAAAACATAAGTTAATGCTGCATTTGGTATCATAACAGGGAGGTTCAATACGAAACCAAAAAAAAAAAAATAAAACTGAAATTCGAAAAATTCAACAAAAGTTTCGAAAATCTTTTTAATAAAATAAAATATGGAGAAATTCTTAAACAATAATGTTATTTGTATTCAAATACATTTTTTTTGAGAAATTTTGTTTGCAAATATTATATGTTGTAACATGTTAATATACGACTTCCAAATATATTTTATTGATTTTCAAATAAAATTTATTTGCTCAGAAATATATAATATTTAAAAATTTGTGTTCCAAATATATTTTCTTTCGATTCAAACATATCAAACAAGGTGATTTTACCCCGTGTACAGACAGACACACAGATGGACGAACATTGCTCGAATAGCTTAAAATGTCCTAATAAGAATTTCCGCCGAACATAATACTGTGCAACAGTGAAAACAATACACGGACTTGACAGTATAGGTTCGATTCTACACTGGGAAAATCGTCATTTTTCATATGTTTGAATTGAAAGAAATATATGTAATTGGAACCAACCTTTTTTAAATATTATATACATATATGTGAACAAATAAGTTTTATTTGAAAACCAAGAAACTTTGTTTGGAACGCATATATTAATATATTAGCACAAAATAACTGAATTTCACAAAAATATAATATGTGTTTACCCACAAACAAAGTTATTGTTTTCCAATTATTTTATTTAAAAAAGATTTTTACAACTTTGTTGACTGTTATAGTTAAGAATGTCATAAGCAGAATTAAATTGGGTTTGCAGTACTAATTTTTAATTTATAAATAATACAATTCATCACTTTTTGTCAATCTTAAATGCCATTTATAGTTAAGAAAGATTGAACGATTTAAATTTTTATCTAATTTTACAAAAAAAAAAAAAAAGTAAAAGCGTTAAATTCGGCCATGTCGACTCTTATATTCCCTCCACCATGGATTGCGTTCAATTTTATTACTGGAAAAATCTTTGGATATGGAGCAAATCATGAATCAATCCTTTTTGTTTAAATAAATTATTAAAAAAAAACGAACGCTCCAATTTAAGGCCGCAAATTCTTTAGCCAAACTCTTCGCCTGAAAAAATGTGGTATTTATGGCTTAACATATTTTTTTGAGAGCTACATCTACACGGGGACTAAAACAAAATAAAATTTTATTTGTATAAATTTTATTGAGATGAATTCTTGCCAAAATAGAATACAATCTGCAAAGTTTCAGCTAAATTTCTTAGAAAATGTGTTGTTTATGGCTTAAATAAGACTTTTTGGACTTTAGGTGGACTATAACAAAATGTGAACTAATTTAAAGAATTTACTGCGATGATTTCTTGTCTTAAATAAATACAAACTACAAAGATTCAGTTAAAATGCTTAGAAAATATGGTATCTATGGCCTAAATACGTATATTTTGGAGCGACCTCTACAGGGTGACTGACTATAACAAAATATGAACCGATTTGTAAAATTTTTCCTTTGATGAATTCTTGTCAAAATAGAATACAAACTGTTTCTGCTAAATTGCTTAAAATGTGGTATCTATGGCTCAAAAACCGTATTTTGGAGCGACCTCTATATGGGTATTAATTAATAAAAAAGTCGAATAATAAAACAAAAATTGTATCAAATATTTTTTCCATTTTTAAACCCTACACCACACTGTGGTACAGGGTATTATAACTTTGTGCATTTGTTTGTAACACCCAAAAGGAGAAGAAATAGACCCATCGTTTATTATACCGATCGACTTAGAATCACTTTCTGAGTTGATTTAGCTATGTCCGTCTGTCCGTCTGTGCATGTATTCTTGTAATCAAAGTACAGGTCGCAATTATGGTCCGATCTCAACGAAACTTTACACATATCTTTTTTTGGGCCCAAGGACGATCCCTATTGAATTTGGTTAAAATCGGTTCAGATTTAGATATAGCCCCCATATATATGTTAGCCCCGATTTGACACGTAAGCGCTGTAAAAACTTCATTTTATATCCGATCAGTATGAAATTCGGCAGAAAGAGGTTTCTTTTTATATGGATGAACACTGTTAAATTTGGAAGAAATCGGTTCAGATTTAGATATAGCCCCCATATATACGTTACCCCCGATTTGACATGTAAGCGCTGTAAAAATGTTATTTTATATCCGATCAGTGCGAAATTCGGCAAAGAGAGGTTTCCTATTACATGAAGGAATACTGCTAAATTCGGAGAAAATCGAATCAGATTTAGATATAGCCCCCATATATATGTTACCCCCGATTTCACATGTAAGCGCTGTACTGCCCTCCTAAGAAAGAAAGTCGTATCTCCATTTCAGTAGTTTTGAGATATTTAGCTTTTACCTTTTATAACTTTCGCGCCTTTAGGTTAAAGGTGGGGTGGCAGCCGGTTTTACTAGCTCGCATAGTAATTTAGGTCCCTAACCAAACATAAAATTACAAATTGCGAAAGTTATAAAACGTAAAAGCTAAATATCTTAAAACTACTGAAATGGAGATACGACTTTCTTCCTTAGGAGGGCAGTGTAGAGACTGTATTTTATATCCGATCAGTACGAAATTCGACAGAAGGAGGTCTTTTTACATGAATAAGTATTCAGGAAAGATGGGTTCAGATTTATATTAAAGCTCCATATATATGTTCCTCCTGATTTGGTATCAAACCGCTATAGAAGTTGTATTTTACTTCCGATCATTAAAATTTTCCAGAAAGATGTTTCTCACTTTAGGAACGAATATTGCTTAATTTAGCGATTATCGTTTCAGAATTAGATAATATGTTTCTACCCATTTACCAATTATTCCAAATTATTATGGCAATGACCCTTATAGCATTGTTAGGGAGGTGTAGGGTATTATATAGTCGGCCCCGCCCGACTTTCTGCCTTTCCTTACTGGTTAAAAATAAGTACGTTTTTAGTTTTTCGCATAAAATGTTAACAACTTTTTTTCAGCATATTCTTAGCTACATTATTGCCAAATTTAGTTAAGTGGTATTACCAAGGCTGTATTAGTTGCTGGACAAAATCTGATGACACCTTTTTCGAGGGGCCCATTGATTTTCTGAAACTTTGGAGGTCCATAAAAAAAAATTGGTCACCAATCTGCCAAACCGAGTATAAACCTTTGGAAGTAGAATCGAACCTATACTGTCAAGTCATTCATTGACAGCCAAGCAGCTATAAAGGCATTACAGGCGACGGATATAATGTCAAAGGTGGTCAGCCGCTGTCGTAGATAATTGAAGATCATCACTGAGCAGCATAATACTCGTATTAACCTGTGCTGGGTGCCAGGATATCCCGGGCAATTAAGAAGCAGACTTACTGGCTAAGTATGTTTATGTATGTTCATGTTTTACCATCGTTATCTTATTATTTTCATTTAATTAGAGAGAGGAATAAAGAGAAGTGGCTCAGACGTTGGATTACATCTACAGGCTGTGAGCAGACAAAACTACTGTGGGCCGAAAAGTCAAAGCGGAATTTAGACTTTATGTTGAATATGAACAGGGCAAATGTGAAGGCAACTATTGGCGTGATAACTGAACATAATACCCTTGGTAAACACATGGTAGGAATCGGTATTAGAGATGATGACATATGTAGATGGTGTGGCGCGACAGAACACTCGGAAGATAGTTATCACTTCCTCTGTCAATGCCGTGCCTTAAGCCTAAGAAGAAATAATATATACGGGTTTATTTTTCTTTTCAGACTCTGACGGCAATGCGAGGAGGAATCGAACCAGATAAAATGTTGGCCCTCGTTAAGGCATCGAGATGGCACCCATAGAACTACACTAAGTATGTAGGCGGAAAGAGGAGTCTAAAAACTGGACTACACTTTTCACGGAAATACCTTTGGCAAACAATAGACGAAGAAGACGAGAAGAGGAAAGAAACTAAAAATGAGGAATAACAATGGATCAATAATGGTCTAGTTTTGACGCCGGTCGGGCTCCGGAGTCATCCTCCAATAACCTAACCTAACATACTGTCAAGTCCGTGTATTTTTCCAAAAGTGTTCATTTGTTGCATATCGTAATGTTACACATAACATTTAAAATATATATAACATAACAGGTAAGTTAGTTAGTATGAAACTATTTAATGTTCATGATTAATATACAAATTTTGGAAACACCATTAATATATTTTGATAATTGAAGATTTTTTAAACTCGCTACCATTTTTGTATTTGTTTCTATTACATTTTTGCAATAGACAGAATGTAAATGAAACACATGGTCTTAAACCAAAATAAGTTCTGAATGAATAACAAAAAGTACAGACCAACAATAAACAACAACAACACATATGTTTTATTATGATAGAAGGATGTATGACATTTATATAAGTATGTGAAACAAAATGTCGGCCAAATGTAAAAATCTTGACGTTAAGGTGTGACTCACAATTAATATCGTGCATTGTGATTGGACAACCCTTCTTAAGAGGGAAACTAACAATGAATGATTTTATTCATTATTAGTTTCCCTATTAGTTTCCACATTTTGCAATGTGCAAAATTTGCACAATCATCAAAATAAAATGACGGCACAGTGTTTCGGAATGGTTTTTTTAATGTCCAAAACTCTGTAATTTTTGAACCGATACAGATATTTTAGTAATTTTTGGTCAAACCAAAACGCACGATGTTAATTGTAAATAAAACAAAATGTTTTCAGAGGATTATCTTAATATTTTTGACTACACGCTAAAAAAAAAATTGTTTCTGTAGTATATTGTCCCAAACATATTCTGCTTGAAATATACAAATATTTAGGGTACACTCTAAATATATTATATTTGTCACACACAAAAATGATATATGTATTTAGAAAGCTGTTGTTCTAAATAAATCGTTGTTTCCGTCCTAATGTTTATACCCTACACCACACTGTGGTACAGGGTATTATTTAAGTATAAAATGTCCCAAAAGTAAATTTATGTAAACAATTTATACATGAATTACAAAATTTATATATCAGAGTTATTCAATATTACGAGAGTGGTGTAGGGTATTATATAGTCGGCACCGCCCGACTTTAGCCATTCCTTACTGGTTTTTATTTGGGACTATTATTGACGGAACAAATATTTATTTGTATTAAGTATTCAGAAAACAAAGTAATGTCTTAACTTTAAGACGCGTTTTATGTTTTTCAGTAATTCAACGTTAATTTTTTCGGAAGTTTAAAATGTTTGTAAAAAGCCATTATAATTGAAATCGTATAATCCTGCGAAATGATGTATTATGCAAGGTGGATTGTCAACAAATGATGACTTGGAATAAATATAATTTAAAAATTAGTGCTTTAAAACGAATTTTATTGCTTCATAAGTCATTTTTAATTATCTATATATATAAAGAAGAATGTGTGTTTGTTTGTTTGTTGGTTTGTTTGTACCGTATAGACGTCTAAACGGCTGAACCGATCTTCTTGAAATTTTCACAGAATGTACATGTGTGGGGCGTGGTGAAAATAGGGTACTTGAATTTTCGATATATGAAGTGGACGTGGCCCGCCCACATAAGACAAATTTTAAAATTGAGATATCTTGCACAATTTGTTAGTGAGAGTGCTGCAATTTTGTACATATGTATCTGGTGGCAGTCTACGTGATTAATCCAAAAATGGGCGGGATCGGACAAATGGGCGTGGCCCCGCCCATATAAGCCAAATTTTGAATTTGAGATATCTTGCACAATTTGTTAGCGAGAGAACTGTAATTTTGTTTATATATATCTGGAGGCAGTCTACGTGATTGCTCCAAAAATGGGCGGGGTCAGACTAATGGGCGTGGCCCCGCCCCATTAAGCTAAATTTTGAAATCGAGATATCTTGCACAATTTGTTAGCAAGAGAGCTGTAATTTTGTGTATATATATCTGCTGGCGACCTACGTTATTGGTCCAAAAATGGGCGGGATCGGACCAGTGGGCGTGGCCCCGCACATATAAGCCAAATTTTGAATTTGAGATATCTTGCACAATTTGTTAGTGAGAGAACTAGAAATTTGTATATATATATCTGGAGGCAGTCTACGTGAGTGGTCCAAAAATGGGCGGGGTCGGACTAATGGGCGTGGCCCCGCCCCTTTATGTCACATTTTGAAATCGAGATATCTGGCACAATTTGTTAGCGAGAGAGCTGTAATTTTGTGCATATGTATCTGGTGGCACTATACGTGATTGGTTCAAAAATGGGCGGGATCGGACCAATGGGCGTGGCCCCGCCCATATAAGCCAAGTTTTGAATTTGAGATATGTCGCACAATTTGTTAGCGAGAGAGCTGTAATTTTGGGTAAATATATATGTTGGCGACCTACGTGATTGGTCCAAAAATGGGCGGAATCAGACGAATAGCCATGGCCCGCCCATATAAGCCAAATTTTGAAATCGAGATATCTTGCACAATCTGTTAGCTAGAGTGCTGCAATGTTGTGCATATGTATCTGGTGGTAGTCTTCGTGATTTGTCTAAAAATGGGCGGGATTGGACCAATGGGCGTGGTCCCGCCCCTATAAACCAATTTTTTTAATTGACATATCGTCGGTTTAATGCTATTTTGTTCCATACGCCATTTTGTATGAACGGAGAAAAACGCATTTTATTGTTTGAGTAAAAACGGGACTGAAGAGTTACACACTTTTTATTTCATAGGGTTCCCAACAGTGCTTGTATGATTCTCATGCATTTCTATGCAATTACATCCAAAAATAGGCAAGTTATAACAATTTTTGTACTTGGCATTTTGGTCCATATCCACTTTTATTTTAATATTTTTTCGTATTTGTATTACATGGACCACAAAAAGGGTCGGTATGGAAGGACACAAATTTACATATTGTGATCGAAAGAACGTAAAATACTGAGTGAAAAATATATGGCGATAGAAAAATTGAGACATAGAACAAAAATATCGAAATTATTTCCCGTTACTTAGAGTAAAACAAATTTACCCCACCAATATCTCGAAAACTAGGCGAGATAGGAAAAAAATGATTGCAGATTCCGAAAGAGCATGCTTGGAACCCATATTATCAACTCCTAACTCAAAAAACACAAAAATGGCGTATGGACCAAAATAGCATTAAGCCGACGATATATTGCACAATTTGCTAGCGAGGATGCTGTAATGTTGTGCATATGTATTAGGTGGTAGTCTACTTACTTGGTTTAAAAATAGGCGGGGTCGGACTAATGGGCGTTGCCCCGCCACTTTAAGCCAAATTTTGAAATCGAGATATCTTGCACAATTTGTTAGCGAGAGAGCTGTAATTTGGTGCATATGTATCTGGTGGCAGTCTTCGTGATTGGTCCAAAAATGGGCAGGATTGGAACAATGGGCGTGGCCCCGCCTTTATAAACCAAATTTTTAAATTGACATATATTGCACAATTTGTTAGCGAGAGTGCTGTAATTTTGTGCCATGTTTCCGGTGGTAGTCTTCGTGATTTGTCCAAATATAGGCGGGATTGGACGAATGGGCGTGGCCCCGCCCTTATAAACAAAGATTTTAAATTGACATATCTTGCACAATTTGTTAGCGAGAGTGCTGTAATTTTTGCATATGTATTAGGTGGTTGTCTACTTGATTGGTGCAAAAATGGGCAGGATTGGACCAATCGGCGTGGCCCCGCGAATTTTGTATTTGAAATTGACATAACTCGCACAAATTATTAGCGAGATTACTCTAATGTTGTGCATACATATACATTAGGTGGCAGCCTACGTGCTTGGTCAAAAATGGGCGGGGTCGGACAAATGGGAGTGGCCCCGCCCATATAAACCAATTCAATTTTGTGTTTGATATATCTTGAGCAATTTGTTAGAGAGATTAATGTAATTATGTGCATATATATTTGGTGTCAGTCTACGTAATTAGTGCAAAAATTAACGGGATCGGAAATCTGAAGCCTGGGGCAACGAAGTGGACCGGGTCCAGCTATAAGGTATAATTTAAAATCAATTAAAAAGTAGAAATAAGATTTAAAAAATTGTCAACGTTTTTAAACAAAATATATTTAGACAGGTTCCTAAACGATAATTTTATTTGTATATAAACACATATTTTATTTGAGAAAATTAGTTTGCAAATACATTTTGTTGTAATATATTAAATAAATAAATTTTATTGATTTTCAAATAAAATGTATTTGCTCAGAAGTAATTAATATTTAAAAATTTGTGTTTCAAATACATTTTTCTTCGATTCAAACATATCAAAAAAGACGATTTTGCCCCGTGTATGTATTATTATTATATGATAATTATGTGTGAAAGAAAATATCGGCCAAGTGCAAACAACTTGATGTTAAGGTGTGACTCACAATTAACATCGTGCTTTATGGTTGGACCACCCCTTACATTCGCGAGGCAGACCTAGCTAGGTCTTGACGTTAATAAAACATTGATAAACTAACGTCTTAGTTAACCAAACCAATGCAAAGATAAAATTCTGATTATACTTCCAAACATTGATTTTATTAAAGAACAGGAACAACTAATCTACAAAAAGCAACCCCAAATTACTGTTTCTTATACCCTATTCTCTCTATAGATAGTCTCTTGACTCTCAAATATAGACTAAGAAAATTTTAAGGAAACCGGTTCAGATTTCGATATAGCATACATACACGGGCAAAATCGCCATTTTTGATATGTTTGAATAGAAAGAAAATATATTTGGAACACTAATTCTTAAATATTATATATTTCTGAGCAAATAAATTTTATTTGAAAATCAATCAAATATATTTGGAACTCGTATATTAATATGTTACAACATATAATATTTGCAAACTAAATTTCTCAAATAAAATATGTATTTGAATACAAATAAAATGATTGTTTAGGAATTTCTCCAAATATATTTTATTTAAAAAAGAATTTCGAAACTTTTGTTGAATTTTTCGAATTTAAATTTTATTTTTTTTGGTTTTTTTTTTTTTGGTTTGAGCCTCGCAGTTATGATACCAAATGCAGCAATAACTTATGTTTTAAACCAATCATTTAAAATTTCTGAGTATTCCAAGCCATCATTGGTTGTCAATCCTCCAAGTATATATTTCGATCCAAGATTATATGATTTCAATTATTATTATTTTTTATATTAAGACGATAACATTTTTGACAAAATTAACTTTGAATTACTGAAAAATTTAACACAATTTAGATATTTTCTGAATACTTAAATGAAAATAAATATTTGTTTCGGAAAAAATAGTTCAAAATAAGCACATTGGGATGTAAATAAAGATTTGTTTAGAACAACATCTTCCCAAATATATAATTTGTGTCTGTAAACAAAGATTTGTTTAGAACAACATCTTCGCAATTATATATCCCATATATCCTAAAGATATATATGTTTCAAGCCGAATATGTTTGGGACAATATACTACAGAAGCGTTTTTTTTTCAGCGTGTATATATATTCAATTCGATTTTATAGATAAGCGCTATAGAAGTCACATTTTTTAACCAAAGTGTACGAAATTTTACAAAAGAAAACCCTTTAGACAAATAGATAAGCCAACAAATTTCAACAAAAATCGGGTCAGATTTATTTGGGGAATTTCATGTCAAGTGAGTCATTTTTTTAAAAGCGATGTCTGCCAATCGCGATGAAGCTTGCACCAAGTTTAGTCCTATTGGATAGTAGTTATGACGCAAAATTTCAAGCAAATCGGTTAAGGACTGTCCGAGTTGCAGGGTGTTGAATTGAAAGAAAACGGACCTTTTGTCCCATCCATATAACTTATTATCTATTGTATTTTGAAGATTTTGCCCAAAGCATTTTCTATAGCTTTTTCTTCCATCTTTTTAAGAAAATAAAAAAAGTTCACAAAAATATTTTTTGTGAATTTTTTAGCGAAATTTACAATAGTATTTGCATTTTTTGCAAAAACTATATTTTATTCTTTTTTTGTTCAAACGAAAGCTAAAGCAATTTATGGTGATGGGACCTGTCACGTGTATCAAAACAAAGATAAATACCTAAAAAAATAGAGGTTGTACCACATATTTTAGCATAACTCGAAAAACGTTTACCCTAATTGGTTGAGAAAGCTTTAAAGAATCCTAAATTAAGTAACCTTCATCTTCTTCTAATATAATTTTGTCATCCCCATTAGCGGTTTCAAAGATAACTTACAAGATATTCCGGAAAATTAAAATTTTCCGAGAAAATTTTAATAATTTTTTAATTAAAACCTTTTAAAAACTTCGGAGAATACACAACTACGAGTATTGAATTTTTCTTATTTTATTCATGAATAAAATGAGACTATTCCAAAGAAAATCGATAATAATTTAAAAAGTTGTAGCTATTTTAGCAAATCTGTTATCTACAATAACCTAAATGAAATACCAAATCGATACCTCCATTCTAAACTATGCTAAGTGCAAAAGGTAGTTTTTTAGGAAAGGCGATCAGAGTTTGATGATTTTTTTTAAATTTGTGTGGATTTCCTTTGTAATGGAGATTGAATGACCTGTACTGTTTTGTGAATAACTTTTGATTGGGTTGACGGATAAACACCAAATTTTGACTGAATATAACATGGAATATTTAGAAGTTAAAAATGCGAACTCCCTAAAAACGTGCTAAGTCGTCTTAGCATATATAAAATAACATTCTATAACTAAACATAACAGCACACTTCTAAACCAAATATTCAAAGTTTGTAGACTTACTTAACTAGCTGAGCATTTCCATGTTAAGTACACGGGGAAAATCGCCTTTTTTGATATGTTTGAATCGAAATTATATACTTCTATGCAAATACATATTATTTGAATATCAATAAAATTAGTTGGAACGCATATATTAATATATTACAACAAAATATTTTTTCAAATAAAATATGTGTTTATATACGAATAAAATTATTGTTTACGAATTTCTGCAAATATATTTTGTTTAAAAATCTAACGTTTCAGTTTCTCGAATTTCATTGATTTCGAGTTATATCTTAAAGCACTAATTTTATATTTATTTTTATTCCAAATCGTAATTTGTTGTCAATCAATCGAGCAATGTATTTATTTATCATTTAAATCATAAATGAAAAAAATTATCGTTGAATTACTGAAGATCAGCTCAAATAATATATATTAGGATGGAAACAAAGATATTTTTAGAGCAACATATTCAGAAATATATAATATTTGTATGTGGCAAATATAATATACTTCGAGTGTACCCTAAATACTTATATATTTCAAGCAGAATATGTTTGGGAGAATATACTACAGAAGCGATATTTTTTCAGCGTGTGAACACAGTATTTTTGACTCATGTCACAGATTTTTATGACATTTGGTATAATGGTAGTACTAAGTGTTGTCAACAACCCATGTTAATTATGTACATATTATATACTTACGATTACATACACATGTGTAAGAAGAGAAGAAGATTCGATTTTATGCATTGACTACTGATAAGACCTCATCATGTCTACCATTTATTTTGTTAATGATAAGTGAAGCTGAATATTCATTCTAATTGTCAGTCTAAGTGCTACAGCGATTTGGTAAAGAACACAAAAAGAAAACATTAATGAAATGTTTAAAAAAAGTGAAATTTAAATGTTTTTAGACGTTTTTTTTTTTTTTTTTTTTTGTTAATGATCGATTTAATTTTTATTTAGATTTATTTATTGAATGTGAGATTAGTTGGACGATTATAAAGACTTTATTTAAAATTTTATTTATTATTTTACCATAATCTTCAAAAAATAAATGCCAAAGAATGTTCTTTCAAGTGATAATAAACATTCAGCACTCAATTTGAATTTTCTGAGTTTTTTTCATTAAAAAAAGTAGGGAACCTCGAAATGGATCACCCCTTACATTGTAGCGTGAGTACCACAGACGGACGAACGGACATGGCTAATCGTCTTAGAATGATACGACCATTAATAATATATACTTTATGGGGTCTCAGATCAATATTTAGTGGTGTTACAAACTGAGTGATAAAATGTGGAGGGTATACCTATATGTGGTATAGCAAAATGTGGAGTGACCTATGGTGGAGGGTATACAAATATTCTTTAAAGTACTGTGTATAAAGCGCGGACTATACTGAACAAACATCCATTTTGAGATTTTTAATCTATGAAAAACGCTGTCTCTATCGAGACAAACCCATTCGATTTTGTAATTTACAAGCGATTACAGGAAATTCTGAGGAGATGATTTCAATGTTGTACATACCAAGCTAAGGGAAGTCTTACCCAGCAAAATTTCTCATTACCAAATAATCCGACGAGTAAGCAAAGTTCGATAATGGTATTATTTAGCCACTTGTCTCATTATTTTAACATGGGGATGTTATTGGAGGAAAGTACTTCCCAAAAGCCTACAATAAAGTAGCATAATAAGTACTTATTTGTCGTATAGGCATACCACATAAATATGTGCTTATATTTTCACGATTTTAAGTACATGAATAATGCATTACCAATAAGATATAAAATAAGTAGTAAATATGTAGAAATGGCCATTTAAAGTGATTTTTTGCTTATTGTCACGCGCATGTTGCTCGAAACAAACAATTTCTTCATGCCAGATTAGAAGTTATGAACCCAAACCACCATGTGATTCTTCAATGGGCTAACATCGTACGATATACGTAAATATTTATGATATTTTCATTCAAATCTGCACGTATTTTTTGAAAACAAGTTGAAAAATAAATAAATCTACAATAATCCACATACAGCCAAAATTGCATTATGTATATTAAAAATTGCCAAAATTATTTTGATAACAAAAAATCACTTATTTCTGTTATTATTGGTAAGTCATTATTAATAAGCCGAAAGTAATGTAGCGAATAATGAGATGTTATTATTTGGCAATGCAGGGAATAATGACAGGTACTTACCAAGATTTTGCTGGGTAGTAGTATGTTTTGGTATAAAAATGTTTTCACATTGTCATTAAAAAAATAATATATGTAAGTAAATATATCATTTAAATTGAATATTCACAATATTTGAGAGACTGTATATCTTTATTGAATAACACCGAGTTGTTTCTCTTAAAAAAAGATATTTAGAATGGTGCCTAGTGTCCATTATTTCCTTGGTTAATCTATTCGTCAGAAGTAGACAGTCGTAGATTTCGACTATATAAATCTGAAAGCTCCAGCCATAATATTTTTTTAAAAACTTGGCGGCGTTAAGCATTTTTATAGACTACAAAAAATTCGCAAACGACATACAATTACTCGTATTTATTGGAAATTTTGTTACAGTTCTAAATTTCAGAGATTTTTTCTATAGTTCATTGTAACTAACATCGTTTTTTACTGTTTTCGCGATATCTCGCGAAGCTAAGGAGATCCGATTTTGATCTATTTACAGTTGAGTAGAGGGGATGATCCTGAACAAAACCTCATTACCATTTTTGTCGTGAAACTAGTAAAACTTTTTAACCCTTGAGGTACGCTGTGTGTAGGAGAGTTATTAGAGAATTTAAATTTAAATTTGGGCCCTCTGTAACATAAGGAGCGGAGTTACATGGCTCGGGTGTACACAATATATGTTTCCAAACTACTAACTGTGGTCCTCAAGAAACCTTTTACTCCTAATAGTGTTCTCATATAGTTTACGAGATATCTGCATTCGAAAATTTTTTTTGTTTGTTTTTTTTTCGACGCTGCACAGCGGTCTCAAACAAAAGATTCTTTGACCACAAGTCTTGAAAGTGTTTTTAAATCTTACATTTTAGATTCTAACATAATAAAATAAATAATAAGTTGTTTTCGCAAGCCTTTGATTGTATTATTAACCAGGAAGAAAGGGCTAAAGTTGGGCGGAGCCGCTTATGTGATACCCTACACCACCAGAGTAGAATATGAAGAAATATTTTCATGTTTTATTAATGTAGTCTGATAATAATGATCTGTTGAAAAAAATTATTTTAAAGCGCTAAGATTAAAAATCTGCAGATATCCTAATCTGGACCGATTTTCTTCAAATTTGGCTAAGTTTGTTCCTCGTTCAAGCAATTGTTGTCTGCTAAATTTACAACGGATCTGTTTAGAAATGCTCTTGTCACATGAAACTTTTATCTGCCCTAAGAAAAAAAAATCGCTTCTGTAGTATATTTTCTGGAAATATATTATATTTGGGAAAAATTACTTTTTTCTTATAGGTAGGAAAACAAATTCTGTAGCCAATTTAAATATTTCACAGTTTTTAAAGATAATTTGCAAAAAACTCGAAAAAATAACATTGATAAGAGAGATATTCAAACTTTTTTTTCGGTATGTAAATATAAAATACTAGCTGGACCCGGTCCACTTCGTTGTCCCAGATATCAGTTTTGTCGATTCCGTCCATTTTTATTGAAGATTTAGAAAATAACTCCACTAACGTGTGTTCCAAATTTCGTTCTTCTAGGGTCAACACTTTTTGAGATAATCGGATTTTATGTAATGCCACGCCAAATCCTGCCCCGCCCACTTTTTTCCAAAATTTTTTTTCCCTAAACCATCTCTGACAAAAAACCTTTCAAACAAAAGAAAAACAAATAAAATCGGTCCAGTGGTTTCAGAGTCTATAGCATACATACATACATACATACATACATACATACATACATACAAACATTTTTCCATTTTTATATATATAGATTTGCACCAAGGTATATTTTATTTAAATTTTGATCCCAAACATATTTTGTTTCCTGTTTTTTTGTCCGTGTGCTAATATGTATAAAAATGTGTTGAGAACTGTGGATATAGAGGTTAGATGCAATATCAGTATGTATAGTATATATATGTATAGGGGCTTAATCTAAATGTGTACCAATTTTCTACAAATTCTATAGTGTTCTTCCGTGGATCAAGAAACTCATCTCTGCTCTGTATCATAATTATCGGATTTCAAATGTCCATGCAGTGAACAATGTGGCGGATGATTTGGAGACGGATACTTTCATATTCCTCGCAGTGAAAATGTTCAGCTATGTAATTATTCAGCTTCTCGCAAATGCCAGCAAAGTGTGGGCCCGACGTCAGAATCATGCAATCATCGGCTTACCTTACGATTTCAACGCCATCAATTGGGGTGGCATTGCAGAAAGTTAGAGGTTAAACAGTTTTTAACAGTATTTAACTCCGCGGGGCTTTAACTTCTTGTTTTTGTATTTCGCGTACAACTGGAGTCACCACATACAATTTATGATCCAGCGCTTCAAACTAGACTGGAGGGACGTGTTTACAATGTCCTCGAATAATGTCACAAGGTTGACGGTATCGAATGCCGTCGAAAGATCAAGTGCCACGAGGACGGCCCTGTCACAAGGCTTCTTCTGGGTGAGACCAAGAATTGTAAGCCCAGGCTTCGTCGTAAGTATTTTTATTGTTTTTTTAATATTTTTTTTACATTGTACTGCTTAATAATGACCTTCCACATCTTTTGTTTAAATAACAGATCAAATCTAAGTATAATTTTGCGCTGGATGATATTGTGGCTGTGTGTATAACTTCCTAAGGCATCTTCCCTCCGCGGTGGACTTCGGTGTAATCGAAAAAAGTATTTACACACAGACTAAACACTCGCTAAAGCAGGAGCCACTTCCTCGAGCAACGTCAAGGTAGATCTTTTTATACCCTCCACCATAGGATTGGGGGTATATTAATTTTGTCACTCCGTTAGTAACACTTCTGAACATACAGTGTTTTCCAACATGAGGTGTTATTTTGAATCACCCGGTATTTCGGTAGCTGTCACTTTTGAAGTTGTTATTCTTTGATATTTGATAAGTAGAAACTACGCCATTACTAAAAATGGAACGATACACGATCATCGAACGATACAAAACGATCGAACAAATAAACGATACGAACGACACAAAATCATCTTGACTGATGAGGCCCATTTCCACCGCGGTGGCTACGCCAACAAGCAAAATTGTCACAACTGGGGCTCGGAAAACCCAAAAGTTATTGTTGAGAAGCCTCTCCATCCTCAACGTGTGACTGTTTGGGTCGGTTTATGGTCCGACGGGGTCATTAGACCTTACTTTTCCGAAAATGAGGTTGGATCAACAGTTACGGTGAATGGATTGCGCTATCGAGAGATGATTATTGATTTTTTATGGTCGGAGTTGGATGGTATTGATCTGGACAACGTTTACTTTCAACAAGACGGCGCTACCATTGCTCTGTTACGGGAAAAGTTTCCAGACCGTGTTATCTCTCGAAGAGGTGATCACAATTGGCCACCGAGATCTTGTGATTTAACACTTTGCGACTTCTTCCTTTGGGGCCACGTGAAAGATAAGGTCTACGCCAACAGCCCAGCGTCGATTCAAGATCTCAAACATTTGCGATTTGGTTATGGAAAATTTCATGAAAAGGATATAGTCCTGTAAGCGTGGTCGTTGTGACCATTTGGCTAATGTTGTTTTTCATTATTAACGACAAACCTTCCTCTATATTATGAAATAAACATCCGGTCATTTATCTCAAAAAATGGCATTTTTCTTTGAATACCAAAATAACACCTCTTGTTGGAAAACCCTTTATATTGATTTGATACCCCATAAAGTATATATATTCTCAATCATCGTAAAATTCTTAGACGATTCAGCCATGTCCGTCTGTTGTAATCACACTACAGCCTTCAATAATTGAGCTAGATAACTGAAATATGGTAACTTGGGATTCAAAATGGGCAATATCGGCTCATTTATCGATATAGCCCCCATATATAGCATCACCCCGATTTCACTTTTTAACGTCATAGAGACCATAAATGTCAACTTATCGGGCTGAAAATTAGTAACTGGGGATTATTTACACCCGGAATCCTTCATAAGAACAACGGTGATCATAAGTAAAAGTTTTTATATAGTCCCCTTACATAGGTCCCCCTAGATTTGAATTCATAATACCACAAAAAACTCAAACTTAAACGAACTTAATCAGTCTTGTTTGGTATAAAATCGAAATGAAAAAAATTTGGCATCAGAAATTTTAACTAACAGATGGGTTTGAGCAACCAAAAGCTCTTTGGGACGAAATGACTACATGGATCCCGGAGATAAATTGCACCTACGATTGATTGTGGGTGTTATTACTGGACACAACAGTCTCTGTAAGCATATGTATAAAATTGGCTAAGAAATGACCACTATTGCCGCAGTTATCGTAACCCTGACGTACAGAAGCAACAAGATACTTGTTTTTTTTATTTTAGATATGGTTTTTTTAAATAATCTGCCTTTTGTTTAATATTATATTGTATAACTATCAATAAATATACAAATACAACACCTGCCTTTAATTTTTCTTTCAGGAGTTAGCTGAACTTAACAGATTGGACCCTCTCAGATTTCTACAATTCATTCAGATCGGAACTACTGACTTAACTGATGCTGCAGAAGAAGCAACGCTTTTTTAATTTGACAGCGCTTTTTCCATCTCTCTTGCATGATGTTTCTTTTTTATTATAACACAGAGCCGAACCAAAAATATTTTTCACACAAAGCACGACAAAAAATGCAAATAAATAACAGCATAGGTCGACATGGAAATATTCGGTTGCTGATAAGGACCTACAGATGATACGTGTAAGTATTATAATCTGTGATCGTCTTTACATATATAAATTTTCTTTTCGTACTTTCAGGCCGGGTGAAGAAAATACCCACACCCATAAAATGCCGACAAGACACCATGGACTTTCCGGTGGCCATAGTATCATTGTGGTCAGTGCGCCAGTCATGGAATCCGAATGTGTTGGACCTGATTCCTTGCCGGGTAGCTGGTAAACTCCAAAAACGAGATCCAATTGCCCAAAACAAGGGGGATGCCAAAAACCACAACGATACCAACATAAATGCAACTTTTCTCGTGAATTAAGTGGAGAATAAACGGTAGAATCCTCGTACCTATATTCGCAACAAAGATATCGTAAGATCGAACGCTCCAGACCAAAAATCGTACGGTTTTGTGCACACGCATTATACAATCATGGAATTACGATTCCAGCTGGTGCGATAATCGGTACGATGATTGTACCGTGTATTTGCTACTTAAAGTAATGGTAAAACTGAAATAACATCGATATCCTAAGATTAACAGACACATTTTAATTAACAGTTGGACAATATGTGACGTTGCAGAACATAGGGCTCCCTCGACAACCCGACACATGCCAGACTAAAGTCCGTAATATTGAGTATACACACAGATCACTACATCTTTTCCACGCTGCTTCAACAACAATAACGTTTGGACGTTTCATCTTCCAGCCATAAATAATGCATTTAAACACTGCAACAAATGTAAGAGGACAAGTCAGAAAATTCTAGTCGCCTAAACTGACCAAGGTATGTACAGCTGCGGTCAAAATAATAGCACCACAATATAGACAGACATCACAACGCATATACTTCAAAACTACTGAAGTACGAAGGTATGTACAGCTGCGGTCAAAATAATAGCACCACGATATAGAAACATATTAAAACGGATATACTTCAAAAACTATTGTATTACTGACATTAGTTTCTTTGATTAAAATAAACACTATACTATACAGAAATTATAAGTAATGCAGATACTTCGGTATTTTTAATTATTAAATGAAAAACATAATTTCTGATATTGTTGACCTTTATGGTGTTTTAAATTTTGGTTTTTATTTTTCGGCTTTAGGTCCTTGATTAAAAAACCAGCTTTTTCCTTTAGTAGGGGGGGAATGTTACTTTCAGATAGTTGGGGCCAAGTTTGGGGGCAAATCACTTCCGTTTGGGGCAAATCGCTTCCGTTTGGGGCAAAACGCTTCCGGTAGACCATATATGGAATATTTGGAGGCCAAAACACTTCCGCTCGACCTTATATAGATTATTTGGTGGTCAAAATCGTTTTCCTGTTGGCCACTGTGATATCGATGCCGAGTATCGAAGACGAGGGACAGACATGTTCATGGGTATAACTATTTGAAAATGCATTGTTCCATTGCGAAGACGAGGGACAGACATGTTCATGGGTATAACTATTTGAAAATGCATTGTTCCATTGCGAAGCCGAGGATAGACATGTTCATGATAAAGGGCATAACTATTGGAAGAATATTTGGTGGTCAAAATCGTTTTCCTGTTGGCCACTGTGATATCGATGCCGAGTATCGAAGACGAGGGACAGACATGTTCATGGGTATAACTATTTGAAAATGCATTGGAGTATCGAAGTCGAGGAACAGTCATAATAAAGCCCTTACAAGGGAAAAGCGAAGGTCTGTAGGAAGGAAAAGCGGAAGAGGAAAAAAATGTGCGTCAATCCAAGCTTTGGCGGGTTGGAGTGAGCGTATTTTTCAATTGCTCAGAAATTTTCTGGTTGTGTTTCACTTGGTGTATGGTATACTTTTATTTTGTTCATATAATTACGAGGGGTTTGGTTTGGAGACATAAATTTGTCCTATGCAGCCTGAAGTTAGTAAAATGTTGTGGTAAGGCAGTTGTTATAGTACGATCTGTATTTCTAGTCATTTTAGTCAGTTGCTCAGAAATGTTCTGGTTGGGTTTCACATGGTGTACGGTGAAGATTTTTAGTTCATATAATTGTGAGGAGTTCTGTTTCGAGAAATGAAGTGGACATAATTGTTCTGTATATATTTCTGGTTATGGTGGAATACTCGCACATTGAATAATCATAATGTGTGAGACCACTATAAGACGGTGTAAATATTATGTATCATTACAAGTCATTCATCGTACATTTTCAGTAAATGTGGTGTGAATGAGTTAATAAACTTTCAATGATCAATAAAAAAGCCTATGTCACGTACCCAACACGGACCCACCTGCAATAAAAGTTCTTTAAAATAACATTTTTAAAAACGTGAAATGGTGGAGTTGCTCTTGGTGTGTATTGCGAAGATATTTTGGTTCATGTAATTGCTAGGAGTTCTGTTTGGGAAAATGGAACGGACATTATTGGGTCATATGCATCATATTATTTCTATTCAGAGCTATGGTATGTATTTCTTGCCTTGAGATATATTTGTACATTGACTACTAGAGGTATGTATCATTGATGCGCATTGTATACTTATATGTTTCCTAGAAATTGATACCGACGTGTTACTAGCATCTGGAAGGGTGGTGAAACAGTTTCAAATCAATGTGTGTGTTAGTGTGGAAAGGAACTTGCTTTAGTTTTATATGTATTTCTAGTCATTGTCGCATACTAGTACATTTATAGAAAAAATCTCGAGCTCGATCGATCAAAACTTTAGCGAGCATATTTTTCAGTTGCTCAGGAACACAAAACCTTCTATGGAAAAAGCGAAAGTCGGAACGAGAATATTTGCTCGCTCCGCTCAGAAATTTTCTGGTTGGATTTCACTTGGAGTATGTTGAAGATTTATAATTGCGAGGAGTTCAGTTTAGAGAAATTAAATAGACATAATTGGGTCGTATGCAGCTTGAAATTAGTAAAATTCTTCAATTTATCTGAGAGTAGTGGTGGTAAGGTAGTTTTTATAGTTCTATGTGTATTTCTAGTCATTGTGGTATACTCATACAAGCAATAATCATAACGTTTGACAATACTAGATGTTGGTGAAGGTGATATGTGAGGAGATGTGCAGGATGTGAGGATATATGGAGAAATTGAATGTATATAATTGAGTCGTATGCAGCATGGTGTACATGACGTTTCATTGAATTTGTTAGATTTATTTGCTTGGAGAACATAGCTGATATGTTCGCAAATATGTGTACCATTAAATCAATATATAAAAGGAATAGCGTACGCCGATTAATAGTAAAATTTCAATATTATATTATAGCGATAACAATAATTTGTATCGTATTCTGATTTAAAGTCAGTGCCTAGCTTATAGGCTCCTAGTTTAACGTCGTTTTTTCTAATAAAGCTTTTTTCACACGTACACTGTGTTCGGTTCAAGATTTTTGAAGTTGTAAGTTGCTTTTACTATATACTCATAGGTAGATAGATAGTCAGACGTAACAGAAATAATGACAACCATTCTTAGTGGTGATATGTGTTATTGTTCTTTATCATTGTATGTATTGGGTTTTCCAAATTTCTGTTCCATAAAGCACACATTACAATATCCGAAGAAAAAATGAATTTTCTATTATGTTATCTTGTATACTGATTCCTCCAGTAACCAGTTATTGATCTCTCATCTGTACCAACATTTTACACGTCGGAATTTTTATAGCTATATATAATTTGGTATTCATACATAAGATCTGTGCGATTGCGAATTGTTATTTTTGAACGTTAGATAAGTGATGTTCTATAGATTGTGGCACGGTTTAGACTTAACCTCTCTGTACCAAATTAATATGCCCCGGTTTTGAATACAAAATATACAATTCAAAAATGAAGTACATATTTAAATCGAATTAGTATTATTAGTTAAACTGAGATTCTCTCTCAGCTCAAGACTCTTTCGGCTAAATCATAACGTTTACAGACCTAATAAATCGGGCAACCAACATATTATTATTATTATTATTAGGATTATTATACTATTCTATTGCAATTATTATTACTATTATTATTATTATGTTTTGTGGTTTATATAATGAATAAAAGACTTTACAACTCTTTTTAATATAATAATAATAAAAAAAAAATATTTTTAGTTATAAACACTAAAGCAAACATATTAAACATGTTCTACAAAAATCAATCATTATGTTTAGAACACAATATTATATGTTTGGGAAAAATTTACCCTAAACTAATTTTTATTTCCATCCTAATGTTTTCACTTGTAATCTTTAAGTCCGAAACAAAGAATAAGCATTAAAAAAATAAAATTTGTGAACACCCAACTATTTTCTGATCTGTGCACCCTACGTACGGCTCAATTAGGTTTTATTGTGCTGTGCTATTATTTGGTTCTTGTTTTGTCAACAGCTTTTATTTTTCCTGTATTTTGTTTCCTATATCCATATTTTAAATAATTATAATAATGTCCAAGAAGGCTTTAAGGAACCATGTAACTTTTGCTTTAGAACCACTTAAAAAAAATGTAGGTTACTCTACACCACCTTTAATAAAATTTTTTGGGTAGCGTTGTTAACTGGCGTCCTATCGAACACTCTTTTGAATACGGCTTGAATTTTGACACTTGACTTTTCGTACTATATTTCTTGTCACAAAAATATGAAGTGTTGAAGGTGCTAATTTCAGCAATTAACGAAAACGATATAAATATTTTCAGAATGTGGCATGCTTGTCGCCGAAATATAAATTTGTATGAAAACATAACTCATTTTTACTTACTCATTTCAATATAAAAAACAATAATAATTTCAAAATATTAAATATGCAAAACATATTTTACTTGTATAAACACATATTTTGTTTAAGAAAACTTGTTCCCAAATGCATTTTGTTGCAATTTTTAACATTAACTTTCATGATTTTAAAATAAGATTTATTTTTTCAGAGATACATAAAAAGTTTTTAAAAAAATGTGTCAAATATATTTTGTTTCAATTTAAATATATTTTCTTTCAATATATGTTCTTTCAATTCAGACATATCAAGACTGGCGATAGATGTTCGTGTAAAAAAAAAAAAAAAGCTTTCCATCATAATGTAGAAATTTAATTTTTTGATCTTTTAGATATTTCTTTAAATATTTTGATACTAGGAACCAGCTGTGTCCCCCATCATTGCGCAAAATATTCAGGGCCTACCTAAGATAAGTAATCGTTTTCGTAGTGTATTTGCTGGAAATAGATTATTTTTATGAAAATTAATATTTCTTCCCCTGTAAGTCTTCTCAATTTTTTAAGATAATCATCGAGGTCCAAATAAAAAATTGTTTTTTTTTTTTTTAAGAACTACTCCAAAAAAAGTTTTACATGTAAATATAAAATATTTACACCAAAAAAAAAAAAAAATAAAAAAAAGCAATAAAACTCCGCTAAAACAAGGTAGAAAACTGGAAAATTTACATATGCATATATTTTCTGTATGGAGAGTCAAACAAAAATGTCATTCATTTTATTCATAACGACAATGACAACTTTATATTTTGTATGTAATAATAATATGGGTGAAGGTATTATTTATTTTACATTGGCTTTTCGAATTTATAAACTGAAATATTAATTTGTCCTTAAATATTCGTTTCGTGTAACTTTGTTTACACTGCAAGCTTCTTATCGCATTCGTCAAAAAACTCGTGTCACACAAATCATAGTGGTGAGACAATTCGCGCCATGTAATTTAGTTATTGGTATAAAAAATAAATTAACTTCAATATGAGTCGCATAGTGTAAATTCGTCCATGAATACACAAAAAATGCATTTCCCGAATTCATTCACTCATAAAGGAAAAAGTCAAATTGCCCCATTGATTTTTCATTTCGTGCAACTTTGTCTACCCTTCTTGCTTCTCTACATTGTCCGTCAACGCAGGGACAAGTCACAGCGTGTAAATTGGGTCTATCATCCATTGGTATAGTCATTATAAAAAAAATAGTGTGACATATCGCACCTTTTCAACTATCTGTTGCCATGCAAGGAATTTCAGAAACAATGTGATGTGCTTTGTATTAGCTTCAATTATACCATTAGTTGAAAATTTTAACCTATTCTTCCATATGAAGTATTTCTGGATTGTGTTTTTTAATATGGGAGCTGACAACAGTGGTTTGGTAAGCTTTTGTATACTTTCCAATATAATAGCAATGTTTACTCTACCCATTCCACAATCTTTAGTTGTGAATCGTTCAAATTGTGTCTGTTAAAATTAATTGATGTTATAACTCACGAATATACTCATATTGTTCAAATAAAAGTAAATACCTTGGTGGATATGTTTAGGTTTAATGACTTTAACATCAAAATTTTGAAAAAATATATCTATGTATTTGGGTGTGTAAAATTTGTCGGTCATACAGCAAAATCTCATTCTATTGAAAATTCTAAAAGAAAATAAATCATGGGCCTAAAATCAAATCCTACTCCACGATATGAAGTTTATAAATCGCCTTATCTTTAGGGCAATTCCCTGGATTACTCAAAGAAAAAAATACTACCGAACTTTGCAATACTTTCTTGCTTTTTTTTTTTTGTTTTTAGCATGATATTCATTCCAGAAAGCAAGTAAACATTTTCAAAGACGGATGAAATTAGCTATGATTACAGTATTTGTCAGGTACTATTATTAATGTAGGTTTCCAGAAACTGATAACCACCACAACATTTTTTGGTAGTAATTTTTCGGCCAATCATGAAATAAAACTGAGAAGTTGATATATTTCTAATTGTGTTATTGCTTTGTATGAAAGTACATCTAAATATAAAATAATTCAAATATTTTAAGAAATATTACATGTTTCTTGATTTTAATATGTTTCTAACTGTAGCTTATAGGCATTATTCTTTAATATATAAACCCATACAATACCACATACCAAACATTCAAGCATGACAGCAAGCAATATCCATGCCGAAGATTGCGAATTCCATTATCTATTTGTAATATGATGTAGATTCCCTACTTATAGGTTGCCCTATAGGCTTTTTTAATCAGATATACTCGTATTTTATTAATCTCCATGTTTTTAACCCCAAGAATATTGTTGTTACACAAAGACCACTTACCAAAATGTCTGAAATGTAGTAATCTGTCATAGTTACTTTTTTGTAAGTTCTCACAATGTATTCGATGTAGTGATCAACAAAATTTTATGTTGAACAGTAGCGATGACCTTCTTAATTTTCGAGCTAAAAAATCACAGTTTTCAATAAAGAGTTATGATGATTCTACATATGTATTATTTGACTCAATTATTAAAATATGATGTTGCGAATATGTCTTTCAGAAGATAACTCCAATCCAAAAACACAGTTTCACTCACAGAAACGTTCAGGAGATCACTCCAATCCTTTAGAGAACAAAGTTTTCGCTGTCAGATTTTCTTAGGAGTACAAGGTTTTGAGCACACGCGACACATAAGTTTCAAAGTAATTGTATTAGACCAACCCAGTCATAAATTCGTGTATGCTACACGTATGACAAGTATAATTTATTCAGCTGAGAGACATATGTCGATATCTTCATTCCAGTCGAAACAGGTAGTTTGCAGGAGAGTATTGCAAATCGTCTGACCTTTATAGTTTTGCGTATAACTTTTCATTGGGCTGACGTCTAAATACAAAATATTTACTGAATATTCTTTGGAATATTTAGAATTTAAAAATGCAATATCCCTAAAAATGAGCTGCACTGTTTCGAGATCCTTTTAAAATAAGTTAACAGTTAGCGCTTTAACAGCTATTAGTTATGTGTTAACTACCAGTAGTTACCTGTTAACTGCTATTAGATAGCTGTTAACTGATATTTGTTAGCTGTTAACTGATATTTGTTAGCTGTTAACTGCTATTGGTTAGCTGTTAACTGCTATTGGTTAGCTGTTAACTGCTAGCAGTTAGCTGTTAACTGCTGGCAGTTAGTTGTTAACTGCTAGCAGTTAGCTGTTAACTGCTAGCAGTTAGTTGTTAACTGCTAGCAGTTAGTAGTTAACTGCTGCTAAATAGCTGTTAACTGCTAGCAGGTAGTTGTTAACTGCTAGCAGTCAGCTCGTAACAAGTTTTATGTATACTTTGTAGTCGATATTGACAACTGACTCATGACTTTTCTTATAACAAAGTTACTTTTCTTACAGAAAAGTACATCACATATGACTTTTCTTATAAAATCCTTGATGACATTTCTTCTAGCAATTTTTTAGTTGATGATATTTCTTATAGAAAAGTACATCATTTATGACTTTTTCTTATAGAAAAGTAAATCGTCCATGACTTTTCTTATAAAACCGATCATCGTTGTTCACAGCTGATGAATTTTCTTATAAAAAAGTATGTCACTTATGAATTTTCTTATATAAAAATAAAAGAATATCGTTGATGGCATTTCTTATAGAAATGTTTGTCGTTTATGACTTTTCTTATAGAAAAATGAATCGTTTATGATGTTTCCTATAGAAAATTGCATCGTTGATGACATTTCATAGCTGACGAATTTTTCCTATAGAAAAAAATATATTAAGGCTTTTCTCATAGAACAGTATTCAGTACTTCTAGAAGTATTCAGTACTTCTGATATTTCAAATCAAAAATAATCTCATCAATTAATGTATTTGGCAACAGACGAATCCCATTCATCACCACGGGAATCCCAGTCGTCATCACGACGAATTTCATTCATCACCACGACGAATCCCATTCATCATCACGACGAATCCCATTCATCACCACGACGAACTCCACTCATCACCATTATTAGATTTTTTAAATTAAACTTTTTCAACAAATTATTTAACTAAGGTAATCAGAAAGCATATAGAACAGTACAATTACGCATAAACTATAAATTGATTGCTTCGTTTTATCACATTTTCAGCAAAATGGTCAAATAAGTTTTTTTCGTTGTGGGGATGAAACCTTATCGTGCCCTCGACGAATTTCGAAATCTTCTCGTTTGTTTGCTTTAAGCCTTTCCTGATAAGAACTGCGTTTCGAACCGAATAATCACAACTGAACCTGGCAAACAGTCAAGTACTTTTATTTTCCATACCGTTTTTAATGGTCTAAAAGCAGAAGAATATTTATTGAAATTTTTAAAATTTAAATAGTCGGGACATTAATTCGTCGTGGTGATGAATGGAGTTCGTCGTGCTGATGAATAGAGTTCGTCGTAGTGATGAATGAGATTCGTCGTGGTGATGAACTCGATTCATCGTATGGATGAAATGTGATCATCCTGAGGACGAAAGATTTTGGAAACATAGATTCGTCATGGTGACGAACAAATTCATCAAGAGGATTATTCCGTACGTTAGCTGACTTTTGACGAAAAAATAATCGTGATGATGTACAAATTCGTCGTCATGACGAAGCTTTTTCTATCAGTGTTGCAGTTGGTTTGTGACAAGGGTTAGTCATTACAGTCATAACGAATAGTTAAGTTAATACTTTTCTATAAGAAAAATAATAAACGATGAACTTTTCTATAAGAAATGTCATCAACAATATACTTTTCTATGAGAAAAGCCTTAATATATTTTTTTCTATAGGAAAAATTCGTCAGCTATGAAATGTCATCAACGATGCAATTTTCTATAGGAAACATCATAAACGATTCATTTTTCTATAAGAAAAGTCATAAACGACAAACATTTCTATAAGAAATGCCATCAACGATATTCTTTTATTTTTATATAAGAAAATTCATAAGTGACATACTTTTTTATAAGAAAATTCATCAGCTGTGAACAACGATGATCGGTTTTATAAGAAAAGTCATGGACGATTTACTTTTCTATAAGAAAAAGTCATAAATGATGTACTTTTCTATAAGAAATATCATCAACTAAAAAATTGCTAGAAGAAATGTCATCAAGGATTTTATAAGAAAAGTCATATGTGATGTACTTTTCTGTAAGAAAAGTAACTTTGTTATAAGAAAAGTCATGAGTCAGTTGTCAATATCGACTACAAAGTATACATAAAACTTGTTACGAGCTGACTGCTAGCAGTTAACAACTACCTGCTAGCAGTTAACAGCTATTTAGCAGCAGTTAACTACTAACTGCTAGCAGTTAACAACTAACTGCTAGCAGTTAACAGCTAACTGCTAGCAGTTAACAACTAACTGCCAGCAGTTAACAGCTAACTGCTAGCAGTTAACAGCTAACCAATAGCAGTTAACAGCTAACCAATAGCAGTTAACAGCTAACAAATATCAGTTAACAGCTAACAAATATCAGTTAACAGCTATCTAATAGCAGTTAACAGGTAACTACTGGTAGTTAACACATAACTAATAGCTGTTAAAGCGCTAACTGTTAACTTATTTTAAAAGGATCTCGAAACAGTGCAGCTCATTTTTAGGGATATTGCATTTTTAAATTCTAAATATTCCAAAGAATATTCAGTAAATATTTTGTATTTAGACGTCAGCCCAATGAAAAGTTATACGCAAAACTATAAAGGTCAGACGATTTGCAATACTCTCCTGCAAACTACCTGTTTCGACTGGAATGAAGATATCGACATATGTCTCTCAGCTGAATAAATTATACTTGTCATACGTGTAGCATACACGAATTTATGACTGGGTTGGTCTAATACAATTACTTTGAAACTTATGTGTCGCGTGTGCTCAAAACCTTGTACTCCTAAGAAAATCTGACAGCGAAAACTTTGTTCTCTAAAGGATTGGAGTGATCTCCTGAACGTTTCTGTGAGTGAAACTGTGTTTTTGGATTGGAGTTATCTTCTGAAAGACATATTCGCAACATCATATTTTAATAATTGAGTCAAATAATACATATGTAGAATCATCATAACTCTTTATTGAAAACTGTGATTTTTTAGCTCGAAAATTAAGAAGGTCATCGCTACTGTTCAACATAAAATTTTGTTGATCACTACATCGAATACATTGTGAGAACTTACAAAAAAGTAACTATGACAGATTACTACATTTCAGACATTTTGGTAAGTGGTCTTTGTGTAACAACAATATTCTTGGGGTTAAAAACATGGAGATTAATAAAATACGAGTATATCTGATTAAAAAAGCCTATAGGGCAACCTATAAGTAGGGAATCTACATCATATTACAAATAGATAATGGAATTCGCAATCTTCGGCATGGATATTGCTTGCTGTCATGCTTGAATGTTTGGTATGTGGTATTGTATGGGTTTATATATTAAAGAATAATGCCTATAAGCTACAGTTAGAAACATATTAAAATCAAGAAACATGTAATATTTCTTAAAATATTTGAATTATTTTATATTTAGATGTACTTTCATACAAAGCAATAACACAATTAGAAATATATCAACTTCTCAGTTTTATTTCATGATTGGCCGAAAAATTACTACCAAAAAATGTTGTGGTGGTTATCAGTTTCTGGAAACCTACATTAATAATAGTACCTGACAAATACTGTAATCATAGCTAATTTCATCCGTCTTTGAAAATGTTTACTTGCTTTCTGGAATGAATATCATGCTAAAAACAAAAAAAAAAAAAAACGCAAGAAAGTATTGCAAAGTTCGGTAGTATTTTTTTCTTTGAGTAATCCAGGGAATTGCCCTAAAGATAAGGCGATTTATAAACTTCATATCGTGGAGTAGGATTTGATTTTAGGCCCATGATTTATTTTCTTTTAGAATTTTCAATAGAATGAGATTTTGCTGTATGACCGACAAATTTTACACACCCAAATACATAGATATATTTTTTCAAAATTTTGATGTTAAAGTCATTAAACCTAAACATATCCACCAAGGTATTTACTTTTATTTGAACAATATGAGTATATTCGTGAGTTATAACATCAATTAATTTTAACAGACACAATTTGAACGATTCACAACTAAAGATTGTGGAATGGGTAGAGTAAACATTGCTATTATATTGGAAAGTATACAAAAGCTTACCAAACCACTGTTGTCAGCTCCCATATTAAAAAACACAATCCAGAAATACTTCATATGGAAGAATAGGTTAAAATTTTCAACTAATGGTATAATTGAAGCTAATACAAAGCACATCACATTGTTTCTGAAATTCCTTGCATGGCAACAGATAGTTGAAAAGGTGCGATATGTCACACTATTTTTTTTATAATGACTATACCAATGGATGATAGACCCAATTTACACGCTGTGACTTGTCCCTGCGTTGACGGACAATGTAGAGAAGCAAGAAGGGTAGACAAAGTTGCACGAAATGAAAAATCAATGGGGCAATTTGACTTTTTCCTTTATGAGTGAATGAATTCGGGAAATGCATTTTTTGTGTATTCATGGACGAATTTACACTATGCGACTCATATTGAAGTTAATTTATTTTTTATACCAATAACTAAATTACATGGCGCGAATTGTCTCACCACTATGATTTGTGTGACACGAGTTTTTTGACGAATGCGATAAGAAGCTTGCAGTGTAAACAAAGTTACACGAAACGAATATTTAAGGACAAATTAATATTTCAGTTTATAAATTCGAAAAGCCAATGTAAAATAAATAATACCTTCACCCATATTATTATTACATACAAAATATAAAGTTGTCATTGTCGTTATGAATAAAATGAATGACATTTTTGTTTGACTCTCCATACAGAAAATATATGCATATGTAAATTTTCCAGTTTTCTACCTTGTTTTAGCGGAGTTTTATTGCTTTTTTTATTTTTTTTTTTTTTTTGGTGTAAATATTTTATATTTACATGTAAAACTTTTTTTGGAGTAGTTCTTAAAAAAAAAAAAACAATTTTTTATTTGGACCTCGATGATTATCTTAAAAAATAGAGAAGACTTACAGGGGAAGAAATATTAATTTTCATAAAAATAATCTATTTCCAGCAAATACACTACGAAAACGATTACTTATCTTAGGTAGGCCCTGAATATTTTGCGCAATGATGGGGGACACAGCTGGTTCCTAGTATCAAAATATTTAAAGAAATATCTAAAAGATCAAAAAATTAAATTTCTACATTATGATGGAAAGCTTTTTTTTTTTTTTTTTTACACGAACATCTATCGCCAGTCTTGATATGTCTGAATTGAAAGAACATATATTGAAAGAAAATATATTTAAATTGAAACAAAATATATTTGACACATTTTTTTAAAAACTTTTTATGTATCTCTGAAAAAATAAATCTTATTTTAAAATCATGAAAGTTAATGTTAAAAATTGCAACAAAATGCATTTGGGAACAAGTTTTCTTAAACAAAATATGTGTTTATACAAGTAAAATATGTTTTGCATATTTAATATTTTGAAATTATTATTGTTTTTTATATTGAAATGAGTAAGTAAAAATGAGTTATGTTTTCATACAAATTTATATTTCGGCGACAAGCATGCCACATTCTGAAAATATTTATATCGTTTTCGTTAATTGCTGAAATTAGCAACTTCAACACTTCATATTTTTGTGACAAGAAATATAGTACGAAAAGTCAAGTGTCAAAATTCAAGCCGTATTCAAAAGAGTGTTCGATAGGACGCCAGTTAACAACGCTACCCAAAAAATTTTATTAAAGGTGGTGTAGAGTAACCTACATTTTTTTTAAGTGGTTCTAAAGCAAAAGTTACATGGTTCCTTAAAGCCTTCTTGGACATTATTATAATTATTTAAAATATGGATATAGGAAACAAAATACAGGAAAAATAAAAGCTGTTGACAAAACAAGAACCAAATAATAGCACAGCACAATAAAACCTAATTGAGCCGTACGTAGGGTGCACAGATCAGAAAATAGTTGGGTGTTCACAAATTTTATTTTTTTAATGCTTATTCTTTGTTTCGGACTTAAAGATTACAAGTGAAAACATTAGGATGGAAATAAAAATTAGTTTAGGGTAAATTTTTCCCAAACATATAATATTGTGTTCTAAACATAATGATTGATTTTTGTAGAACATGTTTAATATGTTTGCTTTAGTGTTTATAACTAAAAATATTTTTTTTTTATTATTATTATATTAAAAAGAGTTGTAAAGTCTTTTATTCATTATATAAACCACAAAACATAATAATAATAATAGTAATAATAATTGCAATAGAATAGTATAATAATCCTAATAATAATAATAATAATATGTTGGTTGCCCGATTTATTAGGTCTGTAAACGTTATGATTTAGCCGAAAGAGTCTTGAGCTGAGAGAGAATCTCAGTTTAACTAATAATACTAATTCGATTTAAATATGTACTTCATTTTTGAATTGTATATTTTGTATTCAAAACCGGGGCATATTAATTTGGTACAGAGAGGTTAAGTCTAAACCGTGCCACAATCTATAGAACATCACTTATCTAACGTTCAAAAATAACAATTCGCAATCGCACAGATCTTATGTATGAATACCAAATTATATATAGCTATAAAAATTCCGACGTGTAAAATGTTGGTACAGATGAGAGATCAATAACTGGTTACTGGAGGAATCAGTATACAAGATAACATAATAGAAAATTCATTTTTTCTTCGGATATTGTAATGTGTGCTTTATGGAACAGAAATTTGGAAAACCCAATACATACAATGATAAAGAACAATAACACATATCACCACTAAGAATGGTTGTCATTATTTCTGTTACGTCTGACTATCTATCTACCTATGAGTATATAGTAAAAGCAACTTACAACTTCAAAAATCTTGAACCGAACACAGTGTACGTGTGAAAAAAGCTTTATTAGAAAAAACGACGTTAAACTAGGAGCCTATAAGCTAGGCACTGACTTTAAATCAGAATACGATACAAATTATTGTTATCGCTATAATATAATATTGAAATTTTACTATTAATCGGCGTACGCTATTCCTTTTATATATTGATTTAATGGTACACATATTTGCGAACATATCAGCTATGTTCTCCAAGCAAATAAATCTAACAAATTCAATGAAACGTCATGTACACCATGCTGCATACGACTCAATTATATACATTCAATTTCTCCATATATCCTCACATCCTGCACATCTCCTCACATATCACCTTCACCAACATCTAGTATTGTCAAACGTTATGATTATTGCTTGTATGAGTATACCACAATGACTAGAAATACACATAGAACTATAAAAACTACCTTACCACCACTACTCTCAGATAAATTGAAGAATTTTACTAATTTCAAGCTGCATACGACCCAATTATGTCTATTTAATTTCTCTAAACTGAACTCCTCGCAATTATAAATCTTCAACATACTCCAAGTGAAATCCAACCAGAAAATTTCTGAGCGGAGCGAGCAAATATTCTCGTTCCGACTTTCGCTTTTTCCATAGAAGGTTTTGTGTTCCTGAGCAACTGAAAAATATGCTCGCTAAAGTTTTGATCGATCGAGCTCGAGATTTTTTCTATAAATGTACTAGTATGCGACAATGACTAGAAATACATATAAAACTAAAGCAAGTTCCTTTCCACACTAACACACACATTGATTTGAAACTGTTTCACCACCCTTCCAGATGCTAGTAACACGTCGGTATCAATTTCTAGGAAACATATAAGTATACAATGCGCATCAATGATACATACCTCTAGTAGTCAATGTACAAATATATCTCAAGGCAAGAAATACATACCATAGCTCTGAATAGAAATAATATGATGCATATGACCCAATAATGTCCGTTCCATTTTCCCAAACAGAACTCCTAGCAATTACATGAACCAAAATATCTTCGCAATACACACCAAGAGCAACTCCACCATTTCACGTTTTTAAAAATGTTATTTTAAAGAACTTTTATTGCAGGTGGGTCCGTGTTGGGTACGTGACATAGGCTTTTTTATTGATCATTGAAAGTTTATTAACTCATTCACACCACATTTACTGAAAATGTACGATGAATGACTTGTAATGATACATAATATTTACACCGTCTTATAGTGGTCTCACACATTATGATTATTCAATGTGCGAGTATGCCACCATAACCAGAAATATATACAGAACAATTATGTCCACTTCATTTCTCGAAACAGAACTCCTCACAATTATATGAACTAAAAATCTTCACCGTACACCATGTGAAACCCAACCAGAACATTTCTGAGCAACTGACTAAAATGACTAGAAATACAGATCGTACTATAACAACTGCCTTACCACAACATTTTACTAACTTCAGGCTGCATAGGACAAATTTATGTCTCCAAACCAAACCCCTCGTAATTATATGAACAAAATAAAAGTATACCATACACCAAGTGAAACACAACCAGAAAATTTCTGAGCAATTGAAAAATACGCTCGCTCCAACCCGCCAAAGCTTGGATTGACGCACATTTTTTTTCCTCTTCCGCTTTTCCTTCCTACAGACCTTCGCTTTTCCCTTGTAAGGGCTTTATTATGACTGTCCCTCGACTTCGATACTCCAATGCATTTTCAAATAGTTATACCCATGAACATGTCTGTCCCTCGTCTTCGATACTCGGCATCGATAACACAGTGGCCAACAGGAACGATTTTGACCACCAAATAATCTATATAAGGTCGAGCGGAAGTGTTTTGGCCTCCAAATATTCCATATATGGTCTACCGGAAGCGTTTTGCCCCAAACGGAAGCGATTTGCCCCAAACGGAAGTGATTTGCCCCCAAACTTGGCCCCAACTATCTGAAAGTAACATTCCCCCCTACTTCCTTTAAATTTCAAAATTTATTCACGATATTTCGACTGGCTTCGCTAGTCATCTTCTGATGATCTATTGCAAAAATCCTTTAATTATTAAAACATATATATAAACACAAAAAAGTATGAACTTTACAATATAATGATGTTTGTTTGATTGTTGTCTGTCCTTTTTAAAATCTCGCTGTACCCGGATGTTTATGTCGTCCGTGTCTCTTAACAGTATGTCGATAGATTTGAGAGCACCTGTCAGTGTCAGATTTGTAATTTAGTCTCTTCTCTGTAGGAACGTAAATTATGTGTAGCATCCCTAAAGTGTATCGTCTGTGGTAGTTACTCGCTTCTGCTAGTATCTCCACATTGTCAAAATTAGGTTTATGTCCGGTCAGCGCACAGTGGGCCGCACGCGCCGTTCTGTTTTCTATTAGTTTGTCAAAAGCTTTTAATTCGGATTTGTTCGATGACTAGACTAGTTTTTAATTTTGTCTTGGTTGTACCGACATATTCTTTTTTGCATATTTCGGAACCTTCGCCTTTGCGTTGAATTTTGTAGATTAAATTTGATTTTTCGTCCTTTATCACTTTCGATTTTGTTTTGCCCAATAGAAGATTTGTTGTGTTCTGTGTTTTGTGTGCAACTTTTACTAAAGTTTTGTCATATATGTTAGAATTGTTTAGCCTCTCAGAAAAGGTTTTCTATATCGTTGGTGTCATTGTCTCCTGTTCCTTATCTATGTTCTTCTTTATCCTGGAGCGTAGTTCCAAATCCTCTATAGTCCTCTTGGGATAGTCATTCATTGTTAATATTTTCCTTATTTTATCTCTGTTGGTTTTATGGAATTCCTTGTCACTTATTGTGAGCACTCTTTCTATAAGGTTGGTAGCCGTGTTGATAATAGTCCTTCTGGCGTGTTTTGGGTGGAAGTTTATTAATCTTCCTGAAGATATGCTTTTTGGTACCAATCCGTTCTCAGTAAGTTACCATGTCCAGACATGCGAGTTTGTTTTCCTTTTCATCCTCCATTGTGAATTTAATTTGTCTGTTGTATGAATTTAATATTTGTAGAGTGTTTTCCACATCCTTTTTCTTGATAATTCCAAATAAGTCGTCCACATATTTTGTTAAAATTTTTGGTAGTGTTCATCATATTTATTGAAACGTCGTGTAATTCTATCATTACTATATCTGCTAAGACCGGGGATGCGGGCGCTATCATCGGTAGTCCCTTACCTTATCTATATATCCTATCCTCTTACTTAAAATAGCGGGTTTCTTTAGCGCAAAAAGTCAACGTCTTCATAAATGTCTCTCTGAGTATTTTATCGTGATTCTCCAACAAGTTCCATTTCCTCTCTATTGTCTCTAAAGCTAAAGTTATCGACCTACTAGGGAATACGGAACTAGTAACCAAACCCGTATTTCGCCGAACTAAGTCAACATACTAAAACTCTCATGCCAATACATTTTTGTTTTTGTTTTGCTTGGGATCGCATCGCGATCCACGAAAACAAATTAGTGGGATATATCAGAGCAATGTTCTTGGGGTTTATATAATTGAAGAATTCCTTTTTATACCCTACACCACACTGTGGTACAGGGTATTATAAGTTTGTTTCACGGCAGATGTTTGTAACACCTGAAAATAACACAGCTAGACCCACCTTAAAGTATACCGATCGACTCAGAATCACTAGCTGAGTCGATTTAACGATGTCTGTCCGTCCGTCCGTCTGTCCATGTAAAGTTGTTCGTCGACTACAGGTCGCAATTTTACTCCGATCGTTCTGAAATTTTGCAGTTTAGAGTATTTCGCGGCTGTTAAGATCGCTATTGAATTTGGTTGAAATCGGTTCAGATTTAGATATAGCTCCCATATATATCTTTCGTCCGATTTGGCCCTTTAGTCCTATAGAAGCTGTATTTTACATCCAATCGTTTTGAAATTTAGAATGGTAGAGTTTCTTGATCCACGAACCAACATTGCCGAATTTGAAGAAAATCGGTTAAGATTTAGATATAGCTCCCATATATAACTTTCGTCCGATTTGGCCCTTTAGTCCTATAGAAGCTGTATTTTACATCCAATCGTTTTGAAATTTAGAATGGTAGAGTTTCTTGATCCATGAACCAACATTGCCGAATTTGAAGAAAATCGGTTAAGATTTAGCTATAGCTCCCATATATATGTTTCGTCCGATTTGGACCTTTAGTCCTATAGAAGCTGTATTTTACATCCGATCGTTTTGAAATTTAGAATGGTAAAGTTTCTTGATCCATGAACCAACATTGCCGAATTTGAAGAAAATCGGTTCAGATTTAGATATAGCTCCCATATATATCTTTCGTCCGATTTGGCCCTTTAGTCCTATAGAAGCTGTATTTTACATCCAATCGTTTTGAAATTTAGAATGGTAGAGTTTCTTGATCCAGGAACCAACATTGCCGAATTTGAAGAAAATCGGTTAAGATTTAGCTAGAGCTCCCATATATATGTTTCGTCCGATTTTGCTCTTTATTCCTGAAGAAGCTGTATTTTACATCCAATCATTTTGAAATTTAGAATGGTAGAGTTTCTTGATACATGAACCAACACTGCCGAATTTTAAGAAAATCGGTTAAGATTTAGCTATAGCTCCCATATATATGTTTCGTCCGATTTGGCCCTTTAGTCCTATAAAAGCTGTATTTTACATCCAATCGTTTTGAAATTTAGAATGGTAGAGTTTCTTGATCCATGAACCAACATTGCTGAATTTGAAGAAAATCGGTAAAGATTTAGCTATAGCTCATCCGATTTGGCTCTTTAGATCCAATCGTTTTTATACCCTACACCACACTGTGGTACAGGGTATTATTTAAATATAAAATGTCCCAAAAGTAAATTTATGTAAACAATTTATACATGAATTACAAAATTTATATATCAGTGTTATTCAATATTACGAGAGTGGTGTAGGGTATTATATAGTCGGCACCGCCCGACTTTAGCCTTTCCTTACTGGTTATTTATACACATATTTTTCCAAATTATAAATTTATTTTTGCCACATTAGGTCGAAAGGGTAACAAAAAAGACTATTGAAACTTGGGGATTTGGCGAAGATACTTCGGCTTAAAATATAAAAAATATCGAAAACAACGATTTATAAAGATATATAAAGATTTATCAATATTCCTATCATTTAAACGAGAAATACAAGTAATTTTTCATATTATAACATTGAATGCGATCCATGATGTTGGGTATATAATTATACTCTTAAGACGGGTCACATTTCTACTTGTTATACCCTACACCACACTGTGGTACAGGGTATTATAAGTTTGTTTCACGGCAGATGTTTGTAACACCTTAAAATAACACAGCTAGACCCACCTTAAAGTATACCGATCGACTCAGAATCACTAGCTGAGTCGATTTAACGATGTCCGTCCGTCCGTCCGTCCGTCCATGTAAAGTTGTTCGTCGACTACAGGTCGCAATTTCACTCCGATCGTTCTGAAATTTTGCAGTTTAGAGTATTTCGCGGCAGTTAAGATCGCTATTGAATTTGGTTGAAATCGGTTCAGATTTATATATAGCTCCCATATATATCTTTCGTCCGATTTGGCCCTTTAGTCCTATAGAAGCTGTATTTTACATCCGATCGTTTTGAAATTTAGAATGGTAGAGTTTCTTGATCCATGAACCAACATTGCAGAATTTGAAGAAAATCGGTGCAGATTTAGATATAGCTCCCATATATATCTTTCATCCGATTTGGTCCTTTAGTCCTATAGAAGTTGTATTTTACATCCGATCGTTTTGAAATTTAGAATGGTAGAGTTTCTTGATCCATGAACCAACATTGCCAAATTTTAAGAAAATCGGTTAGGATTTAGCTATAGCTCCCATATATATGTTTCGTCCGATTTGGCCCTTTAGTCCTATAAAAGCTGTATTTTACATCCGATCGTTTTGAAATTTAGAATGGTAGAGTTTCTTGATCCATGAACCAACATTGCCGAATTTGAAGAAAATCGGTTCAGATTTAGATATAGCTCCCATATATATCTTTCGTCCGATTTGGTCCTTTAGTCCTATAGAAGCTGTATTTTACATCCGATCGTTTTGAAATTTAGAATGGTAGAGTTTCTTGATCCATGAACCAACATTGCCGAATTTGAAGAAAATCGGTTAAGATTTAGCTATAGCTCCCATATATATGTTTCGTCCGATTTGGCCCTTTAGTCTTATAGAAGCTGTATTTTACATTCGATCGTTTTGAAATTTAGAATGGTAGAGTTTCTTGATCCATGAACCAACATTGCCGAATTTGAAGAAAATCGGTGCAGATTTAGATATAGCTCCCATATATATCTTTCATCCGATTTGGTCCTTTAGTCCTATAGAAGCTGTATTTTACATCCGATCGTTTTGAAATTTAGAATGGTTGAGTTTCTTGATCCATGAACCAACATTGCCGAATTTGAAGAAAATCGGTGCAGATTTAGATATAGCTCCCATATATATCTTTCATCCGATTTGGTCCTTTAGTCCTATAGAAGCTGTATTTTACATCCGATCGTTTTGAAATTTAGAATGGTTGAGTTTCTTGATCCATGAACCAACATTGCAGAATTTGAAGAAAATCGGTGCAGATTTAGATATAGCTCCCATATATATCTTTCATCCGATTTGGTTCTTTAGTCCTATAGAAGCTGTATTTTACATCCGATCGTTTTGAAATTTAGAATGGTAGAGTTTCTTGATCCATGAACCAACATTGCCGAATTTGAAGAAAATCGGTGCAGATTTAGATATAGCTCCCATATATATCTTTCGTCCGATTTGGTCCTTTAGTCCTATAGAAGCTGTATTTTACATCCGATCGTTTTGAAATTTAGAATGGTAGAGTTTCTTGATCCATGAACCAACATTGCCGAATTTGAAGAAAATCGGTGCAGATTTAGATATAGCTCCCATATATATCTTTCATCCGATTTGGTCCTTTAGTCCTATAGAAGCTGTATTTTACATCCGATCGTTTTGAAATTTAGAATGGTTGAGTTTCTTGATCCATGAACCAACATTGCAGAATTTGAAGAAAATCGGTGCAGATTTAGATATAGCTCCCATATATATCTTTCATCCGATTTGGTTCTTTAGTCCTATAGAAGCTGTATTTTACATCCGGTCGTTTTGAAATTTAGAATGGTAGAGTTTCTTGATCGATGAACCAACATTGCCAAATTTGAAGAAAATCGGTTAGGATTTTGCTATAGCTCCCATATATATGTTTCGTCCGATTTGGCCCTGTAGTCCTATAAAAGCTGTATTTTACATCCGATCGTTTTGAAATTTAGAATGGTAGAGTTTCTTGATCCATGAACCAACATTGCCGAATTTGAAGAAAATCGGTTCAGATTTAGATATAGCTCCCATATATATCTTTCGTCCGATTTGGTCCTTTAGTCCTATAGAAGCTGTATTTTACATCCGATCGTTTTGAAATTTAGAATGGTAGAGTTTCTTGATCCATGAACCAACATTGCAGAATTTGAAGAAAATCGGTGCAGATTTAGATATAGCTCCCATATATATCTTTCATCCGATTTGGTCCTTTAGTCCTATAGAAGTTGTATTTTACATCCGATCGTTTTGAAATTTAGAATGGTAGAGTTTCTTGATCCATGAACCAACATTGCCAAATTTTAAGAAAATCGGTTAGGATTTAGCTATAGCTCCCATATATATGTTTCGTCCGATTTGGCCCTTTAGTCCTATAAAAGCTGTATTTTACATCCGATCGTTTTGAAATTTAGAATGGTAGAGTTTCTTGATCCATGAACCAACATTGCCGAATTTGAAGAAAATCGGTTCAGATTTAGATATAGCTCCCATATATATCTTTCGTCCGATTTGGTCCTTTAGTCCTATAGAAGCTGTATTTTACATCCGATCGTTTTGAAATTTAGAATGGTAGAGTTTCTTGATCCATGAACCAACATTGCCGAATTTGAAGAAAATCGGTTAAGATTTAGCTATAGCTCCCATATATATGTTTCGTCCGATTTGGCCCTTTAGTCTTATAGAAGCTGTATTTTACATTCGATCGTTTTGAAATTTAGAATGGTAGAGTTTCTTGATCCATGAACCAACATTGCCGAATTTGAAGAAAATCGGTGCAGATTTAGATATAGCTCCCATATATATCTTTCATCCGATTTGGTCCTTTAGTCCTATAGAAGCTGTATTTTACATCCGATCGTTTTGAAATTTAGAATGGTTGAGTTTCTTGATCCATGAACCAACATTGCCGAATTTGAAGAAAATCGGTGCAGATTTAGATATAGCTCCCATATATATCTTTCATCCGATTTGGTCCTTTAGTCCTATAGAAGCTGTATTTTACATCCGATCGTTTTGAAATTTAGAATGGTTGAGTTTCTTGATCCATGAACCAACATTGCAGAATTTGAAGAAAATCGGTGCAGATTTAGGTATAGCTCCCATATATATCTTTCATCCGATTTGGTTCTTTAGTCCTATAGAAGCTGTATTTTACATCCGATCGTTTTGAAATTTAGAATGGTAGAGTTTCTTGATCCATGAACCAACATTGCCGAATTTGAAGAAAATCGGTGCAGATTTAGATATAGCTCCCATATATATCTTTCGTCCGATTTGGTCCTTTAGTCCTATAGAAGCTGTATTTTACATCCGATCGTTTTGAAATTTAGAATGGTAGAGTTTCTTGATCCATGAACCAACATTGCCGAATTTGAAGAAAATCGGTGCAGATTTAGATATAGCTCCCATATATATCTTTCATCCGATTTGGTCCTTTAGTCCTATAGAAGCTGCATTTTACATCCGATCGTTTTGAAATTTAGAATGGTTGAGTTTCTTGATCCATGAACCAACATTGCAGAATTTGAAGAAAATCGGTGCAGATTTAGATATAGCTCCCATATATATCTTTCATCCGATTTGGTTCTTTAGTCCTATAGAAGCTGTATTTTACATCCGATCGTTTTGAAATTTAGAATGGTAGAGTTTCTTGATCGATGAACCAACATTGCCAAATTTGAAGAAAATCGGTTAGGATTTTGCTATAGCTCCCATATATATGTTTCGTCCGATTTGGCCCTTTAGTCCTATAAAAGCTGTATTTTACATCCGATCGTTTTGAAATTTAGAATGGTAGAGTTTCTTGATCCATGAACCAACATTGCCGAATTTGAAGAAAATCGGTTCAGATTTAGATATAGCTCCCATATATATCTTTCGTCCGATTTGGTCCTTTAGTCCTATAGAAGCTGTATTTTACATCCGATCGTTTTGAAATTTAGAATGGTAGAGTTTCTTGATCCATGAACCAACATTGCCGAATTTGAAGAAAATCGGTTAAGATTTAGCTATAGCTCCCATATATATGTTTCGTCCGATTTTGCTCTTTAGTCCTATAGAAGCTGTATTTTACATCCGATCGTTTTGAAATTTAGAATGGTAGAGTTTCTTGATCCATGAACCAACATTGCAGAATTTGAAGAAAATCGGTGCAGATTTAGATATAGCTCCCATATATATCTTTCATCCGATTTGGTCCTTTAGTCCTATAGAAGCTGTATTTTACATCCGATCGTTTTGAAATTTAGAATGGTAGAGTTTCTTGATCCATGAACCAACATTGCCAAATTTGAAGGAAATCGGTAAAGATTTAGCTATAGCTCCCATATATATGTTTCGTCCGATTTGGCCCTTTAGTCCTATAGAAGCTGAATTTTACATCCGATCGTTTTGAAGAAAATCGGTTAAGATTTAGCTATAGCTCCCATATATATGTTTCGTCCGATTTGGCCCTTTACTCCTATAAAAGCTGTATTTTACATCCAATCGTGTTGAAATTTAGAATGGTAGAGTTTCTTGATCCATGAACCAACACTACCGAATTTGAAGAAAATCGGTTAAGATTTAGCTATAGCTCCCATATATATGTTTCATCCGATTTGGCTCTTTAGATCCAATCGTTTTTATACCCTACACCACACTGTGGTACAGGGTATTATTTCAGTATAAAATGTCCCAAAAGTAAATTTATGTAAAAAATTTAAACATGAATTACAAAATTTATATATCAGAGTTATTCAATATTACGAGAGTGGTGTAGGGTATTATATAGTCGGCACCGCCCGACTTTAGCCTTTCCTTACTGGTTTTGCTATGAAAAAAGAAATAATTTGTTGTTAGGCCCTTTTGAATTTCGTTAAAAAATTCAAATTTTTGATAGCAGGTCGCTAAAAATTTGTCAGAATATGAATTATGATACAGTGTATCGAAATCCACCAAAAACTGAATTTACATTTTTTCTTGTTATGCCCTTTTTCGATACTGTTGACGATATACACCTCGTATGGGTGCCTGGACATAGGGGTATTCCGGGGAACTGCAAAGCCGTTGAGCTTGCTAGGAAAGGGACGAAATTAAAAATTCCACGTGCAAGCTTTGGCTTAGGCAAGAAGCAATCGGGCAGTCTAACGAAAGAAGGACAGAAATCGGCACATGAAGGGTAGCTAGACAAATCTGGCCAAGGTATGACTTGAGAAGGTCAAAATATCTCCTCGCACTAGAGAGGAAAAGATTGTCTACGTTAGTATCAGTTCTGACGGGACACTGCCTGATCAGCGAACACGCCAGAAGATTGGGTATTAACTGCAATGACTTCTGCAGAAGCTGCGGAGATGAGGAGGAAGTGGAGAGCATTAAGCACATGTTATGCGACTGTCCCGCTGTGAGTAAACGACGACTGGACATACTGGGGTCGGACTTTCTAGGCAGTCCAACAGATCTTTCCGGTACCGATATTCGTACTATCGATAAATTTGTATATCAAACAGGTTGGTTTCGATGAGGGGCATTTTAGCCCGTGGTGTGACCTGACAAGAAAAATACGCCTGTCACCCTAACCTGAAACCTAACCTAACCTATGTATGTATTGTATTTAAAATGTGTTCAAGAAAGAAAATTTGGTTTATCGTAAATCCGGAGTGTAGTTGTCTAAAATTTCGTTTATCAGTAAATAATGTTTTCTTTGCGTTTAAATAAATAAAATAAACATTTTTGGAGGGTACATTCCAAACACATTATATAGTTGGTTTTAAATACATTATCTTTGCATCAGGGATTCGGTTTTAAGTGGTAGAGGATGTAATGTCCCTGATCGGATTTGATGCAATTTCCTACATTATTTAAACATCGTAGAATTATTTCAGATAAAGGACTGCGGGAGCCTTTGAAGTGCTAGCTATCAGCCGGGCGGGGGAGTTCGGTCCTTTCTCTAAAAAAATCTTTCATCCATCACAATTAATTATTATAGACTCCCTTTTAATATATTTACCTTTACTTTAATATTGATTTGAGTGACTAACTCTATAACCTTGCCCCAAATTAGTCACAATGGAAACACAAAATTCTAACAAAAAAAAATATCTGCTTTCATCTATCAGATTTCTCACTGGTGTTCTTGTGAGAATACGCCTCTTAACCCTCACCATCCATAGTCCAAAAAGCGCTAACTATAAACATTTGGACCCCTACGATACTTACTTTCTCCTCTTCATGGTTTCACTTTGCAGGAAAAACATCTAAAAATTAATTTACCAGGCCATGTGTTGGCTTAGAAAAACAAATTTATTCAATCCATTGTCCATTATTATTTAGCAAAAAAAATTATTAATTCAAAAATGAATTTAAATATTTATATTTATCATTATATATCATTAATATATAAAAAGAAATGAGTAACACAAAGAAAGGAATTAACTGCAAATCAAAATCGACAAAGTTAACATCTGTCCCTTAAGGGGTTAATAGCTCTCGAAAAGAATATGTGTTCATTACTTCTGTTTCATAAAAAAATGGGATTGCAAACAGTTTGCAAAAGATGGATATCAAAACAAACAAAAAAAGATATACTCGCGTTACATATATACGAACATATGTATGTAACGATGTAACCACACTTGTAATGAGAGATCATAAGTGAGAGTAATACTAGTTACAACTGTTATACTCAATTGAGTATTCACCACTAGTGAGCATATTGATAAGGGGAATGATAATAGTTTTTTTTTTTTTTAACACTAGTGATCTCTCATTTCTTTCAGTTTAGGGTAATGGAACGGAATGCAAGAGTAATGTAAGACTGATTCAAGAGATTTCTAATTAAGAGACTGCAGTTGTCATTGAACTTACCACCAAAACACGAAGATGAAGAAGGCCTCCTGCATGATGTGAGTGATGGCTGCTGCAAAAATAAAGAGTTATGGCAAATGTGGGGAGTTGTCTCTTGAATACTTCTTATGCTCATGCAATTTTTAGAGAAGTTAAACAAAATCTGAACTTAAAAAAATAGATTTTAAATTAAATAGGGAGAATATTAATACAATTGGTACTTATACATGAGTAATTGTGTTTTGAAGACATTTGTTGTTTGATTATCGATTGTACGGCATTATAACCAGGAGCAACTAATGATGATTTCTTCTCGATGGTTGGCCAAGAGAACCAATGTATGGGTGCAAGTTGAATATCTCTGTGCAACGTATTTATAGGTGATATGTGTTCCAACAGATATCTCTAAGATTGTTATATCACTAAACGTACTTTGGGTTGAGTAGGTTGACTTTGATTTCCTGAGTATTCGCACGAAGTAGTAGGATCTGTAGTAGTAGCATATGTTAATGTTGTCTGAATCCGTCCCGGATTTTCTTGATCGTCTTAATGGAAATATGTGGAATTTGGAAATGGCTGTCAGCGTTTCAATATTCTGCCTCTATTAGCCAATCCAATATGGTTGTTTCAATAATTATGGGCCGGTGAAAGAAAAAGTGCACACGCTACCCTGTGGGTAGCGTGGTTCTTCAATATATAATTGGAGCTTCTGAGGAGAATCGATTTTTGTATAAAAATTGCAACTTGATTGCAATCTTGGATCTTATCCGATTTCATAGAAATATATGTACAATTAACCTATTTATAAAGGTTGAACCTTCTCAAAAGTGGTACTTAAAAAAATCACTGAATTTTCTTTTCACAGATATAAGATTAAACAATATTGGTGTGTTTTCGTGTTAACTCTGATTTGATACAATCACTTTGGAGGTTGGCGTAAAAAGGAAGTTGTTAAGTAATTTGCTTAACTTGTTACCTTGCTATTTTGCCATTTTATCAGGCTGGCAAATGTCGGCGAATATAAGGCTGTCAAAAAAAATATACAAGTAACCGTTCATGTTGCCACAGTTATTGAGTTTGCCCAAAGTTGCAACAAATGGTAGTACCCGTATGTATTTCGTAGATTCATTTATGGCATATATCAGCGAATTCATATCCGTTCTCTGTTTTAATATATCGGATTATATATATGTACATATTTTATCATGTTATAAATTCATAGCATTTCATTGAACTTGAGTGTACTGCACAAGCTATGTATACTCGTCCATATGTACGTACGTTAGTCTGGCTTAGAACCATGCATACTCTCTGGTTTGATCTGAAAGTCACCACATTGACGAAATATCAGATCAAAATAAAAAAATAGAAACCAAAAATTGAGAAATATGAATTATTAATCATGGTAACTGTCATTCTTTTTACCGTTTGTTTATTAATAACTTCGTAAACATTGAAACATCATGTCAACGTGAATTTCTGTAACTCATTTGAGTTTTATCGAAATAGGAAAGGAACAACTTTTAGTGCTTTAAAAAAAATTGTATAAAAAAAGTTTTAGTCGGACACACAAAAAAATCGAAAAAAATCAGATTCTTAGATTATCGGCGAAAATATAAATAAATATAAAAAATGTAAAGTGTAAGTCTTGTTAAAATCGGAGAGAACCTTCTTGAAAAGTTTGACAATTATAAGCTATTGTATTGCTAAAGGGAGGCAGTGCAAAAATAAAAAAAATACTACTGTGCCAAACGTCCATTACAAACCAAGTAATTCGCTCAAATTTGTAGGCGAATTAACTGGAAAAAGACGTTTACGTTCGTATGTCCTTCGCGTGGAAAGCACCAACTAATTTTCCTTGCATATCTTCCAGTATGTAATAGTGGCTTCCAAGTTTTTCGCGCACCCTAGCCTTCAGGAATACTGGGGCTAATTTCGCATTGAAATGTTTTTCCATATTGCTTTGGGAGAAATTTCGCCGGTAGACCTCTTGCCCAACAGAAAAAGTCTGTTGTCGAACTCGAAGATTGTACTGCTTTTGGTTCTTTTCAAAAGCATCTTTAATATGTTTGCGTAGGTCGTTACGAATTAAGTATAGTTGATCATCATGTGTTAGTTTCACTGTGGGTTCATTCAAAATATACAATTTCTTCAGGAGTTCGTAAGAAGAAGCGTGCGTAATCATATCAAACCCGAAGAGGGCATGATATGGGGAACAATCTATAGACTGGTGATATGAATTACGTAGCGCACAACTTATAGAAGATAAATGTTCATCCCACTGTCGATGATCATTTTTAAGGTATGCTCGAATGCCTGCTATCAGAGATCTGTTGACTCTTTCAGATGCGTTCGATTGTGGTGAGTACAATGCCGTATAAATATGGTTTATGCCGAAAGATGTAAAAAATGCATTTAAGTCATTGGCACGAAATTGACTACCATTATCACTGACGATAGTTTCTGGGACACCATATATGTGAAAAATATGCTTCTGAAGGAAGTCTTGGATGGCTGCGGAGGTAAATTTCCTCAAAGGGCAAAGCCAATGAAATTTGGTCAAATGATCTAAGACGATCAATAAGCCAATAAAACCTGATTTACTGCGAGGGTAGGGGCCAAGGATGTCTATGTACAACCGTTGGAATGGTCGGACTGACACTGAGGGATTGCCCATTGGTGGTTTCATTATCATGTTAGGTGATTTTGTGTTCTTGCATACTTCACACTCCCTTACGTAATTTCTAACGTCGCGGACCATACCTGGCCAGAAAAAGTGTCTTCTAAGAAGCTCAAGTGTTTTACTCATTCCTCCATGAGCGGAGACTGGAGTATCATGGGCTACGGAAATAGTTTTCTTTCTCAAACGGAGAGGAATCCACAATTTCCAAGCTACTTGTTCCTGGATTTCGTCCCCCGTGTAATGGTGAGTGCGATAATAAAAATACTTATCTACGATTTTTATATCTGGGTATTTTGACTGATTTTGTGTTACTTTTTCTTTCAGGCTTTTGTAGTCATCATCATCGAAAAAAGGAGAAGACAAATCAATTTCTGGCTCAGTAAGTTCTACCGCATAAATTTCCTCTGAAGGAATTCTGGACAGGGCGTCAGGAACGACATTATCCTTCCCTTTTCGGTGGCTTATGGTAAACTTATAGCCCTGAAGTTTAAATACCCATCGAGCTAAACGACCGGTCAAATCTGGCTGACGCATAAGCCATACCAAACTTGAATGGTCTGTAATGACCTCGAATTCATGTAGTTCTAAGTAACAACGGAATTTTTTGATCGCTTCAATGGCTGCCAGACATTCTCTCTCTGTGACGCTGTAATTACGTTGCGCCGAGTTCAGTTTCTTGCTCATATATGCGATCGGCTTTTCATTACCATCGTCATCTAACTGAACAAGAACTGCCCCGACGCCGTAATCACTAGCATCACAGTGGAGATAAAACTTCTTCAAAAAATTAGGGTTTGTCAATACAGGAGCCGTTGTGAGTAAAACTTTTACCCTTTCAAACGCTTTTTGGGCTTCTCCTGTCCAAACAAACTTTTTCTTCGTAGAAACCACATCTGTTATAGGCGAGACTTCCGTGGAAAAGTTCTGTATGAACCTCCTGTACCATCCTGCTAGGCCGAGGAATCCTCGAACTTGCTTCAAGGTTTTTGGTACAGGCCATTCAGTAATAGCTTTAATTTTTTCATAGTCTGTCGTGATTCCACCGTTCCCTATTACATAACCCAGGTAGTTAACTCTAGTAACACAGAAATGACTTTTTGATATATTTAGGGTAAGATTAGCTTTACGAAATTGGGATGATATTCTCATCAGTACTTCTAAGTGTGTGTGGAAATCTTCGGAGACTATCACCAAGTCATCCAGATATCCGAAGACGCTATGTCGGAGGTCGGGTGGAATTATTTCATCCATTAATCTGCACATAGTTTGAGCTGCGTTGCACAGCCCGAAAGGCATCACCACAAATTGGTACAGGGGCCTTCCAGGGACTGTGAACGCAGTCAAATGTTTCGATTTTTCATCCAAGCCTATTTGCCAAAAGGCGTCCTTTAAGTCCAATTTGGATATAATGTTTGCCTTTGGTAGTCTCGCAAAAATTCCCTCAATATTTGGTAATGGATATGCATCCTTTTCTGTCACTGAGTTCAATTTTCGTGCGTCAAGGCAAAGTCTTACTTTATTAGGCTTAACGACTAATCTCATCGGAGAACTCCAGGATGAATTAGACGGCTCAATCACTCCTAATTGTAGCATCCTGTCAATCTCCGTAAACATTAATTTCTCCACTGCAGGAGACACAGGGTAAAATCTTTGTTTTATGGGTTGAGCAGAGCCAACATTTATTGTGTGTTTTAAAAGACTTGTACGACCCAATCCCTGGGTATCGAAATTTGGAAATAAATCTATTATTGTTTGTAACTGACGGCGCTGTGACTCAATGAGAGGATATAAGTTAGAATTTGCTTCTTCTTGAATCTTGCATGTTCCATTATTGGAAGAAATAGTGGAAAAATTCAAATTTGCTAACTGCTCATTTTGGTTAGTTGTACTATTGGATGATATTATATCAAAAGATCCAACAATATTTGGAATTAAATTAAATATTCTACAAAAGTCGATCCCTAAAATCAGTCTTTGGGAAATGCTAGGAATTACAAATAATTTCAATTTCTGAATTTGGTCTTTAAAAGAAATATTTACTTCGAGCCATCCACAAACTTTCTGAGAATTACCGTCCGCAGTTTTTACAAAAGATTTCACTTTGTTGAAATTAGGAAATACAGAAAAATCATTTAATGCCAGATCAGATCCAATGCAACTTATGTTTGCGCCAGTATCTATAAGTCCATATTCTTCATAATTCAAAAAAGATACTTTTGCGTAGTATCTTAAGTCTTTTGGATGTGATACTATAGTAGATATTAGCAATTTCGTACAAAGTTTTCGCATCTTAAAATATTTTCTGTATCGTACTGTAGAACGTTTAGGTTTTTTTGTAGTTATGGGAGAAATGACTGATACGTTAAAAATCTCATTTCTTTTCTGACAGTACAATTCCCATCTTTTATGATATGGCAATCTGGGATAAATTATCTTCGAAACGTCATCTTCATTGTAATTTTCATTCTGAGTAGGCCTTTTTAATATAGAAAATGGTGTCGAATTTACGGGAACATCAGGAGAATAGTCACATTTGAGAACATTTTTATTTTTGGGTCTTAAAATTCTAACTTGATCGGAGTTCGTAAAAGACTCGGGATCAAAAGTTACAGCTTGTCCACTGGTGGACTCATACATTTGTAGTTTTTTGGAACAGTTTGTTTCCGGTTGGCACATTTTACGCAATTGGGTTTGTATGTATTTTTAGTTCCACATCCGTAACAGAATACTGTTCGGTCTTGAATGCAATCTTGCCAGTGGTGGCCTACTTGATCACAATTCCAACAGGTTGAAATTATTTCAGATTTCTGCAAAGCATCTACAACTCTTTCTGTGTCTTCAACAGGTAAAACAATTTCAGACTCATCAGTAGCTACTTCTGCTACATTTCGACGAGAAATCTGAAATGGATTTACATTTCGATTTGGAAGGTTTTTTCGTACATACTCGTCACTGAAAAAATTTTCTCGCATTTGGACAAGCCGACGAAGATGCGAAATCGAGTGAATTGGTACATACAGTAAATCCTGACGAATGTCTGGACGAAGATTTCGGGCCAAAATTTCTATTAACTCAGCTTCAGACATTGCTCTGGGGAGTTTATCCATCATTGCTGAAACCGAATCAAAAAATACGTCAAACGTTTCGTTAGGCTTCTGTTTTCGGGCACGTATCTCTTCCCTACTATCGAAAGAAGATTTGAATTCTTTATACTGGTTCCTAAGCGCATCACAAAATGAGTTCCATTCAATAGATTGAACCTGCTTGTGATAACGCCAGTACCAGTCTCTGGCTTTGCTGTTAAAAGGCTGTTTAAATTTCTGCATATAACGCTATAGTCACCATTGAAATAGTCTGAAGTAAGAGATCCTAATCGGTACAAAAACTCTTCCACATTCAAGCCATTAGATGATCCGTCGAACTTGAGATTCCAATTCTGGATGATCGATGTGATCTTGTCCAAAGGCATATTGCTCATGTTGGAATTCAAGAATGACTGTGGAGATAAATTTGAAAAATTGTTCGTCTGTGCATGAGGTGGAATAATATTGTTAGTTTGAGTGGGATTACCTTGAAATTGCCTCTGTTGCAAATTGGCCTGATATGGAATGTTACTATTTGGTAGTGGCGGACGTTGAGTTTGTTGTAAAGGATTTACTTGATTTTGAAAATTAATGTTGGGATTAGACTGAAACTGATTTGGTCTTTGATTACTAAGATTCGGTTGTTGTTGATAATGTAGATTTTGACTTATTGGTTGGTTATTATCATAACTCTGGTTATGATTTGGACTCGGTACAATATTATTGGAATTTGCATTATTGCACCCGGGGAGAATATTGATGTTTTGAAGTAGCCGTGTCAAATTAGCCTCAATCATTTTATTTATTTCACTGTAATTAACAGTGTTATTATTATTTGTAGGTTGAACTGGGGTAAAAATATGATTTGACGTTTCAGTGTTTCGGCCTGGAGTCACAAGTGTCTCTAAATTATTATTTGTATGAAGATTCTGAGTTGAAGTCGAAGGATCTTGAAATAAATTTCGAACGGAACTTCTTGTATTGTATTGTTTGGATAGTGCACCTCTACCTTTACCTCGGGTGCCATGAGTTTTGGTAGGTTGAACACTTTTAGCCAAAATTACAAGTTCTTTTAGCTCGCTAAGCTGAGTTGGTCGCTTACACACTGGACATTCAGTAGAATTAGACAAATAAGTTTCGATGCATGATCGATGGAACGGGTGAGAACAATCATTTATCATAAGACAATCATCGCCTTCTGCTATAGTTTCCTTACAGATATAACAATCTGAGGGTTGAATACCAGCTGGTGCCGGAGGAGGAGGAGGCGGCAAAGATGGTGGAGGAGAATTTTCCAGTGGCATATTGAAATGAGTTTTCTCAAAGATGTTAAATAATTTTTAGATTATCTGAATTTGACAAATTCTAAAGGCTTAGAAATCATTTATCATTAAAATAACAATTATCTAAATTGAAATGAAATTAAATTCTTGAAATGCAGTTATTCAAATACTTAGATATAAATGCAGAATGAAGTTTTATGATGAATTGATCTACTTAATGAAAACAAGTGTATTTCAAATAAATAAATCAAATACTCGTATTAATATCAAAAAATTTCCAATGCAAAGTCTAAAAAAACAGAACCAATACATTTACAGAATTGACATTTCAATTATTAATATCAAAAATTAAACAGTAAAGAATATTAAAATTAACCAAATCAATAGGATGATAATAGTAATATTTTAAATATCAATAATTATACTTTGTTTAAAAAATATTCGAGCAATTCGATGTTTTCCTACAAGATTGTGAAACCGTTGAAGAAGAGATATGTAAAGATGAAGCAATTGCAGATATAGGACACTCAAATTGGGCTATGGAACTTTACTAATATATTAAATCTCTAGTATTAGGTGCAAACCAACATAATAATTTTAATTTCTGAACTATATTTTTCCTTTTATTGGTGGTCTTTAAAATGCACTATGCAAAATTAATTAAATCCTAACTCAATATTAGGGTGCTGATAACATAGCTCTACTAATTACCGATTTCTAATGATCTAGCAAAGTTTCAACAGACAAAGAAAACCCACATGAAGTTTTTCATCTGTTCCACGAAATTGTCGACGAATATCTAACGGTTAGCTATCTCGGTCTTTCAAACCCCAAGGTGCCAAATATTCCTGTAAGAATTCGACAACTATTCGCAAAACAGAATCCAAAGTCCATTATGTATCTCCATCCGTGAAATTATTGAAATCTAAAAAAAATATGTAAAAAAAATATGAAATTGTAAATATGTTTTACTAAAAAAATTAGAGCCGGAAAGACGAGCAACATCTATCGGCCCCACGTTGGGCGCCAAATTTATTGTAATGTCCCTGATCGGATTTGATGCAATTTCCTACATTATTTAAACATCGTAGAATTATTTCAGATAAATGACTGCGGGAGCCTTTGAAGTGCTAGCTATCAGCCGGGCGGGGGAGTTCGGTCCTTTCTCTAAAAAAATCTTTCATCCATCACAATTAATTATTATAGACTCCCTTTTAATATATTTACCTTTACTTTAATATTGATTTGAATGACTAACTCTATAACCTTGCCCCAAATTAGTCACAATGGAAACACAAAATTCTAACAAAAAAAATATCTGCTTTCATCTATCAGATTTCTCACTGGTGTTCTTGTGAGAATACGCCTCTTAACCCTCACCATCCATAGTCCAAAAAGCGCTAACTATAAACATTTGGACCCCTACGATACTTACTTTCTCCTCTTCATGGTTTCACTTTGCAGGAAAAACATCTAAAAATTAATTTACCAGGCCATGTGTTGGCTTAGAAAAACAAATTTATTCAATCCATTGTCCATTATTATTTAGCAAAAAAAATTATTAATTCAAAAATGAATTTAAATATTTATATTTATCATTATATATCATTAATATATAAAAAGAAATGAGTAACACAAAGAAAGGAATTAACTGCAAATCAAAATCGACAAAGTTAACATCTGTCCCTTAAGGGGTTAATAGCTCTCGAAAAGAATATGTGTTCATTACTTCTGTTTCATAAAAAAATGGGATTGCAAACAGTTTGCAAAAGATGGATATCAAAACAAACAAAAAAAGATATACTCGCGTTACATATATACGAACATATGTATGTAACGATGTAACCACACTTGTAATGAGAGATCATAAGTGAGAGTAATACTAGTTACAACTGTTATACTCAATTGAGTATTCACCACTAGTGAGCATATTGATAAGGGGAATGATAATAGTTTTTTTTTAACACTAGTGATCTCTCATTTCTTTCAGTTTAGGGTAATGGAACGGAATGCAAGAGTAATGTACACTGAAAAAAAAAGTGTACTGAAAATCATTTAAATTTTCTTAACTTCTAAGATTTTTTCTTTGATTTGGCTCCAAAGACAAGACTATTAAAATAAGTACATCTTGTAGTACAATTAAAGACATAAATCATCTTTAGATCAGGACATCAAACGTCTTTGAAAAAATTACGCCTTATACTTCGAAGAAAGATTTCACATTTTTAAATCTATTACGCCTTGTACTTCGATGAAAGACTTCACATTTTTAAATCTATTACGCCTTGTGCTTACATCAAATACATAAAATTACTTTAGATTAAGTACATTCTGTAACTAAACTAAGCACATGCTGTACTTTCCACAAGTGTAAAATATGTTTCGTAAAATATTTTTTTATTTAATTATTTGTCTAAACGTTCGTGATAAATTTTGTTTTTTGCTTCTTTATTAAATGATTATTTTTTAAAAAATTGATTTCGATAAACAGTTTATTCAGTAGCAACCCCTACATGCCTGACGATACCCGTAGCAATTGTGTTTAGTCTGGTTTTCTTTATATTAGAGGGAATACTTATTCTAATGGATAAATAAATGATAGTTGGCAAAATTTTTCCTAAAAAAAATCGTTCTCTTCGTATGAGCTGCAATTGCTGCGGTGGCAAATATATTACTTGACGTGGAAATTTTTGAGTTGAAATACCAGAAGTGAGGAATTCTTTTTATTCGTTTGGGAGAAGCTAGGCCTCTTAGAGCTGGTGTTTTAAATCTGAACCTTGCTGAATGATTGGTATTGATTTTTTTGCCACACATTTTTGTAAAAAAGTTTGAATTCTGTAAAATTATAGACTTCTTATGCAGGAGAAAATCCTAGTTACAAATCAATAACGATTCAAAGACCAAAATAAAACAAACGAAAATACAATATGTGATGTTTTATTCATAATATAATATGATATAATAACATATGTCAGTAAATATCAAAATATACTTTTAATGATATTTTCTTGCAGTGACATATTTCCGTTAATATTATTTTTTTGGAAATTAATATTTACGGAAACATTTTTTGGCTTCTACTGAAATTTTTTAAATGTTGAGTTTTTACCCTTTTGTGGAACTGTTATATGTAAATATTTCTTACTCATAAATTAAGACTAGTTCACATCGACATTTTTGTATCGCTTGGAAATTATTTAATATGACATATCGTTAGCAAAACATAATATGCTAAGTCCAGGTCTCAAAAAGTTCTCAGAAGGAACATTTTTTTAACTGTTTCCATTTAATATAATTTTTTTTCTGCAAATACGCAATATTTATTTGTTCCGCTTAAATATCAATAATAGTTAATTATAATTATCCGTCTTTATACAGACTTCACATGTTTGTGTGAACTTAGCATGTTTGTTTGGTGATTTCTTTTTTTCTAGATGATGTATTTTAAATCTTCTATCATTCTATAAATCTTCTATCATTCTCAATTTTCATAAAATAAGATGTATCAAAGTGGCATATTTAGTTAATGATATTCTACAAAAATAATATTTTATTTATTCATTATGGAAATATTTGCAATTTACTTAGACAGCGGAAAACCAACGTTGGATAGTTTCAAAATCGGCTTTATTCCGTTATTTCTTGAATACATACATACACACATTTACGGTCGTTTTGCATTGTTTTTGTCAAAGTAATAAATTCGTAAACGCACATATAAACTCCACTACTCTGAATGTTCGAAAGAGATTTATTATGATTTTTTTTGTTATCATTGCGCGTAAATACAAGGCACACACCCACATTTGGTAATCTACCACTGAGACAAATCTAATCGTCGTATAAGCAGCCAGTCAATATTTCCAGATAATTTATTTTCGACTACCTGTTATACACACTGCCGACAAACAGCCTCCGAAACTGTTGCTATTAATGCAGAATTATAAACGTCCACTCGCATAAGCGCACACAACCTTTCTCTACCACCGCTCAATAAGAACTGATTCCAAAAAATTCCAAACACACATCACTGTAACTCTCACTATTATTCTCAATTTTGCGACCAAAAAGAGTCTAAATTTTCCTCTCGCAGATAAAAACAATCTCTTAATTTAAAAGATAACTAATCTTTAATTTAAAAATCAAAGAAAAGTGGACTGAAAATTAAGGCTAAATTGTTTTTAAAAACATGACATGAGAATTTCTAAATTTTTAAGGAAAAAATCTTACAAACTATGAAAATGTGTACTTGATTTAACGACATTTGCACTACAATCAATTATTTTTCCTTTAATTTTATGACGTAACGTTAAAGTCAACATGACATAGTGTTATGGACATCTTATCATAGAAGTAAGAAAATTTACTTTAAACGAACGAAAATTTCTTTGAAATCAAGTAAAATTTCTTAAATTCAAAGAAATTTGTTCTTCAAACAAAGACAGATTAAATCTCTGATTTAAGGGCAAACTTGTTTTTAATTTCATGTCAAATATTTTTTCAGTGTAAGACTGATTCAAGAGATTTCTAATTAAGAGACTGCAGTTGTCATTGAACTTACCACCAAAACACGAAGATGAAGAAGGCCTCCTGCATGATGTGAGTGATGGCTGCTGCAAAAATAAAGAGTTATGGCAAATGTGGGGAGTTGTCTCTTGAATACTTCTTATGCTCATGCAATTTTTAGAGAAGTTAAACAAAATCTGAACTTAAAAAAATAGATTTTAAATTAAATAGGGAGAATATTAATACAATTGGTACTTATACATGAGTAATTGTGTTTTGAAGACATTTGTTGTTTGATTATCGATTGTACGGCATTATAACCAGGAGCAACTAATGATGATTTCTTCTCGATGGTTGGCCAAGAGAACCAATGTATGGGTGCAAGTTGAATATCTCTGTGCAACGTATTTATAGGTGATATGTGTTCCAACAGATATCTCTAAGATTGTTATATCACTAAACGTACTTTGGGTTGAGTAGGTTGACTTTGATTTCCTGAGTATTCGCACGAAGTAGTAGGATCTGTAGTAGTAGCATATGTTAATGTTGTGTGAATCCGTCCCGGATTTTCTTGATCGTCTTAATGGAAATATGTGGAATTTGGAAATGGCTGTCAGCGTTTCAATATTCTGCCTCTATTAGCCAATCCAATATGGTTGTTTCAATAATTATGGGCCGGTGAAAGAAAAAGTGCACACGCTACCCTGTGGGTAGCGTGGTTCTTCAATATATAATTGGAGCTTCTGAGGAGAATCGATTTTTGTATAAAAATTGCAACTTGATTGCAATCTTGGATCTTATCCGATTTCATAGAAATATATGTACAATTAACCTATTTATAAAGGTTGAACCTTCTCAAAAGTGGTACTTAAAAAAATCACTGAATTTTCTTTTCACAGATATAAGATTAAACAATATTGGTGTGTTTTCGTGTTAACTCTGATTTGATACAATCACTTTGGAGGTTGGCGTAAAAAGGAAGTTGTTAAGTAATTTGCTTAACTTGTTACCTTGCTATTTGTGCCATTTTATCAGGCTGGCAAAGGTCGGCGAATATAAGGCTGTCAAAAAAAAATATACAAGTAACCGTTCATGTTGCCACAGTTATTGAGTTTGCCCAAAGTTGCAACAAATGGTAGTACCCGTATGTATTTCGTAGATTCATTTATGGCATATATCAGCGAATTCATATCCGTTCTCTGTTTTAATATATCGGATTATATATATGTACATATTTTATCATGTTATAAATTCATAGCATTTCATTGAACTTGAGTGTACTGCACAAGCTATGTATACTCGTCCATATGTACGTACGTTAGTCTGGCTTAGAACCATGCATACTCTCTGGTTTGATCTGAAAGTCACCACATTGACGAAATATCAGATCAAAATAAAAAAATAGAAACAAAAAATTGAGAAATATGAATTATTAATCATGGTAATTGTCATTCTTTTTACCGTTTGTTTATTAATAACTTCGTAAACATTGAAACATCATGTCAACGTGAATTTCTGTAACTCATTTGAGTTTTATCGAAATAGGAAAGGAACAACTTTTAGTGCTTTAAAAAAAATTGTATAAAAAAAGTTTTAGTCGGACACACAAAAAAATCGAAAAAAATCAGATTCTTAGATTATTGGCGAAAATATAAATAAATATAAAAAATGTAAAGTGTAAGTCTTGTTAAAATCGGAGAGAACCTTCTTGAAAAGTTTGACAATTATAAGCTATTGTATTGCTAAAGGGAGGCAGTGCAAAAATAAAAAAAATACTACTGTGCCAAACGTCCATTACAAGGATCACTGTGTGAATCGGATCGGTTTTAATGTGGGTTATTTTGAGCGGAAATGCAACAGAACACACATTTCGCCTATGCCGAATGAGCATCTGTGCGTTCAACATGGAGTGAACATAATCTGCAGGAATGGTGTGGGAAGGAGTGACAGGATACGGAGTGGCAGGATTTTTTGATATAACTCTAATCGATTCTCTTTCAGTCTTACCAAAAAAACGAAATTCTTCCATAAAATCACTTTAAACTCTGTTCCGACTCTCGGGTTTGCATATTTATTAGTATGTGAATACATTGATTGCAAATATAATTTATTTACAAATATATAAGTTTGATTGCGTCATCCGTTTACTGCACCTTCTCGACACACATTAATTGGGACGAAGCGTCATTTCCACAAATTTCAGAGAGTTTTTTAGGCCTTTGAAATAATACCACATAATAATTTCATTCCTCCACACGGCAGCGTTCCCGTCCTTTTTATAGGGTCCGTTCAGATTACTGCAACAAAAAGAAACAAAAGTGTCTTTAAAAATTACATTCTGAATATTCTTTAACATATATATAAAAGGTTTGTTAAAAAAAAAGATTCCTTTAAAATTTCGCGCTCTGCATACATCGGATTTTACATTTGTGGTCTTTTTTGTATATGTACATTAGAGTGTCCCAAAAAAAATAAAAGTTATTTTTTTTCAACGCATACATACCCTTTATTTTTGTTCCAATAATAAAATTTGAACAACGGCAACCTGTGCCGACTTCCATCGAAATTTGTCAGAGATTGCATAATAAGCCGTGAGGAAGCTGACACATTGATATGCTTGTTCGAATTTTAGTATACGCAAAGTTTCGTTCAGTAAACATTCCAGTGGAGTTAAGAAGCGCTAAAATTGAACATGCTGATGCCCTTAAATTAATGCGGGTAAATGAAGATAGGATGTTATAGCAACAGCAGAGAGAGCCAGCAAGGCTAGGTCACTTAGATGCTGTAGACAAAAAACATTGAGGAGCAAAAGCGGCGTGCGATATACTTTTTAACCATTACTCCTTCGACATCATATTATAAACCCCTATAAGTTACAAGATATCGAACCTATCCACTCGAGTGACAAACTATCACCGGCTTTAGATTCACGCAAATCTAAAGAAGAAAGTCTACCGATAGTTATTACTTATGATAACAAAGAAAAACTGATCGCTGTTCCGAAATTGGAAGACTCTACAGCAAGTGAAGGGGCACAGGTTATTTGAAACGCTATTGGAATCACAAAGACAATGGGCAAATTTTAGGTTATGATAGTACTGCTTCACAGATGCCGAATTAGTGGAGCATGTATGCTTCTCGAACAAAAACCATCAGATCTAAAAAATTTTATTAAATACCGTATTTAAGTAAAACTTAATGAAGTCGACTTTTTCGACATTTTTCATGTACCAGTATTACCAAATTTATATTACATTTGGCTAAAATGAATAAATGCGCGTTATGGGTTAGAACAAAAACCTTTTTTTAGTTGTATCAACAACAATATCGAATCAATTTAAGAGTTAACAGGTAAGAAAGTTCAGTCGGGTAAACCGACTTAAAAATTCCATCACCTTCAGTCTCAAAAAAATTTAATTTATTTATTATTATTTTAATAATGCAAAATGGTCCCCTTGTGTGTGAGGTACCAAAAGGGGCTGGGCCACTTCGGCAAATTTTCTCAAGCTGATAGTGACAGATAAACTATTACTATGTGTAGAATTACAGAAGATTCGGATAAGTAGTAAAGAAGTTATGAGAGAATCAATATTTCACTAAATGGTAACCTTTTGTGAGGGAGGTACTAGAAAGAGTGGACCAATATGGGCCATCTTCGAACTATTATTACATACCAAATTTGAAGTCAATCCGTTACTCCTTTCGAGAGTTATCGTGCGCTCCAGCCAGACCGGCAAATGGTCAGACGGACGGACAAATGACTTCAAATGTCCTAAAACGGTGACTTTTTTCCTGTACCCAAAACTGAGATGACCAATGACACATGGAAGGACGGAGATTTTCAACGATTCAAGATATAAACACTGCATTGCTGAAAGAACGCAAGGCAGTAGCAAAAATTTCTCATCATAAGTTCTCCGAAGATTGGAACAAGCGTTGGGACAAGTGTTTTATATCTGAGATGCACAATTGATATTATGAACAAATAAATGTTCATTATAGTGTTTGACCAAACCTCGCAACGTTGGTAATCAGTTCTACGAATAATGTCTTTATTATTTACTTTTAACAATCTCATATAACTTCCGTTCTTGTTGCGATAGTTGGGAAACAGTTGCTTTTATTATTTATGACTAAACATATAAAAAGTTAACATTTTTATGACCTCCTCCATAGAATGGGGTTATATTAACTTTGCTATACTATTTGAAAATAGTATGGGGACACCGTATAGTATTGTAACACCGTGAAATATTAATAAAGGACCCAAAAAGTGAATATATTCTTTCGTTGCAAAAATCTAAGAGCAATTTCCGTCTGTCGGTCAGTATGTCTCAATTACGCTGCAATTTAAAATAATAGATCAAAGTGACGGAAATTTGGTACAAATACATCCTATAGCTGAAACATCACTTGGGATTGAATAGCGTCAATATCGGCCCAATTTGAAAATTACCTGTAGCCGCAATATTTGCCGTACCACCATCCTCCACCTCCGCCAAAATCTGAAGAACATTTATCCTGATCCTTCGTTGCGAACGGTACACCTAAATTAGATGACAATGCATCACCTGCATTACCCGAATATTGGCCCAAACTTGATAATTCGTATTTTGAGCTTTCGCTGTCAATTACAAAATGATTGTACTCGGCATATCGGCGTTCGTGTTCCCAGTCCTCCATCTCAATCCTGAGAGTATATGGACGATTGTGGGTTAATTTGTGTATGGTTTCGAGTCCTATGAAGAACTCGCTCGAACTGTTCCCAAAACCCATTTGATATTCCTGCCAAGTGCGGGCGAAATTCACAGATCCATCTAGGCGTCTTTGAATGACAATGGGTTTGTTTTGAGATATCTCATCGTCGAGTTCTTCAAAAGTCTTGATAAACCCTTTTTGTTCTTCTTCGGGCATTCCATTATTCTTATTACATTTCAAACCATTTTCTTTAAGCTGAGCGAATTGATTTTCCTGCTGCTTTAGTTCTGCAAGCAGTTTTTCATTTTCTTCTCTATAATTAATGAGTATTACATCGGAATCGCTTTTTTGCAGCTTCAATTGCTCGATTTGCGAAAGAAGCGCTTCGTCCTGCTCATTCTTTTGACTTCGATTTATTTCGCTCATCAATTTATATATTGCTTCATCTTGTTCATTCTGCTTTATGATATTCTTCATTAAGATTGCATTTTTTTCATTAATTTTTGCGAGTATTTCCGCTGTTGTTTTCGTTTTCGTTTCCTCATTTTGCCTTTCAATAATATTATTCAGATTTATTTTACTTTCGCTTTGTATTCGATTGACTAAGTTCGTTGTGACCGCATCATTATCATGGCTGGAGTCTATATCAAAGGTCTGGAAAATGAGAAAATATTGAAAGAAAATCCATCATATAATTAATAAAATCTTTCAATGATTAAATTAAAGAAAATTACATTGGTTTTTGGGAACAATGTCGAGCTTCTCCTGACAAATTTCATACCGACCGGATGTTAGATAAAGCTTCTATAGCAGTTTTATAACAAATCGGAAGAAATATACATATATTGAATTGTCTTACTTACTATGTTATTTTAACTATGTTAACTTACTCAAATACTCTAGCATAACAGTCACTGTAGAACAGTGTAACTCTCGATAACATTGTAACCCTATATGGGATCGTTACACTCACTTGTACGCAGAACATAGTTCTGTGCGACTCTCTCGCAGTTCGTTGTAATGCAAGAACATTGCTATTTTTCATAGACATTTTTTACGCAAAGAGGATGAAATATATGTACATATTTCCATCTCTCTAAAAAATTGTTTTCACTGACATTACATTGACTTTATGATACTTGTTGTTATATCAATGACTCTAGATATCGCCTAAGCTATATTTTGTAATGAGAAAGTCCCTTTAATTGTGAAGAGTGTTACTCCAGTGCTTTATTATTCATTTCTGTATTAATTTTGATACAATATTTTATTATTATGCCTGCTGTCTAATAATAATGAAGACAGGCGGAACACAGCCTGCTTTTATGTCGTAAGGCTAAACAATAAAAACAAAAAACCATATGGAAGGCCTGAAGTCGGTCGGAGTCCTTCACTACCCTTCCGAGCAGAAAAGGGACCAATATTGTCAAGTTTGTCAAATAGTAATGATCTGTTCAGAATTTTTTTAAAGCGTTTTGATTACTGCTCGACAAAGGCTACATCTAAACCTGAACCGATTTTCTTCAAATTTGCAACGGTCTTGACTTAAGAAAATATGATTTGCTAAATTTTCAACGGACATGCTGAGAATTATTATTTGTACAAGAAACTTTTTTTATCTGCTAATTTGGATAAAGATGTGTTGAAAAAAAGGGATATATCGGTTAGATGCAAAATCGGCTACAAATTCGATAGTGCTCTTCATTGGATCAATGAACTCTTCCCTCCTAAGTATTACAATAATCGAATTGCAATCACCATCTAAAATCCAAAATGACGTAATATCAGAAAATCAAAATGAATGTTATGCATGATTATAGACTATTAGACTACACATTCCAACAAAATTTGGAGTTCAATATCGAAAATTTAAAATTTTATGCGTAAAATTCCAAATGACGCAACAACAAACAAGGTCATTAAAAAATGGAAAGATTCATAAAATTTTATTTATTTATTCGGAATGTACGCCAAAAATATTTGCACTAGATTTCTTATTTAAATTCGGCTTAATAGCCTGGAAATCCATTAAAGCTTAAAATTACTTTAACTGTTTTTTTTTTACTTTACTTGAAATAGCATGAACATGTGGGTTACGTCATTTTGGATTTCAGGTGTCGAAATACAGCTTATATAGAGATTAGATGCCAAATCGGAATAAACATATCGTCATTAGAAATGAAAAAGAGCTTAACAACAAGAACCAGTAAGGAAAGGCAGAAAGTCGGGCGGGGCCGACTATATAATATCCCATGCTATAAGGGTCATTGCGATAATAATTTGGAATAATTGGTAAATGGGTAAGAACTAGAGTGATCAAAAAACCGGTTTTTTTGAAAAAATAAAAACCCGGTGGAGGGTTTATTAAAATTTTTATAAAACCGGTGGACGGCTTTTTTCGACTTTGAAAACCGGGGAAACCGGTGGAATAGGTTTTTTCGGCATAACATAAAAGTATGAACTTTGCAGTTTGAATAATATTTTCTTTTTAATAACGTGAAACTTAAGTGTTTTACTGATGGCCTCTTCTTCAATCTTTTTAAGAAATTCGCAAACATATTTTTGTTGCGAAATTCAAACTTTTTTGAAATTTTTTTTTTTTTTGAAAAAACCCATATTTCTCATATTTTTCCCATTTTGTTCATAACCGATCAGACTACGATTAAATGAAAATGAAAAATAAAAATATAATAAACATGAATTTTTTGACGTTTTTAAGAAGTTTTAACTAAACAAATATTAATTAAACATTTTATTTTTTTCGCAATATCTCGTAAGATATCTTTCAAACCGCTGATGCGATGAAGAAATTATATTAGAAGAAAATAAAGGCTACTTAATTTGTACACATATTTATATCTCTACTTTAGTGAAGGAGGGTATGTACCTTAGTCGGTTTATCCAATTGAAATTTTCTTACTTGTATTTGTTTCGGTTTGGAATTGGGAAAAACTCGTTCGCTTTTCAAATAACTTCTGTGCGTATGAATCAATTATTTTGTTTAAATTTTTGTATAGAAATTGATTAATTGCCTCGGATTCTAACAAAGTTGCCCAGTTTTTTTGGCGCCATATAAGTAGATCTTTTATATATTTATCTTAATTTTCGATATTTGGTATGTATAATTGTAAATAATTTTTAAAATTTTAGAGATAATAAAAAAAACCCGAAAACCCGGTGGAAACAGACGAAAAAACCGGTTGCACCGGTTGTTCGAAATTCATGTTTTTGAGAAAAACCCGGGACGATGGAAGCAACAAACCGGTGGGCCGGTTTGTTTTAAACCGGTTTTGATCACTCTAGTAAGAACATATACATATATGTGGATATATCTAATTCTGAACCGGTAATCGCTAAATTAAGCAACATTCGTTTCTAAATTGAGAAACATCTTTCTGGAGAATTTTGTAATGATCGGAAGTAAAGTACAACTTCTACAGCGCTTTGTAACCAAATCAGGAGGAACATATATATATGGAGGTTATATCTATATCTGAACCGATTTGCTCCAAATTAGGTAGTGTTCTTTCGTGTAATAATAAATAAAATAATAATAATAAAAATAATAATAATAATAAATAAATAAATAATAAATCGATTTTCTTTCTTTCTGCCGGATTTCGCTGTGGTCGAAAATAAAATACAGTTTCTACAGCACTTGAATTTCAAATCGGGGGTAACATATATATGGGGGCTATATCTAAATCTGAACTAATTTCCCCCAAATTTTGTATTGTTTCTAAGTGTATCATGAGACTACTCTCTGCCAATTGTAATCGGTTCAAAAATGTTGCTTATACAGTGCATATATGCCAAATCGGAGGTACATATATACTCGTATGGGAGCTAATGTAAATCTGAACCGATTTTATACAATAGGGATCATCCGTGAAAAGAAAGATATGTGCAAAGTTTCGTTGAGGTCGGACCATAATTGCGACCTGTACTTTGATTACAAGAATTCATCTACAGACAGACCGACGTAGCTAAATCGGCTCAGAAAGTGATTACAAGTCGACCGGTATAATAAACAATGGGTCTATATCTTTTCCTTTTGGGTGTCACAAACTAATGCACAAAGTCATAATACCCTGTACCACAGTGTGGTGTAGGGTACAAAAATGGTAATTCAGTTTTTGATGGAGTGCGATACACTGTAAGAACGACAAGCGACCCACTATCCAAAATTGCGAAATTTTTGACGAAACTCAAAAGGGCCTAACTACAAATTATTTAGTTTTTCATAGTTAATAATTCATATTTCGCGCTGTTTTCACAAACTACTTATAATTTATAAATCATTTTTGTGGGAATTTATATATGCTTCGTTATGTTTAGGTATTATCCTTAAGAAACCGTTTGTCTAACGACAAAATTTTTAATTTTATTTAGTTTTTTCCTTCTCCTGTAAAGTTTTCAAATATGTTAATACGTACTTTCTCGTTTCTGATGACGATAGACATGAGAGTTACATCTAAATAGAAGAACAAAAACGTTTTAAATGTGTATACATATATATACAGCAAAAGAGAATATTAACAGAAACTTATAGAACGAATAAATAACGTAAATTATTTTGACAGGACTCTTAACGTTCTTTAAAAATGCCACAATGTACCTCTACCCCCAGCGCGAAAAAGAATGCCTCTGCGAGAAAAAAAATCAGTGAGCCCCCTAGCAGGGCCGAAATAAAAGAAGCCATAAATTCTATGAAGAATGAAAAGGCTGCGGGTATAGATGGCATCGCAGCTGAATTGCTAAAAGCTGACAGCACAAGTATGACCGACATGCTGCATTGTAATACAGAAACGATGCCCTCATAGTGGAAGCAATCCTTTATGATCAAAATCCCAAAGGTGTTTAACAACACCTAGCAAAATCTTGGTAAGTACATGTCATTACTACTCGCATTACCAGATGATGATATCTCATCATCTGTCATTACCTGGTAATGACATTTACTTACCAAGATTTTGATGGGTTATATTTTTGTACTTGATTATTATGCGATTTGTCTATGAATCGAGAGGTAGGTTTTTCTACCAAAATTAGTAGTTTTTTTTTAGAATGGAAGAATGGAATAATCGGTGTAAATTTGGTAGATTTAACGCTTCTCAAAAAATTTTTTATTTTATATATCGTATATTAAATTTCTATGGTTTTGCAACAATTACCCGATACAAATAATAAGTAATATCGCTGACTGTTGACGACCTAATTATCGTATTTTTTTGTAGAATGCCAAACAAATTTAATATAAAAACTTGAAAAAAATGTGAATTGGACAGAATGGAGAAGTAAGATTATACGTAAAACAAATGTGAACAAACTATATAAAGGCTAAAGTCGGGTTGAGCCGACTATATGACCACTTTTGTTTGAGCAGAATAAGAAAACATACTGTGATTCTAAATCTTAAATTTGAACTCGCAACGTTCTATCTAACGTTCTCTACTTAATTTCATAACGATCGGATGTTAAAGAAAGCTTCTAAACTCATTAATCCCGAATTGGAAGGAACATATACGGGTATATGGGGGCTATATATATAAATCTGAACCGATTTTCTTCAAACTTGTCAAAGTTCGATTCTCTAGCAATAAACTTCTCTGCCAAAATTCATAACTATCGGATGTTAAATAAAGTTTCTGTAGCACTTTGATAAAAAATCTGAAGGAATTTATATGTGGGGCTATATTTAAATCTTAGCCGAAAGAAACTGTTCTCTCCCAAAGTTCATGATGACCCAATGTTAAATAAAGTATATATAGCACATCGATACCAAATCGTAAGGAACGTATATATGGGGGCTATATCTAATTCAGAACCAATTTCGTTCAAAATTTACAATGGTCATTCCTGGTTCATTTGTGCCAAATCTAGTAATGTACGATGTAAAATACTAGTTCTATCGCGATTTGATGTCAAATATATGGGAGCTATATCTAAGTCTGAAATTCTGTACCGTTCGTCCTCGTTGCGAAAATATTGTCCGTGCCAAAATTCTTCCGGATTTTGTCTAGAATTGCGACCTGTGCTATGATTAAAAAGTTTACATGTACAGCGGACGGACGGATAGACATCGCTAGATCGAATCAGCAGGTGGTTTTGAGTCTATCCGTATAGTTTAGGTTAGGTTAGGGTGGCAGCCGTATTTTTTGTTTATACAATCTCACTTACTCAAAGCAGGGCAGTCGCATCAATGCTCTCCACTTCTTCCTCATCTCCACAGTTTCTACAGAAGTCATTAGAGTCAATACCCAATCTTTTGGCGTGTTCGCCGATCAAGCAGTGTTCCGTCAGAACTTATACTAACGTAGACAATCTTTGCCTCTCTAGTGCGAGGAGATATTTTGATCTTCTCAGGTCATACCTTGGCCAGATTTGTCTAGCTACACTGCAGTTGCCGATTTCTGTCCATCTTTCGTTGGACTGCCTGTATACTATCCGTATACTTTAAGGTGGTTCTTGCTCTGGGTCTAGTATTTTAATGCGTTACAAACATCTGGACCAAAAAAAATTATAATAACCTCATTGAAAGAGCAATCAGAATCGGAAAATAAAAAAAGATTGGTAGAAAAGGAAACCAAATAAAAAAAATCGTAAAATAAAAAATGGAAGATTTCAAACGATTTTGGTAGAAAAAAAATAATTGTAGTGGCAACACTGCGCCTTACCCAATGTTACGCTCTTCTACTTTCTCACCACATTCCTCCACTAATGGTGGTGAACAAACAATGGCAATTAGGAAATATCCGCTACCATACAAACCCACTCGTAAAATGTTTTCTTTTGTCCACGCTTACTTTTTGAATAATTGTAAGCGTGGGAGTAAGTGGTTATCTTTCAGCTGCTTGTATGCTTGAGTGGAAGCACTTTCCTCCAATGACAATGAAGGGATGCCAAATTATAAACAGTTACTAGTTTTGAATTTAGCTTACCCGTCAGATTGTTTGGTAATGGGAAATTTTGCTGGGTAGTGCATTGACAACATTGAAAACACTATGTGAATTGTCCTAGAGTAATGCATCGTGTACAACAATACGCTGTATGCAGTTTTTATTGTTTAGGAAAAGGCCTTTGACTCTATAAAACAAGTAAGAAAGTTTCAGTCGGGTAAACCAACTAAGATATACCCTCACTTTGTGAGTAATGTAATATGGAATATTAAACGAATTATTCTGTCAATTTGTGTGGGAGGCATCAGAAGGGGTTTTTACAAATACACATATTCTTTGCTGAATAGTAGATACTTTAAATACATTGCATTGTGCCGAATTATAAGCGTTTATGTGCACTGGGATATTAACGTTATGAGATAATATTAAATTTTGCTATGATTTGGCCATTTTGTGTGGGAGGTACAAAAAGGGGCTTGGTGATAACGCCCTTTTTTATAGGGCTATAGGCACTTCAAAAGCGTTAAACTGTGCAAAATGTTGTTGCATTTTCGTGCATTGGTACTCACGCTGTAAGCCCTTAACTTTTTGTGCAAAATGTAGACCTTCGTGTGGGAGGTACAAGAAGGGGCGTGGCAATAACTTCCATTTTTCACAGGGCTATAGACACTATAAAAGCATTACACTGTACAAAATTGCAAGTATTTTTATAGACTGCTATTAATGTTATAAGCTGTTAACTTTTGGTGCAAAATGGTGCATTTGAGTAGCAACTTCGCCCATTTGCGCTCGAGATGATAGCGACTAACAAACTAATACTATGTGTGGAATTTCAGAAGATTCGAATAAGTAGTATATCAGTTATTAAAGAGTGAATATTTCACAACATTTTAGCGCTTTGTGGAGGAGGTACTAGAAGGAGTCGACCAATATGGCCCATCTACGAACTTAGCCGGAGATAGAAAAAATATTACCACGTACCAAATTTGAAGAAAATCAGTTGCTCCTTTCGAGAGTTATAGTGCGCACCAGCCAGCAGACAGACAGACAGACGGACGGACATTGCTCATTGGACTTAAAATGGCCCAAAACGGATTTCCGCCGAACATTCTTGGGGTCTTAGGTCACTCCTTTGATGTGTTACACTTTTTTTCGTAGCAAATGATATATACCCTCGTCACACTAAAGTGAGGTTACACTATGCAACAAAAATTTTGTCCAAAGGATGTGGATAACAGTTTCTGGTGTAATTTGATGTCACAAACACGAAAAAATATTAAAAAAAATTTTATGGTAATTTTTCTTTTTAATTCAAACTTTCATGGAAAGTACATTTAGTATTTGGACCATAATTTCAAGTATAAGCCTGACTGAGCCGTGTTATGCGTTAAATTAAAGGGAATTACGAGGGATACATATGCTGCAAATATCACTTTCCTGGTATTTCCTGCACGCTGAAAAAAAAATCACTTCTGTAGTATATTGTCCCAAACATATTCGGCTTGAAACATATATATGTTTGGGGTAGACTCTAAGCATGTAATATTTGGTACACACAAAAATTGTGTATTTGGGAAGATGTTGTTCTAAACAAATATTTGTTTACATTCCAATATGTTTTTATTTGGGACCATTATTTCCGAAACAAATATTTATTTGCATTTAAGTATTCATAAAATACATAAATTGTGTCAAATTTTTCTGTAATTCAAAGTTAAATTTTTAGAAATTTTTAATGTTCGTAAAAAATAATAATTGAAATCATATAATCTTGGATCAATATAAAGTACTTAGAGGATTGACAACTAATGATGGCTTGGAATACTCAGAAATTTGAAATACTTGATTTAAAACAGAAGGTAATGCTGCATATGGTATCATAACTGGGAGGTACAATTCGAAACCCAAGAAAAATTGAAACTGAAATATGAAAAACTCAGCAAAAGTTTTGGAAATATTTTTTAAATAAAATATATTTGGAAAAATTCCTAAATAATAATTTTATTTGTATTTGAACACATATTTTATTTGAGAAATTTAGTTTGCAAATATAATTTGTTGTAATGTATTAATATATGCGTTCCAAATATATTTTATTAATTTTCAAATAAAATTTATTTGCTAAGAAATATATAATATTTAAAAATTTGTGTTCCAAATATATTTTCTTTCGATTCAAACATATCAAAAAAGGCGATTTTGCCCCGTGTGGTACAAAAAAACATAACAAATGGAAAAAAAGTCGAAAAAAATATTTTATCACATTTTTAAAAAGCCAGCATGCTAACGAATAAAACACTGTCTATGGATAGATGTAAAAGTTATGAGCCATTTTGTAAACGTTAGGAAAATTCAAAAAATCTTGTGTCATATTTTTCCGTTTTTAAATGATATTTTTGCTTACGTTGAATTCGCCATATGTGAGATAGTCATATAAGAGACATTGCACTCCCATTTCATTTTATGAGGATTGATGTCAGACATTATAAAATTATAGAGAGGACGAGGTTTTATGGCCGTTCGTATCCCTCCATAAAACATTATATGCAATGTGAGAGCTATATTGGATGAGATCCGCTCAGGTAGACGGTCATTCAACAATATTTGTGGTTTTTTATTTATGAGGTTTCATGCCTTTTAGGGACATGGACATCCCAGTCGTATATACAGGTAGTAAAATTATATGTACGCAATACAAAGTAGTACGCGGCAGTCTTGAAAATATTGGGTTTCTACGTTCGAAGCAAACTATATGTCAGCTACAGGTACTGCAACCTATGTGTCAGCTACAGGTACTGCAACCCTATATGTACCTTAAACCCGGAATTTATGAATGAAATTTCTATAAGTCGATTTTCTGAAAAATATTACAAAGTTATATTTCGAAGTATGAGTAAAAGGCAAAGAACTTTTCAATGTGTAAATGATCCCGACAATTTCTGCTACATCTGCGGAAAATGTGTAATTTAAAAAAAATCGAAGTGCGTTTAGTAAAATAATAGAAGAAATATATGTGCAATATTTTGGTATACGAGTAAAAATATGAACGAACCGTGGACACCTAGTATTTTGTGTAATTCGTGCCATGTAAGTCATACTCGATAGTGGAAGCATGCGGAAATTACTTTACAATTAATGTATTACAATGTTTCGTGGAATAAAACGTTTTTATTTAAGACATCACGTGCAATTGCGAATGCCAATGATTTGAAGACAACCATTCATTCACGATATGGGCTGCTATTTTTGTCTAAGTAAACAGATTGGAGTAGGAAGGACCATTCGCTGTAATTTCGCTGAAGTAAAATCTGTCACTTTGCCAGTTGCTAATTCGGAAATAATAGCAATTCCCAAGTGCCCAAGTATAGCTAACAACCTAATTAAGGAAACATCATCAAGTTTAACTGAGTACTCAACACTGAGCGATTAAAGTTTGAGTCCGAAGTCATGGCTTTTAACTCAGTTTCAACTCAATGATCTAGTGAGAGATTTGGAACTGACCCAAGATAAGGCAGAACTACTTGCATGCTATGTGAAATGCAAGGCGGATATACAAAATAGTGCTGTTTTTATGTCTCTGGGATAGCCGTGCTGGCGAAGATCATTACAGAGGAAAGAAACGGCCGACAAGAAAACACAATACATTGGCTGAAAACAACATAAAATACACACCTCTCGTCCAAAAGAAAACTTTTTTGCCACCACTGCATATTAAGCTGGGGCTCTTTAAACATTTTGTAAAAGCCTTTAGGAAAGATGGCAATTCACTCTCATATTTAAAAAGTTTATTTAGAAGTCTTTCTTTTCAAAAATTCGAAGAAGGTGTTTTTGATGGTCCTAAAATAAGGAAACTGATGAAAGATGTAAATTTCGAATCATATTTGACGTCGGATGAAATTGCAGCATGGAGGTCGTTTAAGCTTGTAGTTTCAAATTTGCTTGGATCCAATAAAATCCCGCAATATCAAACAATGATTAATGATTTGTTAAAAAATTATGAAAAAATTGGTAAGAAATATATTTTTCTATATTTATGTGTATAACACATATGTATGTATTCTTCTAACTAATTTTTCGCTTTATGTATTCCAACAGGTGTAAATATGTCCCTCAAAATTAATTTCTTGCATTCTTATTTAAACTTTTTCCCCGAGAATCTCGGCGACGTAAGTGACGAACATGGCGAAAGGTTTCACCAAGAAATGAAGTCCATCGAGCGGCGTTACCAAGGGCACTGGGATGAAATAATGATGGAAGATTATATTTGATTCCTCATTAGAGAAACCGATTCCGAAATCTACAGACGTCAACAAAGAACTCACAATTACTTCTAATGAAACTTGTTCATGTAAATAAACTCAAATGAACATAATATAAATAAAAGTAACAAATAAAATCGCTATTTAAACAGAAATTAAAAAAAAGATTTTTTGAAATTCTCTGACCTCTACCAAAAGGGCTATATTTTCGTCCCAGAATTTTTTTTTGCAAAAAATCTACTTTTTCCAATTTGTTTAATGACTGTTACTAAACCACTGTTTCTATGTGAAAGAGATATTTCCAACATTGGTAGTCCACATTAATAGCTTCAATTTAACGTATAAGTCGACCTTAGCGGGCATATACTTCAAAAATTATAGTGCAAATACTAAGAGTACCTTCGACGATAATAGTATTTTCAAAAAAATTTTTTTTTAAAAAAATTTATCCATAAAAAATTTTTATTTTTTATTTTAAAAATTTTAAATTTTTATTTTAAAAATTTTAATTTTTTTTGATTTTATATAACAGTATGCCACAATCTATACAAAAAAATTATTTTTAGGTCTGAGACACAAAAAAAAAATTTTGTTGCATTGTGTTATAATTGTCAGAAATATACGTTTTTATACAGACGTCACATGTTTTGCATTTTTGTGTGAACGTATCACTGCCAAAGAGGGAAAACAACATAATAGTGTTTACTTTTTCTAGATAATGTATTTATACCCTACACCACACTGTGGTACAGGGTATTATAAGTTTGTTTCACGGCAGATGTTTGTAATACCTGAAAATAACACAGCTAGACCCACTTTAAAGTATACCGATCAACTCAGAATCACTAGCTGAGTCGATTTAACCATGTCTGTCTGTCCGTCCGTCCGTCCGTCCGTCTGTCCGTCCGTCTGTCCATGTAAAGTTGTTCGTCGACTACAGGTCGCAATTTAACTCCGATCGTTCTGAAATTTTGCAGTTTAGAGTATTTCGCAGCTGTTAAGATCGCTATTGAAATCCGTCCGATTTGGCTCTTTAGTCCTATAGAAGCTATATTTTACATCCAATCGTTTTGAAATTTAGAATGGTGGAGTTTCTAGATCCATGAACCAACACTACCGAATTTGAAGAAAATCGGTTAAGATTTAGCTATAGCTCCCATATATATGTTTCGTCCGATTTGGTCCTATAGTTCTATAGAAGCTGCATTTTACATCCAATCATTTTGAAATTTAGAATGGTAGAGTTTCTTGATCCATGAACCAATATTGTCGAATTTGAAGAAAATGGGTTAAGATTTAGCTATAGCTCCCATATATATGTTTCATCCGATTTTGCTCTTTAGTCCTGTAGAAGCTGTATTTTACATCCAATCATTTCGAAATTTAGAATGGTAGAGTTTCTTGATCCATGAACCAAACTACCGAATTTGAAGAAAATGGGTTAAGATTTAGCTATAGCTCCCATATATATATTTCGTCCGATTTGGCCTTTTAGTTCTATAGAAGCTACATTTTACATCCAATCGTTTTGAAATTTAGAATGGTAGAGTTTCTTGATCCATGAACCAACACTACCGAATTTGAAGAAAATCGGTTAAGATTTAGCTTTAGCTCCCAAATATATGTTTCGTCCGATTTGGCCCTTTAGTCCTATAGAAGCTGTATTTTACATCCAATCGTTTTGAAATTTAGAATCGTAGAGTTTCTTGATCCATGAACCAACACTACCGAATTTGAAGAAAATCGGTTAAGATTTAGCTATAGCTCCCATATATATGTTTCGTCCGATTTGGCCCTATAGTTCTATAGAAGCTGTATTTTACATCCAATCGTTTTGAAATTTAGAATGGTAGAGTTTCTTGATCCATGAACCAACATTGGCGAATTTGAAGAATATCGGTTAAGATTTAGCTATAGCTCCCATATATATGTTTCGTCCGATTTTGCTCTTTAGTCCTGTAGAAGCTGTATTTTACATCCAATCATTTCGAAATTTAGAATGGTAGAGTTTCTTGATCCATGAACCAAACTACCGAATTTGAAAAAAATCGGTTAAGATTTATATATGTTTCGTCCGATTTGGCCTTTTAGTTCTATAGAAGCAACATTTTACATCCAATCGTTTTGAAATTTAGAATGGTAGAGTTTCTTGATCCATGAACCAACACTACCGAATTTGAAGAAAATCGGTTAAGATTTAGCTTTAGCTCCCATATATATGTTTCGTCCGATTTGGCCCTTTAGTCCTATAAAAGCTGTATTTTACATCCAATCGTTTTGAAATTTAGAATGGTAGAGTTTCTTGATCCATGAACCAACATTGCCGAATTTGAAGAAAATCGGTTAAGGTTTAGCTATAGCTCCCATATATATGTTTCGTCCGATTTTGCTCTTTAGTCCTGTAGAAGCTGTATTTTACATCCAATCATTTCGAAATTTAGAATGGTAGAGTTTCTTGATCCATGAACCAAACTACCGAATTTGAAGAAAATCGGTTAAGATTTAGCTATAGCTCCCATATATATGTTTCGTCCGATTTTGCTCTTTAGTCCTGAAGAAGCTGCATTTTACATCCAATCATTTTGAAATTTAGAATGGTAGAGTTTCTTGATCCATGAACCAACACTACCGAATTTGAATAAAATCGGTTAAGATTTAGCTATAGCTCCCATATATATCTTTCGTCCAATTTGGCCCTTTAGTCCTATAGAAGCTGTATTTTACATCCAATCGTTTTGAAATTTAGAATGGTAGAGTTTCTTGATCGATGAACCAACATTGGCGAATTTGAAGAATATCGGTTAAGATTTAGCTATAGCTCCCATATATATGTTTCGTCCGATTTGGCCCTTTAGTCCTATAGAAGCTGTATTTTACATCCGATCGTTTTGAAATTTAGAATGGTAGAGTTTCTTGATCGATGAACCAACATTGGCGAATTTGAAGAATATCGGTTAAGATTTAGCTATAGCTCCCATATATATGTTTCGTCCGATTTTGCTCTTTAGTCCTGTAGAAGCTGTATTTTACATCCAATCATTTTGAAATTTAGAATGGTAGAATTTCTTGATCCATGCACCAACACTACCGAATTTGAAGAAAATCGGTTAAGATTTAGCTATAGCTCCTATATATATGTTTCGTCCGATTTGGCCATTTAGTCCTATAAAAGCTGTATTTTACATCCAATCGTTTTGAAATTTAGAATGGTAGAGTTTCTTGATCCATGAACCAACACTACCGAATTTAAAGAAAATCGGTTAAGATTTAGCTATAGCTCCCATATATATATTTCGTCCGATTTGGCCCTTTAGTTCTATAGAAGCTATATTTTACATTCAATCGTTTTGAAATTTAGAATGGTAGAGTTTCTTGATTCATGAACCAACATTGTTGAATTTGAAGAAAATCGGTAAAGATTTAGCTATAGCTCCCATATATATATTTCATCCAATTTGGCTCTTTAGATCTAATCGTTTTTATACCCTACACCACACTGTGGTACAGGGTATTATTTAAGTATAAAATGTCCCAAAAGTAAATTTATGTAAACAATTTATACATGAATTACAAAATTTATATATCAGAGTTATTCAATATTACGAGAGTGGTGTAGGGTATTATATAGTCGGCACCGCCCGACTTTAGCCTTTCCTTACTGGTTTTGTATAGATTCTGGCATAATGTTATATAAAATCAAAACCAAAAATTTTTTTATGGATAAATTTTTTTTTAAAAAATTTTGTATTAAAAATGCTATTATAAATGCTACTATAATTTTTGGAGTATATGCCCGATCAGGTCGACGTACACGTTAAATTGAAGCTATTAATATGGGCTACCAATGTTGGAAATCTCTTTCACTTAGAAACAGTGGTTTAGTAACAGTCATTAAACAAATTGGAAAAAGTAGATTTTTTCAAAAAAAAATCCTGGGACAAAAAAAAACATAAAAAATAAAAAAAAAATCGAAAAAAAAATATTTTATTTTTTTTTTAAAGTTTGCATCGTAGCGAAGAAAATCATGAAAAATTCTATTTATAAATGTAGAAATTATAGCCCTTTTGGTAGAGGTAAGAGAATTTTAAAAAATCTTTTTTTTTTGAATTTCTGTTTAAAGAGCAGTTTTTTTTAATACTTTTATTTATATTATGTACATTTGAGTTTATTTACATGAACAAGTATCATTAGAAGTAATTGTGAGATCTTTGTTGACATTTGTAGATTTCGGAATCGGTTTCTCTAATGAGGAACCAAATATAATCTCTAGGCCGGGTCGATTTGTGGGGAGGCAAAAAAAGTCGCCATTGCTCAGTGAAAATCGTATTCTAGGGATCAAGATAAGAAACTTTGCCGAAGGAACCATACCTCTAAAACGAATTCTGATGTCCCGGAATTTGGATCGAACTTTTGGGTAGGGGCAAATTTTGAAAAATCCCACTTTGACCCATTTAGAGTGCTCCAATCGAGTCCAAATGTTAGCACTCTAAATGGGTCAAAGTGGGATTTTTTCCGGGACATCAGAATTCGTTTTAGAGTTATGGTTCCTTCGGCAAAGTTTCTTATTTTGATCCCTAGAATACGATTTTCACTGAGCAATGGGCGATTTTTAAATCGACCCGCCCTAATAATCACCCATCATTCGTCATTCCAGTGCCCTTGGTAACGCCGCTCGATGGACTTCAATTCATTTAAACTCGGGGAAAAAGTTTAAATAAGAATGCAAGAAATGAATTTTGAGGGACATATTTACACCTGTTGGAATACATAAAGCGAAAAATAAGTTGGAAGAATACATACATACGTTTTATATACATAAATATAAAAAATATATTTCTAACCAATTTTTTCATAATTTTTTAACAAATCATTAATCATTGTTTCATATTGCGGGCTTTTATTGGATCCAAGGAAATTTGGATTAAAAGACCTCCATGCTTCATCCGACGTCTTTCATCTTTCATCAGTTTGCTTATTTTAGGCCCATCAAAAACTTCTTCTTCGATTTTTTGAAAAGAAAGATATTTCCTTAAGGCTTTTACAACATTTTTAAAGAGCCCCAGCTTAATATTCAGTGGTGGCAAAATATCGGCTATCCCAGGCATAACATACCAACTACTTTTAAATCGCAACAAATTTTCCATTAATGTTCATATTTTATGTATTTTACCAATTTAGCCATTGTTTCGTATGATTCGTTAGGCAGCATGATTCGTTAGGCAGCATGAGCAATGGGAACCGACGGTTTCTGATTTCCGTTGTGTCAAAGTACTGCTTTCAAACTTTCTTTATTGCTGTCAACAAGTAACCGCCATTCCTTTGAATTGTATGTTTGATTAAGTTCCGCGAACAATCCGGGAATGTCCTTGCAAAAGCATCTGTTTTCCACAGTTGTATAAAATTGTTTTTAAGGTATATCACGGACGCTATAATATGATATGTTAACATCTGGGGCCAAAATATTGTACTGTTTCATCCCAGATGAAAGTAGTTCTGCCTTATCTTTGGCCAAATCTCTCACTAGATCAATGACTTCTGACTCAAACTTGAATCGCTCAGAGTTGAGTACTCAGTTGAACTTGATGATGTTTCCGTTATTAGGCTGTTAGCTATACTTGGAAACTTCCTACTCCAATCTATTAACTTAGACAAAAATAGCAGTCCGTATCGTGAATGAATGGTTGTCCCCAAATCATTGGCATTCCAAATTGCACGTGAAGTCTAAAATTAAAACGTTTTATTCCACAAAACATTGCAATACAATAATTTTAAAGTACTTACCGCATTCTTCCACTAGTCCATCGAGTAAGATTTACATGGCACGAATTACACAAAATATTAGGTGTCCACGGTACGTTCATATTACTATACCAACTCGTTCATAACTCGTATACCAAAATATTACACATATATTTCTTCTATTAGTTTACTAAACGCACGTCGATTATTTTAATTACATATTTTCCGCAGATGTAGCAGAAATTGTCGGGATCATTTACACATTGAAAAGTTCTTTGCCTTTTACTCATACTTCGAAATATAACTTTGTAATATTTTTCAGAAAATCGACTGATGTCTTTAAGGCGCTGAATTACACTAATTTGCTAATAAGAAATATCATTCATAAATTCCGGGTTTAAGGTTCATAAGCTGCAGTACCTGTAGCTGACATATAGTTTGCTTCGAAAGTAGACACCCAATATTTTCAAGACTGCCGCGTACTACTTTGTATTGCGTACATATAATTTTACTACCTGTATATACGACTGAGATGTCCATGCCCCTAAAAGGCGTAACTGAATGGAAACCTCATAAATAAAAAACCACAAATATTGTTGAATGACCCTCTATCTGAGCGGATGTCATCCAATATAGCTCTCACATTGCATATGGGCATTTCCGCCGAATGGTCAACCAGGGCCGAAAAATAAAATGTTTATAATCATCGTATTTTATTGTGAAAAATTATAAAAAAAAATGAATACAAAATGTCTAAATTTTTAAAATATAATGGTTTCATAGCATATCTCAGGTGTTTTCATGAGAAAATTTGCCTAAAAACTGAAAAATTTTATTTTTTCCATTTTAAGCGTTATGCTTGCACAGTATCTACAAAATGTCTCTATTACAATCAATTAAAAAGAGAAAAATGCAAGGAGACCAAAAAAAAGTTCGATTGACGATTAATTTAACGGTTAAAACAGATGGAAAATCGTACGTACGCGACCGGCACCTAAGCCAATTAGAAAAAAACCAATAGAGATAATTTATTGTGTAAATGCTCGATAGAAAGCTACATTAATCATCTTTTAAAATTAATTAATAGCTTTAGAATATTCCGTTCCTTTTCGCAGATTTTTGCATGTTACTAGATTCAGCCAAAGTTGACTTCTATTTCGCGTGCGTTCGTGACCACCTGTTTATTGCTATCATTATGAAAACTAAAACTCGATGAAACTCATCTTTTGCACCTAACATAGAGCTACTAATATGCTATCAAATCACCAAAAAAAAAGCGGGAAAAATTTTTTGTACATCAAAAGCGTACGAACGTATGTTCGCAACCCGCGGAAATGTCCATATCATGTTTTATGGAGGGTTACGAACGGCCATAAAACCTCGTCCTCTCTATAATTTTATAATGTCTGACATCAATCCTCATAAAATAAAATGCAAGTACAATGTCTCTCTCACATATGACGAATTCAATATAAGCAAAAACATCATTTAAAAACGAAAAAATATGACACAATTTTTTTTTAATTTTCCTAACATTTACAAAATGGCTCATAACTTTCGCATCTATCCTATTTTTTTTTTTCTATTTTTTATGGTTTTTTCTGTACCAAGAAAAAGTGTTTTTAAAAAAAAAATCATTTTTTTCTCATATTTTTGACCACTGTTACTAAACCAACGATTCTACGTGATATTTGCAGCATATGTAGCCTCATAATTCCCTTTAATTTGAGGCATAACACGGCTCAATCAGGCTTATAGTTGAAATATTATGGCCCAAATACTGAATGTACTTTCAATGAAATATGGAATTAAAAAAAAATTAAATTTTTTTTAATATTTTTTTCGTGTTTGTGACGCCTAATTGCACCAGTAACTGTTATTCGCAGCCCTTGGACAAAAATTTTGTTGCATAGTGTTAGTGGCCCCAAATGGGTTAAATCGAATTCATTGCCATAGAAATTATCCTACACTCATTATTTTAACCTCAAAACCTGAAATTATCACGAAAATAGGCATTTCGTAAATTTTATTCGAAATATGTGCCCTAATCTAATTTCGCGATCGCAGAAACGAAATATTTTGCTAATATGCTGAAAACAAACCAAATTTTCATATCGATACCTCCATTCTAAAATATGCTACGTCGACTAAGCATGTTCTAAATATTCCAAATTATATTCAGTCAAAATTTGGTGTTTATCCGTCAACCCAATAAAAACTTATTCACAAAACAGTAAAGGTCATTCGATTTCCATTGCAAAGGAATTACACACAAATGTAAAAAAATCATCAAACGTTGATCGCCTCTCCTGAAAAAGTACCTTTTTGCACTTAGCATAGTCTTTTATCAACGCGAACTTTTTTTGACGCCATTCTAGTGTTCATTAGCCCACATAATACAATTTCTAGTAAAGTTTTTGTTGCTTTCCCCCCTGATTCCTTCATTGGGAGTTTTTTCTTAATATTCATCAACGTTTTAAGGATTATAAACTGCTCATATCAGCTGCCATCAAGTGCCCGTCTTTGTGTTATCTTCCGTAAACAAAAGCGATCTCTTTGATTTTGCTTACATTTTCGCTTGTACCACTGTGACGTTTTGTGCTGTGTTGTTTGTTCTGTTTACATTTTGGTGTTCTGTGTTGTTGTTGTAATTGTACAAATAACGTACTGTGTTTGGTGCATTTTCTCTATTTGATTTGACGTTTTTATTGTGATTATTTCTATGATAGGCACATCTATTATATGAAATTGTGAAATTGCTCGTATGTATGTTTTTGACAAAGCTGAAAAGGCAAGGAACATAAGTGATGTTTCGGCAAATAAAATCGAAAATGAGAGTAACATGGTTGAACCAATTCAAATCGAAAGCTATGAGAATTACAATTGCAAAAAAATTGTAGAGTTTTGGCGACAATTCGAGCGAACAAAATTAAATGTTTTGAAACCCCATTCTGTCGGTTTGCACAAAAGGAATCGATTTTGCTAACCCAAAATTCAGAAACACCTGGTACAAGTCAAGATCGTGGACGTACCAGAAACAGTTTCGCAGAGTCTTCCAGAAGAACGCAGCGACGGCGAATAACTCAACTTGCAGATATTAACGTTTTCGCTGCTGATGGCCTACGTTTTGCTACAAAAGTAGCCATCGGTTTCGGCACCAAAAATTTATGAAGTAATAACGCTTATGATGGAAGCAAATTTAACAAAGCATCAGTATTAGTTTACCTTCGTAAACAGCAAAGTTTCTGCCGATTTATTACCCAGCTACGACATCATTTTAAAAGGAAATTTACCCGGAACAAATTACTATAAGCGCTTCTCACGCTGAAGTTGAGTTGCAAAGTTTATTGGACCATACCGCTACGCGAATACTACAGCTCCAGAGCAATGTAATCAATGAATTTTTAGACAAGCCAACAAAACGAGCATACACTAATAGGAAAATGGGGTTTTGATGGCATTTCGGGGCACAGAGAAAATAAACAGAAATTGGTTGATAATAATTTTGAAGATAGCAATTTATTTGTCACATTATATGTCCCACACCAACTTGTAACAAAGCCAGATGAGAATAATGGAACCAAAATAATTTGGAAAAATCCGCGACCATCATCCACCCGTAACTGGCCCCCTATCAGGTTTCAGTTCAAAAAAGAGTCCACTCAGTTGTCCATTGATGAAGAGATGTATATTAAGAAGAAAATTGGTCTTTTAATCCCCACACATTTCAATACAGCTCAGAAACTGATACATGTTGAACATATTTTGCAACTTCATCCGCAAAATGTTACATATGTAACGCAAAACTAACAGAAATGAACAATATTAAAATATGTCTGCAAAGAGAAGTTCTAAAAGATCGCTTTAAATTTCGATTATCGCCTCTGCACGTATATATTAGATTTTTTTAATATCTTCTTCATTTATCATACAGACTTGAACTAAAAGTGTGGCAAATTAGGCCCCAAGAAGGAAAAGCTCCATTTCAGGAAAGAAAAAGTAACATTCAATTGCAATATCGAGTAAAAATGGCATTAATTGTCGATAAACCGATAACTGGAGGCAGTGGATCTTCTAATGACGGAAACACTGCAAGAGAATTTTTCAAAAACGTCAGCTTGTCTACTGAAATAACGGGGCTTGATAAAGATTTCATTGAGAGCTGTGCAACATTATTGCAGGCTATGTCATCAGGGTACAGCATTAATGTAGACAGATTTAAAACATATGCCCTGGACACTGCTAAAGAGCTAACAAAGAAGTATTCATGGTACTATCTTCCACCCTCAGTTCACAAAATTTTAATTCACGCTCCTGACGTCATACAACATGCGTTGGTATTGATTGGAGAGCTCCCGGAGGAAGCAGCTGAGGCTAGAAATAAAGATATAAAAAGGTTCCGCTTGCAGTATACGCGTTTAATCGACTACTTTTAAGCTGGAATCCATTTATTACGGGGCAGCGAAAATTACCATCCAAACATAACGATGGCTTATATCCATTTGTGGCTATATTAAAAAACCCAATTTTTCAGGAGAGCAAAAAAACTGTTTTATTGTCACATTATTTGAGCTTCAGCGAATTTTTGTTCTACGATGTTTTTCACATATTGCTACCATGTGCTACAAACAAAAAAAATTTAATATAATCCATTGTACGCGAAGTTCTGAAATATAGCCCTTTTTTCCTTCGGAAATTGTCTGTGTTTTGTGGAATTTGTAAGCATAGCAGCTTTTGTTGAAAATAAAAAATGTTGAACAGAATTCAAATTAAAAGAAATGTATTAAACTAAACGCCAAACTAGCTGGTTAGATAGTAAATAAATGGATATTGATAGGGCTATATACGCCGAAATTTTGCAATACTAAGTGTGGGTAGCCAAATGAAAGAAGATTTTGTCGCGATTCTATATAAACACCTTATATACGTTGGAAAGATCGCGAGTTTTCCTAGATACAATGTGAAGACAAAAACTTTTTATGATGGTATCGACGATTTTGTATATTTGCAAATAGTACACGTAATTCATTTGTTTTCATAGTTTATGTTATCATCAAAGTAATGATAATCGGATGGAATCACAGACTTTAATTCCTGCAAATGCTTCCATTTGCTCGCAGAAATTGGAAGCTGACCGTGATGTAGAGGTTGTGGTTTCATGTAGCAATTGTAGTTTTTAATACGGGTAGGTAGAGCATCGCCATTTGGAAGATATAACAGGGATTTTAGATTTGAAACAGTTGGATCATTCTTTTTTCTACCGGTTCTTATGCTGGAAAAACGGATAAGTTTTTCATCATTATACATAGTTCTTGAAGAAATCATAATTTAAATACTCCGCATCAAATGGCAGGCTTATTTTTTTACCATCAATGGTAACATATTTTCGCGCTTCTTTTGTTATTTTTACATAATCACGTGGCAAATATATAGACTTATTTTTCAACCGTACCTCTATTTTGGCATGAGCGCTGTCACACTCCATTTGAGGGTGACCTTTCTCGAGGTTTTTTTGTTAAATTTTCCTATTGTTTTTGATTGCAAAATTGGACAGCGCATTTGACAAATAATGATTACGATTCTGGTAGCTACATCCGTCAGAATATATTATGATGGGCAAACTGTCTGACAAACAATGCGTTTGTAAATGGTGCAATATGATGGAAATAAAGGTGGAAGATGCAAGATCGCCGTTTGTTTCATTCCACCAATAATTAGTACATTGGTGGGAAGCCAGATTATACAGTGTGAAATTATGAACTTGTAGACGTTGTTTATAGTATATGGCACAAGCGTTAATATTTGGACAGAGTTTTACTGCCTGTGCATCCATTGTAAAAACGTGGCACATCTTTTGTTGAGCAGACATTTTGTCCATTCGTTTTTCATCCTGAGCTCGCTGCTTTTTCGAAATATGTATGTTCCTTGTACTTTTCACCTGATATTTGTTTTGTTTGCACGTGTCGCATTCGTCTTTACGAGGTGTAAATAGAGCTAAATTTTGTGCGGAAAAATAGTTTGAAAACGTAAATATTGATACTGGAGGAACTTTGTTTTCGATACATTTAGCAATATAGTCATTAAATACTTCAACTTTAGTCTTGAATGTAGCTGAGATGTACAATTTTCTGCTATGTTTACGACAGTATTGACTTTCTACCTTGTCCAATTGTTGTAAATAATCTTGTAGGAATTTATTACTTGATTTAGTTTTAATACGTGGCATGGCAATTGGTTTATTGATCAACCAAGATCTTACCGTGTACCTTAAGATTGCAAGCATTGAGAGGAACATTGTCCGCATACTTGTAGCGTACTGCTCTCAAAAGGAAGACTAAAAATTAGACTATTTTGCTTTCTGGAAGGTGGACCTCTTTGATTTCCTTTCTGTAATATTTTTACGTGGTCGTTTACAAACACGTTTTTTGCCTCCCAACTCATATTCCAAAACTTTTAAAAGAGATCATTTCGTTTTACCTCATCAAATGAATTCCGCGGTTTGTTTCTATTTTTTAAATATATTAAAATGCTTGAACATTACTACCTTTACTGCGTTTCCCACATCAAGTTCTTTAAACAAATTGCATTTCGCGATTTTTTGCAAATACTCGTATTACAATGTAATTCGGACATTTTCTTCTTTTCCAGCGTTACGCACTTCATGTTATTTTAAGAAAATTCCATTTCGCGATTTATTGCAATGTTTTTGCAAATTTTTAAAAGTCATTTGAACATCGTGTTTTCTACCTTTTCTGCGATACCCATATCATGGCAAATAGTTCATACGTTTTGTAGATATCATACATAGACATGATTTTCTCATATGTGCATTAATAATGCATTCAACTTTATAACGTTTCCAATAAAACTCGCAATTCATAATAGAACTATTACTCTAAGTATTTTTCGATTTCAATATTTTAATATTAATTCATTTTCTCGTGTTATGGCGTATTTTAGGTAATTCTAGATATTTTAGGATTCTGAAGTCAAAAGCATCAAATTTTCGCTGTAAAGATGTTATTGTTTTCAACTATTTTGCAATATATTTTATGAAGTAAAGTCCATTCTTCACAGTAGCCACCTTAAACTTCGCTTAAGAAGGTTTATGAGAGATCTGCGGGCATGCAAAATACATCAAATTTGCAACATTGTGACGCTCTTTACTCTAAATGTATGTATTTTGCAAACATTTTGAAGACGGAATTGTAATCAGCGGGTCAAAATCTACAGGAAAAGTTCATACTGCATCGAAAAATGATTGAGTTTAGCGGTTTTTAACTTGTTAGCAATTTGAAAATCAAATAAAAAATTATATTATAGCCAGATTTGTCTTCGCAAAAATACATAAAATAACATAGCATAACAACAAAAACGTCAAAAAGGGGTGTTAGGGTAATCTTTTTGATTTAAAACTGACACCATAGGTCAATCATGTGTAACAGAAGAATTTTGCATCAAAATCTCATTTTCGAAAATTTTAATATAGCACCTTTTAGATATAAGCCATCGATAAGTCGTTTTTATCAATATCTTTTTTTGATTTGCTGGAATAATATTGAAATATATAAATCAAATATAGTCGAAATTAATTTTGATTTTTAATTATCTTTATAAAACTACATATGTACATATAATTAAAAACATTTTATGAATTTTTCAAACAACTTTTGTGCACTATTTTTTAATTTGTTTTGCTTGCATGAGGAAGTAGGGTGCTAAAGGGTGCTTGTATGGTTGTAAAATTACATTTATTTTATCACAAATTAGTTCTTATGTTTCTGTTAAGCAGTAACAAAAGTTTCACGTTGATATCTTAAGTGGAAGTATTTTTGGCCGCTGATTCCATACAAGTGCGAATACTGTGGGATGGTCTCATTTTATTCATGACCGATCAAACTTTACGATTTCAGTCGGGTAAACCGACTAAGGTGTAACTTCACTTTGTGAGTAATGTAATATATAACACTAGTTTAACCCGGTGCGCTTCGCAGCCCCATAATTTATTTATTTTCCTTTTAGGGTTCTGTAGAATAGTTATTCCTTTCTGTGCCTCTAAACGTCAAAAACTATTTTTTGAACCATATTTAATCTTTTTCCTCTAGTTTATGTTTCAATAGCTGCATTCACACCCTGATACAATATAAAACAATGTTTGCTCCACCGTGTCTTTAAAAGTTTTAATTAAAAAAAAATGTAAAATTAATGCCTAGTTTAAGTTGCAAGACTTACAATTACCACTGGGATTATATTTAATCATTCTCGTTCCATTCATTCAACCCAATGTATCATAATTTACCATTTTTGCACCACTGTACAACATTTAATCGTTTTTGCCCAAACAGCGCCACTAAAAGTGTGCATTTAGAGAAATCATAGTTTACATTCCAAGAGCCATATTCGCAACCTTAGACCTATTTTACCCTCCTTTATGTCCCCTATCTGTGACACGTTTAACTTTTTACCATACCGTGCCTTGTTTAACTTTTTCCCACGGTTGACATAGAAGCATCGCACTCTGGTTATGAATCACTGTACTGCTTATTCAATATTTTATTATTCCACTGTTCTTCTTCAGTATGAAATTGTATACATATCTGGGACTATATATAACACTTTTTCCCCACTTACCTCATTTACCATTTTGCCACACTTTACCGTATTTTGTACCCCACTGTACCACATTTAACTCTTCTTGCTTCACTGTACCACCTTTTAGCCACTCTGTACCATAATATTAAACTTTAACTAAAATCATAACATTTCAAAAAATGACTTCTTATCTCATATTTATGTTCCAGATGTTGCCCTCTCTCCCTAGATCCATGATTTTGCCCATATTTAGCACCTTTTTGTATTACAGTACCATATTTAACCATTTACCATTTTTGTCCTACGGTGGTATTTTTAACCATTTTTCCCCACTGTACCATATTAAACACTTTTTGAGCCACAGTATAATATTAAACCATTTTTGTCACATTGTACCATATTTAATCATTTTTGTCCCTCTGTACCATAGTTAACACTTTTTTGCCTCACTATTTCCGAGGTAACGCTTTTTGGCCCACTGTACCCCATTTTGTCTCCCTTTACCATTTTTCACTACATTTTCCCCGCTGTACTATGGTTAATCCTTTTTTGTCCTATTGGGGAATATTAAACCCTTTGTCTCCCTGTAAAATATTTAACACTTTTTGTCCCACTGTACCATATTTAATCCTATTTGCTTCACTACATCATATTTAACACCTGTTTGCCCATTTTTGACACACTGTACCATAGTTAACAGTTATTGTCACACAGTACCTTATTTAATCCTATTTGCTCCACTGCATCATATTAAACATCTTTTTGACACGCTGTACCATAGTTAACAGTTTTTGTCACACAGTACCATATTTAATCCATTTTGTCCTACTTTACCATATTTAACCAATTTTGCCCAACAATATTTAACCCTTTTTGTCTCACTGTACCACATTTAACACTTTTTGTCTCACTGTACCATATTTAAAAATTGTCACCACTCTACCATACTGAACCCCCTTTTCACCCATAGCTAACCATTTTTTTAATCCTTTTTGCCCCACCGTATCGTAGTTAATAAATTTTTGCCCTACTCTACCGTATCTAACCCTTTTTGACTCACTTTACCATATTTAAAATTTGTCCCCACTCTACCATACTTAACCCTTGATTCATTTTTGCCACAATTAACCCGTTTTCCCCATTGTGCCTCTTAAAGCTAGAATTTCCAAAAATCACTTCCGATCTCTAGTTTATGTTACAAAATCTACCCTGGAACCATGGGACCATATTTAACATTTGGCCCCACTGTGTCCCGAAAAGTACGATTAAAAAAACTGACTACTTCGATCCGTTATCCTAAGGACATCCCACGCTTCAATTTTCACCATTCTAATTCAAGGCGTTAAAGTTGGCAGTGGTACCATATTTATCACTTTTTGTCCAGCTGTGCCCCAAAAATTCGCATGCACTGGTGCTAAAGTTATAAGCCGCTAACATGTGGTATAAAACGGTCCATTTGTGTGGGAGCTACCAAAAGGGACTGTACAATAATGTCCGTTTTTTTTAACGGACTATAGTTGCTACAAAAACATTGTAATGTAAAAAATTGCAAGTATTTCTATGTACTTGTATTAAAGTTATAAGCAGTTAAATTTTGATGAAAGATGCTCCATTTGTGTGATAGGTTCCAAAAGGGGCATGGCAACTTCGTCCATATTTCTCGAGGTGATTGTGACTAATAAAATAATACAATGTGTGGAACTTCAGAAGATTCTAATAAGTAGTAACTAAGCTAACTAACTAAATGTAAACCCTTTGTGTGGGAGGTACCAGAAGGGGTGGACGAATATTGGCCATCTCCGAACTTACCGGAGATAGAAAAAATATTACCGTATACCAAATTTGAAGTCAATCGGTTACTCCTTTCGAGAGTTATCGTGCGCACCGGTCAGCAGACAGACAGAAAGACGGACGGACATTTCTCATTCGATTTCAAATGACCCAAAACAAATATCCGCCGAACATACTTAGGGTCTTAGATCACTCCTTCGATGTGTTACACTTTTGACCCGTAGCAAATGATATATACCACTAAAGTGAGGGTATAAATGTTATGATTGTGCAGTTTTCGATTTTTATGGCGCTTTTATATAAAAACCAGTAAGGAAAGGCTAAAGTCTGGCGGTGCCGACTATATAATACCCTACACCACTCTCGTAATATTGAATAACTCTGATATATAAATTTTGTAATTCATGTATAAATTGTTTACAAAATTTACTTTTGGGACATTTTATACTTAAATAATACCCTGTACCACAGTGTGGTGTAGAGTATAAAAACGATTGGATCTAAAGAGCCAAATCGGATGAAACATATATATGAGAGCTATAGCTAAATCTTTACCGATTTTCTTCAAATTCGGCAATGTTGGTTCATGAATCAAGAAACTCTACCATTCTAAATTTCAAAACGATTGGATGTAAAATATAGCTTCTATAGAACTAAAGGGCCAAATCGGACGAAACATATATATGGGAGCTATAGCTAAATCTTAACCGATTTTCTTCAAATTCGGTAGTGTTGGTTCATGGATCAAGAAACTCTACCATTCTAAATTTCAAAACGATTGGATGTAAAATACAGCTTCTATAGAACTAAAGGGCCAAATCGGACGAAACATATGTATGGGAGCTATAGCAAAATCTTAACCGATTTTCTTCAAATTCGGCAATGTTGGTTCGTGGATCAAGAAACTCTACCATTCTAAATTTCAAAACGATCGGATGTAAAATACAGCTATTACAGGACTAAATGGCCAAACCGGACGAAACATATATATGGGAGCTATAGCTAAATCTTAACCGATTTCAACCAAATTCAATAGGGATCTTTACAGCTGCGAAATACTCTAAACTGCAAAATTTCAGAACGATCGGAGTGAAATTGCGACCTGTAGTCGACGAACAACTTTACATGGACAGACGGACGGACGGACGGACAGACATGGTTAAATCGACTCAGCTAGTGATTCTGAGTCGATCGGTATACTTTAAGGTGGGTCTAGCTGTGTTATTTTCAGGTGTTACAAACATCTGCCGTGAAACAAACTTATAATTCCCTGTACCACAGTGTGGTGTAGGGTATAAAAAATATACTCGATATGTAATTTCATCAAAATCCAAGCATTTTTGTTAGTTTTACAGCTATTTTTATACCCTAGACCACACTGTTGTACAGGGTATTATGACTTTCTGCATTTGTGTAACGCCTAAAAACGAAGAGATAAGCCCATTGTTTATTATACCGATCGGCGTAGAATCACTCTTTGAGTCGATTTAGTCATATCTGTCTGTCCATGCATACGTGTGCAGGTTGCAATGCATGCTCTAGAAATAGCAGGAGAAAACGTACCACTAATTTCTAGGTAAGTATCATTAGCAGGAAAAATAGTTTCTGGTTTCTACAGTTTTTTAATATTTTTCATTTGTCTAAGCAGAATTCGAATTTGCCCATTTTGCATGTATCAGACACCGATTTTCTATAACTCTTGAGTTTTAAAAAACATCATTAATAGAACGGTTATGGCCACGGACATGAGACTTTAAAACGTCTCCTCTTTAATTGTAAAACTTTGTGGGAAAGGTACTAATAAGAGTGCAGCAATTTTTTAGAAATCTATAGGTTTTCGTGACTTCTTTCGAGAGTAATGAGGTGCACCAGCCAGACAGACGGATGGACGCCCGGGCTTTGTTCAAATGAATTAAAATATCCCAAAACGTATTTCCGCCGAACAAACATAAGGTCTTGGGTCACTGCTTCGATGTGCTACACTTTTGGTCTTTGGCAAATGATATTCTTATATGTACTTTCCTCCACTAAAGTGAAGGTATATAAGAAAAACTGACCTATCTCCACATTCCACCAATCATTTTCCCCATTATCATCACTATATATATTTTTATTATTTATGTATATATACTCGCTTGCTAGCGCGTCCCCACTCTTCGCTCGTGACCGCCACCACCGCCGTTTGGTTATTTTTGGTTGCCTGGCAATACCCCTTCCCTTCCCTCATCAAATTGTTTTTCCACAGACTAGGCTGAATTTTGGCAGTTTGTTTTTATTTTGACCTAATTCCACAGAATGTGATTCGTGGACGACGGAAAATCCAAAAATTTCAACAAAATGATTTTGTTCAAATCCCACCACTAGTGAAAGTGTTGTTGTTGGTTCGTGATATAAATTCGTGACAGCTCTTAGGCAAAGATTCCTCCATTTGTTGGATTATTTTCCAATTTTCATTATTATACTACAAAGCGCGTTACATAAAATCGCATTTGTTATAACCCTACACCACGTTATAACCCTGGAACAGGGCATTATGGGTTTGCACATAAGGGAGGAGAGATAAACCCAGCGTTTAGTATACCGATAGATTCAGAATCACTTTCATCTGTCCATCCATTCGTATGCCCATACGTTCTTGAGATGACATTAAAGATCGCAAATATGTACCGATCTTTACGAAAATTTGCACAAAGACTTTTTGGATTCGGGGGCGATATTGAAAATGGTACATATAGCCCGTTTTCACGTCAGAATTTATAACCGATCCCGCTGAACTTAAACAGTTTAGGTTCCTACAAAAAATGTGCCAAGTAGGTCCGTGTTTGAATATAGTCCACATATAACGGCACTTTCCGATTTGACTTCATCAGAAAATTAACATCGTCAATATTTCTAGATAGCACTCAATATAATGATACCTTCCGATTTGATTTATATATATTAAAAAAACAGATTGTATTTTTTTACTAAAATTATTTTTGAAATCTGATGTGGGAGTCCTTATGCTCTAGAAATCACACAACATCATTGATCTAGGAGAAAAACAAAGCTTTATCTATAGGTAGTATTATTTGCTGGGAAATTATGCATCGCAGTAGTGGTGAGGTGTATCATAACGTAGGCTCGGCCCGACATTGAACATCCTTTAGTAGTTTTATATTCACAGTTTTTTGCTGTCTTCATTTGAATTTTTTACACAATATTTTTTTGTTCACTGATTCGTTTCTATTAATCACCGTAAAATCAATATATTTAATTTCAGACAAGATTTTTTGGTTAATAATTAAATTTTCAAAAAAACTGTCGAAAAATACTGAGTTTGAGTAGTGCGAGTTACGAGATTTGCAGGGCTTACATTGTAATCCTTGGGCTTTGTAGTAGCAGAAAGGACACATCCGACAAGGCAGATAAGAACACTTATCTGTATCGCCTTCATTCTTACGAGTAGATGTTTTAGAACCGACGAACAATTTTGCACTAATCGATGCTGATGAACAAGATATATACAACGAGCGCTAGAGATACATATATTTAACATATACGAGTATATACAAAGCACTCTTGTCGGGTAATCTCAAAATCTGCTAAGTTTATTTAAATGTTCTCTATAAAAACAAACATTAAAGAAAGTCCAATGAGATAACTTAATAAAATACACTGAATATAGCTGTCTTCCCCCGGGCACACATATGTCCCATCGTGGAATAGTTTGGAGATTTTAATATGAGTACAATTTTTATTGGACCACCCAAAAATTTGCAAATGTTTCGTTATCGCACTCTGGCATGAAATGAGCGATATTTTGAAATTTGATACCGCAAAAAAATAGGTAAATTCCAAAGCATTTGGAAAAATCTTGTTCTAAAAATAATACTTCGTCGGTGCCCCGACCAAATCTCCTATGTGTTTTGTTTTACTATTTAGTTTCAGGATAGACAAATAACCGTGCCATTTTGACAAATCGCGATATATTCAATATCTCAGATTTTTTTATTTACCACCAATATATTATAACAAAAATCGTATATGTGAAAAAGCCATGACATATGGTAAATGGTTTTCAAGAAAATCTATACATAGGATATTTTGTTTGGAGCATTATAAATACACTGCATTTTTGGAGTAGATAATTTTCGTAGAATAAACTTATGATCCAGCTGGTCTGAGTTTTTTTCTACAGTGGGTCAAAGTTCTGAATTTTTGGTCGAAATGAAAAAAACGTCAAAAAAGTCAAAGAAAAACCAGTAAGGAAAGACAGAAAGTCGGGTAGGTACCTTACACCTACCTACCAATGCGAAAATGGGCATTGCGATAAGAATTTGGCAGTGTTCATACATGTAATAAGCAAACTCTCTCTGCCGATTTTCGTACTGATCGGATATAAAACACGGTTTCTACAGTGCTTACATATCAAATCGGGTGTAACATATATATTGGGACTATGATTAAATCTGAACCGATTTTCCCCGAATTTGGCAGTGTTCATACATGTAATAAGAAAACTCTCTCTGTTAAATTTCGTACTGATCGGATATAAAACACGATTTCTACAGCGCTTAAATATTAAATCGGGTGGAACATATATATGGGGACTATATCTAAATCTGAACCGATTTTCCCCGAATTGCGCAGTGTTTTTTTCATGTAATAAGAGAACTTTCTCTGCCGAATTTCGTACAGGTCGGATGTAAAATACGGTTTCTACAGCGCTTTCATGTCAAATCGGGTGAAACATATATATGGGGACTATATCTAAATCTGAACCGATTTTCCCCGAATTCGGCAGTGTTTATTCATGTAATAAGAGAACTCTCTCTGCCAAATTTCGTACTGATCTGATTTAAAATACAGTTCCTACAGCGCTTACATGTCAAATCGGGTGAAACATATATATGGGGGCTATATCTAAATTTAAACGGATTTTCTCCGAATTTGGTAGTGTTCATTCACGTAATAATAAAACTCTCTCTGCCGAATTTCATAAAGATCGGATGTAAAATGTGGTTTCTACAGCGCTTACATGTCAAATCAGGTGAAACATATATATGGGGACTATATCCAAATCTTAACCAATTTTAACCAATTTCAATAGGGATCGTCCTTGGGCCAAAAAAGAGCACTGTGCTAAATTTAATCACAATCGGACCATAAATACGACCTGTACTTTGATTACAAGAATACATGGACAGACAGACAGACGGACATGGCTAAATCGACTCAGAAAGTGATTCTGAGTCGATCGGTATAATAAACAATGGGTCTATCTCTTCTCCTTTTAGGTGTTACAAACAAATGCACAAAGTCATAATACCCTGTACCACAGTGTGGTGTAGGGTATAAAAATTGAGAAACATCTTTATGGACAATTTTTATGATCGGAAGTAAAGTACAACTTCTATAGCGCTTTGATACGAGTACCAAATCAGGAGGAACATATATATGGAGGTTATATATAAATCTGAACCGATTTTTTCTGAATAGTCATTCTTTTCGTCGAATTTCGTACTGATCGGATATAAAATACAGTCTCTACAGCACTTATATGTCAAATCGGGGGTAACATATATATGGGGCTATATCTAAATGTCAACCGATTTCTTCCAAATTTAACAGAGTTCATTCATATACGAGGGCGGTTCGGAAACTTCTTAGCCTATCAATGAAAGAGAATAGTTAGTTTTTCAGAAATATTTTTATTTTTCAATATAATCTCCTGAAACTTCAATACACTTAGTCCAACGCTTATCTAGCAATTATATCCCTTGATTAAAATAGTTTCCCTCAAGGTCTTCAAAATAGTGGTTTACAACTGTAATTGCATCTTCATTTGAGGTAAAACGCTTGCCAGCAAGGAATTTTTTTAGATTTGGGAACAGGTAAAAGTCACTGGGAGCTAAATCAGGAGAATAAGGTGGGTGGTCAAGCAACTCGTACTTTAATTCGTTGATTTTAGCCATTGTTAAAACACTCTTGTGCGCTGGTGCGTTGTCTTGATGAAAAATTATTTGTTTGTGTTGTAAGCCAGGACGTTTTTCTCGAATTTGTACATTTAATTGATCCAAAAGGTTGCAATAGTACTCTGAATTTATTGTTTTACCCTTTTGCAGGTAGTCAATCAATAAAATACCTTTGAAGTCGAATCCCCGCATTCATTTCGTATCGTATTTCCATTACGTGAGATCTACTAACTCTTAACATTTATGTACATATGTTGATGAAATTTCAGAATATCGTTTCAAGGGGGATTTATAACTTATTTATATAATAATAAGTTAAAAATTAAATTGCCTATTACTCGTTTTATGCCGTCGAAATTTCAGATTACGATACGACCGGTGGTTAAATTGTAAGGGCCGATGCTGAATGTGAACCACACCTAAACGTCAAGTTTTTGTCTGCATTTCATTTGACATTTCCCAATTTCAGACAAACTCAATTTGAACCATGGAAAGATACACAATCGAGCAACGCGTTAAAGTTTTTTAAGCCTTTTACGAAAATGGGCGTTCAAATCAGAATGCATTTCGTCCCGGCAAAATCTTGGTAATTACCTGTCATTATTCGCTGCATTACCAAATAATGACATCTCTTTATTCGCTGCATTACTTTCGGCTTATTTGTAATGACTTACCAATAATAACAGAAATAAGTAATTTTTTGTTACCAAAATAATTTTTGTAAATTTTAATATAATGCAATTTTGGCTATATATGGGTTTCTGTACAAGATTTATTTATTTTTCAACATGTTTTCAAATAATACCATAAATATTTACGTATATCTTATTAAATTCGAATCTGACATGAGAAAATTGTTGTTTCGAGAAATATACGCGACAATATGCAAAAAATCACTTTACTTATTATTTTATAACTTATTGGTAATGCATTATTCAAGTACTGAAAATCGTGAAAATATAAGCACATATTTATGTGGTATGTCTATGCTAGAAATAAGTACTTATTATGCTACTTTATTGTATGCTTTTGGGAAGTACTTTCCTCCAATGACATCCCCATGTTAAAACCAGTAAGGAAAGGCAGAAAATCGGGCGGGGCGGACTATATAATACCCTACACCTCCCTAACAATGCGATAAGGGTTAATGCGATAATAATTTGAAATAATTTGTAAATGGGTAAGAACATATATATGCGGATATATCTAATTCTGAACCGATAATCGCTAAATTAAGCAGTATTCGTTCCTAAATTGAGAAACAACTTCTATAGCGCTTTGTAACCAAATCAGGAGGAACATATATATGGAGCTTATATATAAATCTGAATCGATTTTCCCTGAACACTCATTCATGTAAAATAGAAACCTCTTTCTGTCGAATTTCGTACTGATCGGATATAAAATACAGTCTCTACAGCGCTTGAATGTCAAATCGGTGCTAACATATATATGGGGGCTATATCTAAATCTGAACCGATTTTCTTCAAATTTGGCAGTATTCCTTCGTGTAATAAGAAACCTTTTTTTTCTGAAGAATTTCGCTGTGATCGGATATAAAATACAGTTTCTACAGCTATTGAATTTCAAATCGGGGGTAACATATATATGGGGGCTATATCTAAATCTGAACCGATTTTCTCCGAATTTGGCAGTATTCCTTCATGTAATAAGAAACCTCTTTCTGCCGAATTTCGTACTGATTGGATATAAAATACAGTTTCTACAGCGCTTACATATCAAATCGGGTGCAGCATATATATGGGGGCTATATATAAATCTGAACCGATTTCCCCCAAATTTTGTATTGTATCTAAGTGTATCACGAGACTACTCTCTGTCAATTTTTGTACAAATCGGTTACAAAATGTTGCTTATACAGTGCATATATGCCAAATCGGAGGTACATATATATGGGAGCTATATGTTGGGCCTAAAAAAGATATGTGCAAAGTTTCGTTGAGATCGAACCATAATTGCGACCTGTACTTTGATTACAAAAATACGTCTACAGACGGACAGACAGACGGACATAAAACGGACGGAGCTAAATCGACTCAGAAAGTGATTACAAGTCGATCGGTATAATAAACAATGGGTCTATCTCTTCTCCTTTTGGGTGTTACAAACAAATGCACAAAGTCATAATACCCTGTACCACAGTGTGGTGTAGGGTATAATAATGAGAAAAGTGGCTAAATAATAAGTACTTACCATTATCGAACTTTGCTTACTCGTCGGATTATTTGGTAATGAGACATTTTGCTGGGGTGCACCTCGTGATGTTTTTTTGATCAGCATAATCGACCAACTGTGTCCACAATCGGGAGAATTGTGCCCAAATGTCAGCAAACCGGGTCTGTAGGAGATGTGAAAACATCTGTGCATGCTCGTCCAGTTCGTTTGGTGCGGCTTATGGGCTGGCGGCATCATCGGGTCGTATTTTTTCCAAAATGAGGCCGGTCAGGCAGTTACTGTGAATGGTGTTCGCTATCGTGAGATGATAACGAACTTTTTATGGCCCGAATTGGAAGATATGGATGTGGACAATATGTGGTTTCAACAGGACAGAGCCACTTGCCACACTAACGAATTCAATGGCCGTGTTATCTCACGTCGTGGCGATGTCAATTGGCCGTTGGACTTCTTTCTTTGGGGTTATTTGAAAGAAAAGTTGTACGTCGATAAGCCAGCAACAATTCAAGAGCTAAAGGATGAGATAATTCGGAACAGAACCTCAATTATGCCTCAGCGTCATCGAAATTTTGGACCATCGGTTGGAGGTGTGGTCGCGGCGGCCATTTGGTCGATATTTTGTTCCATACATAATTGAACCTTACCAATATTATCATAATAAAAAGAAATGACAATAATTTCCTAAATAATTTGTGTTTTATTCAAAATCAACATCGGCCCTTAAAATTTAACCACCCTTTATTTACTATCTCAAATGTTGTTACTATGAAAAAATCTTCTTGTTACTCGGCGGAAAAAATATAATCATATTACTTAAAAAACTTTAAAATAAAAAAATTTTGGTTCTGAAAAAAAAAACAGTTTTTACGTGTCGTACTCAGAAAAAAAATAGTTTGTCGCATAGTGTTATTTAAAGCTTCTGCACTCTTATGAGTGGATGTTTAAGAACCCACGAACAATTTTGCAACAGGTCAAAATTTGAAAATTTGAGCGATATTCCGAAACTAAATATGTACTGCGCAAAAAAAAAATAGGAAATTCAAATGCATTTGGAACGGTCTTGATCTAAAAATACTATTTATTTCCCCTGTTTTTTTCCAACGTGTATTTTTGTTGTATTTAATTTGATGGTGTTTCCAAAAATAATCTGACGACAATTCTGAAATTATGTTTTTGTTTGAATCGGCATACATACATACAAGTGTTTGTAGATATGTATGCATACATACATATTCATACGTATTAGAAAAAAATTCTGGGAAAATAAATATTATTTTTAGAACAAGATTTTTCCAAATGCTTTTGAATTTACCTATTTTTTTGCGGTATCAAATTTCAAAAATATCGCTCATTTCATGCCAGAGTGCGATAACGATACATTTGCAAATTTGTACTCATATTGAAATCTCCAAACTATTCCACGATGGGACATATGTATGCCCGGGGGAAGACAGCTATATTGAGTGTATTTTATTAAGTTATCTCATTGGACATTCTTTGATGTTTGTTTTTATAGAAAGAATTTAAATAAACTTATCAGATTTTGAGATTGCTCGACAAGAGTGCTTTGTATATGTATATGTTAAATATGTATATGTATGTCTAGCGCTGACACAAACGGTGCCTTCGTTCTTCAGCATCAATTAGTGCAAAATTGTTCGTCGGTTCTAAAACATCTACTCGTAAGAATGAAAGTGCTGCAGATATTCCATCTGATCTGCCTTGTCGGCTGTGTCCTTTTTGCTACTACAAAGGCCAATGAATACCATGTAAGCGTGTCTTTAATCGTGTTACGTAAACTCAGTGATTCGTTTTCTTTTTTTTGTAAAATTTAATTATTAAAAAAAAATATTTAAAATTAAATACTTAAAAAAGATTTAACGGTGAATAAAATAGAACGATTGTGACCAAAAAATTATTGTGTAAAAAAATTAAATGAAGACAGAAAAAAAAACTGTGAATATAAAACCACTAAGAAAAGTTCAGAGTCGGCCCGGGCCGACATTATGATACCCTACACCACTACTGCGATGCATAATTTCTAAACGAATAATACCTACCTATGTATAAATAAAACTTACGTTTTCTCCTAGACCGAGGATGTTGCGGAAGCGCTCATCCACATCACATTTCAAAAATAATTTTAATAAAAACCAGTAAGGAAAGACAGAAAGTCGGACGGGGCCAACTATATAATACCCTAGACCTCCCTAACAATGCGAAAATGGTCACTTCGATAAGAATTTGGCAGTGTTCATACACGTTATAAGAAAACTCTCTCTGCCGAATTTCGTACTGATCGGATATAAAGATTTTGAATAAAACACAAATTATTTAGGAAATTATTGTCGTTTCTTTTTATTATGATAATACGGCTATGGTTCAATTATGTACGGAACAAAATATCGGCCAAATGGCCGCCGCGACTTCGACGGCACACATCCATCCTATGGTCCAAATATTCGATGCTTCTGAGGCATAATTGAGGTTCTATGCCGTTAATGTGCCGAATTATCTCATCCTTTAGCTCTTGAATTGTTGCTGGCATATTGACGTACACCTTTTCTTTCAAATAACCCCAAAGAAAGAAGTCCAAAGTCGGCACGACGTGAGATAACATGGGTACGAGCATGCACTGGTGTTTTCACATCTCCTACAGACCCGGTTTGCTCAAATTTTTGCACGATTTTTCCGATTGTGCGCACATTTGGACGATTAAATTGACCGAAAAAATCACGAAGTGCTCGATATGCATTTTGATTTGAACGCCCATTTTCACAATAAGCCTGAATAACTTTAACGCGTTGCTCGATTGTGATTCAAATTGAGTAAGTCTGAAATTGAGAAATGTCAAAAAAACTTGACGTTTAAGTGAGGTTCACATTCAACATCGGCCCTTACAATTTAACCACCCTTTATATTGGGACTATGTTTAAATCTGAACCGAATTTTCCCGAATTTTGCAGTGTTCATACATGTAATAAGAAAGCTCTCTCTCTGTTGAATTTCGTACACATCGGGTGAAACATATTTATTTTTTTATGACATGTTTATATTTGAATGACAAATTAAAAACTTACGGCCAATTCCACAATCTCCGGTTATCCTACAGTTAGAGCTAACCTACAGTAATAGCTGTCAAATTGTACGAAATTTTTATTTTTTAACTTTGAGTTAGTTCTAACGGGAGGTTAGTTCTAAAGGGGGTTAGTCTATTTACAAAGTTTCTCCATTCATCTCTATTATTTGCTAAATATCTTAGTTCATCAAACGACAATTTTGATTCGGATCTGATGGTATTTCTCCAAGTAGTTTTTGGTCTGCCTCTGGATCGGCGACCTTGGGGATTCCATTGAAGAGCAGAGTTGGCGATTTCGGTGTCTTCTTTTCTTAGCGTGTGACAGAGCCAGCCGTATTTTCGTCTTGTTATGTCATTTCGAACTCCTTGCGGGTGTGCTGTGGAGCACAGTCCTTGGTTGGATATAGTACGAGGCCATCATATTTTCAATATGCTTCGGAGACATCTATTTATAAACATCTGCAGCTTGTTGATTACGTTACTCGTTGGTAGCCATGTTTCGGACGCATATAGTAGAATCAACTTTACACATGCATTGAATACAGGGTTTTCCAACAAGAGGTGTTATTTTGAATCACCTGGTATTTTGGTAGCTGTCACTTTTGAAGCTTTTATTCTTTGACATTTGACAAATAGAAACTACGCCATTACTAAAAATGGAACGATACACGATTCAACAACGCATTGAAATTATTAAAATTCACTACAAAAATGGTGAAAATCTTGCAGTCACAGTTCGCAAAACTAAAGCATTTTTGGGACGTCGTGAAGCAGCTTGTCGGACCGCAATACAGTGAAGAAGAACAACTGAGAATATTGCTGCTGTAGCCCAAAGTGTTGAAGAAACCCAAGGTTTGTCCATTCCACGTCGTTCTTTGGAATTGGGCATTCCACAAACGGCATTACACCGTATCTTGCATAAAAACTTGAGTCTTAAGGCTTATAAAGTTCAGTTAACATAGACATCAACCCTAGCTTCTCAAACAAACATTTGGTCCTTCGAACCGCATAGAAAAGTGTGTTTTTGAAATAATTAAAAAACAAAAATTTTAAAGTGTAGTGTAATTACAACAAAAAAGTGTTTAAAAAGAAAAATATTTATATATAAAACACCGTGAGCATTGAGCAAGATCGGTTAATATAAACAAAAAATCGGTTCGGCGCATTAAACCCAAATCAAAGTGACCCAAAACAAGCCAGCAACAACAGCAAAGTGCCTTGGAAACATGACCCAGCAACAACACAACCCAACAACATCACGCTTGAACCCCTAGAAGGAAGAACCAGCGACCAACGCCAACAACACCAGGTACCCCAAATACATAAAAGGATCAAAGTGAGTACCCAAGAATTGTTAAAATAAGCGTGTGTATAGGGTGCCAAAAAACATTGCAACTCCGCCATATTGCTATATGAAGAAGATTTTGGGGCGTCTGACCCTACACGCAAAGAAAAAATTCGTTTCTGTGAAACGAAGTTTTAGACAACTACAATTCTCATTTGCCCCAACTGAAATTTCGTTTGTTGTGACAGAAACTTGTTCTGACCAAAAGAAATTTCAGTTGTCGTAAAAGAGAATTGTATTTGTCTAATATTTCGTTTCGCTGAAACGAATTTTTTCTTTGCGTGTATAGATGACGCTTGCTTTTTTTCCTTTAACATAAATACATAAGTGCAGTTAACTTGCACTTACATACATAGAAACCCGGTATACATATCGTCGTTGCGCCAACAAAAACAGCTATGTGTAATTTTTCGATTTTTTTTATTGTAGAAATGGAATGTCATTGCGGTCATACGACTACCCACCAAAGCATTTTGGACTATCTTCATCGGTTCCGAAGTTACCTAAAACTTCTATGTGTCTCTCCCTCTCTCTATACAAATGTTCCGACAAAAACTCCTATGTGTTGTAGGCACAGCGTATCCCAGGGATAGAAGGTTGGCTTAGATTCCAGACGCCAAAAAATGGCTATTGAGGTTTTGTTCAGAATCATTCGCTCTATTTGACAACGAATAGATCAAAATTGGATCTGCTTCCATTCGCGAGTTATCGCGAAAGCAGTACTTTTGCTCAAAACAAACTTAATAACTTTAATTTTTAAAGAAAAAACGCGGAAATTTGGAACTGTTACACAATTTCCTTTAAATATGATCATTTGTAAGACGCTTTGTAACATCCGCGATATTTTCAATGTTTTTATGTTGCGAATTTTGTGTAATCCATAAAATCGTCTTACACAGCCAAATGTTTCCAAAACCATTATACCGAATTTATCGAGATTAATATATTTGCATTCTATTATCCCTAAGAAAAATAAATTAATATCAGCATTTCCGCGAAAAATATCCATCGACAAAAAAATTTTGTACAAAAAAAATTATGTTCGGAATTATTTAACTAAAGGGTCCTCCAAATAACTTTTTTTTTTTGAAAACATCGCGCAAAACATCGGGTGTAGCTTCGGCTGTGTGGCACGTAGCGCCGTCCTGTTGAAACCAAATGTTGCCAATATCCTCCTCTTCAATTTTTGTGAACAAAAATTCGTTCAACATGGCCCGATAACGATCGCCATTGACTGTAACGGCCACTCCTTGCTCATTTTCGATGAAAAATGGCCCAATTATGCCTCTGGACCAAAATCCTCACCAAACAGTGACTCGTTTTGGGTGTATCGGCTTTTCAATTTATGCGTGCGGGTTTTCTGTGCCCCAAATGCGACAATTTTGCTTGTTTACATAACCGCCAAGAACAAAATGAGCTTCATCTGAAAAGATGATTTTTTTTTGGCAAAATCGGCATCTTCTGTAAGTCGATCGCATTCAAGCCTATTTTTCAAAGTTCAAGCGTATACACAATCATATTCGTTCAGCGGAAGGATAAAACTAATTATCTGTCAAATCAGACATGAGCTAAGTGTTACCATTCACGAAATAAGCACTAGTTGAAAAAAGAACGTTTGATGGCGGACCCTTTATATAATGCTATTATCTCGCGTATGGACAGTTCTAGGGAAAATTGGTCAAAGGGAGTTTGGGAGATAAGCGAAAGAACTACATACAACTCTTTCTTTAGCAAAAGAATGTATATTAATTTGGTAAGGACTTACAGTGTGTTAAAACTTTTGTATGCTTTTCCCTTTATATGAGGCATATTTTGATTTGACACATTGTAAATCCCTACCAAATTATTGTAATTTTTATACCCTCCACCATAGGATGGGGGTATATTCATTTTGTCACTCCGTTTGTAACACCTCTAAATATTTATCTGAGACCCCATAAAGTAAAGGGTCCGCCATCTAACGTTTCTTTTTAACTATTTCATCCTTCCGCGGAACGAATATGGTTGTGTATACGCTTGAACAACACTGGGAAATATTGCGACATTACTCTGAAAATTTAGATTTTCAATTTTTTTTTTCATTTTTGATTTTGATTTTTTCATTTTGATCTTGGCGGATATGTAAACAAGCAAAATTGTCGCATTTGGGGCACAGAAACCCCGCACGCATACATTGAAAAGCCGATACACCCAAACGAGTCACTGTTTGGTGCGGATTTTGGTCCAGAGGCGTAATTGGGCCATTTTTCTTCGAAAATGAGCAAGGAGTGGCCGTTACAGTCAATGGCGATCGTTATCGGGCCATGTTGAACACATTTTTGTTCACAAAAATTGAAGAGGAGGATATTGGCAACATTTGGTTTCAACAGGACGGCGCTACGTGCCACACAGCCGAAGCTACACTCGATGTTTTGCGCCCTGTTTTTGAAGATCGCATTATCAGCCGCAGAGCTGATGTCTTTTGGCCACCTCGGAGCTGCGATTTGACACCGTTGGACTATTATTTATGGGGTGCCCTCAAAGATAAGTGTTACGCCGACAAGCCAGAGACAATTGACGCTTTAAAGGACAATATTCGTGAAGCCATTGGTGAAATACAGCTGCACACAATCGATAATGTGCTTTAAAATTGGACCGATCGTGTAGGCTACTGCATGGCCAGCCGAGGCAGCCATTTGAATGAAATTATTTTCCATTATTAACCGGAAGGATTGTACTTTCAAATAAAAAAATAAATTTGAGAAAATATTCAGTAGTTTTTTTATAGCATTTTCAAAAAAAAAAGTTATTTGGCGGACCCTCTATATATATTCTTAATCGTCGTAAAATTCTATGACAATTTAGCCATGTCCGTTTGTCCGTCCGTCCGTCCGTCTTTTGTAATCAAGCTACAATCTATAATACTTGAGCTAGGTGGCTGAAATTTGGTATATATACTTCTTAGAGCTGCAGGTAACTTGGGATTGCAAATGGGCGATATCGGTCCATATTTAGATATAGCTCCCATATATAACATCTAACTTGTTGTGATTCCTACTTTTCTCATCTCTATATTTTTATCCCCTCACCTTAGAGAGGAGGGTATATATCATTTGCTACGAGCCAAAGTGTAACACATCGAAGGAGTGATCTAAGACCCTAAGTATGTTCGGCGGATATTCGTTTTGGGTCATTTTAAGTCGAATGAAAAATGTCCGTCCGTCCGTCTGTCTGTCTGTCTGCTGGCGGGTGCGCACGATAACTCTCGAAAGGAGTAACCGATTGACTTCAAATTTGGTATGAGGTAATATTTTCATCTATCTCCGAAGATGGAGATAGAAGAAATCTTCTATCTAAGTTCGAAGATGGGCCATATTGGTCAACTCCTTCTAAAACCTCCCCCACAAAGTGAAATATTGATTATTTAATAACTTCTATACTATCTGTTTGAATCCTCTTCTACACATAGTATTAGTTTATTAGTCACTATTACCTCGAGAAAAATGCGCGAAGTTGCCACGCCCATTTTGGTACCTCCCACACAAATGTACCATTTTGTACCAAAAGTTACCAGCTTATAACTTTAATACCAATCCAAATAAAAACTTGAAATTTTTTACAGTATAATGCTTTTATAGCACCTAGAGTCCAGAGAAAAGTGACCGTTATTGGGACGCCCCTTTTGGTACCTCACACAAATGGACCATTTTGTACCAAAAGTAAACAGCTTTTATCTTTAATACCAGTACATACTTTAAAGTTATTAAATGCAATTTAAATTGATGGTAATTTAATTAAAAGAAAAAAATAAATAAATGTACTAATATTTTTTTGGGACTCAAGGTGAGGGGATTCATAAGTCGGTTTACCCGACTGAGCTTTCTTACTTGTTTTTGTGTTTTTCGGTGTTATTTTCTTTAGGTTTGAGTTATTTTATGAGGTCACATGCTATCCATGGTGGAGGGTATATAAGATTCGGCATGGCCGAACTTAACGATTTAACTTGTTTTTGTTAAAGAAAGAGTTGTAGTCGTTTTTCATATCTCCTAAACTTTCTTTGACCACCTTTTCCTAGGACTGACCGTTCGCGTAATAATAGCATTATATAGAAAAATAATTCTGAACTTAAATGTTTTTTGTTCGAAATTTATTCGACGCGGGATGTTAATGGCGGAAATGCTGGCGCCAATCAATCCCTCAGAAATCTTAGAATGTAAATATATTAATTTTATTAGATTCGTAATAATATTTTTGTAAAAATTTAGCTGAGCGGCGTTCTGACCTTGGCGATTTTCGGACACGACCACCTGACTTTACCTAGACGCTTTAGGAAAATATTTGTTAAATAATTTTGTGATTTTCGGGAAAAATTAACATTTTTAAAACTCTTTTGGTATTAGTATGTGTGGTTTGTGCTACAAACCATCACAATTGTAATTTCCAACCACTTTGAAGCGAAAATTTTATTTTATTTCAAAAAAGTACCTGTGTCGACACTTTCAACCCTACCCCTCGTACCCATTGAAACAACAACAGCAGTCTATGTACAACAATGCAATTTTTGGAAACTACACTTTATTACGAAAAATAAATTTGCTCGCAAAATTTATAAATTACACTTTTGGAAATTACACTTTACTACGCAAAATATATGGTCGAAAAATTTATAAAGTGGTACTTTTTGGAAAGTACACTTTACTACGAAAAATAAGTTGACTCAAAAAATGTATTAAGTGTTAATTTTTGAAAATTACACTTTAGTACGAAAAATAAATTTGTTCGAAAACAGTTATTAAGTGGTATGTTTTGGAACTTACACTTAACTACGAAAAATAAATTTGCTCAGAAATGTATTAAGTGGTAATTTTTAGAAATTACACTTTACTAGGAAAAATAAATTTGTTAAAAAATTTATTAAGTGGTAGTTTTTGGAAATTACACTTTACTCCAAAAAAATATATGGTCGAAAAATTTATTAAGTCGTATTTTTTAGAAATTACACTTTACTACGAAAAATTAATTTTCTCGAAAAACTTATTAAGTGGTGATTTTTGAAAATTACACTTTACTACGAAAAATAAATTTTGTCGCGGAATTTATTAAGGGATTTTTTTTGGAAATTTCACATTACTACGAAAAATAAATTTGCTCGGAAATTTATTAAGTGGTAGTTTTTGGAAATTCACTTTACTACCAAAAATAAATTTTGCTCAGAAATTTATGAAGTGGTAATTTTTGGAAATTACACTTAACTACGAAAAATAAATTTGCTCAAAATTTTATTAAGTGGTAATTTTTGGAAATAACACTTTACTACGAAAAATAAATTTGATCGAGGAATTTAGTAAGTGATTTTTTTGGAAAAACCCTTTCCTACCAAGTTTTTTTTTGTTATATTTTTGGAAAAATCACATTCCTACAAAATTTGTTTTTTGTAAAAAAAAAATTGATTGATATTTTGTGGTGGAAAAAGCTCTTTCCTACAAAATTTTTTTTTGCTCCTGGTGGCATCTATTTTAAGGTTCTTCATAAACTCTAGCCCATCCTTCTTTAATAATTGTGCTGCTCCTGCTAAGTTGCTACCATTATCAGAGTAAATCTGGGCTGGGCATCCACGTGGCCCACTAAAACGCGATAAAGCTGCTAAAAATGACTGAGTCGAGAAGGTCACTTGTGGGTTCTAGGTGTATTGCTTTTGAAAAAAGCAAACGAAGACGCATACATAACCCTTTGTTATTAAGCAATATCTTCCTGTAAAATTCTTTATGTTGAAGGGTCCTGCAAAATCTACTCATGTGTTGGTAATAGGTCGAGTCACCATAGTTCGCTGGGGCGGAAGTGAGGACATAATCTGGGTTTGAGTCTGGTGCTTATACAAAACACAAGTTCGATAGTTATGAATCACCTTCTTAACTAAGGGCTTCAATCTAAATATCCAGAATGCAGACCTGATTACACGAGTCATGAGTTGATTTCCGCCATGCATCGTAATTTTGTGAATAAATTCTACTAACAAAAGGGCTGATCTCGATTCATATGGGAAAAGAATTGGATGGCGTTCGTTATATGTAAGTGCTTCGAACTGAACAAGGCTGCCATTTGCTCTGATGAGTCCTTTTGGATCAATAAATGGATTGCGGGATAAACGACTGCTACTAGGTGAGAGTCTTTTCCTTTGGGTTAAAGCTAAATATTCCTCTGTGAAATAATGTTTTTGTGTTAAAACAATAAGACGATCTTTGATATCTTTGATTTTACCATGGGTGATTTCCGCTGAAGAAATTCTAAGTCGGGTCCGACTAACGCCGGTATTTCTCCAAAACCGAATCGCAAGTGCTAAGACTTTATATGCCCTAGGTTTAGGTTAGGGTGGCAGCCGTATTTTTTTTTTACAAGCTCACATAGATTAGTTTAGGTCCCTAGTGTTACAACGGGCTGAAATGCCCCTCATCGAAACCAACCTGTTTAATATACAAATTTATCGATAGTACGAATATCGGTACTGGAAAGATCTGTTAGGCTGCCTAGAAAAGCCGACCCCAGTATGTCCAGTCGTCGTTTACTCAGAGTGCTCAATGCTTTCCACTACTTCCTCATCTCCACAGCTTCTGCAGAAGTCATTAGAGTCAATACCCAATCTTTTGGCGTGTTCGCCGATCAAACAGTGTTCCATCAGAACTGATACTGAGGTATACAATCTTTGCCTCTCTAGTGCAAGGAGATATTTTGATCTTCTCAGGTCATACCTTGGACAGATTTGTCTAGCTACCCTGCAGGTGCCGTTTTCTGACCATCTTTCGTTGGACTGCCTGATGGCCTCTTGCCTAAGCCAAAGCTTGCACGTGGATAGTGGCGCACCAATATATGCAAATTCTTCGAGAATTTGAAATGTCGTCCCTTTCCTAGCAAGTTCATCGGCTTTGCAGTTCCCCGGGATATCCCTATGCCCAGGCACCTATATGAGGTGTATAATAAACTGCTCAGCCATCTCGTTAAGAGATCTGCGGCAGTCGAGGGCTGTTTGTGAATTTAGGGATGTTGCCTCCAGAGAATTGATGGCAGCCTGGCTGTCCGAGTAAATGACAACGCCAGTGTTGGTTACTATGTAGCGACTCAGCCACTTGGCTATTTCCCATATTGCCATTATTTCGGCTTGATAGACACTGCAGGTATCTGGTAGTCTGTGAGCTATATCCAAACTAAGCTCTGCACAGTGTACTCCGAAGCCAACGTTTTCATCAAGCTTCGAACCATCCGTATAGAAGTGGAGATGGTTTCTATTTCAGGGTATTCTGCCATTCCAGTCATCCCTGGCTGGTATCATAGTGATGTAGTTCCTCTCAAAGGTGCGATCTAGAATTATTCCTAAAAATTTTGCACTTTCAGAAAAGACTAGATCTGTTCCATTTATTCGAGGTGGAGGGTCCACATGTGGGACATTTTTCATCCTAATAAAGAGAACCAATTCTGTCTTGTTTGGGTTTACGCCCAAACCGCTGCTTCTGTCCCATCTTGCCAATTTGTTCAGAGCCACCTGTAGAATGTCTCGGAGTACGTTTTGGAATTTGTCACTCACTGCGCCCCTTCTATGTCAAGAAATGCCACCATGGTGAATTCCTGCAAATGCAGGGACGATTCGGTAGTGCTCACAGGGCTGATTCTGTAGACTTCCCCTTGTATCCAGGTTTTCCGTAATGAAATAATCTAAAAGTCTTTCCAGACCTTTCAATAGGAAGGAGGATAGGCTAATTGGTCTGAAGTCTTTTGGCCTAGTGTGTGATATCTTCCCCGCTTTAGGTATGAATGCCACTTTGGTATCCCTCCATCGATTTGGGATTTATGAAAGCCTGATACAACCTACATAAATTTTCTCCAGCCAGGGGATACTGTACTTCAACATTTTCTACATTTCTGTGGAGTGATGCCGTCTGGTCCAGGTGACTTGAAGGGCTTAAAGCTATTAATACTCGTAGCCCAGCTTATTCTGGATCTCTCAGTCAACAGGCTAGCGATGCTCGCAGTCCACTCGCCCTCTTGTTGGTCCTGGTGATCCTCTGGTTCTGTTAGAGAGTTCCCCAGGAAATGTTGTTTTTGGTCCAATTATTTGCCTTATCCTGCAAGTAACCCACTGTACCGGGTGAAGCTGATAGTATTTTCCTCAGGCTTGCGGCTGAGGAGACTTTTTCCAATTCGCCACAGAAGGAATACCAAGAGCGTCTTTGCGCCTTTCTAAGCTCCTTCTTATAGATCTTGAATTGCTCTTTATAAGCATCCCAAATATTAGCTACCGCAGTAGACTTAGCCTTGTTGAATAGCTTGTTGCAGGTCTTTTTCATAGCCGTTAGCTCAGAAGTCCACCATTGGGGTTCAGTTTTATCCAGGGATGGTCCGTCGTAAACTGTGACGTATATGACATACATTTGAGACGTATTCGACATACGTATACAACGTCGTAAACCTAATGTCGGAAACTTGACTTTGTCACTAACAGTAAATAATTAGCAAATCAATAGAAAAGAAAAAATATTTATTTTGAACTTTCAAGTTTATTTATTGGTTCAAATGAATTATTATTTGTTTATAAATTAGGTTTATTCTTCACTCGAAGAATCATCAGTAATTTTAGAGCAAATGATGCCAATGCGTTATGTCGACTTTTTGCCATATTCCAGAATAAGTCAGGGCTTCTATTTTTTGAAGCAAGCACAGGAATGGGTGGGGTGTCAAAGTTTGTTGAAGAGCGGCAGACAAACTACAAACTTTGATACTTGCTTTGAAAAAATTGTCTCGTGTGAATCAGAACTTATATAATATTTTGCAAAAAAAAACTGAAACTGAACGATTTATTGTTTGTCAAGAATATAAATTAAATGGTCTACAAAAGATGTGAAGAAAAGTGAATTTTTATGATCTGAAAAGATGTGCGTGCCATTGTTGAAAAAGTAGATTTATCGCCGAAAGTAGTTGATTTTCCGATTTGAACTTATTAATTAAGGGTTGTACTCTATATCATACCATTGCGTAAATATTGGTATTCGATCAAAAACATATATTTTGTAAAAAAAATTTAAATGAAGTTGTATCTCGGATTTCGATTAGTTTTTATGTACAGGGTTGTCCATATTCGACGGACCCATCTGGCAACGCCATAACTTTTGACAGAGATGTCAGATCGCTTAATGACATACCGCGTTTGAAGCGTCAGTCCAAGCAGATTTTTACCATGGAACAATACACGCCACGCGAGCGCTCTGAAATAGTTGAAATTTACATTCAACAGAAGAAGTCAAGTCAACGTGCTTTTAAAATATTAAAAAATGTGAGAAGTGCGCCTTCTAAGAACGCCATTAAGCGTTTATACGAAAAATTTTCGACTGGTGAGGCTCTTTCTAATCCGAAGAGGCCAAATAAAAGTCGACCAAGGCGATCGGCCGAGAATATCGCTGCCGTACGAGCCAGTGTTGAGAGGTCCCCAAGAACATCCCAAAAACGCCGTTCTCAGCAGTTGGGCATGGCTCGGTCCACTTTACAACGGATTATTCGCGTTGATTTGCATTTGTTCCCGTACAAAATTCAATTGACGCAAAGATTGTTGCCTGTGGACAAGCCTCGCCGATTGGAATGGGCCCAACGAGTCCGTGGGTCCGTCGAATATGGGCAACCCTGTATATGGTGTCTACCAGATTTTTACGTGAAGGGCTGAAGTGTGCAGCGTCCTTAGAATTGATATTACAGTTTACGACATTTCATACATTTCAGACGGGTTTATGACGTATGTGACGTTTACACCTTTCTGACAGTCGTAAACCTACAAAATCATGTCGTGGACCATCCCTGGTTTTATCCCTGTACCTTGTTTTTGGACAGGCTTCTTCAAGGGAACTATTGAATGGTGTGGTGATATGCTCGCCCAGATTATCCAGACCGGCTTTGTGATTCGGTTCGTACAAAAGTTTGGAGTTGAGGACTTTCTTGAAATTCTTCTCATACAGGTCCCACTTTGTCTTTCTCACATTTCTGTGGACGGCAGGTTCAGGCGCTTTTTCAGCGAGTTTGAACTCAATATAATGGTGATCGGAGAATGAGTGGTCGTCCAGTACATTCCACCCAATAGCAAACGTTACGTCTAGTACTTCTTGTCTGTCTTAGGTTGGTAGTTAGAATAAAGTCAAGAAGCGAATCACCCCTATTGTTTATATCCGTACTACCCCAGATGAGCGTTCGTGTCTGGGCCAATAATCAGCTCAACCTCGTCAGACGTTGCTTCTTCTACTACTTCCCTGAATAGAGCAGTCGGTACTACAGCTTCATAAGGCAAGTAACTGGAGACCACCCAATATATGCGATTACCGATCTCCAGACTAGCAGATGTTTTTTTTCCACTTTAATTAGCCAGGAGAAAGATACTTAGATCTTTCCTGGCCAAAATGCAGGTTCTTGGAGTGCCTTCACAGTTGGCCACAAGCAGTTTAAAGTATATGCCCTAGATAGAGAAGAGAATCTATTTAAGGGATCCTCAAATATGGCTGTAGAGAAAACTTTAACTGCTTTCGCTTCTAACTCTGTGTCGTTCCTAATTTCGTGTCTAGGCCATCGGTATTTTGCAAACTTCAGCCATTGGGGACCAGTCCACCACAAATGATGTGACTGCAAATCATTTGGCGAACATCCTCGACTGGCTACATCACCAGGGTTGCGTTCTGAATCTATATGCTTCCAATATTCATTTATCACATTATCTAAAATGTCTGAAATTCTATTTCCTACAAAGGCACTCCATGAACAAGGTGGTTTTTTGAGCCATGCTAACACGATGGTTGAGTCGGTCCAAAAGCGAGTTGAAATATTTGCAATTTGTAAGTTAGGAACCACCGCTGTGGTTAATTTTGCTAAGAGAACGACTCCGCATAATTCTAATCTAGGCAGAGATATTTTTTATGGGTGCTACTCGAGTTTTCGCTGCCAAAAGAAACGTTTCGACTTGATCTAAATGTTCTACTCTAACATAGAGAGTCGCGGCGTAAGCGCTTCCTGAAGCGTCACAAAAACCATGCACTTCAATTTTACTTGAGGGTTTGCATCTGATCCACCTAGGTACTGAAACTGAATCTATTGAGGGACAATTTTTAATGAAATTCTTCCAATACAATCGAGTTATGGGCTTCAACGCGTCGTCCCAATCTACTTTATCCAGCAAGACTTGTTGCGTGATAAGTTTCGCTACAATGATTACTGGAGCCAGCCATCCACATGGGTCGAAAAATTAGTCGAAAAACTAGTCAATCGCGAATAACGTTGTAAACGACAAAATTAAAATGGTCAAAAATTCGTAACAAACGTTTTAAAAGTTGCAGACTCTTTCAAAATGTTCTTGTTTTCACTCATTATAGACATAGCTACATTTAAAATCTATTTTATAATTTTTTTTTTTATAAATTTTATGTATTTAATTAATTACAAATTATTTTTGTTCACACGGCGTTGATGGCGCTTACAACGTTATTCGCTATTATGCTTCAATTGTTGAAAGGACCTCTCTTTTGGTGCATAATTCCCTTACATCCGTGGGTGGTGATGTGAACGTAAAGTTATCAGCCGAAATGTTCCATCCGATACCTAGAGTCTTCGTTGAAGTTCCTTCCGAAATGTCCAACCAGTTGACCGGCAAGAGTGAGTCAGGTGGCAGATCGCTAAGTCGATTGGGGTCGTTTGAACTCCATTTCCTCAATTCAAAACCTGCTGAGTCCATGGCTGCTTCTAATTCTTTCATAGACTTAATGGATTCTTCTACAGTGTGACCGCCAGCTAAAACGTCGTCGACATATACATTTTGTTTGATAATTTCTGAGCCTAAAGGGTACGTTTCTTTACTATCTTCTGACAATTGAATAAGGGTCCTAAGCGCGAGAAATTGGGTGCAATTAATTCCGAAAGTGACTGTTGAATGTTCAAAGTCTTCAACTGGGTCATTTGCTGATTTTTTAAAAAGAATTCGTTGAAATGGGGCTTGACTTGGGTCGATTTGTATTTGACGATATATTTTGGTAACGTCCGCGTTGAATACGTATCTAAAATAAACCTCCACTTTAAAATCTGCAGCACTAAGTCCTGTTGAAAGAAAGGCCCTGGATGTAAAATGTCATTAAGACTTTTCTTGTTTGACGTGGAACTTGACGCATTGAAAACTCCCATTAGTTTAGTGGTAGCATGTTGTGGCAAATAGTAGTGAGGGGTCTTTTTGACTTCCAGGGGTCCCAGTTTCCGCATGTGTCTATGTTCCAAATATTCCATTATCGCCGCGTCGTATTGATATTTCATTTCGGCCGTTTTTTGCAACTTTCTATCGATTCGATAGATTTGCACAATTGCGATATTTCGAGATGCTCCAAGTTCAGCACAAGATTTGAACGGCATCGTGAAAATATATCGTCCATCTTCATTACTTCGCGTTGTATTTTTGAAATTTGTTCCGCAAAATGTATCTTCTGCTGACCTCAAAACTTTTTTTGTGGTCTCCTCCACCTCCCAAAAACGTGTGAGAATTTTCTTGTTCGAAACTATATTGTAAAGTGAAATTTTCCTATCATTTGTGTTTGATTTTTCAAGGGGTCCGCCCACTATCCAGTCAAAAACTGTGCTTTGCGCTAGTAAAGATCCTATAGACTTCATGGGAGCTCCTACTGTGTAAATTAAGGGTCCTGTGTCTAAACCTATCAGAAGATCTATGGGTCGGCTTTCGTAAAAACGAGGATCTGCTAACTCGAGTTGAGTTGTTTCTCTATGTTGATTTTTATCTAGGGTGCGCGACGGCAAGTTAGAAGGAAGGGACTTCAAAACGGGTACCCAAACTTCTAATTCAAAACAAGGGTTTGTACGAGAGCAAAGGTTAAAAAGACATGCTTTTGTTGAAGTTTCTGAAACGGTTTCACTTAAACCGGTAACATGAACAAGATTCTTCCTAGTTGGAAGCTTCAATTGGTTTGTAATCTTTTCCGAAATAAATGTTGATTGAGATCCAGGGTCGATAATCGCTCGAGCGTCATATCGCTGTCCTCTAGATTCAATTTGAACAATCGCTGTGAAGAGTAGTGTTTCTTTCGATTGCTGCTGACTAAGTTGTGAATTTTCCTTGAGAGTCAGAGCCGGGTCTCGGGTCTCGGTACCCTTATGTAATAAAGTGTGATGACTACATTCCCTACACGTGAAGTGATGCAGTTTTAACAAAGATTGTGAAGTTTTACTAAGTGAATGCGATCATTCACGTTTTTCTCAAGGACTGGACAATTTCATAACAAATGGTTTGCCTTGCAAATTTGGCAACTCGGTCCATTTGTACGACTACTAGGTTGCGTAGATGTGTTAAATCTGTTGCTGTTGTTGAATCTTTTGTGCGAACTTTGAGTCTGTTGCGCAACGTTTGTTTGAAATGACTTAACCCTATTTTCCTTTCTATTATAATCGGGTCTAGGCGGATTATTTTTGGAGAAATGGGGCTTAATCTTTCCTACAGATTCTAATGTTTTGAACTTGTGCGTTAAAAATTCGTTTAAATCTTTCCAAGACGGTAGTATGGAACAATCTTCCAAACCGTTTTCAAATTCTTCTAAGAAGTTTCTCGGCAGTTTCGTAGACGTAAGGTAAACTAAAATTGGGTCCCACCCTTTTACATCTACCTTGAGTGTCTCTAGTGTCTGAACGCAACCGTCAATCGTGCGTTGAAGTTTTTGGATCGAAGATCCTGAATCTGCCGAAACTGGTGGTCAAATAAGTAGAGTCTTTACCTGTTCATTAACTTCGTTTATTCTTTTATACGCTGAATCAAAACCTTCATTTGTTAATGAAACTTTACTAATAATTTCCCGTGCCTCCCGGCGGTTTTCTGTTTCAGATGGAATAGTTTTTCTGCTTTACTAATGGCGAATTCTTTTCTGCAAAAAAGTGCAACATTTTCATTGCCCTTTTTCCGAAAACGGCACTTTTGTGATACTTTTTTAAAATTTGGTAATTAAGTTACTCGAATTTAGCACAACTAAAATTTCAAAATTTCAAAAAAGCGATTTAGTAGTGCAGTTTTCGGAAAAAGGGCAATGCAAGTGTTGCACTTTTTTGCAGAAAAGAATTCGCCATAAGTCTAGAATTATTCCTGTACAAGGCGGAAAACAAATCCCGAAAAGTATGCCACGCACGGTATCCTCCATGAAATGTGTCGGTATCGCATGGTGGTAAACGTAACGATAGATGGTTGTTTGGCTCCACAGTTTCCTTTTTTCGGGTCTCCGATTCTCGTTCGAACTTTTCCTACGGCCTTTCGTCGGTTAGTGCTAAAATTTCTCCATTTACTGCGCTTAAACATCGTTTGTATGTCTCTTTATATTGGGTCCTCAACTTTGATTTATCGATTGGGGTCTCATCTTTTTTGGGAACACGATCTCTACAATCTAAATAGGCCCTTTTCACCTGATCCCAAACAGAGTTCAATTCTACTCGCGTCACTTCTAATGAGTGAATATTATCATCGGTGCTAGTAGCAGAGTAATCACTCTCAAAGTCTATCAGGTCATTTACGCAATTTACAAATTTATCACGAATTTCTTCTTAAATATTTTCTTTGTCAAATTTTAAAGTGGCTAAAATTTCAAGAATCTTTTAAAGTTGAGATTTTCTTTTAACAATTTCTGTGAGAATTTACTTTGCCAAAATATGGAAAACAATTTCAGAAAAACGCTAAATATTTTTTGAATGGGACACGATTAGGCCAATCTTTTACAGCCCGATTTTGGTTTTTCACAAATAGATATAAAAAAGCCAGTTCTTGTTTGTAAACTTGTGTCGTTTGTACGAAAATTACGAAATTTTAGCGAAATAATTTTTGTTTCTGTGCAAATTTATTTTTCGTAGTAAAGTGTAATTTCCAAAAATTGCCACTTAATCAATTTTTCGAGCAAATTTATTTTTCGTAAATTGTTTTTTCGTAGTAAAGTGTGGTTTCCAAAAATTACCACTTAATAAATTTTTGAGCACATTTATTTTTCGTAGTAAAGTGTAATTTCCAAAAATTACCACTTAATCAATTTTTCGAGCAAATTTATTTTCCGTAGTAAAGTGTAATTTCCAAAAATTGACACTTAATACATTAATACAGCAAATTGTTTTTCGTAGTAAAGTGTAATTTCCAAAAATTAACACTTAATAAATTTTTGAGCAAATTTATTTTTCCTAGTAATGTGTAATTTCCAAAAATTACCACTTAATACATTTTTCGAGCAAATTTATGTTTCGTAATAAAGTGTAATTTTCAAAAATAAAAATAAATTTCAATAAATGTAAATTATTGTGTTAGCTCTGTTTAGCTTTTTCCGAAATGTCTGTCCAAAACCATCAACCATGAAACCATATGTTTTTTCAATTCTTTCTTTACGACTGAAATTATGTTTTCCTATTTCTCCTTTTATTCTTGTGTTTTCTTTTCCGTTCTCACAAAAAAACTACCGTGGTACATTAACCTTTTGCTTCGCAAATCAAAAACGAAAAATTAACACCGAGAAACCAATGAGAAGAAAATTCGCTACTTATTGTCTCGTATGCATTGGTGTACATAGACTGATTTTGTTGTTCTTGTTTTAATGGGTACGAGGGTGTTGAAAGTGTCGACACAGGCACTCTTTTTTGAAATAAATCAAAATTTTCGCCTCAAAGTGCTGAAGAATTACAATTGTGATAGTTTATAGCACAAACCGCACATACTAATGCCAAAAGAAATTTAAAAATCGTAAATTTCTTGACGTTTTTCAAAAGGGATTTTCTATTGCATCTAAGGCAATACGAGGGTCGTTCAACAAGTTTGAACACATATTTTCGAAAGTAAATAATATTTTTTTTCCAATTTATTAATTTGGGTTGATTTACGCTCTCCAACGCACAAAATTAATATTCTGTAGTCGAAAAAAAAATTGTTTCCAAAAACAAATTGATTTTTTTTTTCAAAAATCACGAAAATAGTTAAAACCATTAAGGAAAGGCTAAAGTCGGGCGGGGCCGACTATATAATACCCTACACCACTCTCGTAATATTGAATAACTCTGATATATAAATTTTGTAATTCATGTATAAATTGTTTACATAAATTTACTTTTGGGACATTTTATACCTAAATAATACCCTGTACCACAGTGTGGTGTAGGGTATAAAAACGATTGGATCTAAAGAGCCAAATCGGATGAAACATATATATGGGAGCTATAGCTAAATCTTAACCGATTTTCTTCAAATTCGGTAGTTTTGGTTCATGGATCAAGGCACTCTACCATTCTAAATTTCAAAATGATTGGATGTAAAATACAGCTTCTACAGGACTAAAGAGCAAAATCGGACGAAACATATATATGGGAGCTATAGCTAAATCTTAACCGATTTTCTTCAAAGTCGGCAATGTTGGTTCATGGATCAAGAAACTCTACCATTCTAAATTTCAAAACGATTGGATGTAAAATACAGCTTCTATAGGACTAAAGGGCCAAATCGGACGAATCATATATATGGGAGCTATAGCTGAATCTTAACCGATTTTCTTCAAATTCGGCAATGTTGGTTCATGGATCAAGAAACTCTACCATTCTAAATTTCAAAACGATTGGATGTAAAATACAGCTTCTATAGGACTAAAGGGCCAAATCGGACGAATGATATATATGGGAGCTATATCTAAATCTGAACCGATTTTCTTCAAATTCGGCAATGTTGGTTCATGGATCATGAAACTCTACCATTCTAAATGTCAAAACGATTGGATGTAAAATACAGCTTCTATAGAACTAAAGGGCCAAATCGGACGAAAGATATATATGGGAGCTATATCTAAATCTGAACCGATTTCAACCAAATTCAATAGCGATCTTAACAGCTGCGAAATACTCTAAACTGCAAAATTTCAGAACGATCGGAGTGAAATTGCGACCTGTAGTCGACGAACAACTTTACATGGACAGACGGACGGACATGGTTAAATCGACTCAGCTAGTGATTCTGAGCCGATCGGTATACTTTAAGGTGGGTGTAGCTGTGTAATTTTCAGGTGTTACAAACATCTGCCGTGAAACAAACTTATAATACGCTGTACCACAGTGTGGTGTGGGGTATAAAAATATTTTTTTAAAGCGTCTAAGTAAAGTCAAATGGTCGTTTCCGAAAATCGCCAAAAAAAATATTTTCTTAGGTTAGAACGCGTAAGGTTATGCAATGTTAGTATGGTATGTATAGCGAGGTGCTATGTATTTAAGCGCAAGTTAACTGCACTTATGTATATCGGTTTGCTATTTAAGCGCAAGTTAACTGCACTTATGTATGTATTTATGTAAAAGGAAAAAAGCTAGCGTCGTATATAGGGTCAGACGCGCCAAAATCTCCTTCATATAGCAATATGGCGGAGTTGCAAAAAATTGTTTTTGGCACCCTATAACACGCTTCTTTTAACAAATATTGGGTACTCACATTGATCCGTTAGGTTACCTTTGTGTGTGTGTTTGTGGTTGGCGATGTCACTGGTTCTTCCTTCCTTCCTTCTAGGTTTCCAAAGGGCTTATTTCTGAGTTGTGTTGTTGCTGGGTCTGACTCCTCGTTTCCGAGGCTCTTTGCTGGGTCTTGTGTTGTTATTGGGGTACTTTTTTGTTGGGTCACTTTTTTGTGGTTGTTTTTTCAATTTTAAGTTTTCGAGTACCGCACCGAAATTTGTTATATATAAATTATTTTGATTTCACCGGTCAAATTAAATTTTCATTACAAAATATTTTACACAGAACACTTGATTCTGCTTTTTAATTATTTAAAAAAACTCACTTTTTTATCCGGCTCGCATAGGACCAAATGCCTAAGAGCAAAACTTAACTTTTGCCTTTCCAAATAAGAAATCCAAGTTTTTCAATTTAAAATTCAAAATCTTTATTTAAATTCATTGGTTTTTGAGTAGGTAAATGAGTACATATGTATGTGTGTGAAAATGTGGATTTTTGTTTATTTTGTTTAATTTCAATTTGTGCTGTTCTTAATGTTAACGATTTGTTCTTATTGTAATTCACAATGTTTATTATTTCTTCTGTTTTTACTTAGTTAATTGTTCAACGTTGGGTCGTTTGAGTTCACTGTGATGTCTTCTATGTACATATTTTTATATATAAAAAATTAACACTTGCAATTCCTTCACTTATTTAAACTGGGCGAAAATATAATCACTTAAGGCCCAGTTAGGCAAACTTAACCGTAACGCCCCCGTAGCGTAACGAATCAGCTGATTCAATCTGTCATATGGAAATCTGTGTAAACGATTAGCCAACGGAAACGAAACGTAAACGGACGGCTGAATCTGTTGAAATCAGAATTGGACGTTCCGTTTACGAACAATTTGACAACAGCTGATACTACATGTTGTTTACAATTACAATTGTATGTTCACCGAGAAAAGTAAAGAAAATAATTTATTACTTATTTGTTGTTTAAAAGTGCAAATAAACATGAAAGACGAATATTTGATTTCATTGGTGGAGTCGCACGAGTATTTATACAATAAATATAATCCAGCATATAGGATATCTGAAAAAAAGCGAGAAGCTTGGAAGCAAATTGGCAAGGAGCTGGGCGTTACAGGTGAGTTTTAGGAAGATCGCGGCTGACTCCATTAAAAATTAAATTTATAATCTGCTTCAGGATTCTTTTGACGACAGTACGAGACAATCATTGCGCCAATCTTCTTCATTGTGGGTTAAAGCGTCTCTACAAACGAGGACTTATTTATAGATAGAGATTGGATTGGATTTGGCTGAGTTCCTTTTCAGTGGAAATAGACTTAGGTTTAGGTTTAGGTTAGGGTGGCAGCCGTATTTTTTTTTACAAGCTCACATAGACCAGTTTAGGTCCCTAGTGTTACCACGGGCTGAAATGCCCCTCATCGAAACCAACCTGTTTGATAAATAAATTTATCGATAGTACGAATATCAGTACTGGAAAGATCTGTTAGGCTGCCTAAAAAGGCCGACCCCAGTATGTCCAGTCGTCGTTTACTCAAAGCGGGACAGTCGCAAAGCAAGTGCTCAATGCTCTCCACTTCTTCCTCATCTCCACAGCTTCGGCAGAAGTCATTGGAGTCAATACCCAATCTTTTGGCGTGTTCGCCGATCAAGCAGTGTCCCGTCAGAACCTGTACTAAAGTAGACAATCGTTTCCTCTAGTGCGAGGAGATATTTTGACCTTCTCAGGTCATACCTTGGCCAGATTTGTCTAGCTACCCTGCAGGTGCCGATTTCTGTCCATCTCTCGTTGGACTGCCTGATTGCCTCTTGCCTAAGCCAAAGCTTGCTCGTGGATAGTGGCGCACCAATATATGCAAATTCTTCGAGAATTTGTAATGTCATCCCTTTCCTAGCAAGTTCATCGGCTTTGCAGTTCCCCGGGATATCCCTATGCCCAGGCACCCATATGAGGTGTATATTAAACTGCTCAGCCATCTCGTTAAGAGATCTGCGGCAGTCTAGGGCTGTTTGTGAATTTAGGGATGTTGCCTCCAGAGAATTGATGGCAGCCTGGCTGTCCGAGTAAATGACAACGCCAGTGTTGGTTACTATGTTGCGACTCAGCCACTTGGCGACTTCCCATATTGCCATTATTTCGGCTTGATAGACACTGCAGGTATCTGGTAGTCTGTGAGCTATATTCAGACTAACTTCTTCACAGTGTACTCCGAAGCCAACCTTTTCATCAAGCTTCGAACCATCCGTGTAAAAGTGGAGATGGTTTCTATTACCTGGTATTCTGCCGACCCATTCATCTCTGGCGGGAATCATAGTGATGTAATTTCTCCCGAAGGTGTACACAGTTGGTATATAGTCCACTCGGTCGGTTACCATAGCACTACACTTTGATATCCTCATGTGACCATAGTTCTTGTACCTCCACATTGATAGGCAGTTTAACCTTATTGCCGCTTTAGTTGCATCTTCTCTTGCCACAATATTAATCGGCAGTATATGGAGTAGGGCTTGTAGAGACTCGGTCGCTGTAGTCCTTAAGGCTCCGCTTATGCTCAGGCAGGCAGTTCTCTGAACCTTTTTTAGTAGGTTGGTGATGGTTAGTTTGTCAGTTGCCGTCCACCATACCACAATACCGTATAACAGTATTGGACGAACTACTGCTATATATATCCAGTGGACGATTTTAGGAGAGAGTCCCCACCGCGACCCTACAGCCTTTTTGCAGGAATATAAGGCGACGTTGGCCTTCCTTACACGTTCCAATACGTTAAGTCTAAATAACATTTTCCTATCTAGAATTATTCCTAAAAATTTTGCACTTTCAGAAAAGACTAGATCTGTTCCATTTATCCGAGGTGGAGGGTCCACATGTGGGACATTATTCATCCTAGTAAAGAGAACCAATTCTGTCTTGTTGGGGTTAACGCCCAAACCGCTGCTTCTGGCCCATCTAGCCAACTTGTTCAGAGCTACCTGAATGATGTCTTTGAGGACGTTTACGAATTTGCCACTCACTGCGATTGCCACGTCGTCCGCATATGCCACGACGTTGCAGCCACAACGTTCTAGATCTAGCAGGATTTCATTCACCTCTAGGTTCCAAATTAGTGGAGACAGTACTCCTCCTTGCGGGGTCCCTCTGTTTACAATCCTTGTTAGAGTTGTGGACCCTAGACATGCTGTTATGCGTCTTTTGGTGAGCAGACTTTGAATTAGTCTAATCAAACTAGTGTTAACTTTTAGATGTGAGAGTGCCGCAATTACCGAATCTGAGTGAATGTTGTTAAAAGCCCCTTCTATGTCAAGAAATGCCACCATGGTGAATTCCTTGAAATGCAGGGACGATTCGATAGTGCTCACAAGTTCGTGCAGGGCTGATTCTGTAGACTTGCCCTTATTGTAAGCATGTTGGTTCCCCGACAGGAGTTTTGTATCCAGGTTTTCCCTAATGAAATGATCTAAAAGTCTTTCCAGACCTTTCAATAGGAAGGAGGATAGGCTAATTGGTCTGAAGTCTTTTGGCCTAGTGTGTGATATCTATCCCGCTTTAGGTATGAATACCACTTTGGTATCCCTCCATCGATTCGGGACGTATGAAAGCCTGATACAGGCTACATAAATTTTCTGCAGCCACGGGATACTGTACTTTAACATTTTCTGCATTTCTGCTGGAGTGATGCCATCTGGTCCAGGTGACAGCGACGCTCACAGTCCATTCGCACTCTTGATGGTCCTGCTGATCCTCGGGTTCTGTTACAGAGTTCCCCGGGAAATGTGTGTCGAGCAGTACATTGAGCGACTGCTCGCTGTTTTTGGTCCAGTTATTTGCCTCATCCTGTAAATATCCCACTGTACAGGGTGAAGCAGATAATATCTTCCTCAGCCTAGCGGCGTCGGAGACCTTTTCCACTTCACCACAGAAGGTATACCAAGAGCGCCTTTGCGCCTTTCTAAGCTCCTTCTTATAGATCTTGAGTTGCTCTTTATAGGCATCCCAATCATTAGCGACCCCAGTAGATTTAGCCTTATTGAATAGCTTGTTACAGGTCTTTTTCATAGCCGTTAGCTCAGAAGTCCACCATTTAGTTTTACCCTTGTACCTTGTTTTTGGACAGGCTTCTTCAAGGGATCTATTGAATGATATGGTGATATGATCGACCAGATTATCCAGACTGGCTTTGTCATTCGGTTCATACAGAAGTTTAGAGTTGAGGACTTTCTTGAAATTCTTCTCATACAGGTGCCACTTTGTCTTCCTTACATTTCTGTGAACGGCAGGTTTAGGCGCTTTTCCCGCGAGTTTGAACTCAATATAATGGTGATCTGAGAATGAGTGGTCGTCCAGTACATTCCACCCAATAATTTTGTCTGACAGCCGGTCAGTAGCAAACGTTACGTCGAGTACTTCTTGTCTGTCCTTAATTGTAAAGGTCGGTTTATTACCTATGTTACAAATACTTAGGTTGGTAGTTAGAATAAAGTCAAGAAGCGAATCACCCCTATTGTTTATATCCGTACTACCCCAGATAGTATGATGAGCGTTCGTGTCTGCGCCAATAATCAGCTCGACCTCGTCACACGTTGCTTCTTCTACTACTTCTCTGAATAGAGCAGTCGGTACTACAGCTTCATAAGGCAAGTAACTGTAGACCAGTCGTTGCTGATCATTCGCAGTGAACGGACGTGTTTATCACATAGCGGATAGTTACCAGTACCTATTACGCAATAGCAAAAATCTGTACAAAGTTCGTAAGGCCTACATCGTAGTACCTATTACGGTCTAATACAGACAAAATAAAAATAAATTCTCTTGACGGGGATGCCTTCGTGTTCCGATGGAGCGCGGTTCCCCAATCGTCCGACTGTCCGTCCGTTGGTCTTGGCCAAAGCCGACCACACCAAAAATGGTGAAAATCTCCCCCAAGTACTCACAACAGGTGGTGTGGTGAGGGGAAAACGTCATGTCCGACCGTCAAAACGGAAGCACAATGAGCATCGTGTAGCGCTCAGAGTTTTGACGAAGATGTAGGCTGTTGAGGTTTCGGCTCTTACCGAAAAACAAAAAGAGTCACTTACCTGGGCTAAAGGCATCATAGATGCTTCTAAGGCCAATGAGTCGGCTGAAAGAGCCACAAATTCAGCTGTGTTAACGGCTAATAAAGTAAAACGAATCAGATCACCTGATGAACCCCTGCCTTCGAAAAAGGCAAGAGGCCCTAATGTCACCATCAACAGGACACTCACCAAGCCCTTCAATGAAGTGGCGAAGGAGAGTCTAGTGATGGCTGTTATAGACAGAAGTAGTGAGGATGGATCCATCCTCAAGGACAAATGGAGTCATGTACAATCAGCCATTATGGCTCATTACCTCGATGTCCGTAGAGAAATGCCGGGCAAACCACCAATCTGCAACGATGCAGGATGGCATCAGGGGAGAGTAAAGCTCTTTTATTTCGGTGATGCCAGGTCAGTAGACCTGTATAAGGCTGCTCTGAGTCGAGCGGGTGAGGTGTGGCCGGGTGCCCAGTTGGATGTTGTCGAAAAAAAACAACATCCCTAGTCACCCTAGAGCCATCACCTGGGTTACAGAAGAGCCCTCCAACCCGGCTGACATCTTAGAAATAATAACAGATTCCAATCCTGGTCTGCCGGCCCATAATTGGAGAATCAGCAAGGTGGGAGAGGCGGATGGTAAAAAGCGGCAGGTCAATCTTATCCTAAACGCTGAAACCACCTCCCATATACAAAGTGCGAGTGCAACCCTACAATATGGCTTCGAGACTATAGTCTTGAAGATATATGTACAAGCAGGATATAGCTCCCACTGCAGATGGTGAGTCGTCCACCGTGGCACTTTCTGGAAGTGCGGAGGTACCCACGCCTATTATTTCTGGTGACTCCAACTCTAACAGAAGATCTGTAACGTCCTTCTCTGAGGACAAAAGCTCTACTTCGGACACAGAGAGGCTGAGGGGAGTCTCCGGACTCTTTGACGCATCTGGCGGGGACATGCTTCTCGACGATACGGACGAAGAGTTCGATAACACCCTTGTCGGGGTGGATGTTAATATGTCAATTACCAATGATGGTAAGAATTGTACAGATTAACCACCATCACGCTAAAGCAGCCTTAGCGGCTCTATTGCTGCGCCTGTCCACAGGCTTAGAAGACATCGTCCTGATACAGGAGCCCTACGTAGTGGGAGGAAGGGTGTGCGGTATTAGGACACCCAACTTTAAACTGCTTGTGGCCAACTGTGAACCTGCATTTTGGCCAGGAACGATCTAAGTATCTTTCTCCTGACTAATTTAAGTGGTAAAGACCAAACAGCTGCTAGCCTGGAGATCGGTAATCGCATATATTGGGTGGTCTCCAGCTACTTGCCTTATCTGTAGTACCGACTGCTCTATTCAGGGAAGTAGTAGAAGAAGCAACGTCTGACGAGCTCGAGCTGATTATTGGCGCAGACACGAACGCTATCTGGGGTAGTACGGATATAAACAATAGGGGTGATTCGCTTCTTGACTTTATTCTAACTACCAACCTTAGTATTTGTAACATAGGTAATAAACCGACCTTTACAATTAAAGACAGACAAGAAGTACTCGACGTAACGTTTGCCACTGACCGGCTGTCAGACAAAATTATTGGGTGGAATGTACTGGACGACCACTCATTCTCAGATCACCATTATATTGAGATCAAACTCGCGGAAAAAGCGCCTAACTGTGAGGAAGACAAAGTGGCTCCTGTATGAGAAGAATTTCAAGAAAGTCCTCAACTCTAAACTTCTGTACGAACCGAATGACAAAGGCGGTCTGGATAATCTGGTCGAGCATATCACCACATCATTCAATAGTTCCCTTGAAGAAGCCTGTCCAAAAACAAGGTACAAGGGTAAAACTAAACCCCAATGGTGGACTTCTGAGCTAACGGCTATGAAAAAGACCTGTAACAAGCTATTCAATAAGGCTAAATCTACTGGGGTCGCTAATGATTGGGATGCCTATAAAGAGCAACTCAAGATCTATAAGAAGGAGCTTAGAAAGGCGCAAAGGCGCTCTTGGTATACCTTCTGTGGTGAAGTAGAAAAGGTATCCGACGCCGCTAGGCTGAGGAAGATATTATCTGCTTCACCCTGTACAATGGGATATTTACAGGATGAGGCAAATAATTGGACCAAAAACAGCGAGCAGTCGCTCAATGTACTGCTCGATACACATTTCCCGGGGAACTCTCTAACAGAACCAGAGGATCAGCAGGACCAACAAGAGTGCAAGTAGACTGCGAGCGTCGCTAGCTTGTTGACTGAGAGATCCAGAATAAGCTGGGCTATTAATAGCTTTGAGCCCTTCAAGTCACCTGGACCAGATGGCATCACTCCAGCAGAAATGCAGAAAATGTTAAAGTACATTTTCCCCTGGCTGGAGAAAATTTATGTAGGCTGTATCAGGCTTTCATACGTCCGAATCGATGGAGGGATACCAAAGTGGTATTCATACCTAAAGCGGGAAAGATATCACACACTAGGCCAAAAGACTTCAGACCAATTAGCTTATCCTCCTTCCTATTGAAAGGTCTGGAAAGACTTTTAGATCATTTCATTAGGGAAAACCTGGATACAAAACTCCTGTCGGGGAACCAACATGCTTACAATAAGGGCAAGTCTACAGAATCAGCCCTGCACGAACTTGTGAGCACTATCGAATCGTCCCTGCATTTCAAGGAATTCACCATGGTGGCATTTCTTGACATAGAATTTTTTTGAAAAACATTAACATTCATTTGTAACACACATGTTAAATAAATATTTCTCAAATAAAATATTTGTTTACAAACAAATAAAATTATTGTTGAGAAAGTTCTTTAAATATATTTTATTTAAAATAATTTAAAACTTTGGTGAATGTTTCGAATTTATAGTTATGCAAGATTATAAGATTTCAATTATAAAAGAATTTTACGAAGATTTAAAATTTCTTAAAAAAATTACCCTGAATTACTGAAAAACTTGCATTAAGTTTAAGGTATCGATATATATATCCTTAGAGAGGAGGGTATATGTCATTTGCTACGAACCAAAAGTGTAACACGTCGACCCTAAGTATGTTCGGCGAATATCCGTTTTGGGTCATTTTAAGACAAATGAGCAATGTCCGTCCGTCAGTCTGATTGCTGGCTGGTGCGCACTATAACTCTCGAAAAGAGCAACCGAATGACTTCAAATTTGGTATGTGGTAATATTTTCTTCTATCTCCGGCTAAGTTCGAAATTGGGCAATATTTGTCCACTCCTCCTAGTACCTCCCCCACAAAGGGTTAAAATTTAGTGAAATATTGATTATTTAATAACTTCTATACTACTTATTTCAATCCTCTGAAATACACATATTATTAGTTTATTAGTCACTATTACCTCGAGAAAAACTTTAAAGTTGTTAATGCAATTTAAATTGTTAATAATTTAATTATAACAATAAAAAATAATTTTCCAATTTTTTTAGGGACTCAAGGTGAGGGATTCATAAGTCGGTTTACCCGACTGAACTTTCTTACTTGTTTTTGAATACATAGAACAAAAAATCCTTATTTCAGAAATAATATTCCAAATAAAAGAATAATTGGGGGGAAACTAAGATTTGTTTAGAACTATATCTACACAAATAAATAATATTTGTTTGTGTCAAATATTACGTATTTAGAGTGTCCCCTTAATATATATATATGTTTCAAGCAGATTATGTTTGGGACAATATACTGCAGAAGCGATTTTTTCAGCGTGTATCTATCCACTTATATTCGTCTCCTTGATTTACAAACTTCAGTCTTCACTTCTGCAGATAAAATTTTATTAAACTTTAACCTTAAAAAATTAATGGCATATTTAATACCATACAAAATTCTTGTCGAAAGTTTTTTCGCTTGAAAATTATGTTGGGTAATTCCAAAGCAGTTCGACCAACTCACAAAAATCACACCTTTAAAATTTCACAAAAGTTCTCCTACAATAGTTCTCCTAGTGTGCGGAAATTTTTTGGCGTTTTTAGTTTTCCAAAATTCATTGTAGTTTTTGTGATACAGAGCTCCAAAGTTACCTATCTCAAGGATTTTTCTCAAATTTACCATTTGTTAAATTATCCATATCTTGTTAACCGCGTCACATATTTTGAAGATATGAACGCCAATGAAAAGGTCTGATACTCCTCTTAAATGCTGGGGAATGAAATAGTTATGTCGTTTTGGTGGAAGGTTGCGAAAATATGGAATATATCCTTAATCCTTGAATATCCTGAACAAGTATTTCTGTACCACAAAAATTACAATGAATTTTGAAAAACTAAAAACGCCACAAAGTTCGTACACATTTGTATAATCATTGTTCCAATTTTTATTAGAATCAAAAGCGGTAATTTTTTAAATGTGTGTTTCTTGATTCATTTGCTTTGCATTAACGAGTCAAGAATTTTATAAGATACATGTTTCATTATTTATTATACCTGACAAAAATCTGGGGTAATTATACATTTGTTTTGGCGGAATGAAATTGGGCTGCAGGAAAATACACCCCAATATGTTTATGAAAATGGGCCCCATGTCAAACAACAACAGTTTTGTTGGGGCTTAATTTCATTTTTAGTCCGGTTTTTGGGGCTTAATTTCATTTTTTCTGCTTTTTATACCCTCACTTTAGTGTGACGAGGGTATATATCATTTGCTACGGAAAAAAGTGTAACACGTCGAAGGAGTGACCTAAGACCCCAAGTATGTTCGGAGGAAATCCGTTTTGGGTCATTTTAAGTCGAATGAGCAATGTCCGTCCGTCTGTCTGTCTGTCTGTCTGTCTGTCTGTCTGTCTGTCTGCTGGCTGGTGCGCACGATAACTCTCGAAAGGAGTAACCGATTGACCTCAAATTTGGTACGTGGTAATATTTTTTTCTATCTCCGGCTAAGTTCGAAGATGGGCCATATTGGTCCACTCCTTCTAGTACCTCCCCCACAAAGGGTTAAAATGTTGTGAAATATTGATTCTTTAATAACTGCTATACTACTTATTCGAATCTTTTGAAATTCCACACATAGTATTAGCTTATTAGTCGTTATCAACTCGAGAAAAATGGCCAAAATCGCCACGTCCCTTTTGGTACCTCCCACACAAATGCACCATTTTGCACCAAAAGTTAACAGCTTATAACATTAATAACAGTGTATAAAAATACTTGAAATTTTGTACAGTATTATGCTTTTATATTGCCTACAGTCCAGGGAAAAATGGGCGTTGTTGTCACGCCCCTTTTGGTACCTCCCACACAAAGGTACCTTTTTGCACCAAAAGTTAACAGCTTATAACATTAAAACCAGTGTATAAAATTACTTGAAATTTTGTACAGTGTAATGTTTTTATAGTGTCTATAGCCCTGTGAAAAATGGGCGTTATTGCCACGCCCCTATTTGTACCTCCCACACAAAATGCCCAAATCATACCACAATTTAATGTGTCATAACGTTTATACCAGTGCACATAAATGCTTATAAGTCGGCACAGTGCAATGAATTTAAAGTATCTAATGTTTATTAAAAAAAAGGTGTATTTGATAAACCCCTTCTGGTACCTCCCACACAAATTGACAGAATAATTCGAGTAATATTCAATATTACAATACTCACAAAGTGAGGGTATACCTTAGTCGGTTTACCCGACTGAAACTTTCTTACTTGTTGGGACTTATTTTCATCTATAAATTAAGAAACAGGAGAGGCTACGCATAAAAGATTAGCTCCGCGTAGCCAACTTTGGATCATGTCCATAGGAAAAACTCCTAAACAGAGGCCGAAGACCGTAGGCCGACCTCGCAGTAAAAGATTTATAGTTAGCAAATGGGTTCGTAAACGTGTATTATTACTTACTACCCAGATTTACGAAGAGAAAATTTCTTAGTTTTTTTGGGGTGCATTTTCATTATACCCTCACTTTAGTGTGACGAGGGTATATATCATTTGCTACGAAAAAAAAGTGTAACACATCGAAGGAGTGATCTAAGACCTTAAGTATGTTTGGCAGATATTCGTTTTGGGTCATTTTAAGACGAATGAGCAATGTCCGTCCGTCTGTCTGTCTGTCTGTCTGCTGGCTGGTGCGCACGATAACTCTCGAAAGGAGTAACCGATTGACTTCAAATTTGGTACGTGGTAATATTTTTTTCTATCTCCGGCCAAGTTCGAAGATGGGCCATATTGGTCCACTCCTTCTAGTACCTCCCCCACAAAGTGTTAACATGTTGTAAAATATTGAATCTTTAATAACTGCTTACTACTTATTCGAATCTTCTAAAATACCACACATAGCATTAGTTTATTAGTCGCTATTAACTCGAGAAAAATGGGCCAAGTTGCTAAGCCCCTTTTGGTACCTCCCACACAAATGCACCACTTTGCACCAAAAGTTAACAGCTTATAACATTAATACCAGTGTATAAAAATACTTGAAATTTTCTACAGTGTAATGCTTTTATAGTGTCTATAGCCCTGTGAAAAATGGACGCTATTGCCACGCCCCTTTTTGTACCTCCCACACAAAGGTGCAATTTTGCACAAAAAGTTAAGAGCTCACAACATGGGTACCAATGCACGAAAATGCCACAACATTTTGCACAGTGTAACGCTTTTGAAGTGTCTATAGCCCTGTAAAAAATGGCCGTTATCACCACGCCCCATTTTGTACCTCCCACACAAAATGCCCAAATCATACCAAAATTTAATATCTCATAACGTTAACAAACCTGTGAAAATAAACGCTTACAATTCGGCGCAGTGCAATGTATTTAAAGTATCTACTATTCAGCGAAAAATAGGTGTGTTTGTTAAACCCGTTCTGGTACCTACCATACAATCTAACAGAATAATTCGTGGAATATTCAATATTACATTACTCACAAAGTGAGGGTATACCTTAGTCGGTTTACCTGACTTTCTTACTTGTTTTATGCTGTTTTTTCTTTTGATTGGCGTGTAATTTCCTAAAGCACTTTTTGTAGCGAATATAGGCCCCAAATTTGGGGCGCTATTTCTTTTTCAATTTGGGGTGCATTTGCTTGGGGCTCAACTTCCGGCCGCCGTTTGTTTTAGACCAGATGTTTGTAAGGCCCTAAAATATTGGAGGTAGACTCACCGTTAATTATAACCATTGACTCAGAATCGATCTACACTTATATTCCTTATTGTTTAGCAAATATTTATGAAATTTAGCAGAGATGAATTTGTGAATCTAAGCGCCATAAAAATGGAAATCTTTGAAATATAATTTTAATTAGGAGAAACAAATTTGTGATGAAAACAGTGGAAAAAGCTACCAAATTTTTGAATAAAAATAAAAACGTTCTAATTCTGAATGCAGACAAAGGCAGTGTCACAGTGGCCATGGACAAAAAAGACTACGAGGAAACAGGGATGGAAAAGTCAGTACTTTAGTACTTTTTTCAGTACTTTCCACTTTCAAAAGTACCGAAGTACCCCCACGACCATTTTGGTACCATTTTCTTCTATCTACGTATTCTTCAGAAGTTAATCCAATATATGCCCTTATAGAAAGCCGATTTTGAATTCTATAAGAATAAAACGACATTTTATTTTCTAAAACACAAACGTGTAAAGTTTAAAAAAAATACCGAAGTTTTGAATTGGGTGCGTTTATGATTTTCCTGGATTCATTTTGCAACAATTGTTTTTTCTTTCAGAAAAGAATAGCATTAGACAATTTCATCATTCTATGAAATTATTTTAGGGAATTTATACTAGAGGAATGTGTATTAAAAGATGCCTCATTATAGAAGTTTGCATAGTTATTGATCAAAATTATTTAATATATCGTTGAATTTTTTCCATGAAAAAGTCAACAATTTCATTACATTTGCATTAAGTTATTACACAAATAAAGGGTGTCCCAAGAAGAGCGCAATTTTTAAATCTCGCAACATTCGAAGTGTCATTGTTTGACATTTAAAATAATTGTTATTGTTTGTTAGTAGAAGGTACGAGGTTAGTAAAAATGGAGCGCTACACGAATGAACAACGCATTCTCATTGTGAAATTGTTTTACCAAAATGGTGAAAGTTTTGCGGCTACAGTTCGCAAATTGCGATCAATTTGGGGTCACAATAATGCTCCAAAAGAGTCAACTGTAAAGAGATTAATGGATAAATTTGACGAAACTGGGTCTGTTAGTGATGTAAAGACAACAACGCGCCATCGACCAGGTCGATCGACCGAAAATGTCGCAGCTGTACGTGATGATGTCGCTCAATTTCCATCCACCTCAATTCGACACCGAGCTCAGCAAATTGGTGTCTCCAAATCCACTTAACCAGTTTTTTCTTGCCTAGAATTGAAGAAATGAATGTGGAGGGCATGTGGTTCCAACAAGACGGCGCCACATGTCATACAGCCAGAGAAACAATTCAATTGCTGCATCAGTCATTTCCCGGTCGTGTTATTTCGCGTTTTGGAGATCAGAATTGGCCGCCTAGATCGTGCGATTTAACACCATTAGATTTTTTTCTTTGGGGTTTTTTGAAGTCGATGGTTTACGCGAATAAGCCGACGACGACTCAAGCCTTAAAAGACGAAATTGGACGCTGCATTAATGAAATACCGCAGCATTCATGCAAAACGGTCATTGAAAATTTCATTAAAAGATCGCGTGCATGCCAGCAAAGCCGCGGCGGCCATCTGCACGATATATTGTTCCATACATAACCTCATTCTGTCTACTTTACGATATAATAAAATTTCACGATTTTTTCTTAAATATCTGTGTTTTATTTAAAATTAAAAAATTGCGCTCTTCTTGGGACACCCTTTAGTAGGTGTCAGTGATTGGCGGTGTCAGTTATACGAGTACGTCTAGGAATCGGGATATATCGATTTGAAGTTAGTATCATTATCAACTTTTTTTCAGTCAAATTTTTTCTAATAGTTTTAACGACAGTTACTAAACTTCTGTTTCCACATGGAAGAGCCATTATTAACATTTTTAGGCATTGTAATTCTTAGTTTTCTAAACTAGTTTTCCAAATCGGACTAGTCGATCTCGAGTTATGTGAAACAAAAGATACCCCCAACGTGACAAATTCCCTATATGATTACTAACTTCAAATCGATATATCTCGATTCCTAGACTTGATCCAGCGAAACGCCGGGACACGTTAAAGTTTTTTTGAACGATATAACTTTTCCCGGCAGTCAGAAACCCCGCCGATTTGGGCTGTCGGACAGTGATATTATTAAAGAAAAAAGTACCTTTTCAATTTAAAAAGTACCGTTTTAGTACTTTTTGAGAAATTGAATTTTCCATCCCTGCGAGGAAAGGATGATCGAAATTTTAGGAGATATGATGACCTGCCAGAGAATAAATAAAGACCCAACACTCTGTCTCCAAAGAAAGAACAATGAGTTAGTAGAAGAGTTATTCAGACAAAATGCAATATCATCAATAGAGAAGAAAAATCTAAAAACAGAAGTCGCCACCGCCCGAGAATATATGGGTTACCCAAGATACATAAAAAGGGATACCCCTTAAGGCCTATTTGTTCCTCAGTCAATTCACCTTCAATGAAACTATGTAAGTACTTAGTGAACATCTTAAAACGTCTTACACAAAATTCGAAGTACAATGTCAGGGATTCTGTGCAATTTAGGGATAAGATTAAAAACTTGACTATCAAACAGGATGAAAAATTTGTATCTTTTGACGTCATAGCGCTTTTCCCAAGCATACCCGTCGACTTTGCAGTGAAAGTTATAGAGGATAGATGGCTGGAAATAGAAGAATTTGCCATTACGACAAAGAGCATATTCCTGCGAATTCTTAAATTTTGCATTATGGAGAACAGATATTTTAAATACGAAGACAAATTATACAAACAAAAGAAAGGACTACCGATGGGTTCACCGGCTTTTCCAGTAGTAGCGGATAAACTTATGGAGAAACTACTTGACACCTGTATGGATAACTTGACAACAAAACCTAGAATTATGACCAAATATGTTGACGACCTATTCGCAATAGTTCCGGAGAGTGCTTTAGATATATAATATTGACAACCCTCAACAGCTTCCAAAATAATATAAAATTCACAATGGAGATGGAAGAAAATAATAAAATACCGTATCTTGACACAATCATTATAAAAAACGGCGATAAATTGGATATAGATTGGTACCAGAAAGAAACAGCATCCGGGAGAATAATGAACTATTTCTCAAAACATCCGAAGAGAATAATAATAAACACAGCAAAAAACCTGATAAACAGAATTCTGTCTCTTAGTGACGAGAAGTTTCAGCAGCAAAACAAAATAAAAATCAAGAATATATTACATAATAATAATTATCCAAAAAACCTCACGAACCAACTAATATCTAGTTATAAGCAGCATAATAACGACACAATAAAAGAGGACAAAATATTCAAATCCCTTATATATGTATATTCAAGATATATCTGAGCGAATTGCCAACACAGATATCTGTGATAAAGGACACTACGGCATTGCACACAAAAAAAAACAACACCCTAAAGAAACTATTCAGCAATACAAAAAGCAAGATTCCTATAATAGAAAATTCCAATGTGGTATATGAGATTTCATGTGAAGGCAATGACTCGGAAACATGTAAAAAAGTATACATTGGTATAAACAAAAACAAGTTAAAAACTAGAATATCTGGACATAAATCAGATCTAAATATTCGAAAAAAATAAAATTCATCAAAAACGGCTTTAGCGTCTCACTGTGCGAGAGAAAATCACCATTTTCCGACCAAAATTTTCTCTAAAACCGACCAAAATCCATTGTAGCCGACCAATTTTTTAAAATTAAAGTAGTTGGTATCTGGTAAAGTTTGGTGACAATATTTTCAGATTTTGATGAAACTTGGAATTTTTGGAAAAGTTAATTAACGTAAAAAATCTGCTAGTTATAATAAAAAAATATGTAAACTAGATATAAAACAAGTAAAAAAGGGACGTGGTGATAACGCTCATTTCATAGGCATTGTAAAAGCATTACACTGTACAAAATTTTAAGTAATTGTATACACTGATATTAATGTTATAAACTGTTAACTTTTGGTGCAAAATGGTGCATTTGTGTGGGAGGTACCAAAAGGGGCGCGGCAATAACGCCCATTTTTCACTGGACTGTAGGCACTATAAATGCATTACACTGTACAAAATTTCAAGTATTTCTAAACACTGTCATTAATGTTATAAGCTTTTAAGTTTTAGTGCAGAATGGTGCATTTGTGTGGGAGGTACCAAAAGGGGCGTGGCAATTTCGCCCATTTTCCTCGAGTTGATAGCGACAAACAAACTAATACTATGTGTGGAATTTCAGAAGATTCGAGTACGTATAATAGCAGTTATTAAAGAATCAACATTTCACAACATTTTAACCCTTTGTGGTGGAGGTACCAGAAGGAGTGGACCAATATGGCCCATCTTCGAACTTAGCCGGAGATAGAAAAAAATATTACCACATACGAAATTTGAAGTCAATCGGTTACTCCTTTCGAGAGTTATCGTGCGCACCAGCCAGCAGACAGACAGACAGACAGACGGAAGACAGACAGACAGACAGACAGACGGACAGACAGACGGACGGACATTGCTCATTCGACTTAAAATGACCCAAAACGGATTTCCGCCGAACATACTTGGGGTCTTAGGTCACTCCTTCGATGTGTTACACTTTTTTCCGTAGCAAATGATATATACCCTCGTCACACTAAAGTGAGGGTATCAATACTGAAAAGTAATTTAAAACAAGTAGAAATATGACCCGTCTTAAAAGTATAATTATATACCCAACACCATGGATCGCATTCAATGTTATAATATGAAAAATTACTTGTATTTCTCGTTTAAATGATAGGAATATTGCTAAATCTTTATATATCTTTATAAATCTTGGTTTTCGATATTTTTTTATATTTTAAGCCTAAGTATCTTCGCCAAATCCCCAAGTTTCAATACAGTCTTTTTTGTTACCTTTTCGTCCTAATGTGGCAAAAAATCAATTTATAATTTGGAAAAATATGTGTATAAATAAAAAGGAATTCTTCAATTATATAAACCCCAAGAACATTGCTCTGATATATCCAACTAATATTGATAAAAGTAAAATACGCAGATATTTCCGACTTCGGATGGGCCATACTTTACACATCAACACTTGTCAATTGCTTTTGTTCCTTATTAATCTAATATTTGCACATAAATAAAATTTCGCAATTATGGTGAGATTTATCAACCAAAATGTCGATTTAAATCCGATCTCGGAATACAAAAACAGGAGTGAAAGCAATAATTCTTTCCCCTGGGCAGATATTTTAGACAACTATAAACAACATTTGTCGAACCGGAAATAAATATTTTCAAACTATTTTTTATTACAATATATTCGTCTACTTCAATCGAAACTGCTTCCAGTGTTCAACAAAAATTTGGGATTCACAATCGACACTTGAGAGTATTCCAAACGTGAAAGGCTTTAACATTCAGTAATTATACCCTACACCACACTGTGGTACATGGTATTATAAGTTTGTTTCACGGCAGATGTTTGTAACACCTGGAAATAACACAGCTAGACCCACCTTAAAGTATACCGATCGACTCAGAATCACTAGCTGAGTCGATTTAACCATGTCCGTCCGCCCATCTGTTCATGCAAAGTTGTTCGTAGACTACAGGTCGCAATTTCAGTCCGATCGTTCTGAAATTTTGCAGTTTACAGTATTTTGCAGCTGTTAAGATCGCTATTGAATTTGGTTGAAATCGGTTCAGATTTAGATATAGCTCCCATATATATCTTTCGCCCGATTTGGCCCTTTAGTCCTATAGAAGCTGTATTTTACATCCAATCGTTTTGAAATTTAGAATGGTAGAGTTTCTTGATCCATGAACCAACATTGCCGAATTTGAAGAAAATCGGTTAAGATATCTGGAAGATGGGACTTTGTACCGACAAGGCTTGCATACTAAAAGAAGCCCTAGGAAGGCTCTATCGACCCATATATAGCGTTTTTCCCAAATCAATTTCAGGCTCCCAAATACGTCCTTCCAAAAATGGCCCATTTTGATGGGAATTTCTGGAAAGGAGCAGTGGCCACAACTGGAAGATGGGACTATGTACTGACAAGACCTGCATACTGAAAGAAGACCTAGGAAGGCTCTATCGACCCATATATAGCGTTTTTCCCAAATCAATTTCAGGCTCCCAAATACGTCCTTCCAAAAATGGCCCATTTTAATGGGAATTTCTGGAGAGGAGCAGTGGCCACAACTGGAAGATGGGACTATGTACCGACAAGACCTGCATACTGAAATAAGCCCTAGAAAGGCTCTAACGACCAATACATATCGTTTTTCCCAAATAAATTTCAGGCTCCCAAAAACGTCATTCCAAAATGGCGCATTTTGATGGGAATTTCTGGAGAGGAGCAGTGGCCACAGCTGGAAGATGGGACTATGTACCGACAAGGCCTGCATACTGAAAGAAGCCCTAGAAAGGCTCTATGGACCCATATATAGCGTTTTACCCAAATCAATTTCAGGCTCCCAAATACGTCCTTCCAAAAATGTCCCATTTTGATGGGAATTTCTGGAGGAGCAGTGGCCACAACTGGAAGATGGGACTATGTACCGACAAGGCCTGCATACTGACAGAAGCCCTAGAAAGGCTCTATCGACCCACATGTAGCGTTTTTCCCAAATCAATTTCAGGCTCCCAAATATGTCCTTGCAAAAATGGCCCATTTTGAAGGGAATCTCTGGAGAGGAGCAGTGGCCACAACTGGAAGATGGGACTATGTACCGACAAGGCCTGCATAATGAAAGAAGCCCTAGAAAGGCTCTATCGACCCATATATAGCGCTTTTCCCAAATCAATTTCAGGCTCCCAAAAACGTCATTCCAAAATGGCGCATTTTGATGGGAATTTCTGGAGAGGAGCAGTGGCCACAGCTGGAAGATGGGACTATGTACCGACAAGGCCTGCATACTGAAAGAAGCCCTAGAAAGGCTCTATGGACCCATATATAGCGTTTTACCCAAATCAATTTCAGGCTCCCAAATACGTCCTTCCAAAAATGACCCATTTTGATGGGAATTTCTGGAGGAGCAGTGGCCACAACTGGAAGATGGGACTATGTACCGACAAGGCCTGCATACTGAAAGAAGCCCTAAAAAGGCTCTATCGACCCACATGTAGCGTTTTTCCCAAATCAATTTCAGGCTCCCAAATACGTCCTTCCAAAAATGGCCCATTTTGAAGGGAATCTCTGGAGAGGAGCAGTGGCCACAACTGGAAGATGGGACTATGTACCGACAAGGCCTGCCTAATGAAAGAAGCCCTAGAAAGGCTCTATCGACCCATATAATTTCAGGCTCCCAAAAACGTCATTCCAAAATGGCCCATTTTGATGGGAATTTCTGGAGAGGAGCAGTGGCCACAACTGGAAGATGGGACTATGTACCGACAAGGCCTGCATACTGTAAGAAGCCCTAGGGAGACTCTATCGACCCATATATAGCGCTTTTCCCAAATCAATTTCAGGCTCCCAAATACGTCCTTCCAAAAATGGCCCATATTGATGGAATTTCTGGAGAGGAGCAGTGGCGACAACTGGAAGATAGGACTATGTAGCAGATCAATTTCAGGCTCTCAAAAACGTCATTCCAAAATAGCCCATTTTGATGGGAATTTCTGGAGAGGAGCAGTGGCCACAACTGGAAGATGGGACTATGTACCGGCAAGGCCTGCATACTGAAAGAAGCCCTAGAAAGGCTCTATTGACCCATATATACCGTTTTTCCCAAATCAATTTCAGGCTCCCAAATACGTCATTCCAAAAATGAGCCATTTTGATGGGAATTTTACTCGAAATCGACTTTATAATTCAGATAAAAATTATTTTGTATGGAGCATAGGGCCACAATGTACCTAGTTTGGTTAAAAATCTGGATATAATAAAAAAATAGAAGACCTGACCCGAAGTGAGGATTGAACCAACATTTCTTACTCCATTGAATTGTTTGGCAACATTTTTTTATATATTTTTCAACATGTCTATAAGTTTACAGAACAAATTAAAAAAAGAAAAGACCAATTTTTGCAGCGACCTAGAGTTGAACTTGGAATCCCGAAGTTTACTGCGTGTTGGTGCAATCTGCCTAGGCCACGCACGCATTAGCCGAACGTTGCGCTTTATTATGCTTTATGACGTATGAAACAAACTTTATATAAAACAATATGACAAAATGTATACACAATTATAGTTTAGAGAATAAATTAAAAGATAGAGAAAAAGCAGTTTTTGCAGCGATCGGGATTTGAACTCGGAATCCCGACGTTTACTGCGTGTCGGTGCTAGCTTCCTGGGCCACGCACGCCTTAGACGGCGGATGTGCTTTATTACGCTTTATCAAATAAACTTTATATAAAGCAATATGACGATGATATGACAATTGAGTTGAGTTTTTCTATCGAGGTGGTGGACATAAAAGGAAATTTAAATTGATTAAAAAATGCCTTTTTTCTGCGTTTTCTTTGTTAAGAATGTTAATAAGAATTTTATTTTGCATGTTTATTGAAATGCATGCAAAAAAGTGCAAGAAAAACGCGCAAATGCACGATATTGACACTAAATTATTCAAGAACTTAATGAATGGTATCTCTTCTTATATTGAATCTCTTTCTTATATAATATCTGTTGAATAATGACAAAACGACTTATGTGGAAAGTTTTCTAAAATATTGAAACAAAAAATAGTATGTTACGATAATTTAATTCTCACAAAATAGCTTATTTCAAAATACTTAAGTAAACTATTTTTTCAAATCAAATGTCGAAATTGTGCTAACAAATTAGATTAGATTTGTCCCTATACTTTTTTGATAGTAAGTCTATCAAACGGTAAATAATTTTAAATTCTCTGTGAGTAAAAATGTTTTAAAAAATATGAAACGGAAATATGGTAAAAATAGCCAGCTCTGATAAATTTCTTCTATTTGAAGTTTTTGTTATTTGACTTTCAATGTACTCGTTCACTCGGAAAATTTGTCAAGTAAAAAATTAGTAAAAGAGAACGACATTTTGAAAGTTCCCACTTATTTTACATAAAAAATCTCTAAAATACATATAAAATTGTGTTTATAACAATACATACTTTGTATATATGTATTTTCAAGTCTTTTTACAGTTTCTTGCAGGCACATTCTTCCGATTTGGGTTACTTGTATGATATAAAATAATAACTATTAGGGTTAATTTGGTGCATGTCAAAACACTTTCATTACATAACACATGTACATACATTCAAATTGTATGCGTATTTATTTTTGCTTAACTAATTTATCTACATTACGAATGTATTTTCAATACTATATACGAACACATATATCTTATACATGTAACTTTTATAAATCACACGCACACAATTAATATATTTTCTATATAAATAGCATTAGTGTTTCAATAGACAATTTTCCTATTATTTTCCCGATTATAAAGTTGTAATAAACCTCATTATTCTGCTTCATATCACCGTTGGCATCCCTGATTTAACGGGTCATTTTATTTGTGTGCATCTCCTTCAATCATTTGAAGTAACGTTTCGTATTCACACATACACATGTACTCTCCCACAAAACACACTACAATAGTGCTAGGCATATAAGAATATCGGTATAATGCACATAGGAAATTAGCAAACATGTAGTTTAGCCAAAATCCCTAACGTGGCTTTGTTGGCTGAGTCGGTAAGCGTGTGTGTGTAGTAAAGTGTGTTGTTTGTCGGTTCGAACCCTAGTGCAATTTTTTTCTATATTCTTACGTTTTACTAATGTGTATCTAAATTAATGAAAAAAAAATTGTGTTATTTTCGTGTACATACATCTGTACAACCGGCTGCCAAGAAAGTGTTTTGACTTTCGATTTTTTCAGGGTAAAAATCGACCCCATATGTATGTATATTTTATTTGAATTTTTAAATTATATTATGTAGCTGACAAGTTATACAGCAGAATAGCATCAACATTTTTCAATAAATGTACTGCAGATGGGCCTGTTAAAAAAGTGTAAAAAGACTTTCTTGACACTAGCTTTTTGGTTAAATTTTTTGATAAAAATAATCAATTTTTTACTAATAGTGAAAGAAAATATTTTTACAAATAATAAAATATTTTGCTTTTCCAAAAAAGTGCATCAGAAGTTACATTTTTTGCGATGTAAAAATACTTACTTGACATACTGTACATACATTTGTATGTACAAAAAGTGTTCTTGAATTAAAAACATTAGAGTATTGACAACAATAATATTTTTTTTAAGTTCTTATCGTTCGGCAGATCCTCATACGACGTACAATAATTATTCCAAAGCTATTTTGTTTCATAAAACGACTTGAAAATAATAAATTTTAAAATCACATATGTATGTAAATTCTTTTCCAGAAAATTAAAAACGAAAATAATTTGGGGCATGCCGGGATTTGAACCTCCGCATCACCAAAAGACCGATACCATAAACCCACTCGCATCAACCATCGCAACCACATCGTAAACGAATAGCTGGTGGGTTTCATAGCGACATTTCTTTTGCGCAACTGCATATTCTTGACGCGGTGTTCTCTAAGATTACACAGAATTTATTAATACGTATAAGGGTGAATGGCGAACTCTTTAATTGAAAAGCTTTACCAAGAGTTTGCCTTTATCGTTTCGGAATATGACACTGATTGCCATACACTGAGAAAAAACATTTACTAAAAATTAGATCACAAAATTTTTTCAACTTCTACTTAAATTGTCCTCGTGTAAAACAATAGTGTCAAAAAATCAACAAATTATAATTGCTTATAAGAAATTTTGTTTTTTGTACAAGCTGAAGATAATAGCTTCCCAAACATTTTGAGCTTGAAACACACATATGTTTAAAACAAATTGTCCACTCCATAATATTTGACGTATAAAAATTATATGTTTATTTTGATCATCCAAATATTTTTTATTTGGAACTAATATTTCGGAAACAAAGATAAATTGTTATTTTCGCAATTTATCAATGCCTTCATTTAAAGGCAAATTTTCTGTTTTTCAGATGTTCAAATTGCAATTTTTTAGAAATTTTAGATGTTTGAAAAATTTGATTAAGATTTAAATCGTATAATCTTTCGTAACTATAAATTGATGGATTGGCAAAAAGTGATGAATTGGAATATTTGTAAATAAAAAATTAATGCTGTAGAATAAATGCTACTTATGAAATTTTTAACTAAAAAGTACAACACGAAATCTAGGAAAATATGAAACTAAAATGCAACAAGTTCAACAAATTTTAATTTTTTTGACAAGTTTATAGACTAGATTAGACTAGATTTTTACAAATTTTCCGAGTAAACGTAGTAACTTTCAAAATATGTATGTACATTGAAAGTCAAATAACAAAAACTTCAAATAGAAGAAATTTATCAGAGCTGGCTATTTTTACCATATAGAAGAAATTTATCAGAGCTGGCTATTTTTACCACAGAGAATTTAAAATTATTTACCGTTTGATAGACTTACTATCAAAAAAGTATAGGGACAAATCTAATCTAATTTGTTAGCACAATTTCGATATTTGATTTGAAAAATAGTTTACTTAAGTGTTTTGAAATAAGCTATTTTGTGAGAATTAAATTATCGTAACATACTAATTTGTGTTTCAATATTTTAGAAAACTTTCCACATAAGTCGTTTTGTCATTATTCAACAGATATTACTCTTTATATAAAATCTCTTTGATATTGTCATATCATCGTCATATTGCTTCATATAAAGTTTATTCGATAAAGCGTAATAAAGCACAACCGCCGTCTAAGGCGTGTGTGGCCCAGGAAGCTAGCACCGACACGCAGTAAACGTCGGGATTCCGAGTTCAATCCCGGTCGCTGTAAAAACTGCTTTTTCTCTGTCTTTTAATTTGTTCTGTAAACTATAATTGTGTATACATTTTGTCATATTATTTTATATAAAGTTTGTTTCATACGTCATAAAGCATAATAAAGCGCAACGGCCGGCTAATGCGTGAGTGACCTAGGCAGCTTGCAGCAACACGCAGTAAACTTCGAGATTCCGAGTTCAACTCCCGGTCGCTGCAAAAATTGGTCTTTTCTTTTTTTAATTTGTTCTGTAAACTTATAGACATGTTGAAAAATATATAAACAAATGTTGCCAAACAATTCAATGAAGTAAGAAATGTTGGTTCGATCCTCACTTCTATTTTTTTATTATATCCAGATTTTTAACCAAACTAGGTACATTGTGGCCCTATGCTCCATACAAAATAATTTTTATCTGAATTATAAAGTCGATTTCGAGTAAAATTCCCATCAAAATGGCTCATTTTTGGAATGACGTATTTGGGAGCCTGATATTGATTTAAGAAAAACGCTATATATGGGTCAATAGAGCCTTTCTAGGGCTTCTCTCAGTATGCAGGCCTTGTCGGTACATAGTCCCATCTTCCAGTTGTGGCCACATCTCCTCTCCAGAAATTCCCATCAAAATATGCCATTTTGGAATGACGTTTTTGGGAGCCTGAAATTGATTTGGGAAAAAAGCTATATATGGGTCGATAGAGCCTTCCTAGGGCTTCTTTCAGTATGCAGGCCTTGTCGGTACATAGTCCCATCTTCCAGTTGTGGCCACTGCTCCTCTCCAGAAATTCCCATCAAAATGGGCCAGTTTGGAATAACGTTTTTGGGAGCCTGAAACTGATTTGGGAAAAACGGTATATATGGGTCGATAGAGCCTTCCTAGGGCTTCTTTCAGTATGCAAGCCTTGTCGGTACATAGTCCCATCTTCCAGTTGTGGCCACTGCTCCTCTCCAGAAATTCCCATCAAAATGGGCCATTTTGGAATGACGTTGTTGGGAGCCTGAAATTGACTTGGGAAAAACGCTATATATGAGTCGATAGAGCCTTCCTAGGGCTTCTTTCAGTATGCAGGGCTTGTCGGTACTTAGTCCCATCTTCCAGTTGTGGCCACTGCTCCTCTCCAGAAATTCCCATCAAAATGGGCCATTTTGGAATGACGTTTTTGGGAGCCTGAAATTGATTTGGGAAAAGCGCTATATAAGGGTCGATAGAGCCTTCGTAGGGCTTCTTTCAGTATGCAGGCCTTGTCGGTACATAGTCCCATCTTCCAGTTGTGGCCACAGCTCCTCTCCAGAAATTCCCATCAAAATATGCCATTTTGGAATGACGTTTTTGGGAGCCGGAAATTGACTTGGGAAAAACGCTATGTATGGGTCGATAGAGCCTTCCTACGGCTTCTTTCAGTATGCAGGCCTTGTCGGTACATAGTCCCATCTTCCTGTTGTGGCCACTGCTCCTCTCCAGAAATTCCCATCAAAATGGGCCATTTTTGGAAGGACGTATTTGGGAGCCTGAAATTGACTTGGGAAAAACGCTATATATGTGTCGATAGAGCCTTCCTAGGGCTTCTTTCAGTATGCAGGCCTTGTCGGTACAAAGTCCCATCTTCCAGATATGTTCATATATTTTCTTCCGAGGTTCCCTAGTTATCAAATCTATTCTATTTGCCCTCTAGGTCAAATGGTAATTTTTTTAAACAAAATGATATGTTTTTACCATGTAAACTTAATTTCACTTTAAAATACGCTCTAGTTTTCTAGAAAAACCAAATTTTTCTCAAATACCCCGACTTTTAATTTTAATATTAGGGTTTGTGTCTTCGTAAGAAGGTGTTGCGGCCACACATCTTCACACACATCAATTTTTATTGTAATATATAGCTGTTTTTTAATTCAAAAAAAGAAAAATAGTTTAGTGCTTTTTACTCTTTTTGCACTGGAATTTTACGAATTTTCAATTTTTCATTACGCTTGTTGGAAAGGCAAGTTGGCCGAGATAGTGGATTCCACGGGGATTTTGAATAAAGTACGCTCCGTTCAGTAAAATAAATGATTTATTGGACAAATGTACTTATATTAAAATTCCTAAAGAACAAAATAAATAGGAATTAAATTCAAAAATATATTCAGTATAAGCAGACCTACTTTTTGGTATGGAAACCACTAGAAATTGTTTTTAGTATTAAAGTGATATGCTGAGCACCGCGTATGAGCCAATCTTAAGTAAAATTCAGAATAAAATGGCGAATGCTCAGGGACGCTACTTGACAATTCATTAGTTGTTAAACTACATGTCTTAAATTATATGACAATTAAATAAATCTATTACATTTATAAATAAAATATTGTTGCCAGATTGGTTACAAAAATCAGGTAGATTTTGGAGTTGGCGGCGACATTCCCCCCGCAGTATGGCACGAAGCTTCTTCGTCGTCAGACTTCCCTTTAGGAGCGACGTCCAAAATCGCTAACTTAGCTACAGGCCTCTCTAATATCCCGTGTTCAGTAAGTACTCTTGCACTTCGTACCTGTCCATCGCTTGCCAATCTCACTTCTAAAACTTTGCCACGCAGCCAGACATTTCGAGGGAGAGAGGGGTCAACAATAATCACTAAGTCCCCCTGACATAACGGTTTTGGTCGATCATACCATTTTGACCTACAAGTTAACGACGGCAAATACTCAGCCAGCCACTTCTTCCAAAATATGTTAGCATACTGTTGTGAAATAAGCCAGCTTTGCTTTAATAATATGCCGCTATCGTTACACATTGACATCGGCTTTAATCCACTGGAACTTCCCACCAGGAAGTGATTCGGTGTTAAAGCTTCTTCAGTCCCTTCATCTACCGGTACGTACGCAAGCGGTCTGGAATTTATGATATTTTCAATTTCTATCAACATACTTGTGAGCATTTCGTCGTGAGGGGATCTTGATGGCATAATTGTATACAAAATTGTTTTTATGGAACGTACAAGACGCTCCCAGGCGCCTCCCATATGAGGCGAGGCTGGAGGATTGAAATTCCATTTTGAAGTCGTTGTGGTAAATTCTCTCACCAACTCATTTTTATCAACATCGCTTAACGCCTCCCGCAGCTCTCTTTCGGCACCGACGAAGTTTGTCCCATTGTCACTATAGAATTCATGTGGAATACCTCTCCGTGCCATAAAATTCCGAATGGCTAAAATGCAAGAATTCGTTGTCAACGAATGTGCAATTTCTATGTGCACCGCACGAATAGTTAAACATGTGAAAATGCATCCATATCGTTTCTCTTTGTGCCGGTTTACGGAGACCAAGATGGGCCCGAAGAAATCCATTCCGGTATATGTGAACGGAGCTTGGAACGATGCCAACCGAGCTCGAGGCAATTTGGCCATTTGAGGATTTTCAGGAATCGCTTTCCTAATCTTACACATTTGGCAGAAATGAATTATTGATTTAAATGTAGCTCGAAGTCGTGAAATTGAAAATTTTTGTCTTATTTCATTGATTACAGTCTCGTGATTCATATGGTAAAATTTATTATGATAATGCAACAATATTAGTTTAGTAATGTAACTATTTCTCGGTAAAATTATAGGCCGTTTTTGTTCCCTAGGAACAGTTGCATTGTCAATTCGACCATCAACTCGAAGTACGCCATTCTCTAAATATGGAGACTTGTTATATATATCGCTTGATGGGGGTATAGCCAGACCAGATTTGAGATAAGCCAACTCCTTAAAATAGAACTCCGACTGAGATTGTATAAATAAGATATTTTCAGCCTTTTTTAACTCTTCCTGATTTAACTCGCCCTTCAGCTTCTTAGATTTTCGACAATTATGAATAAAGCGTAAAACATATGCTGCTGCCCTTAAAAGACGTATCCATTTCGAATATCTGAACACATTGAACAAGATGTCATGTTTTGTAATTTTGAATGAGTGGTGTATACATTCCTCTGCTGTAGTCTCAGGGAGAGATATTTTAGGCCATTTTTCTTCTGAAAGAAATAAAAAATCTGGACCTTTCAACCATCTACTGGATTCTGAAATGTTAGGAATTGTTGACCATTTTGTGGCGTCATCCGCGACATTTTGTTTGCTTGGAATCCACCTCCAGTCCTGTATTGCCGATAACTCTAATATCTCAGTGACACGGAAGGCGACGAACTGATGATACTTCCGATGATCAGAATTTATCCAGCTTAGTACAGTCTTTGAATCAGACCAGTAATATTTCTTAAAAATTTTTATTTCATGACTTTCAGATATATATTTTGCAAAGCGAGCACCAATAAGGGCTGCCATTAGTTCCAGTCGTGGAACAGACGTTATTTTCATAGGTGCTACTCTAGTTTTTGATCCTATTAGTGAACAAACGATAGCATCATTTTTCTTCACCCTAAAGTAACACACGGCTGCGTATCCATCTTTACTAGCATCCACAAATGTATGCAATTGTACTTCCGTATCTCTGTAATTGTTAAATGATTTCAAATAACAACGAGGAAGTTTAATCTTTTGTATTTGGGGCAAAATATTAACCCATTGCTTCCATTTAGTTTCCAATGCAGTGGGAATCGTTTCGTCCCATTCAATTTTTAATCTCCAAACTTCTTGCATAAGGATCTTCACGTACATTATGATAAAGCCGATTAAACCAAGGGGATCGTATATAGACATAACGAGTCGGAGCATTTCACGTTTTGTTGGTGTTTTAGTACCAGAAAAAATATCACTCTCTTTCAGTGATGAGGAAATTTTGAAAGTAATCACATCCTCTTTATGGTCCCAGAATACACCCAAAACCTTTTCTATCTGTTTCTCATGCTTCAAGTTTAAACATTTCATCCCTCCTGGACCGTTTGTCGGGAGCGAATCCAATACAAATTTATGGTTAGAAATCCAGTTACGTATATTAAAGCCACCTTGACGATGTACATATGAAATTTCCGATATTAATTTCTTAGCCTCGTCCGGAGTATCAACTGAATCGAGTAGATCATCGACGTAGTGATTTTCTTTTATTGATTTAACTGCCATTGGAAATTCATTTTCATATTTGCTGGCGTTAACATTTTTAATATATTGAGAAATACTGGGGGCGCATGTAGCTCCAAATATCATTACGTCCATAACGTAGATGTCAGGCGTTTTGTTTTGCAAACAATCGCGCCAAAGAAATCGCTGGACGTCACGATCCTCGGGCCTTATAAATACTTGGTGGAACATCTCCTCGATGTCTCCACAGATAGCTACTGATTTTTGGCGAAAGCGAAAAAGAATTGATGGCAATGAAGCCAGCAAATCAGGGCCTTTTAATAAAAAACAATTCAAAGACAACCCGCTTGATTTCGCTGCGGCATCCCAAACGACACGCGATTTGCCGGGTTTGTTTTTATTAAACACAGCAAAAATTGGGAGATACCAAACTTTCCCATCGGCACGAGTGATTTCATTTTTACTTAATTTTCGTATATAGCCTTTGGATAAGTATTTCGAAATTACATCTTTAAAAATTTTATAAAGATCCCTATCTTGTTTAAGTTTACGCTCGAGACAGATGAGTCTCTTTAGAGCCATATCGTAGCTGTTTGGCAATTTGATCGAGTCATATCTCCACAGCAATGGAACTTCATAATGTCCATTTTCGTTTCTAGTTGTATATTTATCTAGCAAATCTAATGCTCGTTTATCATTTTCCGCTATAAGCGGATCTTTAACACAAATTCCCAAACTATCAATGGAATAAAAACTACGTACCAACTCATCCAAATCATTATCTGAGGCAGAGCAATCACATATATGGAAATTGTAATGCTTACGTGTGTTTCCACTTTCAGCAACAGCACCGTACACCAGCCATCCAAGTCTGGTACAAACTGCAACAGGCTCATGTAGAGACCCCTCTCGGGTTTTGTTTGACATACCCAAATAGAAATGGTTTAGTCCAATTAGTATTTTAGGCATCGCATTGGAATAGCTTTTAATAGGAAGGTTTCGCAGGTGGCGATATCTTTGCGATAAGTTTTCATAATTCAAAGATTGTTCTGGCAAGTTTAACGATTTCACAGTGCACACATTTAATCCAATGCGTTTTTTATTTCCACCTGAAATTTCAATCGTTAGTCTTTGTGAACTTTTTTCGTTTCTTTCAATACCTCCAGTCCAACGCAGGCACAAGGGGTTGGGGGCACCAGTCACTTCTAATTGATCCATTAATGTTTCATCCATTAAACTTATCGACGACCCCTCGTCGATAAAGGCAAATGTTTTAATAATTTTATTTTCTTTGCCGTACACATTTATTGGTATTATTTTAAATAAAATGTCTTTTATTTTTGCACTGTGCGAGTTATTCACGACTTCTTCAATATTTGCATTGTTTACGTTTCGATTTGACGTTTCATCATTTGTTTCATTTGTCGCCTCAGTAGTATAGCGGTGTAATGAAGAGTGGTGAAAATACTCACACCCCTCTCTTCCACATTTATATTTTCTTCGACATTCTCCCGTGTGTTTATATAAACAGAACTTACATAGTCTGTGTTTCCTGACCACACTCCATTTCTCACCACGATCGAGAGAGAGATATGTCTTACAGCTGGTTACTGACTTGCAGTTGTTGTTACACACAACGCATTGTCTTTCCTCGTTATGTGAGTGAACGTAAGCTCTTTTGCTCTGGGTGTTTGTTGTATTTCTTTCTTTGATGCTTTTGTTAGCACAGTGGGCAACTGTTATACAGCTTGCAGTGATGCCAAGGTTAAATAGCCACTTGTCAAATTCGGACAAATTGGGTTTTTTGTTTTGGTTCATCAGCTGCATTTTCTGAGTTGCCCACTGCATTTGATATGCAGGTGGGAGTTTTTCTAATAATTCCTGCAATAACGAGGAATTATTAAGTTCGTCGTGTAAATTGCTGGCGTTTATTGTGGAGATTAAGCTACGAACATTGATGGAAAATGAGGTAAGTGTTTGTAAATTAGCATCATCAATTGTTGGAGATGATCTTATTTTATTTTTAATTGAATTTATTATTTTTTCAGGTTGGCCGTAAAGCATTTTGAGCACCTGTAGTACGCCTGGCACGTTAGAGGGATGGATGAGCATTTGTCGGACGCTTTGTAATGCTTCTCCCTTCAATGATTTTTGCAGGCGGATAAGGTTTTCCGCATCCGTGAAAGCGCAAGCGGCAGTGGACCACTCAAATGTAGAGGAAAATATAGGCCATTCCTCTGGTAGGCCAGAAAATGCAGGTAGTTCCTTCGGAACTGATTGCCTAGCATTTATAAAACTTTGTTGTGTACGGTCGGGTTGTTCCGGAATTAGTTGTGGGCAGGAAGCCGACATTATTGGGGCATAAGCCAAATTGTTTCTTGTTGATGCCATAGGTGGGTGCGAAAGGTAAGCTTGTGAAGCAAAATTGGTTGGATCAAATAAATATGATTGTTGATTTAACTGATTTTGTGTGTTGTTATTTGAGGGGGGTGGTTGGGATGTTGAAATATAATTTAATCGATCGTTCACGACAGGTGGTTGTATGATTGTCGCAGATGGAGGCGGGGGTATGTTCGATGCTTGACGAAGTGTCGTATCATTATTGCTGTTGGGAACAGTGTGTTGGGTGGCATCAGGGGGTTGCGCTAAGGAACGAGTTGGTTCAGGAATTTCTCTGAGCCAATTACGGACAGACTGGGATTTACTAGACACTGTTGCACAGTCGGCCTCTACTTCTTCAAGAAGTTGATATTTTTTGTTTAAGTATTGACGATTGAATTCAATGTTAAGAGTTCGTTCTTCTTCTAATCGTTGAAGTTGTAATTGAACTCTTCGTGATTGAGTTAAGTGAGACGAACATCGACTTCTGTTACTAGGTGCAGGCGAATTGTGCCCCAAGACGGAGCACTCTGTGCACTTGTAGGTTATGTTGTCACAACCTTCACCATTTGTGTGAAATTGTTTGTGACATTGAATGCATGTTGTCATATTTTTGTCAGGGGGATTGGCACGTTCTGAATAGTGATTATGTTGTTCAGTGTGATGTTGGCCCTCTGGCAATGGTGACATCATTTTGTCTGTACTTACTGCGGGATTGGCAAAGCTGTAGTTGACGTTGTAGGTGACCCAGGATGAGTTGTTGTGAGCAACAAAAAGAATTTTAAAATGTTGGAAAGGCAAGTTGGCCGAGATAGTGGATTCCACGGGGATTTTGAATAAAGTACGCTCCGTTCAGTAAAATAAATGATTTATTGGACAAATGTACTTATATTAAAATTCCTAAAGAACAAAATAAATAGGAATTAAATTCAAAAATATATTCAGTATAAGCAGACCTACTTTTTGGTATGGAAACCACTAGAAATTGTTTTTAGTATTAAAGTGATATGCTGAGCACCGCGTATGAGCCAATCTTAAGTAAAATTCAGAATAAAATGGCGAATGCTCAGGGACGCTACTTGACAATTCATTAGTTGTTAAACTACATGTCTTAAATTATATGACAATTAAATAAATCTATTACATTTATAAATAAAATATTGTTGCCAGATTGGTTACAAAAATCAGGTAGATTTTGGAGTTGGCGGCGACAACGCTTTTGCGTCGGAAATGTTGGCACCACTGATTTTTATCGAGTGTTATACTCGTACCCTTATGTTAGAATATTTGAGCAAGTTAATATTGTAAGTAAGTCAATTACATATTCCTTCCAATTTGTAATCAAACTGCTATAGGAGCTTTATTTAACATCCAGTCGGTATGAAATGTGTCAGGAATAGCTCGACATTGTTCCCAAAAATTCAATGCCAGTTTTGATGTACTCAATGAAAGATTTCATTATGATATGATGGATTTTCTTGTAATATTTTCTCCTTTTCCAGACCTTTGACATAGACTCCAGCCATGATAATGATGCCGTCATAGCGGATTTAGTCAATCGAATAAAAAACAAAAATAAAATAAATCTTGATAATATTATCGAAAGACAAAATGAGGAAATTTCGAAAATGAAAGCGGAAATACTCACAGAAATGGATGCACAAAATGCAATCTTAATGAAGAATATCGCAAAGCAGAATGAAAAAGCTGAAGCAATATTTAAATTGATGAGGGAAATAATTCGAAATCAAAACAATGAGCCGGACCAAGAGCTTCTTTCGCAACTCGAACAAATGAAGTTGCAAAAAAGCGATTCCGATGTAATACTCATTAATTATAAAGCAGAAAATGAAAAACTGCTCACAGACCTAAAGCAGCAGCAACAACAAATCGATCAGCTAAAAGGAAATGAGAAGACATGTAATAAGAGTAATGGTGTGCCCGAAGAAGAACAAAAAGGGTTAATCAAGACATTTGAAGAACTCCACGATGAGATATCCCAAAACAAACCCATTGTCATTCAAAGACGCATAGATGGATCTGTGGATTTCGCCCGCACTTGGCATGAATATAAAATGGGCTTTGGGAACAGTTCGAACGAGTTTTTCATAGGACTCGAAACTTTATATAAATTAACTAACAATCGTTCCTATACTCTAAGAATTGACTTGGAGGACTGGGAACACGAACGCCGATATGCGGAATACAATCATTTTATGATTGACAATGAAAACGACAATTACAAATTATCAAGTTTGGGTCAATATTCGGGTAATGCTGGAGATTCCTTAGGATATCATTTGGATGAAAATTTCTCAACGAAGGATAAGGATAATGATAGATCGGATGGAAGTTGTTCTTTAGAAAGTGGTGGAGGTGGAGGATGGTGGTTCGGATTATGCAGTGCAAGGTAATTTTCAAAATTCAAATATAACGAATCACAAATGGAAATTTAAAACAAACGTCTTTAATAAGAAAAATAATCTTATGTGGTCGTTATTACATCGTTATTACTTCTTGAACAAAAGCTTTACTCTATAATTTAAATTCAAATATTTTAAGCGTCTCACAAACAGATATTTGTGCCACACAAATGTTATATTTGCATATTATTAAAATAACTTCTAAACTATTTAGGAATATTTGAAAATGAAAACAATTGAGAAAAATTTTGGATAAATTTAAACGATGTCTAATTAGAAAAATGTCTGCCTCAATATACAGACTTATATGTACAACTTTGTGGGTTGTTTGTCATTCAAATTCAGTCATATTCCAGCGTACTGAATTGAGTTCTTCTCATAAAATAAAAAAAAACAGTTTGAAGAAGAAATCCGATAGACGAAATCAGAAAGTTTAGGTTTGGTCTTTAAAATAAAAGCAGGTAACTACAGCCTTAAGTTTGGCCACCGCTGATCACATTCCAGAGTAAAACAAAGAAAATTGGAAATTATATAAAAAATTCATATAAAGGAGGATCTTTGTATGTGATCTACATCAAAATGTACACCTTTGATGATCGTTATTCCTTTGAATGGTTTTGGGTAATAATAAACTAAAATTATCAAATTTTAGTCTGATCAGTAGAAATTTGTGGTCTCTTTGGTGTCGAGAAGTCACATCGGGCGGTGGCTTAATATGGGTTTAACAAATTGCACCGATATTGCCGCTATTCAGTCCCAAATGAACTGCAGGTTTAAGAAGAGTTGTACTAAATTTCAGTCATCTAGCTTAATTATTTTAAATTGCAGCGTGATTACTACGGACGGACCGACCAGGAGACGGTAATGAACAAAGGAGAATATATCGCTAACTTACTTCAAAAGTGACATAACTCAAAATTGAAAATTTTTAAGATAAGCAACTTTAAGTGTAATCAGATAAGTGACATAAAATAATATGTTTTTTAAATATAGTTTTCTAAATAATCAACATTTTATTCAATATTATCAATGTCGGACGGACCACGAACTTGTCATCTAAAAAAAAAAAAACAATATAAAATAATATGTTTAAAAACGCCGGAATTAACCGAAATGTGATTGTTTACTCATAAACTAAAATTCGCTTACATGCGTTTATGGATATGTGCACAATTCGCATTTCTATAAGGCAATCTCAGCATTTTGAAATTTTGAGTTATGTCACTCTTGAAGTAAGTGAGCGATATATTCTTTATGGGGTTCCTGATCAATATTTCAAGATGTTTCTAATAGAATGACAATGTTAGTTTAACCCCACTCTATGGCGGAGGACATACTTGGACCGATATTGCGGCTATTCAATTCCAAGTGATATATGATGTATTTGTACAAAATTTAAGTCATCTAGCTCAATTTTTTTTAAATTGTAGTTTGATATCAACAGACGGGAATTGCTATATTATCTTAGAATTGTAAGACGATTAAGAATACATATGTATACTTTATAGGGTCTCTGATCAATATTTCAAGGTGTTGCAAGTATAATGTCAAAGTTAGTTAGTATACCTCCATCTTAATCGTGTTAGAATTTTACGATGGCATACAAATTGTAATTTTTTAAGAAAAAATATTTGTTTAGTCATGAATAATATAAACAAGTAAAGACGGTGTTAAGTTTGGACATGCCGAATCGTATGTACGCTCCACCATGGGTCGCATGTGAATGGTTATGGCTACAAGTAATTTCATATTACCAAATTTCAGACCGATTCGTTAAAATCGTTATGAAGTAAAATCTAGAGGGACCTTTGTATGGGCGACTGTTGTTCTGGCTATATACCAATTTTCAGCCAGATCAGTTGAAGTTTGCGGTCTCTATAGTGTTAAAATATCTATCGGACAGATGATATATATAGAGACTACATCAAAAAATGGACCAATTTTGTCCATTTTTCAGTTCCATGTTACCTGCAGCTATGCAGAAGTATCTGTACCAAATTTCAATAATTTGGCTCAATTAATGGAGACTGTAGCGTGATTACAACAGACGGAGAGATTACCGAACAGACGGGAATTTCTAAATCATCTAAGAATTTTAAGACTATTAAGAATGTATATGCTTTATGAGGTCTCTGATCAATACTTCAAGGTATTACAAATATAATGACAATGTAGAACTTTACGAGGACATACAAATTGTAGTTTGTTAAGAAAAAACTGAATTTAAGTCTTGAATAATATAGACAAGAGTTTTCTAACTATCATAACTACTCTTAGAGCCAAAGATATATAAGATTGTAAAAAGTAAATAATAGAGGCATTATTCATAATAATTTCAGAAGATTTATTTACATGATTCTCTTCGGTAAAGTGTACGAGGTTTGTTTAAAAATTAGCTGACCTATTATTTTTCTCAAAAAATATTTATTTGTTCAATAAGAACAAATTGTATCCCCTCAGATATAATAAGTACACTTGTGCCAACGATTGTTCTAATCTTCGGAGCACTTGGGACAATTACTTTTTTGTACAACCTTTTGCTCTTTCGGCGATGCAGGGTATATTTCAATATAATACATATTACTTTTTAAAATATCTATATTTTAATTAGTGTTTTAAAAATAAAAATATGTCATGCAGCTTCCAAACAGCATCCACCTCGATATTACTAAAGCTGAAGTCTTTCTAGGTTAAAACAAAATATTTTAATATCCCTCGTAGAATAAAAGTTATGAGCATTCGAATGCAAGCACTTTTTGATAATATTTTGCCCAATTTGTAACGTTTATAGTTATAGTTACATAGTTCTGAAGATTTTTCAACAAAATTGTAAATCCGGTTTTTATGAACAATCAAAGTGGATCTCGTCTATATTTATTTCGTCAAATGTTACGACTCTTTTGAGCAAATATGAATAGTCGTTAACATTATTCAACAGATTCTGAGCGATGCGCATGGGACAGTCCTTTTGTCAAAATAGGAAAAAACATCGCCAATTACACCTATAGACATCTAACATTTATATCTAGCAAAAACAAACTATAAATGAAAAACGGCTGCTAGAGTCAATCTGTGGTGGGGACATATCGTCGCTTGGATGACAAACTGACGGAACTGACAATTTTTTGGAAATTGAGTTAAGGCCACCAATGGATTTGCCTTGTCATAGGATAGGATAGGATGTTGCAATTAACGTTATCTCCAAAAACGGTAACATATTTTCGACATATCTGGAAATATGTCACCTAAAATTGCATTCTTTCAGAAATTACTTTAATTTTTTTTTAAGAATATTCAAAAAGAGGAATTTTGCATACATAATAAGAAAAACAAACTGGAAATTCTATAATAAATATTACTCCATGGGGAGAAGCAACATTGTCTCAAAAACAGAAAATCTGCTCTCCTGAACAGCTTTGGAAATGTTAGTTACGTCAGTTGGTCATCCTAGCGACGATATGTATGTATATTTTTGTAACAAAGACCAAAAAAAGAAAATCCGGTGTATGTAGTCTGCGAAATTTGAAAAGCTTCCTTTTTTTGAACAAATCTCGTATATGTATTTTTTAGTAAAAGCATATTCAAAATGAATGAATGTATTAATGACACTTTCGACTCTTTTCACAGTAATCTGAATGGACCATATAAAAAAGACGGAAACAGAGCCACTTGGGAAAATGAAATTATTATGTGGCGTCATTTCAAAGGCTGGAATCACTCTCTGAAATTTGTGGAAATGACGCTTCGTCCCAATTAATGTGTGTCGAGAAGGTTTGCCAATGCCAAGACTCCTGCGAGATTATGGATTAAACGGATGATGCAATCAAACATATCGCGACCTAAGAGTGAAAAGGCGATAAGTCCACTTTTTTCCAAAATGTATTTTTAGAAGCGGAACGTAAGATAAGTTGGATATACATCGATTTGAAAACAAAGAGCCAAAAAATCATGCTTAGTCATCTTTAAAAACTGAATCGTAAAAGCGCTAAGTCCATATACCCTTAATAAAAACATTCATATACAGAGAGTATTTTGCCTATACTGTAAAATTTTAAATATTGGACTTAGCGCCTTTACACTTTTAGGTCGCGATATATCTTTATTTTTAAATAAATTCTATTTGCAAGCAATGTACATATTAACAAGTATGCAAAACCGTGAGTCGATGTTGAGCGGAGCGAGGATCAGAGGTAAGTTGGTGAAATTTGACTAACGCTAAGTAACAAGTAGACTTCTTTAAAAAGTGTTTATCCGAGCGAAACAGAGTGTCCCGTGATTTTATGGGGGAATTTCGTTTCTTTATATGAATGAAGGAGAGTCGGTCAGTGTTATACTGCAATATACTGCTACTCTCCGGATCCTGTCCCTCCTTCCAAAACCATTCCTTCAAATGAAGTTAGTGCCACGTGAAACTTCGCACCAACAAAAGTTCATTCTAGATAGGCAAAATACGTGCGTTTTTGCTCATCCCAAGACATATTAAAAACGATCCAATCCGAACAGCGATCCGGCTCCGCTAGGACTTCCTGATGCAAATGATGCAAAGGTAATAATTTTAAAACAAACTAAATTATGTTTTTGAAATATATACTCAAATATTGTTTATTTTAATCCGAACTACTAACAGCAACAACAACAAATTATTTCCTTACACAGTACAGCATTTTTCAGCTCATTGATTTGGGACTCAATTCTGAGAATTGGACGTGAATGTAGCCCCAAAAATAAGAACTTCTGCATCATTCGTTTAGTCAAGTTGGCTCAATTACGAATTTAATGGCCATACGATTTTTTTTTGCTCAAGGTGGATTTTTAGCACTTGTTCTATATTTTTTCTCGGTATATGGTACGGAATATCTCTGTTATGCCTGAAGTAACAAAGTTGTAGATATTGAATAGAAGAAAAAAGCGGAACAAACCTAACCGAAAAAGTGCATCCAGTGCCTTAAAAATCGCAAAAATATTCTGTTCTGTTTTATAATATTCTGTTTTAATGTTCTCGCGTATTACGTATACGTATTTTTCAATAGTTTACTGACAAATATTTTATGAATTTGTGGGCATTTTTGCGATAAAGGCACTGTATGCACTTTTTTCGGGTAGGTTTGTTCTGCCTTTTTTCTCTTATTCAATATCTACCACTTTGCTTCAGACACAAAAAAGATAATCCGTACGGTATACCGCAAAAAATATATACATATATGTATAGGAAAAGTGCAAAAAATCCCATTGAGAAAAAAATGCGTATGGCCAAAGAAAAGTGCATAAAATCCCATTGAAATGCATTTGGCCATTGAATTACACTGTGCTAGTCCAAAAATGTAACAGAAAGGAGACCCTATGGATAGACCTATTTCGACCATGCTGAATCCAGTGGCATTAGCCGTTTTTCTATGTTAGCTCTTGTTTTCGCGATATTCGACCACAAAGTTTTTTTTGGAAAGTCGGAGAGGTGACTTATCTCTTTGGTTATTTTGAAGGTGACTTATCTCTTCGGAATATACGCTTCAGATCAAAGATCGAAATAAAGGGAACATTTAGACATTTTTTTATCTCCATACAGTCGTCCACGCTTCTCACCCCCTTACCACCGCAAAAGTTCAATGAAATCTTATCATATGTAAAAAATTATACATATCGTCGACATTTTTAGTAGGCATCGTTGAGAAAAATATTGCTCGCAAAGAAATACTATAAGTCCTTTCTCAACTTTTTTATGAGAATTTAGAAAAATTCGAGTTATTACATAATTTGTGCAATAGCAGAAAATATTTGAAATAAAATGGTTTGACTTCAATTTTTGTAAATTATTTTTGGTTAGTGTTAATGGAAATTTCAAAGGTAACCAACAAAACCTGCTAAATTGTGAAACCTGTTATGTTTTCATAAATATGTTGAAAGGAGACTCAGAGTAATTTTTCGCGAGGGACATTTTTTCAAAGACACAAACTAAAAATGTCGGCGATTTGTATGACGTTTGACATACGGTAAGATTTGATTGCACTTTTTCGGGGGTAAAGAGCTGAGAAGCGTGGTTGATTATTTTGAGAGAAATAATTCTCGATGGGTTCCCTTTATTTCGTTCTTTGGATTGAAGCGGGTTTTAGGAAGTCTTCCACTTCAAAATCACCTGCAAAAAAATCAGAGAGGTTAGTTATCTCTCAGATTTTTTTTTTGCAAACTTTGGGTCGAATATCGCGAAAACAAGAGCTAACCTAGAAAAGCGGCTAACTCCGTTGGATTCATTTTTAAAGTGTCCATTTCGAGCACAGTGTTATTAATTGAGCCAACGTGACTAAACGAATGATGCAGAAGTTCTTATTTTTGGGGCTACTTTCACGTCCAATTCTCAGAATTGAGTCCCAAAGATCAGGTGTTTTACTGTGTTATGAGCGAATTTTTAGACAACTACACTCCACATTTCCGGTAGACGAAAGTTCCCTTCTGGAACACATTTAAAATACATTGCACATATCGATACCTCGATATATTTCAGGAGAGGCGATCATCGTTTGAAGTTTTTTTGATTTTGTGTGGAAACTCCGTAAAAACATGCTATGTCGACTTTGCGCATTTTAGTATGGAGGTATCCATACCTATACCTCCATTTCAAAGTATGCTATGTCGAAATAGTTAGTTTTTCAGGAGAGACAAAGAAAGTTTTTGTAAAATGTTTAAATTTGTATAAAATTTCTCTATATGTAATGCAAATCGAATGACCTTTATTGTTTTGAGCTTAGCTTTTTTGATTGGGTTGACAGAAAAAACCAAATTTTGCGTGAATAGAATTTGAAATATTTGGAATTTAAAAATACCACATCCCTAAAAACATGCTAATGTGACTAAGCATACTTTGGAATGAAAATATCGATATGTCTGCCAACTTAATTATACGCAATGAAAAGAATACTTTCCATATGAACGGAATTTTGCACAACTGTACCATGCATTTCCGCTTAATATCATTTGTTGGAAATAATTTCTTTTTTAATAATTTTTAGTATCTAAACTTAAACTGTATTTGTCTGAAATGTGGAGAGTATTTGTCTAAAACTTCTTTCACAAGGAAATATTTGTACTTTGCGTTTAGTATTCAGGATTAAATAGACATTATTGCAGGATAAATTTCAAACATAAAATGTAGTTGGTTATACAAAAAATATATTTGCTTTAGGGATTCGAAGTGAAGCGGGTGCGGATCTCTGTGCGGATTGGAGCGATTTTAATATGTCTGTTGTTGAGTGGAAAAATAACAGAACACATATTTGGCCGATGTAGAATGGATTTTTGTGCGAAGTTTGACGTGGAGAGAACATAATTTGCCAGAATGGTGTTGAATGAAGTGACATGATTCGGAGCGAAAATAGACTCCCGAATTCATTAATATAAAAACGCGATATTCTTCCATAAAATCACTATAAACTCAACTACGCTCTGATAAAAACTTTTTTCGAAACCCTCTTAGATCACCACTCGTCCAAATATGACTATTAAGATCTGCACCCCGCTCCGCTCTGTCTAGCATATTCTTGGTTTGCATATTTATTAATGTATACTTTGTTTGAAAATACAAATTATTTACCTATATATATAGTCATCTGAAACGAAAAAAGGCCAATAAACCAAAAAATCCAAAATGTAATTAATAATAGGTAATTTCCATTGCTTCAAAGTACACATCCTGACAAGTTTTTAGCTCCCTACTTTCAAAAAATGACGAATTTATTAACGGAACTAAAAAGGGCCTCACAATAAATTATTTCTTTTTTTACAGTTAAAAATGAATATTTTACACAATTTGCAAAAACAACTTATAAATCATGTTTTGTGTGAATTTATATATGCATTATTATGTTTGGGTATTAGCTTCAAAACCCCCCTCTTCTAAAAGCAAATTTTTTTCATATTATTTAGATTTTTTGTAAATTTTTCAAAAATGATGATTGGCCTGTTTTCATTTCTTATGACGATATATGTTTGTAATTTAATTTCAAATTTATACTTTCTTAAAATTTTTACTTTCAAATTACATTTAATATTCAATTATAAAATATGTTTCAAAAAAATTTCCTATATGCAAATCTAAATGTTTTTTTAAAATGTACTTTTTATTAATATTTTTTTTTTAATTTCATACATTAACTTAGATAATTTGAAATTGTAATAGATTAAAATACAAACTAACATTATTATTATTTGGTCAAAGTAATTTTCATATTCTAATGATTCAAATTCTTTTAAATTGTAATAAAATTAAGAATCTTTGTAAAAATTTTGTTATTGTTTTCGATAAAGTGTTTTATGTTATGTGTAGTTTAAAAACCCTGAAACTGTTTTAAATTCAAACCCAAACACTTTACTTATTAATTCAAATTTTATATCCAAATTTTGTAATTTTATTGTAGATTGTAATCAAATCGAAAAGCTTTGTAAAACTAAACTAAAACTTTTTAATAATAACTTCAATTCAATAAAAATTTTGCTATTATGACAAATAACATTTCTTAAAGCATTATTACCGGCGATTTCGTTTCTGGAAAAAAGTGATGCATTTTCTCTACACTTTTCCGTAAATCAACACCTTTCTAACACATTTTAGGAATTTAAAAAATTGGATTTAAATTAAATTCGAGGGACTCTTTTACTTAAAAAGTTTAAATATTTTCTAGCATTTCACGTTGACAGGGCAACATTTTCTCCAGAAACGAAATCACCATTAAATGTTCTTTAATTTCTTATTAAATACAAATGTAAGTATGGAAGTATATTTAAAATAAGGCAAGAAAATTTCAGTCGACTAAGGTACACACACTTTGTGAGTAATGGAATATGATACTTTATGTGGGAGCCAGGGAGGTGGAATAAGTTTACTAAATCAATAGTCATTGTAAATGTCTATAGCAAACTAAATGTAAAATCATTTAGTTGATTGATGCCGAGGTTATGGGTAAGTTGTGGTCGAATAAAGTTGTCAACTTGCGGGAGGGGTTAAACAAATTGATTGTAAATACGCCTATTATGAGTTGAACAGTGGATACTTCAACGATAATGCACTGTACCGAATTGTAAGTGTTTATATGCACTGGTCTTAAAGTTATAAGATATTCAATTCTGGTATGATTGGATCATTTTGTGTTGGAGTTACCAAAAGGGGCGCGGTCACTTCGCAAGGCGATAGCGACAGACAAACTATTACTATGTGTGGAATTACAGAAGATTCGGGTGAGTAGTGAACAATTTATTATAGAGAATCTATATTTCACTATATGTTAACCCTTAAATTTAGAGTCATTCTGTTACTTCATTCGAGACTTATCGTGCGCACCACCCAAACAGGCCGATATAAGTACACGTTGAAAAAAATTCGCTTCTGTAGTATATTGTCCCAAACATATTCGGCTTGAAACATGTATTTCTTAAGCGTACACTCTAAACGTATAATATTTGGTACACACAAAAATTATATGTTTGGGAAGATGTTGTTCTAAACAAATCTTTGTTTACATCCCAATATGTGTTTATTTTGGACTATTTTTTCCGAAACAAATATTTATTTGCATTTAAGTATTCAGAAAGTACCTAAATTGTGTTAAATTTTTCAGTAATTCAAAGCTAATCTTTTAGAAAATTTTCGTGTCGTAATTAGTCCGAATTTATTTAGGTTCGAGACCAATGTTTTAGTTACTTTCTGTCTATTGCAAAAAAGTAATAGAAAAAATACAAATGTTGGTAGAGAGTTTTAATTGCTTGATTTACGTTAAAGGCATACACTATTCTACTGAATTCTGAAGAGTCAATTCTACCAAGCAATTAAAACTCTCTACCAAATTTTGTATTTTTCCAAATTTTGCATACACATAGACAGGAGTGTTGTATAAACCACGTGCTACTCTCTTAATAATTTTTCGGCCTGTGGTCAGTTCTAACACTATCAAAAGCTTGAGTTTTGTGTTTGTTCTTCCAGAAGCCTCTTATAAAATACAAAATTAAAACTTTGCATATATATGAAGTACTATTAACGGAAAATATATGCGCGAAAAATAAATTTTAGTTCTCTGAATGTGGTCAATGTAGCAGTGACCAGAACAATTTTTATTTCTTCACTGATTTTAAAAGTTCCTTAAGAGCTAATGATGTACAAATGTATATGTACAGTGTGTACAGTGTGATATCAATGGAGATGCGAAAACAATATTTCGATGTCCAGTCTGAAGACAAACCGGACATAAAACGGCGTTTTTAAATTTTTAAAGCCATTTCAAAATATATCGCTCACCACTTACTGTAACATATCTAATATAGTCAATTCGGTCAATTGACAGACTGTGGTCAGTTTCGCAGTGTCCAAAGGATTTGAATCTTTCTAAAAGTCCTTAAAGAGCTATGGTCCTACTAATTTATGTGTGTATACTGATGGCCATCGGATGCGATTTTGCACCAAGCGACTTTTGATCGCTGGACCATTGCGGCACCTATAAGAGGTAGGAAGCTCTATATTTTGCTTATGTATAGACTCGGATGCTGTATACTCTACGGACTATTCAGAAAGTCGTTTTTGGTCCGTGGTCAGTTCTCCAAAAATTTTATATTATTTCTTGATATTATTTTTATACTTCAGAAGCGTCCCAAATAATACAAAGATAAAATAATATGTATTACTATACACGGCAAATACAAAATTCTACGATTGTGGTTAGTTTAGCAGTGACGAAAACCATTTTCATTATTTTACTGAATTTCAAAATACTTTAGGGTAAAAACAAGATTGATTAGGAATTGACGGAGATATTGCAAATTATATATCCACAGTTTGGAAGCTCCAGATGCTGAGAACTGGATCCGCCGAAAAAAATTAATGCGTTTTTGAACTCAGAACTAATGGATTCAGCTATTGTGTAAATTTGGACAAAATTGGTAAGGTCCTTGAGGTTCTGTAATAATGAACCAAAAATATTTTCAAAAAGGTAGTGTCCGTAAATTTGCTGTACATTTTTACAAAGCGCGATCTACCAAAATGTTTTTTCTGATTCTGGTGGACGTCAATATAGGACGCATTCTAAATATAAAATTATTCAAATTACTGCTCCAGAAAGTGAAATTATTCGCATATGCAAAACATATTTTGCAATATTTTTCATATGGTCAGTTGGTAATTAAAGTTTATTATATATTTAGATTTTAGGAAATGTTTCGGACCGACCTGAAAAAATTTCAGTCGAATCCGTTCAATATTTCCGGAGAAAATTGCAGTTTTCTAAACACACTCAGAAAAATTTAATAGGTCATATCTCGCGAAAAAATCAAAAATTTGCAAAACGGTTCAAATTGTTTTATTTTTTTTAAATTCTCAACCAGATTAATAACAAATTTCAAAAAAATCTAGACCTTCCAAAAAATGTTGACACACTTGTTTTATTTTTACCCTTTAAGCTTTTTTTTTATTCTTCCAATACAATAAAAAACCAATAAGGAGCTATGGACATACGTTTATATGTATATATACCGATCTTTAAGGAAATGCGTCGTCCGACCTGAGGTCAAAATGGACACAAATGACCCTTGACCACTGAGCCCATATAAAAATATTAATCTGAAAGTTTACACATATATAATTACATATGTGGCTGAAATACACTATTCACATTCACACAATTTGAGCTGCGGTCAGTGCTATAGTGACCAAAACTATCTTCAATATTCCAAAAGTCACTTAGGAGCTAAATTCTATAAAATTATGTACACATACTAATCTTCAACTATATTCGAAATCAACTATTCTTACGATATAAATTTCGTTTTATGCTTTCTACTACAACAACTAAACCTATTAATTCGAAACATGGAACGTAGATATCTTTGTATGAAATGTGCAATAGTATAATAAAACTTTTGATTTTCCGAAACGCATTTTGCGACCTCTTGAACTCTGACATATAGTGAATAATACCCTACTCAGATTAACGAAATTTGAACTGTTGCTACCAGAATAATATAATTCTTTATGATATTTAATTCTAACTCTTTAGGATATATTCACACATTCTAATTTCCAGTTTGTGGTCAATGTAGTCGTGATCAAAAATATGTTCATACCGTTTGGGGTTTTGAAGTCATTTGTTATTATTTTCAGAAGTCTGATAAACTTTAAAGTAGACTGATCCGAGATTTTATTAGAAAAATCTTCAAGCTTACAAAGTTTGGAACACCTGGAGTAGATAAATCGTCGTGAAATTTGGTAAAGGTGTATTTGACATCACTTTGAGGCCATGACTGGATCAGTGTAAAAAATAATTTGTTTAAGTATCTATGTAAACATTCAGTTCTGTTAAAGCGAGAACATCAAAACGTTGAGAAAGTGCATTTGCATGAACAATTTAATAGTCTTCTAATTTATCTAAAACTATATTTGTGGGTGTCGAGTTTTTTATACGAAACACATCACATGTCTCTATATCACTAAAATTAAATTTTGAGGGCTACAAAGTGCACCGGGTATGGGCTAGTATTATATATTTGTAAACAAATATTTTTTTTTAAAAATCAAGAAATTTTGTTTGGAACGCATATATTAATATATCAGCACAAAATATATTGGCGAACTGAATTTAAAAAAGATTTTTACAACTTTGTTGACTGTTATAGTTAAGAATGTCATAAGCAGAATTAGATTTGGATTTGCAGTACTAATTTTTAATTTATAAATAATCCAATTCATCACTTTTTGTCAATCTTAAATTCCATTTATAGTTACGAAAGATTGAATGATTTAAATTTTTATCTAATTTTTCAAAAAATACAAGTAAAAGCGTTAAGTTCGGCCATGTCGAATCTTATATTCCCTCCACCATGGATTGCATTCAATTTTATTACTGGAAAAATCTTTGGATATGAAGCAAATCATGAAACAATCCTGTTTGTTTAAATAAATTATTAAAAAAACGAACGCTCCAATTTAAGGCCGCAAATTCTTTAGCCAAACTCTTCGCCTGAAAAAATGTGGTATTTATGGCTTAACATATTTTTTTGAGAGCTACATCTACACGGGGACTAAAACAAAATAAAATTTTATTTGTATAAATTTTATTGAGATGAATTCTTGCCAAAATAGAATACAAACTGCAAAGTTTCAGCTAAATTTCTTAGAAAATGTGTTGTTTATGGCTTAAATAAGCCTTTTTGGGAGCGACGTCTATAGGTGGACTATAACAAAATGTGAACTAATTTAAAGAATTTTTACTGCGAAGATTTCTTGTCTTAAATAAATACAAACTGCAAGGATTCAGTTAAAATGCTTAGAAAATATGGTATCTATGGCCTAAATACGTATATTTTGGAGCGACCTCTACAGGGTGACTGACTATAACAAAATATGAACCGATTTGTAAAATTTTTCCTTTGATGAACTCTTGTCAAAATAGAATACAAACTGCAAAGTTTCTGCTAAATTGCTTTAAAAATGTGGTATCTATGACTCAAAAAACGTATTTTGGAGAGACCTATGGGTATTAATAAATAAAAAGGTCGAATACTAAAACAAAAATTGTATCAAATATTTTTTCCATTTTCAAAAATAAGTACGTTTTTAGTTTATCGCATAAAATGTTAACAACTTTTGTTCAGCATACTCGTAGCTACATTATTGCCAAATTTAGTTAAGTGGTATCACCAAGTCTGTATTAGTTGTTGGACAAAAGCTTATGACACCTTTTTCGAGGGGCCCATTGATTTTCAGAAACTTTGGAGGTCCATAAAAAAAATTGGTCACCAATCTGCCAAACCGAGTATAAACCTTTGGAAGTAGAATCGAACCTATGCTGTCAAGTCATTCATTGACAGCCAAGCAGCTATAAAGGCGTTGCAGGCGACGGATATAAGGTCAAAGGTGGTCAGCCGCTGTCGTAGAGAATTGAGGATTCTCACTGTGCAGCATAATACTCGTATTACCCTGTGCTGGGTGCCAGGCCACAAGGATATCCCGGGCAATTAAGAAGCAGACGTACTGGCTAAGTATGTTTATGTATGTTCATGTTTTACCATCGTTATCTTATTATTTTCATTTAATTAGAGAGAGGAATAAAGAGAAGTGGCTCAGACGTTGGATTACATCTACAGGCTGTGAGCAGACCAAACTACTGTGGGCCGAAAAGTCAAAGCGGAATTTAGACTTTATGTTGAATATGAACAGGGCAAATGTGAAGGCAACTATTGGCGTGATAACTGGACATAATACCCTTGGTAAACACATGGTAAGAATCGGTATTAGAGATGATGACATATGTAGATGGTGTGGCGCGACAGAACACTAGGAAGCTACTTATCACTTCCTCTGTCAATGCCGTGCCTTAAGACTAAGAAGAAATAATATATACGGGTTTGTTTTTTCTTTTCAGACTCTGACGGAAATTCGAGGAATCGAACCAGATAAAATGTTGGCCCTCGTTAAGGCATCGAGATGGCACCCATAGAACTACACGAAGTATGTAGGCGGAAAGAGGAGTCTACAAACTGGACTAAACTTTTCACGGAAATACCTTTGGCAAACAATAGACGAAGAAGACGAGAAGAAGAAAGAAACTAAAAATGAGGAATAACAATGGATCAATAATGGTCTAGTTTGGACGCCAGACGGGCTTCGGAGTCATCCTCCAATAACCTAACCTAACCTACTGTCAAGTCCGTGTATTTTTCAAAAAGTGTTCATTCAAAAGTGTTCATAATGTTACACATAACATTTAAAATATATATAACATAACAGGTAAGTTAGTTAGTATGAAACTATTTAATGTTCATGATTAATATACAAATTTTGGAAACACAATTAATATATTGACAATTGAAGATTATTCCCAACAATTATTCGAAATTATTAAACCTAATGACAAATGAATTGAGTTGGGTTTTCTACAATAAAAAGCTAAAAAAATTTAAGGAAAGACCCTCCTCCATTATTTGCTAAGCAATAAACGGTGAATTTATGTAGGGGCCATGTCAAACCACTATTACTAGGAATTGTCAATGATTAAAAAGGGGTGAGAGGTTTCTAAATTTCAGGCACATCGTTTAAAAAGGTTGCATCAACACCGCACATTGTACTATTATCAACGCAAAAACTCCCAATTTGCATGAGCTTCAATCTTTCTAGTTTTGCTTCTATTCTCCGAAGAACATTTCAATTAACCACATTCTAAAAGGTTTTTGGCAAAATTCATAAATGTTAAAATACCTGGAAAGTTTATCATTTAAGAGAGTATTTGTAAGCCCATAGCTCCGAAACTATGAAAAGCATTAGAACTTCGTTGAATTCATGGAATAAAGAATATTTTGAAGTGCTCGTTTGCATTGAAAAAATGCACTTTTATTGTCCTTTCAAGCTGCGGTTTATCTGTATGTTGGCAAAAAAAACTAAAGGGTGGTCCAAAATTAACACTTTAACGATTTTAATTGTAAATAAAAAAACAAAAAGTTTTCAGGGAATTATTTTTTATGATTATTCAGTCAGAATTTATTTTGGTTTAAGACCATGTGTTTTATTTACAATCTGTCTTATGCAAAATTGTAATAGAAACAAATACAAAAATGGTAGCGAGTTTCAAAAATTGCTGGGTAGAATTGACTGGGCAGTTTCGATAGACACCACTCTATCATCGTCAGAATTTAAAGCAATAGAAATATGTTCTTGGTTGGCAGTTCTTATTAACAATAATAAACTGCCTCCATAAGTATTTCAGCTGATTTAAGTAAAAGACATACATACTATTGCTTTGAATTCTGACGTTGCATTTTTTACCCCACAATTTTTTAAACTCGCTACCATTTTTGTATTTATTTCTATTACATTTTTGCAATAGACAGAATTTAAATGAAACACATGGTCTTAAACCAAAATAAGTTCTGACTGAATAGCAAAAAGTACAGATCAGCAATAAACAACAACAACACATATGTTTTGTTATGATAGAAGGAGGTATGACATTTATATAAGTATGTGAAACAAAATGTCGGCCAAATACAAAAATCTTGTCGTTAAGGTGTGACACACAATTAACATCGTGCATTATGATTGGACCACCCTTCGTAAGATGGAAACTAATAATGAATGATTTTATTTTGAGGTTATATACATTTTGCAATGTGCAAAATTTGCACAATCATCAAAATAAAATGACGGCACAGTGGTTCGGAATGATTTTTTAATGTCCAAAACTCTGTAATTTTTGAACCGATACAGATATTTTAGTAATTTTTGGTCAAACCAAAACGCACGATGTTAATTGTAAATAAAACAAAATGTTTTCAGAGGATTATCTTAATATTTTTGACTACACGCTGAAAAAAAATCGCTTCAGTAGTATATTGTCCCAAACATATTCTGCTTGAAATATACAAATATTTAGGGTACACTCTAAATATATTATATTTGTCACACACAAAAATTATATATGTATTTGGAAAGATGTTGTTCTAAATAAATCGTTGTTTCCGTCCTAATGTTTATACCCTACACCACACTGTGGTACAGGGTATTATAAGTTTGTTTCACGGTAGATGTTTGTAACACCTGAAAATAACACAGCTAGACCCACCTTAAAGTATACCGATCGACTCAGAATCACTAGCTGAGTCGATTTAACGATGTCCGTTCTCCGATCGTTCTGAAATTTTGCAGTTTAGAGTATTTCGCGGCTGTTAAGATCGCTATTGAATTTGGTTGAAATCGGTTCAGATTTAGATATAGCTCCCATATATATCTTTCGTCCGATTTGGCCCTTTAGTCCTATAGAAGCTGTATTTTACATCCAATCGCTTTGAAATTTAGAATGGTGGAGTTTCTTGATCCATAAACCAACATTGTCGAATTTGAAGAAAATCGGTTAAGATGTAGCTATAGCTCCCATATATATGTTTCGTCCGATTTGGCCCTTTAGTCCTATAGAAGCTGTATTTTACATCCGATCGTTTTGAAATTTAGAATGGTAGAGTTTCTTGATCCATGAACCAACATTGCCGAATTTGAAGCAAATCGGTTAAGATTTAGCTATAGCTCCCATATATATATTTCGTCCGATTTTGCTCTTTAGTCCTGAAGAAGCTGTATTTTACATCCAATCATTTTGAAATATAGAATGGTAGAGTTTCTTGATCCATGAACCAACACTACCGAATTTGAAGAAAATCGGTTAAGATTTAGCTATAGCTCCCATATATATGTTTCGTCCGATTTGGACCTTTAGTTCTATAGAAGCTGTATTTTACATCCAATCGTTTTGAAATTTAGAATGGTAGAGTTTATTGATCCATGAACCGACACTACCGAATTTGAAGAAAATCGGTTAAGATTTAGCTATAGCTCCCATATACATGTTTCGTCCGATTTGGCCCTTTAGTCCTGTAGAAGCTGTATTTTACATCCAATCATTTTGAAATTTAGAGTGGTAGAGTTTCTTGATCCATGAACCAACACTGCCGAATTTGAAGAAAATCGGTTAAGATTTAGCTATAGCTCCCATATATATGTTTCGTCCGATTTGGCCCTTTAGTCCAATAAAAGCTGTATTTTACATCCAATCGTTTTGAAATTTAGGTAGAGTTTCTTGATTCATGAACCAACATTGCCGAATTTGAAGAAAATCGGTAAAGATTTAGCTATAGCTCCAATATATATGTTTCATCCGATTTGGCTCTTTAGATCCCATCGTTTTTATACCCTACACCACACTGTGGTACATGGTATTATTTAAGTATAAAATGTCCCAAAAGTAAATTTATGTAAACAATTTATACATGAATTACAAAATTTATATATCAGAGTTATTCAATATTACGAGAGTGGTGTAGGGTATTAAATAGTCGGCCCCGCCCGACTTTAGCCTTTCCTTACTGATTGTAACTAACTTCGTTTTTTTATTGTTTTCGCGATTTCTCGGGAAGCTAAGCAGATCCGACTTTGATATCTTTACAGTTGAGTAGAGCGGATGATCCTGAACAAAACCTCATTAACATTTTTGGCGTCAAACTAGCTAAACTTTTTAAACCTTGAGGTACGATGTGTGTAGGAGAGTTATTAGAGAATTTAAATTTAAATTTGGGCCCTCTATAACATAAGGAGCGGAGTTACATGGCTCGGGTGTACACAATATATGTGTCCAAACTACTAACTGTGGTCCTCAAGAAACCTTTTACTCCTAATGGTGTTCTTATGTAGTTTACGATATATCTGCATTCGAAAATTTATTTTTTGTTTGTTTTTTTTCGACGCTGCACAGCGGTCTCAAACAAAAGATTCTTTGACCACAAATCTTGAAAGTGCTATTAAATCTTTCATTTGAGATTCTAACATAATAAAATAAATAATAAGTTGTTTTTCCAAGCCTTTGATTGTATTATTAACCAGGAAGAAAGGGCTAAAGTCGGCCGGAGCCGCTTATGTGATACCCTACACCACCAGAGTAGAATATGAAGAAATATTTTCATGTTTTATTAATGTAGTCTGATAATAATGATCGGTTGAAAAAATTTATTTTAAAGCGCTAAGATTCAAAATCTACAGATATCCTAATCTGGACCGATTTTCTTCACATTTGGCAAAGTTTGTTCCTGGTTCAAGCAATTGTTATCTGCTAAATTTACAACGGATCTGTTTAGAAATGCTCCTGTCACATGAGACTTTTATCTGCCCTAAGAAAAAAAAATCGCTTCTGTAGTATATTTTCTGGAAACATATTATATTTGTGAAAAATTACTTTTTTCCTATAGGTAGGAAAACAAATTCTGTAGCCGATATAAATATTTCCCAGTTTTTAAAGATAATTTGCACAAAAACTCGAAAAAATAACATTGATAAGAGAGATATTCAAACTTTTTTTCCGGTATGTAAATACAAAATATTTGCACCAAAGTATATTTTATTTAAATGTTGATCCCAAACATATTTTGTTTCCTGTTTTTTTCTCCGTGTGCATTTTTATATGTGAATAAAAATGTGTTGAGAACTGTGGATATAGAGGTTAGATGCAATATCAGTATGTATAGTATATATATGTATAGGGGCTTAATCTAAATGTGTACCAATTTTCTACAAATTCTATAGTGTTCTTCCGTGCATCAAGAAACTCATCTCTGCTCTGTATCATAATTATCGGACTTCAAATGCCCATGCAGTGAACTATGTGGCGGATGATTTGGAGGCGGATACTTTCGTATTCCTCGCAGTGAAAATGTTCAGCTATGTAATTATTCAGCTTTTCGCAAATGCCAGCAAAGTGTGGGCCCGACGTCAGAATCATGCAATCATCGGCTTACCTTACGATTTCAACGCCATCAATTGGGGTGGCATTGCAGAAAGTTAGAGGTTAAACAGTTAGGAGATATAACCTACCTTGGAGTACTCCCTATTTAATTCCGCGGGGCTTTAACTTCTTGTTTTTGTATTTACGTACAACTGGCGTCACCACATACAATTTATGATCCAGCGCTTCAAACTAGACTAGAGGGACGTGTTGACGATGTCCTCGAATAATGTGACAAGGTTGACCGTATCGAATGCCGTCGAAAGATCAAGTGCCACGAGGACGGCCCTGTCACAAGGCTTCTTCTTGGTTAGACCAAGAATTGTAATCCCAGGCTTCGTCGTAAGTATTTTTATTTTTTTTTTAATTTTTTTACATTGTACTGCTTAATAATGACCTTCCACATCTTTTGTTTGAATAACAAATCAAATCTAAGTATAATTTTGCGCTGGATGATATTGTGGCTGTGTGTATAAATTCATAAGGAATCTTCCCTCCGCGTGACGGGTATTGGACACATGAAGTGGGCTTCGGTGTAAGCGAAAAAAGTATTTACACACAGACTAAACACTCGTTAAAGCAGGAGCCACTTCCTCGAGCAACGTCGAGGTAGATCTTTTTATACCCTCCACCATAGGATGGGGGGTATATTAATTTTGTCACTCCGTTAGTAACACTTCTGAACATACAGGATTTTCCAACAAGAGGTGTTATTTTGAATCACCCGGTATTTCGGTAGCTGTCACTTTTGAAGCTTTTATTCTTTGACATTTGACAAGTAGAAAGTACGCCATTACTAAAATTGGAACGATACACGATCATCGAACGAAACAAAACGATCGAACAAAAAAACGATACAAAATCATCTTGACTGATGAGGCCCATTTCCACCGCGGTGGCTACGTCGACAAGCAAAATTGTCGCATCTGGGGCTCGGAAAACCCAAGTGTTATTGTTGAGAAGCCTCTCCATCCTCAACGTGTGACTGTTTGGGTCGGTTTATGGTCCGGCGGGGTCATTAGACCTTACTTTTCCGAAAATGAGGTTGCATCAATAGTTACGGTGAATGGATTGCGCTATCGAGAGATGATTAATGATTTTTTATGGTCGGAGTTGGAGGGTATTGATCTGGACAACGTTTACTTTCAACAAGACTGCGCTACGTGCCACACAAGAAACGAAACCGTTGCTCTGTTACGGGAAAAGTTTCCAAACCGTGTTATCTCTCGAAGAGGTGATCACAATTGGCCACCGAGATCTTGTGATTTAACACTTTGCGACTTCTTCCTTTGGGGCCACGTGAAAGATAAGGTCTACGCCAACAGCCCAGCGTCGATTCAAGACCTCAAACATAGAATTCGTGAGGCTATCGAGGACATAGGGCAGCCACTTTGCGATGTGGTTATGGAAAATTTCATGATAAGGATATGGTCCTGTTGTTGGCTGATGTTGTTTTTCATTATTAACGACAAACCTTCCTCTATATTATGAAATAAACATCCGATCATTTATCTCAAAAAATGGCATTTTTTTTTGAATACCAAAATAACACCTCTTGTTGGAAAACCCTTTATATTGATCTTATACCCCATAAAGTATATATATTCTCAATCATCGTAAAATTCTTAGACGATTTAGCCATGTCCGTCTGTTGTAATCACACTATAGTCTTCAATAATTGAGATAGATAACTGAAATATGGTAACTTGGGATTCAAAATGGACAATATTGGCTCATTTATCGATATAGCCCCCATATATAACATCACCCCGATTTCACTTTTTAACGTCATAGAGACCACAAATGTCAACTGATCCGGCTGAAAATTAGTAACTGAGGATTATTTATACCCGGAATCCTTCATACGAACAACGGTGATCATAAGTCAACGTTTTTATATAGTCCCCTTACACAGGTCCCTCTAGATTTGACTTCGTAATGCCACAAAAACCTCAATCTTAAACGAACTTAATCCGTCTTGTTTGGTATAAAATCGAAATGAAAAAAATTTTTCGTCTGAAATTTAAACTAACAGATTGGTTTAAGCAACCAATCGCTCTTTGGGACGAAATGTCTACATGGAACCCGTTATCACTGGACACAACAGTCTCTGTAAGCATATGTATAAAATTGGCTAAGAAATGACCACTTGTGCCGCAGTTGTTATAACCCTGACGTACAGAAGCAACAAGATATTTGTTTTTTTATTTTAGATATAGTTTTCTAAATAATCGGCCATTTGTTTAATATTATATTGGATAACTATCAATAAATATACAAATACAACACCTGCCTTTTATTTTTCTTTCAGGAGTTAGCTGAACTTAACAGATTGGACCCTCTCAGATTTCTACAATTCATTCAGATCGGAACTACTGACTTAACTGATGTTGCAGAAGAAGCAGCGCTTTTTTCATTTGACAGCGCTTTTTCCATCTCTCTTGCATGATATTTCGTTTTTATTATAACACACATACCACAGAGTCGACCCAAAAAATAATATTTTTCACACAAAGCATGACAAAAAATGCAAATAAATAACAGCATAGTGCGACATGGAAATATTCGGTTGCTGATAAGGACCTACAGATGATACGTGTGAGTATAATAGTCTGTGATCGTCTTTGCATATATAAATTTTCTTTTCGTACTTTCAGGCCGGGTGAGGAAAATACCCACACACGCTGAAAAAAAATCGCTTCTGTAGTATATTGTCCCAAACATATTCGGCTTGAAACATATATATGTTTGGGGTAGACTCTAAGCATGTAATATTTGGTACACACAAAAATTGTGTTTTTGGGAAGATGTTGTTCTAAACAAATATTTGTTTACATTCCAATATGTTTTTATTTGGGACCAATATTTCCGAAACAAATATTTATTTGCATATAAGTATTCATAAAATACATAAATTGTGTAAAATTTTTCAGTAATTCAAAGTTAAATTTTTAGAAATTGTTAATGTTCGTAAGAAATAATAATTGAAATCATATAATCTTGGATCAATATAAAGTACTTAGAGGATTGACAACTAATGATGGCTTGGAATACTCAGAAATTTGAAATGATTGATTTAAAACAGAAGGTAATGCTGCATATGGTATCATAACTGGAAGGTACAATTCGAAACCCAAGAAAAATTGAAACTGAAATATGAAAAACTCAGCAAAAGTTTTGGAAATATTTTTTAAATAAAATATATTTGGAAAAATTCCTACATAATAATTTTATTTGTATTTAAACACATATTTTATTTGAGAAATTTAGTTTGCAAATATAATTTGTTGTAATATATTAATATATGCATTCCAAATATATTTTATTGATTTTCAAATAAAATTTATTTGCTAAGAAATATATAATATTTAAAAATTTGTGTTCCAAATATATTTTCTTTCGATTCAAACATATAAAAAAAGGCGATTTTGCCCCGTGCACCCATAAAATGTCGACAAGACACCATGGACTTTCGGGTGGCCTTAGTATCATTGTGGCCAGTGCGCCAGTCATGGAATCCGAATGTGTTGGACCTGATTCCTTGCCGGGTAGCTGGTAAACCCCAAAAACAACATCCGATTGCCCAAGCCAAGAGGGATGCCAAAAACTGCCATGTCACCACAACGATACCAACATAAATGCAACTTTTCTCGTGAATTAAGTGGCGAATAAACGGTAGAATCCTCGTACCTATTATCGCAACAAAGATATCGTAAGATCGAACGCTCCAGACCAAAAATCGTACGGTTTTGTGAACACGCATTATACAATCATGGAATTACGATTCCAGCTGGTGCGATAACCGGTACGATGATAGTACCGTGTATTTGCTACTTAAAAGTAATGGTAAAACTGAAATAACATCGATATCCTAAGATTAACAGACACATTTTAATTAACAGTTGGACAATATGTGACGTTGCACAACATAAGGCTCCCTCGACAACACGACACATGCCAGAACAAAGTCCGTAATCGGGAGTATACACAAGGAACATCACTACATCTTTTCCACGCTGCTTCAACAAAAATAACTCATGGACGTTTCATCTTCCAGAATTAAATAATGTATTTAAACACAGGACAAGTCAGAAAATTCCAGTCGCCTAAACTGACCAAGGTATGTACAGCTGCGTTAAAAATAACAGCACCACAATATAGAAAGACATCAAAACGCATATACTTCAAAACTACTGAAGTACGAAGGTATCTACAGCTGCTGTCAAAGAATAGCACCACGATATAGAAACATATTACAACGGATATACTTCAAAAACTATTGTATTACTGACATTAGTTCCTTTGATTAAAATAAACACTATACTATACAGACATTATAAGTAATGCAGATATTTCGGTATTTTAAATTATTAAATGGAAAACATAATTTCTGATATTGTTGACCTTTATGGTGTTTTACATTTTGGTTTTTATTTTTCGGCTTTAGGTCCTTGATTAAAAAAAATAGCTTTTTCCTTTAAATTCCAAAATTTATTCACAAGAGTCATCTTCTGACGATCTATTGCAAAAATACATTAATTATTAAAACATATATATAAAAACAAAAAAATATGCACTTTACAATATAATGTTTGTTTGATTGTTGTCTGTGCTTTTTAAATTCTCGCTGTATTCGGATGTATATGTCGTCCATGTCTCTTAAAAGTATGTCGATACATTTGAGAGCACCTGTCAGTGTCAGAAATTTACAAAATTTAGTCTCTTCTCTGTAGGAACGTAACCCAGCAAAAAATAAAAGAAGTACTTCCAAAAGAATAACATTATAAGTACTTCCAATTCATAAGTATGAACATTTTTTCGGCATTTAATGAAGTTCTTCTAAATAACTAACCAAAATGTTATTTCGGAATATAAATTATTAACCCAAGAATGCATCATTTTAAAATGATTGGATGTAAAATGAATTTTGTGAAGTGATAAAAGTCCAGATCGGAAGGAACATATGGTGAAATTCATGAAAAATGTCCTGCCTAAAAATAAAGGTTGTCCAATTTTGTTCAAATTTTGTTTATGAATGGTGCTATATACAAATAATATATCCGCCAAGTTTTGGAAATTTTCGTTGAATATTGGCAGCATGGGCGGTGGTCCAAAATTTACTATTCAAGCAAAGGTGTTGTTGTTTGATTATTTCTTATGCTTTAACCGCCAAATATAAGAATATTTTGTGACACGAATGTTGAGGATTTTTTCATGGGCTTTCGAATGGTTGAATCGTTTTCGGCACAAATTTGCAATCTGACCTCATGAACGCGAGAATAATCACAAAAAATTAATTTTCGCGGATTTGGATATAATTAATTTTTTTTTAAATAATTTTCAAGATGGCATTTTTTAACACTCCAGAGGAAATAATTTTTAAAAATTTCTCTATTTAAAAAAATTGGGTTTAAACATTTTAATGTTTTTATTTTGTTGTTTGATCGTTATTAGATGTTCAGCTTTTGCATAAAAGTAACTTCTGATACACTAATATTTATACCCTACACCACACTGTGGTACAGGGTATTATAACTTTGTGCATTTGTTTGTAACACCCAAAAGGAAAAGAAATAGACCCATCGTTTATTATACCGATCGACTTAGAATCACTTTCTGAGTTGATTTAGCTATGTCCGTTTGTCTGTCTGTCCGTCTGTCTGTCTGTGCATGCATTCTTGTAATCAAAGTACAGGTCGCAATTATGGTCCGATCTCGACAAAACTTTACACATATATTTTATTTGGCCCAAGGACGAAAGAGGTTTCTTATTATATGAATGAACACTGTTAAATTTGGAAGAAATCGGTTCAGATTTACATATAGCCCCCATATATACGTTACCCCCGATTTGAAGTGTAAGCGCTCTAAAAATGTTATTTTATATCCGATCAGTATGAAATTCGGCAGAAAGAGGTTTCTTATAATATGAATGAACACTGTTAAATTTGGAAGAAATCGGTTCAGATTTAGATATAGCCCCCATATAAACGTTACCCCCTATTGGGCATGTAAGCGCTGTAGAGGTTGTATTTTGTATCCGATCAGTACGAAATTCGACAGAAAGAGGTCTTTTTACATGAATGAGTATTCGGGGAAAATTGGTTCAGATTTATATATAACATCCATATATATGTTCCTCCTGATTTGGTATCAAAGCGCTATAGAAGTTGTACTTTACTTCCGATCATTAAAATTTTCCAGAAATATGTTCTCAATTTCTACCCATTTACCAATATTTCCAAATTATTATCGCAATGACCCTTATCGCATTGTTAGGGAGGTGTAGGGTATTATATAGTCGGCCCCGCCCGACTTTCTGCCTTTCCTTACTGGTTTTTTATTCGCTAAATAATGGATTGTTGCTAAAGGGAATAAATATTGATAGTTTGACAAAAGATGGGATTATATATTTAAAAGATTACATAAAATCTGTGGTTTGCCCTAATCCAAGCCGATCATGTTTTTAAATGAGTGCGAAAAGTGGCCCGGTAGTCAACACATCAGAAAAATGTTAATTATGCTTTTGGATGAAATTGAAATTGATGAAGTAAAATATGATAACTGGCTGCAGACTGATAGATGCACTCTAAAAACATTGATTATGGGTACCGATGAATTCGTTGAAGAACTTTGCTGCCGAATAAACAAATTAAAAAGTCACGATTTGAATGGCAAGTTCTTACCTGGAGAGTTTATTGTATCGTGTGATTTTGCAGAAAATTATGCATTTGTAATACAGATCTCCACATAATAACAACCAGGCAACAATTTTCACCGTTGTGATATGTTATAAAATTAATGAAGATGTCTTACATCTCAGTATGGCAATATTGTCAGACAATTTATTACACGACACTGCAGCAGTTTACTCTTATCAAATTGTTGTTGACTTTTTAAAATCACAATATAAGCCAAGAAAAATTTATTATGTAACTGATGGTGCAAGCCAACATTTCAAAAATAAATCTAACTTTGCTAACCTCCTAGCACACGAAGATGATTTTAACATTCAAGCTGAGTGGCATTTCCACGCCACATCTCACGGAAAAGGGGCATGTTAATAGCGAGGGCAATTAATCGAGGTAATAGCGACTAATATGCTATTATTATGTGTAGAATTTTAGAAGATTCGAATAAGTAGTATAGAAGTTATTAAAGAATCAATATTTCAATAAATTGTAACCCTTTGTGTGGGAGGTACCAGAAGGAGTAGACCAATATGGCCCATCTTCGAACTCATCCGGAGATAGAAAAAAATATTACCACATACCAAATTTGAGGTCAATCGGTTACTCCTTTCGAGAGTTATCGTGCGCACCAGCCAGCAGACAGACCGACAGACAGACGGACGGACATTGCTCATTCTACTTAAAATGACTCAAAACGAATATCCACCGAACATACTTAGGGTCTTAGATCACTCCTTTGATGTGTTACACTTTTTTTCGTAGCAAATGATATATACCCTCGTCACACTAAAGTAACGGTAAAAAAACATTAAAATGTTTAAACCCAATTTTTTTCGATAGAGAAATTTTTAAAAATTATTTCCTCAGGAGTGTCAAAAAAACGCCATCTTGAAAATCTGCACACATATGGGGGAAAATCAGCTTTTCGATTAAAAATTATTTAAAAAAAAATTAATTATATCCAAAGCAGCGAAAATTAATGTTTTGTGATTATTCTCGCGTTTATGAGTCAGATTGCAATTTTTTGCCGAAAACGATTCAACCATTCGAAAGCCCATAAAAAAATCCTCAACATTCGTGTCACAAAATATTCTTGTATTTGGTGGTTGAAGCACAAGAAATAATCAAATAACAACACCTTTGCTTGAAGAGTAAATTTTGGACCACCGCCCATGCTGCCAATATTCAACGAAAATTTCCAAAACTTGGCGGATATATTATTTGCATATAGCACCATTCATAAACAAAATTTGAACAAAATTGCACAACCTTTATTTTTAGGCAGGACATTTTTCATGAATTTCACCATATGTATGAGGGCTAAAATATATATGTAAAATACTGCGTCTATAGTGCTAAAGGGAAGAAATATATATTTATATGGCGGCTATATCAGAATTAGTGAATGGTTCTGGAAGCTAGTCGACTTTTCCATCAATTAAATTTCGTTTCAGTAGACTAGGTCGATAAATCGGAACTACAAGTCGACTTTTTCATAGCCGATTAAAATAACATAAAGTAATTTCAAAGTATGCTGATTTTCTTCGAAATATGTTACATTTTGGAATTATAGAACATAGGATTGCGATAAAAACTGAATTTATTAACAACACTTTATACTTTCCAAAAATGTTAATATAGCGTCACCAGAAATGCCCAAGAGCGTAACCCTCAAAAAATGAAAATACGTTTTTCGTCAAAAAATCACGATTTTATTCAAGAAAAAAAGACGTAACATCAAGTGCTCGTTTTTGATAAAGAACAAAAGGCGTAACTCACATTGTATTAGACAGAACGTACTGTATTCATCTATTTAACCTTTGTAGTTGTTCTCTTGTTTCTGTTTTGATTTTTGTAAATCGTGTTTGACACCTATTTTAGATGTAAAATTCTATATGGGTCTGTATTTAAATTTGGCCTTTATCTGAAGGGTATCCATTTTTTTTTATCAAATTTCGCAGTGTTCGAGATTCTATAAACTAATCTCTGCCAAATTTAATAATGCTCTGATGTAAAACATGAAAACACATTTTTCCAACCTTGCTAGTGACCTTTTATTCCCGGATTAAAAAATCCTTTGTGCAAAATATAGTACATTTGACTAAAATATGACTTCTATGGGGCAAGATGCTTTTTTAGGTTTAGGTTAGGGTGGCAGCCGTATTTTTTTACAAGCTCAACCTGTTTGAAACCAACCTGTTTGATATATAAATTTATCGATAGTACGAATATCAGTACTGGAAAGATCTGTTAGGCTGCCTAAAAAGGCCGACCCCAGTATGTCCAGTCGTCGTTTACTCAAAGCGGGACAGTCGCAAAGCAAGTGCTCAATGCTCTCCACTTCTTCCTCATCTCCACAGCTTCGGCAAAAGTCATTGGAGTCAATACCCAATCTTTTGGCGTATTCGCCGATCAAGCAGTGCCCCGTCAGAACCTTTACTAACGTAGACAATCGTTTCCTCTCTAGTGCGAGGAGATATTTTGACCTTCTCAGGTCATACCTTGGCCAGATTTGTCTAGCTACCCTGCAGTTGCCGATTTCTGTCCATCTTTCGTTGGACTGCCTGATTGCCTCTTGCCTAAGCCAAAGCTTGCACGTGGATAGTGGCGCACAAATATATGCAAATTCTTCGAGATTTTGTAATGTCGTCCCTTTCCTAGCAAGTTCATCGGCTTTGCAGTTCCCCGGGATGTCCCTATGACCAGGCACCCATATGAGGTGTATATTAAACTGCTCAGCCATCTCGTTAAGAGATCTGCGGCAGTCGAGGGCTGTTTGTGAATTTAGGGATGTTGCCTCCAGAGAATTGATGGCAGCCTGGCTGTCCGAGTAAATGACAACGCCAGTGTTGGTTATTATGTTGCGACTCGGCCACTTGGCGACTTCCCATATTGCCATTATTTCAGCTTGATAGACACTGCAGGTATCTGGTAGTCTGTGAGCTATATCCAGACTAAGTTCTTCACAGTGTACTCCGAAGCCAACCTTTTCATCAAGCTTCGAACCATCCGTGTAAAAGTGGAGATGGTTTCTATTACCTGGTATTCTGCCGAACCATTCATCTCTGGCGGGAATCATAGTGATGTAATTTCTCTCGAAGGTGTACACAGTTGGTATATAGTCCACTCGGTCGGTTACCATAACACTACACTTTGATATCCTCATGTGACCATAGTTCTTGTACCTCCAAATTGATAGGCAGTTTAATCTTATTGCCGCTTTGGTTGCAACTTCTCTCGCCACAATATTAATCGGCAGTATATGGAGTAGGGCTTGTACAGACTCGGTCGCTGTAGTCCTTAAGGCACCGTTTATGCTCAGGCAGGCTGTTCTCTGAACCTTTGTTAGTAGGTTGGTGGTGGTTAGTTTGTCAGTTGCCGTCCACCATACCACAATGCCGTATAACAGTATAGGACGAACTACTGCTATATATATCCAGTGGACGATTTTAGGAGAGAGGCCCCAGCGCGACCCTACAGCCTTTTTGCAGGAATATGAGGCGACGTTAGCCTTCCTTACACGTTCCAATACGTTAAGTCTAAATAACAGTTTTCTATCTAGAATTATTCCTGAAAATTTTGCACTTTCAGAAAAGACTAGATCTGTTCCATTTATCCGAGGTGGAGGGTCCACATGTGGGACTTCATTCATCCTAGTAAAGAGAACCAATTCTGTCTTATTTAGGTTTACGCCCAAACCGCTGCTTCTGGCCCATCTAGCCAATTTGTTCAGAGCCACCTGTAGAATGTCTCTGAGGAAGTTTTCGAATTTGCCACTTACTGCAATTGCCACGTCGTCCGCATATGCCACGACTTTGCAGCCACAACGTTCTAGATCTAGCAGGATTTCATTCACCGCTAGGTTCCAAATTAGTGGAGACAGTACTCCTCCTTGCGGGGTCCCTCTGTTTACAAACCTTGTTAGAGTTGTGGACCCTAGACATGCTGTTATGCGTCTTCTGGTGAGCAGACTTTGAATTAGTCTAATGAAACTAGAGTTAACTTTTAGATGTGACAGCGCCGCAATTACTGCATCTGAGTGAATGTTCTATGTCAAGAAATGCCACCATGGTGAATTCCTTGAAATGCAGGGACGATTCGATAGTGCTCACAAGTTCGTGCAGGGCTGATTCTGTAGACTTCCCCTTATTGTAAGCATGTTGGTTCACCGACAGGAGTTTTGTATCCAGGTTTTCCCTAATGAAATAATCTAAAAGTCTTTCCAGACCTTTCAATAGGAAGGAGGATAGGCTAATTGGTCTGAAGTCTTTTGGCCTAGTGTGTGATATCTTCCCCGCTTTAGGTATGAATACCACTTTGGTATCCCTCCATCGATTCGGGATGTATGAAAGCCTGATACAGCCTACATAAATTTTCTCCAGCCAGGGGATAATGTAATTAAACATTTTTTGCAATTCTGCTGGAGTGATGCCGTCTGGTCCAGGTGTCTTGAAGGGCTCAAAGCTATTAATAGCCCAGCTTATTCTGGATCTCTCAGTCAACAAGCTAGCGACGCTCGCAGTCCACTCGCACTCTTGTTGGTCCTGCCGATGCTCTGGTTCTGTTAGAGAGTTCCCCGGGAAATGTGTGTCGAGAAGTACATTGAGTGACTTCTCGCTGTTTTTGGTCCAATTATTTGCCTCATCCTGCAAGTAACCCACTGTACAGGGTGAAGCTGATGGTATTTTCCTCAGACTTTTTTCCACTTCGCCACAGAAGGTATACCAAGAGCGTCTTTGCGCCTTTCTAAGCTCCTTCTTATATATATTGAGCTGCTCTTTATAGGCATCCCAAACATTAGCGACCCCAGTAGATTTTGCCTTGTTGAATAGCTTGTTGCAGGTCTTTTTCATAGCCGTTAGCTCAGAAGTCCACCATTGGGTTTTAGTTTTACCTTGTACCTTGTTGTGGAACAGGCTTCTTCGGGAACTATTGAATGATGTGGTGATATGCTCGACCAGATTATCCAGACCGGCTTTGTCATTCGGTTCGTACAGAAGGACTTTTGGAGTTGAGGACTTTCTTGAAATTCTTTTCATACAGGTGCCACTTTGTCTTTCTCACATTTCTGTGGACGGCAGGTTCAGGCGCTTTTTCAACGAGTTTGAACTCAATATAATGGTGATCTGAGAATGAGTGGTCGTCCAGTACACTCCACCCAATAATTTTGTCTGACAGCCGGTTAGAAGTAGTACTTCTTGTCTGTCTTTAATTGTAAAGGTCGGTTTATTACCTATGTTACAAATACTTAGGTTGGTAGTTAGAATAAAGTCAAGGAGCGAATCACCCCTATTGTTTATATCCGTACTACCCCAGATAGTATGATGAGCGTTCGTGTCTGCGCCAATAATCAGCTCGACCTCGTCAGACGTTGCTTCTTCTACTACTTCCCTGAATAGAGCAGTCGGTACTACAGCTGCATAAGGTAAGTAACTGGATACCACCCAATATATGCGATTACCGATCTTCAGACTAGCAGATGTTTGGTCTTTACCACTTAAATTAGCCAGGAGAAAGACACTTAGATCTTTCCTGGCCAAAATGCAGGTTCTTGGAGTGCCTTCACAGTTGGCCACAAGCAGTTTAAAGTTGGGTGTCCTGATACCGCACACCCTTCCTCCTTCTGCGTAGGACTCCTGTATCAGGACGATGGCTATTATGGTATGTATACCAATCTTGACAAACGCCTTACAAAAATCCAAAGAAATAACGGATAAATGACCTCTACTGGAAAGGGAGTCAGTAATAAGATTATCTAAGAACAATAGATTATCCGCTACTGACTTCCCCTGATTGAATGCAGTCTATTGACTACTGATCAGTTTATTTGTATTGATAGACCACCATAGTCTGTTGGCAACAATCTTGTCGAGTACCTTCGAGCAACAAGAGTTTAAGAATATGGGTCTGTAGGATGTGAGTACATTCTCTTCAGCATTTGGTTTCAAAATGGGGATATTAGACTTCTCTTGAAAGCCTGTGGAATATAGCTGTGAAAGATAATGTTAAATAAATTATGTTGTTTTTATTGTTGACCTTCGTGTTATTAATTCTTTCTCCTTATTGTTTGGCTCAAGGTACTTGATTAAAAGACTGATTTTAGGCTTTTATTATCATAATTTTTATTTTCTCGATATTTCGCCTAACATCGTTAGTCGTCATCAGGAGATCTAATACAGAAAAACACAACAATTTAAGTTAAAACCAGTAAGGAAAGGAAGAAAGTCGGGCGGGGCCGACTATATAATACCCTACACCTCCCTTACAATGCGATAATGGTCATTGGTAAGAACATATATATGTTGATATATCTAATTCTGAACCGATACTAATCGCTAGATTAAGCAATATTCGTTCCTAAATTGAGAAACATCTTTCTGGAGAATTTTGTAATGTTCAGAAGTAAAGTACAACTTCTATAGCGCTTTGTAACCAAATTAGGAGGAACATATACATATATGGAGGTTATATATAAATCTTAATCGATTTTCCCTGAATACAGATTCATGTAAAATAGAAACGTCTTTCTGTTGAATTTGGTACTGATCGGATATAAAATACAGTCTCTACAGCGCTTAGGTGTTAAATAGGGGCTAACATATATATGGGGGCTATATCTAAATCTGAACCGATTTTCTCCGAATTTGGCAGTATTCCTTCATGTAATAAGAAACATCTTCCTGCCGAATTTCGCTGTGATCGGATATAAAATAAAGTTTCTACAGCGCTTGAATTTTAAATCGGAGGTAACATATATATGGGGACTATATCTAAATCTGAACCGATTTTCTCCGAATTTGGCAGTATTCCTTCATGTAATAAGAAACCTCTTCCTGCCGAATTTCGCTGTGATCGGATATAAAATAAAGTTTCTACAGCGCTTGAATTTTAAATCGGAGGTAACATATATATGGGGACTATATCTAAATCTGAACCGATTTTCTCCGAATTTGGCAGTATTCCTTCATGTAATAAGAAACCTCTTCCTGCAGAATTTCGCTGTGATCGGATATAAAATTCAGTTTCTACAGCGCTTACATGTCAAATCGGGGGTAACATATATATGGGGGCTATATCTAAATCTGAACGGATTTTCTCCGAATTTGGTAGTGTTCATTCACGTAACAAGAAAACTCTCTCTGCCGAATTTCGTACAGATCGGATATAAAATACGGTTTCTATAGCGCTAACATGTCAAATCGGGTGAAACCTATATATGGGGACTATATCTAAATCTGAACCGATTTTCCCCGAATTTAGCTGTGTTCATTCATGTAATAAGGGAACTCTCTCTGCCAAATTTCATACTGATCTGATGTAAAATACAGTTTCTACAGCGCTTATATGTAAAATCGGGGGTAACATATATATGGGGGCTATATCTAAATCTGACCCGATTTTGACCAATTTCAATAGGTATGGTCCTTGAGCAAAAAAAGAGCACTGTGCTAAATTTCATCACAATCGGACCATAAATACGACCTGCACTTTGATTACAAGAATACATGGACAGACAGACGGACAGACAGACAGACGGACATGGCTAAATCGACTCAAAAATTGATTCTATGACGATCGGTATAATAAACTATGGTTCTATTTCTTCTCTTTTTGGGCGTTACAAACAAATGCACAAAGTCATAATACCCTGTACCACAGTGTGGTGTAGGGTATAAAAACAATTTAAAAATAAGCAAACATTTTAAGTATAATTACATTGAAAAATTGCTGAACGTAAAAGAAATTTTCCGTCTTTCCTTCGCAAAGCTAATCACACCACTACTACTGTTTTATTCGTCCGTGCTTTCTTACTATGTGTCGGTACGTCTGAGAGCACCGATTTATAGCTTAATCTCTTCTCCGTAGGAACGTCAATAATATGCAACATCTCAAATGTATAGCGTCTGTAGTAATTACTCTCTTCTGTTAGTATTTCTACATTATCAAAGTCTGGTCTATGCCCTGTTAACGCACAGTGGGCCGCTAATGCTGTTCTTTGGTCAATTATTTAGTCTTAATTTCACATCCCTAGGCATATTTCTCAACATAGGGTAATTTACACGGTCCTCTCCTGGAGCCTTCTCTTTAAATTTGCTAATCAAAGAATTCATCTCAAGAAATGTTATATGCTCTTCTATAATAACGACTGAAGCAGAAGATGTGTATCCAAGGGATAAGTTGGTTTCAGCTTTGTGTCTATTAAATTCGCGATGAAATTTTCCATCCCTTGACTTCAAATTCTCAAGTTCTCTATTCCACCATGAAACTTTGAACTCTCCAACCCTTCTGTGGCTTTGTGGTATGGCTAAGTTCGCACCTTGATTGATAATCCTTGTAATATTGGCGGCCTCCTTGTTAACTTCATCAGATACAGGTCGAGCCGAATTAAATTCCGACAATCTCTGTGCGTATACATCCCAATTGGCCGAGTTTGTATTATATCTAGGTTTGAGTCTCACAGACTCATGCCTTCTTTCAGGGAAAAGTGTAATCAATATCGGGAAGTGGTCACTTCCATTAAGATTGTCCAGCGTTCGCCATTCTCCCCCCAAAGCCAGTTGAGGTGAACAAAAAGTCAAATCAATGTGAGAAAAAATATTCGGCCTGTTTCTGTATTTCTAACGAAAGTCTCTGCGAACGAAAACCAGTCACTCACTTTCGTCAGGAATTTGGTTTCTCTAACGTTCTATCGTTCCTTACGTCAATGACGTTAGCAATTTACCAATTGGAAAATAATGTAATTGCCAGATCAATAATTTCACAAGTTCCGGTCGAAAAAAGCACACATTTTTGTATGGTCGACCTTAGCAAATACATCTCTGTACTATTTACACTAGTGGTGGCCAAAAAAGCAACCTTGGGTGGTCAGCTGAGCTGCACCAAGATGCTCATTTCTTTCTCTCTCTCTCTCTCTCTCACACGTCTTTCTCATTGTGCGCTGATAATTTTTTCCATCTTAGCGAACAACCAATATTGACTTCTTTATGCTAAAATATTACCATAATTATATTAATAACCGGGGTCTGCCACGCCTGGCAGCATCTCGTGCTGTGCCAGTCTCTTCGAGGCGAGCGGCTAAACGTCACAGTGTTTCACCAGTAGGCGTTGGACGGCCAGGAAATCTGTGCCAAAGTCACCGACCGATTATTGGTCAAATAAATAGTCAGAAATATTCCGCGTTCTGGAGCAGTGTAGCGTAACATTGTTTATTAACGTGTATTTCGCATGTGTTTACTACACAAATGTCAAAACAGAACTGACATTAGGGGTCAATCGCAAAATTTATAGCATTTTCTGATAGGAGAATTACTTTTGCGCCACCTTGTATCTACTTATTGTTTGCTTTTAATAATGTTTATTTTGTCATTGTTCCTATCAGTCGACAAATAAAGTCATTGTTCCTATCAGTAGCCGAGATGACAGCAAAGAGAGATAGAGAAACCAAAATTTGCACTGAAATGATTACGTTTTCGTACGAGTTCATTATCGTGCGACTTCTCGTTGTGATGGTAGTTAGTGAAACCCAAATCAGCTGTTTGTCGTCTGGCAGGCGAACGAAAGCAAATTTTTAAGTTACAGAAATATGCTGATTATGTGTATTAAAGTGGATCGGACTGCCTAAAGTGGGTCGGACTGCCATCATTCATAAGTAAATAACCGGATTGTAGTATACAATTCGCCAAAATATTACCTCTCCTTTTATTAATCGGTGATCCCCACATGAGACTGGGTTCCAAGCAATCTCGAAACATCGCCTCCAAATCATGAAGATCAAAACCTATACTAGGTGATATGTACACCAACGTTACCATTAAACTCCTCCTAGAGTCAATGGTAGTCGAAACCATGTCGAAACTGTCTGTGTTCACATTAACACTGTGCTGTATCTGGCCATGAACTAAAATAGCAGCACCTCCAAAAGAGCTGTCAGAGTTGTTCGTATTGTCCAGAGACTAATTTACTGGTATTGGTACTCCAGCAGTAGACTGTAAATGAGTCTCCTAAGCGACTTAATGATCAACTGAAGTTCATGAAAATTATTTAAATAACCCTTCATGTTCCATTGCATAATTCTTAATGACATTATATAAAGTTAGAGAAAAGAGTGAATGTAAAACTTAACTTAAGGTAAAAAGATTTAAAACAGAAAATATTAAATTAACATATTAAATAAACTTATGTATTCTCAAATATATCCTCGTCGTCAGAGAAGGGCAAGTTCATGGTCATCGACGGTCTTGTTGTCGTTTTTCTCAGCTTGGCCTTGAGTTCATACTTTTTGCGTTTAGACACATTTTTTGGCACAACTTTAATTTTTGAAGATGTCATTGGTATTTCGGGTTGTTTTGTTGTAATTGTTGTCGATTGTAGTTCAGATGATGGAGATGGGGATACTGCTGTATTGATGCTTTTGTCATCTGGTGATTTTGAGATTTGACCGTTCGTTGAAGTTGGAAGAATTTTGTCGAACATGTTTAATGTACAGGGTGGCTGATGAAAGCTGCTACCAAAAAAAAAATTAATAACTTTTTTCTATTTAATGAATCTGGTTAATTTTTTTTATTTTGCAGATTGATTTTTAGATTTAACAAAAATGGATAACTGGGACACTGAAGCAAGAATTTGGATTGTCCGCCGCTATTACGCACTGAAGTCAGTAGTTTCTGTTCAAAGAGGCACGTTTGGCGGCAATCCTCCGAGCAAATGGACCATAAAGAGACTTGTTAACAATTTTTCCGAACATGGGACAGTCAACAGAAGACCTTACCTTCGAAACCCTTCAGTTCGGATGGAGGAAACAATCGCTGCTGTAGCAGCATCAATACAAAACAATCCAAGACTTTCGACAAGAACCTTATCTGCTCAAATGGGTATAAGCAGACAGTCATTGCAGTCAATTATGCACAAAGATTTGGAGTTATTCCCATATACAATTGAAATGGCCAACAAAGTGAACTCAGCAGACTTCCCGATTCGCTTGGAATTTTGCCAGAAGATGCTTCAAGTGGTGGAAGAGGACGGAAACATGTTGAACTGTCTTTTCATGTCTGACGAGGCCCATTTCGATTTAAACGGCAACATAAACAAACAAAATTGTCGAATATGGAGTGCTTCCAACCGACAGATACTCCATGAGACGGAATTGCATCCACTTCGTGTCACAGTGTGGTATGCACTATCATCACGCTGCATTGTCGGGCCCAACTTTTTCGAAGAAAACGGTCACACCGTTACAGTTACTGGAGGCCGTTGCTTGAGAATGTTAAGAGAGTTTATCTATCCAGAATTACGACGAATGAGAATTTCTTTCAACTCTGTGTGGTTTCAGCAAGATGGTGCAACTCCTTACATAGCCCGGCCTGTTATGACAGAATTGCGGCGAAAATTTCCCAATAAGCTGATATCCAGAAACTCAACATTCCGTTGGCCCCCCAGGTCGCCTGACCTTACTGCACCTGACTTTTTCTTGTGGGGTTATTGCAAACAGGAAGTCTACAAAGCAAAACCAACAATTTTGAATGAACTAAAGCAATCCATTCTAGAAACAATTGCGGCTATTCCCGTCTCAACTCTCCAAGCAGTAATGAACAACTTTTTGGTAAGATGCCGCACATGCATCAACGAGCAGGGGGGGCATTTAAATTCCATTATTTTTAAAACTAATTAAGCTATATTTAATTAAATTTAATGAGCTTTAACATGAATAAAAGAAAACTGAATTCCATACACTGAAAAAAGTTATTTGAGTTTCTTAATGTAGCAATATTCATCAGCCACCCTGTACTATAATTGACGGATGGTCTAGTTACAGATGCGAAACTTGCATTGGTTAGATGTCTTTCGTTATATATTTCACGAGCTCTCTTGTTGTCAACCTTTCTCGTTGTTTTAACTGCCTCAAATTCTTTCTCTTTTAAAAATATGGGACATTTCCTATCCATTGTGTTGTGGTATTTGTCATCAATGTTATGAGCATTGCAATTAATGCATAACTTTTCGTTTTTGTATAGTTCGTTTGTTTCAGGATTTGTATAGAAAGGTTGACTGCAATTGCAACATTTTTTCCAGAGTACAGAAACTTTGTTGGGTGACCAAATTTAAAACATTTAAAGAACTTAGAGGGTATGGTATAAATGGACGTACCGGAGTATTTTCATAACCGACTTTTACTTCATCTGGATGTTAGGATTATTAAACCTGTTTCCAAAAGATTATCTCCATCTTTTTTCAATATCATCTTTATTTCGGAATCATTTCATTTCATGTAGAATCTCTTCATTATTTGTGCCAATTAAATCACCAGCGTATACAGGGTGGCTTATAGGTGTTGCAACCAACTTCTATCATTTCTAAACCGCGAGTCTGATAGCTGACAGATTTATTTCAGTGACAGTTCATTTTATTGTTTACAAGCTTACAAAAGCATTTTGATCTATTGCATTCAGAAAAATTTTATTCGTGATGGAATTCAAGCGTGATAGTGTGATTGCTTTATATTTGGGTGGAAAAACACAAGAGGCTATCGTTAGAGCCCTCCAGCATTTAAATGTGAATAAATCTTTTGTTTCTCGTACCATTGCTCATTACCGTGATACTGGCAGTGTTGCATCGCGTCCAAAAAGTGGACGAAAAAAAACGAAATGGTCCGAAAAGTGAAGGCCAGATTTGATCGAAATCCACGTCACAGTGGTAGAAAAATTGGTCGTGAGCTGAACATATCGCGAGAACGGATACAACACATATTAAAAAATGAGCTTGGACTAAAGCCAAAAAGTGCATTGAAGTGCATTGAAGTTCCAAAAAGTGCATTGAAGTTCCAAAAGTTCCAAGACGGCGCTTCGCCGGGAATGGGCCAAAATACCGCAGAGCCACTTTCGTGCAGCGTGTGATGGCTTTGTCGGCCGTTTGAAGGCCACAATTCGTGCCAAAGGTGGCCAATTCGAACAAATCTAAACTGTTTCTAAAATTTTATGTTATTTTCGAAATTTTTTGCTTTTGAACAATAAAATTTAAAAAATAATTAAAAAAATATAGTGCTTTACTTTGTTGCATTACATATCAGCCACCCTGTATTAATAAAGGGTTTTTCAACAGGGACGCTACAAAAGTAGACAGACAGGGACAGCAAACGACACCATATTTTTTGCCGCTCTTTTGACATTTCTCTTCAGTAAGGTTTGCCATTTCATGATGGAAAGATATACGAGCCAACAACGAGTCGAAATTAAAAAATGAGCTTGGACTAAAGCCATTGAAGTTCCAAAAACTGCAAGAGCTCGCCGATGCACAAAAAAAAGTTAGACTGGAAAGAGCCAAGGAGTTGCTTCGCTTGCACGAAAGTGGCCAGTTACAGAATTTGGTTTTCTCCGATGAGAAGCCATTCCAAATTGAGCAGTTTGTAAACAAACAAAATGATCGGGTTTACTTGCCAAAGAGGTCAGCTGAAAATGTACACCTTCGATTGGCCATCAGAACTCAAGCGCCGCCGATGGTCGCTCCCCGCTCGTATTCATCGACCATGGGGTCAAAATAAATGCCGAATATTATCGGGAAAATGTCATAAAAACAGTATTGAAGCCCTGGGCAAACAAACATTTCGGCCGCAGACCATGGACATTTAAACAGGACTCAGCACCATGGCACTCAGCACGCGTCAACCAAGAATGGCTTAAAAAGGAGGTTCCTCGCTTCATTTCTACCGCACAATGGCCACCAAGATCTCCGGACTTCAATCCGTTGGACTTTTGCGCCTGGGGCATTTTAGAGAGTAAGGTTCGCACTAAAAAATACCAAAGTATCGATCATCTCAAGACGGCTCTTCGCCGGGAATGGGCCAAAATACCGCAGAGCCACTTTCGTGCAGCGTGTGATGGCTTTGTCGGCCGTTTGAAGGCCATAATTCGTGCCAAAGGTGGCCAATTCGAACAAATCTAAACTGTTTCTAAAATTTTATGTTATTTCCGACATTTTTTGCTATTAAACAATAAAATTTTTAAAAAAATTAAAAAAATATAGTGCTTTACTGTGTTGCATTACATATCAGCCACCCTGTATTAATAAAGGGTTTTTCAACAGGGACGCTACAAAAGTAGACCGACAGGGACAGCAAACGACGCCATATTTTTTGCCGTTCTTTTCACATTTCTCTTCAGTAAGGTTTGCCATTTCATGATGGAAAGATATACGAGCCAACAACGAGTCGAAATTATTAAAATTTACTACCGAAATTCGGAGTCAGTGGCCTCAACGTTAAGAGCGCGAAAAATCGAAAAATCATCTTCACCGATGAGGCTCATTTCTGGCTGAATGGCTTCGTCAATAAACATAATATGCGGTATAGGTCAGACAACAATCCACACGTACTCCATGGGTCATCATTGCATTCAGAAAAAAATACGGTTTGGTGCGGTTTATGGGCCGCCGGCGTCATTGGGCCGTACTTCTTCCGTGATGATCAGGACCGGCACGTTACTGTGAATGGTAATCGCTACCGTTCAATGATAACCGAATATTTTTGGCCCCAATTGGATGATATGGACTTGGAAGACATGTGGTTCCAACAAGACGGCGCCACAAGCCACACAGCGAATGCCACATTCAATTTATTGGAAACCAAGTTTGGAGAACGTGTTATCTCACGAAATGGTCCAGTCGATCGGTCGTGCGATTTGATGCCGTTTGACTATTTCCTGTGGGACTACGTCAAGTCTATGGTCTATGCCAACAAGCCAGCGACGATTGATGAACTTTTGTACGAATATCGAACGTGAAATTGCAGCTGTATCGGCCGAATTAGGCTTGAAAACCGTCGAAAATTGGGTTCAGCTTCTGGACTTCTGCAAGCGTGCCCTAGGTGGCCATGCAAATGAAATCGAGTTCCATACGTAATGGCATCGAACGTACTTTCACAGTAATAAAGAATTTCATTGATATCCAAAACCGTTTTTGTTTTATTTAAAAAAACTTTTGTAGAGCTCTTATTGACGGACCCGATATGTATACCCATGGTAATAATTATACTTCCACATTGTATAATGCACATTGTGACACCATAATGAACTCGTTCAGTCGTCCTGACATGGACGAAATTAAGTTTGTAATGTTTATTATTTGTTTATTTCTATCGTTTATTTATTTTTATAAATTTGTGGCCCAAAATATGTTTTCCCTCTATTCAAATATCAAAAACGGTGAATTTTCCTCCGTGTATAAATGTGTGTGACACATTTACTAAAGAAAATTTTTGGTAAAATTATTTTGAAAAAAGAGGAAAAATTAAAAATGAGTACAACCGTTGAACTAACCCCTTTCACAGTAAAATCCATTTTATCAGAGATGCTGATAAAATTGTAAAAGAAATTGCTGAAACAGTCTTTTCAATTAAAATTATGTTTTAATAAATACTTTTCCACAAATAATTCTAAGAAATGATATGATATTTGTGGAAACAGTATATTTTTTCTTAGAAAAAAGTTCTTTATTGAATATGCGGTCGATATAAAATTTGCCAGAGAAAATACGTTACATCATTGGAGCTCCACATTGGCTCCAAAAACCAGTGCCTGTGTTAATTGGTCCCATCAATGCTAGATTTCATTGATGATATGATGGAATTTCTTTCAGTGTAAAAGCAATATTTTCTCATTTTCCAGATATATGATTCCTGCGATGCTGATGATGCGGCCATAACGGATTTATTTGATCAAATACAAGAGTGTTTTCGTGCCAAAAATGATCTTAATAAAATAATAAAGCAACAAAATGAAGACATTGCGAAGATGAAAGCGGATATACTCAAAAATATAAACGAACAAAATGCAAATTTAATGGAGACCATCACAAAACAGAATGAAAAAACTGAAGCAATATATAATATGATGAGTGAACTATTTGCAAAACATAAACTAAATGAGCAAAACGAAGAGCTAATTTTGCAAATTGAACAACTAAAATTGCAAAAAAGCGAATCCGATAATTATAAAGAGAACAATCAAAAGCTACTTGTGCAAATCGAAGAAATTAAAGAGCAAAAAAGCATATCCGAAGTAACAATGAATAATTACAAAGAGGAAAAAGCAAAACTGCTCTTAGAAGTTCAGGAGCAGCGGAAGCAAATTGCTCAATATAAAGAAAATCAGAAGAAATGTAATGAGATGAATGAAAAGGTGAAAAAGCCGCTGGGGTTAATAAAGACATTTGAAGAACTCGACGATGAGATATCCCAAAACAAACCCATTGTCATTCAAAGACGTATAGATGGATCTGTGGATTTCGCCCGCACTTGGCCTGAATATAAAATGGGTTTTGGGAATAGTTCGAGCGAGTTTTTCATAGGACTCGAAACTTTATACAAATTAACAAACAATCGTTCCTATAATCTCAGGATTGAGATGGAGGATTGGGAAAACGAACGCCGATATGCGGAATACAACCATTTTGTGATTGACAATGAAAACGACAAATACAAATTATCAAGTTTGGGTCAATATTCGGGTAATGCTGGAGACTCGTTAACATATCATTTGGGTAGTAAGTTCTCAACGAAGGATAAGGATAATGATGGATGGTATGGCGGAAGTTGTTCTTTAGAGTATGGTGGAGGTGGAGGATGGTGGTTCGGAGGGTGCGCCGCCAGGTAATTTTCAAAATTCAAATATAACCAATCACAAATGGAAATTTAAAACAAACGTCTTTAAGTAGACAAATAATCTTATGTTGTCGTTATTACATCTTTATTACTTCTTGAACAAAAGCTTTACTCTATAATTAAAATTCAAATATTTTAAGCGTTTCACAAACAGATATTTGTGCCACACAAATAATATATATTTCTATATTATCAAAATAACTTCTAAACTATTTAGGAATATTTGAAAATGAAAACAATTGAGAAAAATTTTCGATAAATTTAAAGAATGACTAATCAGAAAAATGTCTGCCTCAATATACAAACATACATATACAACTTTGTGGGTTGTTTGTCAGTCAAATTCAGTAATATTCCCGCGTACTGAATTGAGTTCTTCTCATAAAATAAAAAAAAAACAGTTTGAAGACGAAATCAAAAAGTTTAGGTTTAGTCTTTAAAATAAAAGCAAGAAAATTCGGCGTTCAGATTGGCCACCGCTGATCACATTCCAGAGTATAACAAAGAAAATTGGAAATTATATGAAAAATTAATATAGAGGAAGATCTTTGTATGGGATCTACATCAAAATGTACGCCTTTGATGATCGTTATTCCTTTGAATGGTTTTGGGTAATAATAAACTCAAATTATCAAATTTTAGTCTGATCAGTTGAAATTTGTGGTCTCTTTTGTGTCGAGAAGTCAAATCGGGCGGTGGCTTAAAAGAGGATTAACAAATTGCACCGATTTTGCCGCTACTCAGTCCCAAATGAACTGCAGGTTTAAGAAGAATTTGTACTAAATTTCAGCCATCCAGCACAATTATTTTAAATTGCAGCGTGATTATTACCGACGGACCGACCAGCAGACGGTTATGAACAAAAGAGAATATATCGCTAACTTACTTCAAAAGTGACATAACTCAAAATTGAAAATTTTTTAGATAAGTAACTTTAAATGTAATCAGATAAGTGACATAAAATAATATGTCTTTTAAATATAGTTCTCAAAAATAATCAACATTTTATTCAATATTATCAATGTCGGACTGACCACGAACTTGTCATTTAAAAAACAAAAACACTCTTGAAGTAAGTGAGCGATATATTCTTTATGGGGTTCCTGATCAATATTTCAAGGTGTTTCTAATAGAATGACAATGTTAGTTTAATCCCACTCTATGGCGGAGGACATACTTGGACCGATATTGCGGCTATTCAATTCCAAGTGATCATATAGTTGATGTATATATTTGTACCAAATTTAAGTCATCTAGATCAAATATTTTAAATTGTAGTTTGATTTCAACAGACGGACGGACACATGGAAATTGCTACATTATCTCAGAATTGGAAGAATTAAGAATATATTTACTTTATAAGGTCTCTGATTAATGTTTGAAGATGTTGCAAGTAGAATGTCAAAGTAATCGTGATTTCGTTTGTGCAAAAAAATGTAAAATTTTGTCTACATTTTACATTGAAACCGCATTTTTGGTTCGTTTGTAAAAATGGTGCAGCCGTATGATTGGTTTTTGATTTCGTTTGTAAAATTATTATAAAATGCGAAAATATCGCATTTTCGACACTCAGCCCAGTCCACGGAGTGGAGTGTTGCACCGTCAAAAAGCAAACTTCAGAACCAAACCTAAGCGTACATTCTTAATGCACTATCAAATGGTTGCGCCATAATGTAGATATGGGTTTTACTCTCCTCACGATTTTTGTTCGATTGTTCGCATGCAAAATGCGAAATTAGCATTTCATTATTTTTCACGAACGAAATCACCATTAGTACAACTTCATCTAAATCCCGTAAGAATTTTACGATGGCATACAAATTGTAGTTTGGATCGCATGTGAATGGTTACTTCTACAAATAATTTCATAGTACCAAATTTCAGACCGATTCGTTAAAATCTGTGGTTTTTGTTGCGTTACGAAGTAAAATCTAGAGGGACCTTTGTATGGGGGCTATGGCAACTGTTGTTCGTGTGAAGCGTTCTGGCTATATACCAATTTTCAGCCAGATCAGTTGAAGTTTGCGGTCTCTATGGTGTTAAAATGTCTATCGGACAGATGATATATATGGAGACTACATCAAAAAATGGACCAATTTTGTCCATTTTTCAGTTCCAAGTTACCTGCAGCTATGCAGAAGTATCTGTACCAAATTTCAATAATTTGGCTCAATTATAGGATACTGTAGCGTGATTACAACAGACGGAGAGATTACCGAACAGACGGGAATTTCTAAATCATCTAAGAATTTTAAGACTATTAAGAATGTATATACTTTATGAGGTCTCTGATCAATACTTCAAGGTATTACAAATATAATGACAGTGAAGAACTTTACGAGGACATACAAATTGTAGTTTGTTAAGAAAAAACAGAATTTTAGTCTTGAATAATATAGACAAGAGTTTTCCAACTATCGTAACTACTCTTAGAAACAATAATATATAAGATTGTAAAAAGTAAATAATAGAGGCATTATCCATAATAATTTCAGAAGATTTATTGACTTAATTCTCTTCGGTAAAGTGTACGAGGTTTGTTTAAAATATAGCTGACCTATTATTTTTCTCAAAATTTTTGTTTGTTCATTAAGAACCAATTCCATCCCCTCAGATATAATAAGTACACTTGTGCCAACGATTGTTTTAATCTTCGGAGCACATGGGACAATAACTTTTTTGTACAACCTTTTGCTCTTTCAGCGATGCAGGGTATATTTCTTTAATCCTTGCAATTATCCGTCCTTCCATGGGTCATTTCTTGGTTTTGCAAACAGGTAAAAAGTCACCGGGAACAAGTCCGTGAGACATGAATACGGAGTTCTTTTAATGTAAAATATGTCTAACAAGTAATGAAGTATGCGCATTAATGTGGTGAAATATCCTTGAGTTGTTTTTGCAATTTCTGGTATTTTTATTTCTCTAGTGCTTCACGCAAATGGCGAATTGCCTAAAAGTACTATTCCTTAGTCCAGATTCACTCTCAGCAATTTTATCCAAGCAAGTGTCAACATTTGTGGAATAGAGAGGCAGAGAGCTCTTTCCGCCTGCCTCTCTATCCCACAAACATTGACACTTGCTTAGAAAAAAAATGCCTGGACTTATTGACCGTACGAACTTCTGCTAAAAGCATATGAGGCGACAAACCATTTGAATCGAAGAAAACAGTGAATAAATCTTTTGAGCGAACTTGGCCTGCTTTTGGGTTTTGAGTCTTCTGGCAGTTTTCATTGCGATTGGGCATTGTTTTCGATGTCATAACTATACAGAGGAGAATCACGTTAATTGTTCATAAAAATTGCCTAGAGTCTCCGATTTTGATGAAGCTTGGTGGAAATATAAAATATGGTGCTCTAATATCGGATATAAAATTGTATTGTTAAGTCTTCAAAACTATAGGAGATATGTATGTTCATTTAAACATTACAAATTGGGCAAAAATATCTAACAGAGCTTGTATTCGAATGCTCACAACTTTTGCTCTACGGGTGATATTTAAATATTTTGTTCTGACCTAGATTCCTAAAGACTTCTGCTATAGTAATGTCGAGGTGGATACTGTTTGGAAGCTGTATTACAAATTTACATTTTTAAAACACTAATTAAAATATCTTTTTTTTAGAAAGCAATATATTTTATATTGAAAATTTGTGGACCAGATGATAACCCATATTGTGCCGTATTTGTCAAAAAAAAATCTTTTTGGGATCGCCAGTAGTTTGGGAGATATCAATAAAAGAATAAGATAACTTCACAATTTTCTCCCATTTATGGGGAACAAAATTTTCAAATCAACGGAAATCAAAAACAACAATATAGGTTTTAAAATACGAGTACAAAAAAACAGTTTCCAAAAATTCAAATGAAATATAGGAGAAAAATGTGAACTTATCTTACTTTTATAAATATCTCAAAAACTAACGGTGATCCCAAAATGAATTTCTTGGACTATTGGGCAGAATATGGGTTATAATCAGGTCCGCATTTTGTCAATATAAAAATATAACTTTTTGACAAAAACCAAGTTTTTAATTAGTGTTTTAAAAATAAAAATATGTCATGCAGCTTCCAAACAGCATCCACCTCGATATTACTAAAGCTGAAGTCTTTCTAGGTCAAAACTAAATATTTAAATATCTCTCGTAGAACAGAAGTTATGAGCATTCGAATGCAAGCACTTTTAGATAATATTTTGCCCAATTTATAACGTTTAAATGTACATATCTCCCATAGTTCTGAAGATTTTTCAACAAAATTTTATATCCGATATTAGAGCACTATAATGAACATTTCCACCAAGTTTCATCAAAATCGGAGATCATAGGCAATTTTTATGAACAATTGAAGTGGATCTCGTCTATATAAATTTCGTCAAATGTTACGACCATTTTGAGCAAATATGAATAGTCGTTGACGTTATTCAACAGATTCTGAGCGATGCGCATTGGACAGTCCTTTTATCAAAATAGGAAAAAAATCGCCAATTACACCTATAGACATCTAACATTTATATCTAGCAAAAACAAACTATAAATGCAAAACGTCTGCTAGAGTCAATATGTGTTGGGGACATAGCGTCGCATGGATGACCAACTGATGGAACTGACAATTTTTTGGAAATTGAGTTAAGGCCACCAATGGATTTGCCTTGTCATAGTTGGAGGATGTTGCAATTAACGTTATCTCCAAAAACGGTAACATATTTTCAACATATCTGGAAATATGTCACCTAAAATTGCATTCTTCAGAAATTACTTTATTTTTTTTTAAGAATATTTAGAAAGAGGAAGTTTACATACATAATAAGAAAAACAAACTGGAAATTGTATAATAATTATTACTCCATGGGGAGAAGCGACATTGTCTCAAAAACAGAAAATCTGCTCTCCTGAACAGCTTTGGAAATGTTGGTTACGTCAGTTGGTCATCCTAGCGACGATATGTATGTACATTTATAACAAAGACCAAAAAAGAAAATCCGGCGTATGTAGTCCGCGAAATTTGAAAAGCTTCCTTTTTTTGAACAAATCTCGTATATGTATTTTTTAGTAAAAGTATATTCATAATGAATGAAATTATTAATGACACTTTCGTCTCTTTGCACAGTAATCTGAATGGACACTATAAAAAGGATGAAAACAAAGCCGGTCCGACAATTGAAAATATTATGTGGGCAACTTTCAAAGGCTTCCATTACTCTCTGAAATTTGTGGAAATGACGCTTCGTCCCAATTAATATCTGTCGAGAAGGTTTGCCAATGCCAAGACTCCTGTGGGATTATGCAGTAAATGGATGATGCAATCAAACATATATCTTTATTTGTAAATAAATTATATTTGCAAACAATGTCCATATTAACAAATATGCAAAACCGTGAGTCGATGTTGAGCGGAGCGAGGTTCAGAGGTAAGTTGGTGAAATTTGACTAACGCTATGTAACAAGTAGACTTCGTAAAAAAGTGTTTATCTGAGCGAAACAGAGTGTCCAGTGATTTTATGGAGGAATTTCGTTTCTTTATATGAATGAAGGAGAGTCGGTCAGTGTTATACCGCAATATACTGCTACTCTCCGGATCCTGTCCCTCCTTCCAACAGCATTCCTGCAAATTACGCTAGTCCCACGTGAAACTTTGCACAAACGTTAATTCTAGATAGGCAAAATAGGTGCCTCTTCGCTCAACCCAAGACATATTAAAAACGATCCAATCCGAACAGCGATCCGGCTCCGCTAGGACTTCCTGATGCAAATGATGCAAACGTAATTAGTTTAAAACCAACTAAATTATGTTTTTGAAATGTATACTTCAATATTGTTTATTTTAATCCGAACTACTAACAACAACAAACAATTATTTCCTTACACAGTACTGCATTTTTCAGCTCATTGATTTGGGACTCAATTCTGAGAATTGGACGTGAATGTAGCCCCAAAAATAAGAACTTCTGCATCATTCGTTTAGTCAAGTTGGCTCAATTACGAATTTAATGGCCATACGATTTTTTTTTAGCTCAAGGTGAATTTTTAGCACTTTTTCTATATTTTTTCTCGGTATACGGTACGGAATATCTCTTTTATGTCTGAAGTAACAATGATGTAGATGTTGAATAAGAGAAAAAAAGCAGAACAAACCTACCCAAAAAAAAGTGCATCCAGTACCTTAAAAATCGCAAAAATATTCTGTTCTGTTTTATAATATTCTGTTTTAATGGACACGCGTATAACGTATACGTATTTTTCAATAGTTTACTGACAAATATTTTATGACTTTGTGGGCATTTTTGCGATAAAGGCACTGTATGCACTTTTTTCGGGTAGGTTTGTTCTGCTTTTTTTCTCTTATTCAATATCTAGCACTTTTCTTCAGACACAAAAAAGATAATCCGTACGGTATACCGCAAAAAATATATAAATATATGTATAGGAAAAGTGCAAAAAATTCCATTGAGAAAAAAATGCGTATGGCCAAAGAAAAGTGCAAAAAATTGAAATGCATTTGGCCATTAAATTACACTCTGCTAGTCCAAAAATGTAACAGAAAGGAGACCCTATGGATAGACCTATTTCGACCACGCTGAATCCAGTGGCATTAGCCGTTTTTATACCCTACACCACACTGTGGTACAGGGTATTATTCTATGTTAGCTCTTGTATTCGCGATATTCGACTACAAAGTTTGTTGGAAAGTCGGAGAGGTGACTTATCTCTTTTGTTAGTTTGAAGGTGACTTATCTCTTCGGAATCTACGCTTCAGTTCAAAGATCGAAATAAAGGGAACATTTAGACATTTTTTATCTCAATACAGCCGTCCACACTTCTCACCCCCTTACCACCCAAAAAGTTCAATGAAATCTTATCATATGTAAAAAATTATACATATCGTCGACATTTTTAGTAGGCATCGTTGAGAAAAATATTGCTCGCAAAGAAATACTAAAAGTCCTTTCTCAACTTTTTTATGAGAATTTAGAAAAATTTGAGTTATTACATAATTTGTGTAATAGCAGAAAATTTTTGAAATAAAATTGTTTGACTTCAATTTTTGTAAATTATTTTTGGTTAGTGTTAATGGAAATTTCAAAGGTAACCAACAAAAGCTGCTAAATTTTGAAACCTGTTATGTTTCATAAATTTGTTGAAAGGAGACTCATAGTAATTTTTCGCGAGGGACATTTTCTCAAAGACACAAACTAAAAATGTCGGCGATTTGTATGACGTTTGACATACGGTAAGATTTGATTGCACTTTTTCGGGGGTAAAGAGCTGAGAAGCGTGGTTGACTATTTTGAGAGAAATAATTCTCGATGGGTTCACTTTATTTCGTTCTTTGGATTGAAGCGCGTTTTCGGAAGTCTTACACTTCAAAATCACAGAGAGGTTAGTTATCTCTCTAATTTTTTTTGCAAACTTTGGGTCGAATATCGCGGAAACAAGAGCTAACTTAGAAAAACGGCTAGCTCCGTTGGATTCATTTTTAAAGTGTCCATTTCGAGCGCAGTGTTATTAATTGAGCCAACGTGACTAAACGAATGCCCCAAGATCAGGTGTTTTATGAACGAATTTTTAGACAACTACACTCCACATTTCCAGTAAACGAAAGTTCCCTTCTAGAACACATTTTAAATAAATATTTACAATGTACATATCGATACCTCCATTCTAAACCATGAATGCTAAGTGCAAAATGGTAGTATAGGAGAGGCGATCATCGTTTGAAGATTTTTTGAATTTGTGTGGGATCTCCGTAAATGGAAGTATCCATACCTATACCTCCATTCTAAAGTATGCTATGTCGAAACAGTTAGTTTTTCAGGAGAGACAAAGAAAGTTTTGTAAAATGTTTAAATTTGTATAAAATTTCACTATAATGCAAATCGAATGATCTTTATTGTTTTGAGCTTAGCTTTTTTGATTGGGTTGACAGAAAAAAACCAAATTTTGCGTGAATAAATTTGAAATATTTAGAATTTAAAAATGCAATATCCCTAAAAACTTGCTAATGTGACTAAGCATACTTTGGAATGAAAGTATCGATATGTCTGCCAACTTAATTATACGCAATGAAAAAAAATACTTTCCATATGAACGAAATTTTGCGCAATAATAATATGTATTTCCGCCTAATATCAGTTGTTGGAAATAATTTCTTTTTTAATAATTTTTAGTATCTAAACTTAAATTGTATTTGTCTGAAATGTGGAGAGTATTTGTCTAAAACTTCTTTCACAAGGAAATATTTGTTCTTTGCGTTTAGTATTCAGGATTAAATAGACATTATTGCAGGATAATTTTCAAACATAAAATGTAGTTGATTGTACAAAAAATATATTTGCTTTAGGGATTCGAAGTGAAGCGGATCTCTGTGCGGATTGGAGCGATTTTAATATGTCTGATGTTGAGCGGAAAAATAACAGAACACATATTTGGCCAATGTAGAATGGATTTTTGTGCAAAGTTTGACGTGGAGAGAGCATAATTTGCCAGAATGGTGTTGAAAGAAGTGACATGATTCGGAGCGAAAATAGACTCCCTAATTCATTAATATAAAAACGCGATATTCTTCCATAAAATCACTATACACTCAACTACGCCCTGATAAAAACTTTTTTCGAAACCCTCTTAGATTACCACTCGTCAAAATATGACTATTACGATCTGCACCCCACTCCACTCTGTCTAGCATATTCTTGGTTTGCATATTTATTAATGTATACTTTGTTTGAGAATACAAATTATTTACATATATATATAGTCATCTGAAACGAAAAAAGGCCAATAAACCAAAAAATTCAAAATGTAATTAATGATAGGTAATTTCCATTGCTTCAAAGTACACATCCTGAAAAGTTTTTAGCTCCCTAGTTTCAAAAAATGACGAATTTATTAACGGAACTACAAAAGGGCCTAAAAAAAAATTATTTCTTTTTTTTATAGTTAAAACTGAATAGTTTACACAATTTGCAAAAACAAGAGATAAATCATGTTTTGTGTGAATTTATATATGCATCATTATGATCGGGTACTATTCTCAAACCCCCGTTTTCTTACAGCAAATGTTTTTATTTTATTTAGTTTTTTGCTTCTCCTTTAAATTTTTAAAAATGACGATTGGCCCTTTTTCGTTTCTTGTGACGATATATGTTTGTAATCTAATTTCAAATTTATACTTTCTTAAAATTTTTACTTTCAAATTACATTTAATATTCAATTATAAAATATGTTTCAAAAAAATTTTCTATATGCAAATTTAAATGTTTTTTTAAAATGTACTTTTTATTAATTTTTTAATAAAAAGTACAATTTTTTTTTAATTTCATACATTAACTTAGATAATTTGAAATTGTAATAGATTAAAATACAAACTAACATTATTATTATTTGGTAAAATAATTTTCATCTAATGATTCAAATTTTTTAATTCTTTTAAATTGTAATCAAATTAAGAAACTCTGAAAAAAAATTGTTATTGTTTTCGATAAAGTGTTTTATGTTTTGTAGTTCTTCAAATTGCCTGAAACTGTTTTAAAATAAGACCCAAAACTTTACTTATTAATTCAAATTTAATATACAAATTTTGTAATTTTATTGTAGATTGTAATCAAATCGAAAAGCTTTGTAAAACTAAACTAAAACTTTTTAATAATAACTTCAATTCAATAAAATTTTGCTATTATGAGAAATACTATTTCTGAAAGCATTAATAATGATGATTTCGTTTCTGGAAAAAAGTGAAGCATGTTCTCTACACGTTTCCGGAAATCAACAACATTCTAACAAATTTCAGGAATTTAAAAAATTGGATTTAAATTAAATTCGAGGACTCCTTTACTTAAAAAGGTTAAATATTTTCTAGCATTTCACGTAGACAGGGCAACATTTTCTCCAGAAGCGAAATCACCATTAAATGTTCTTTAATTTCTTCTTAAATACAAATGTAAGTATGGAAGTATATTAAAAACAGGTAAGAAAATTTCAATTTTGTAAACCGACTAAGGTATACCCTCACTTTGTGAGTAATGGAATATGGTACCTTATGTGGAAGCCAGGGAGGTGGAATAATTTTACTAAGTCAATAGTCATTGTAAATGTCTATAGCAAACAAAATGAGAAATCATTTAGTTGATTGATGCCGAGGTTATGGGTAAGTGGTAGTCGAATAAAGTTGTCAACTTGCGAGAGGGGTTAAACAAATTGATTGTAAATACGCCTATTTTGAGTTGAACAGTGGATACTTCAACGATATTGCACAGTACCGAATTGTAAGTGCTTATGTGCACTGGTCTTAAGGTTATAAGATATTCAATTCTGGTATGATTGGATCATTTTGTGTTGGAGTTACCAAAAGGGGCGCGGCCACTTCGCAAGGTGATAGCGACAGACAAACTATTACTATGTGTGGAATTAGAGAAGATTCGGGTGAGTTGTAAACAATTTATTATAGAGAATCTATATTTCACTATATGTTAACCCTTAAATTTAGAGTCATTCTGTTACTTCATTCGAGACTTATCGTGCGCACCACCCAAACAGGCCGATATAAGTACACGCTGAAAAAAATTCGCTTCTAGTGTATATTGTCCCAAACATATTCGGTTTGAAACATAGGGTACACTCTAAACGTATAATAGGGTACACTCTAAACGTATAATATTTGGTACACACAAAAATTATATGTTTGGGAAGATGTTGTTCTAAACAAATCTTTGTTTACATCCCAATATATGTTTATTTTGGACTATTTTTTCCGAAACAAAAATTTATTTGCATTTAAGTATTCAGAAAGTACCTAAACTGTATTAAATTTTTCAGTAATTCAAAGCTAATCTTTTATAAATTTTTCGTGTTGTAAATATAATAAATAATTATTCAGTCAGAATTTATTTTGGTTCGAGACCAATGTTTCAGTTACTTCCTGTCTATTGCAAAAAAGTAATAGAAACAAATACAAAAGATGGTAAAGACTTTTAATTGCTTGGTAGAATTGACTGCAGTTTCGATAGACACCACTCTATCATCTTCAGAATTCAATAGCAATAGTGTATGTCCTTAAATTGAAATTTAACAAGAACTACTAACCAAACCCTTATTTTGCCGAACTACGTCAATATACTAAAACTCTCATACCAATACATTTGTATACCCTCCACCATAGGATGGGGGGTATAATCATTTTGTCACTCCGTTTGTAACACCTCTACATATTGATCTGAGACCCCATAAAGTATATATATTCTTAATCGTTTTAAAATTCTAAGACGATTTAGCCATGTCCGTCCGTCCGGCTGTCCGTCCGTCTGTTGTAATCACGCTACAATCTATAATACTTGAGGTAGGTGGCTGAAATTTGGTATAGATACTTCTTATAGCTGCAGGTAACTTTTTCCGTCTATTGCAAAAAAGTAATAGAAACAAAAACAAAAATTGGTAGAGAGTTTTAATTGCTTGATTTAAGTTAAAGACACACACTATTGCTACTGAATTCTGAAGATGATAGAGTGGTGTCTATCGAAACAGCAGTCAATTCTACCAAGCAATTAAAACTCTCTACCAATTTTTGTATTTGTTTCTATTACTTTTTGGCAATAGACAGAAAGTAACTGAAACATATGGTCTTGAACCAAAATAAATTCTGACTGAATAACAAAAGCACAGACCAACAATAAATAACAACAACACATAATAAATAATAATAATTGAAATCATATAATCTTGGTTCGAAATATATTACTTGGAGAATTCACAACTAATGATGGCTTGGAATACTCAGAATGATGGATTTAAAACATAAGTTAATGCTGCATTTGATATCATAACTGGGAGTATCAAGTCATAACCAAAAAAAATAAAACTGAAATTCGAAAAATTCAACAAAAGTTTCGAAAATCTTTTTAATAAAATAAAATATGGAGAAATTCTTAAACAATAATGTTATTTGTATTCAAATACATTTTTTTTTGAGAAATTTTGTTTGCAAATATTATATGTTGTAACATGTTAATATACGAGTTCCAAATATATTTTATTGATTTTCAAATAAAATTTATTTGCTCAGAAATATATAATATTTAAAAATTTGTGTTCCAAATATATTTTCTTTCGATTCAAACATATCAAAAAAGGCGATTTTGCCCCGTGTACAGACAGACACACAGATGGACGAACATTGCTCGAATAGCTTAAAATGTCCTAATAAGAATTTCCGCCGAACATAATACTGAGCAACAGTGAAAACAATACACGGACTTGACAGTATAGGTTCGATTCTACACTGGGAAAATCGTCATTTTTCATATGTTTGAATTGAAAGAAATATATGTAATTGGAACCAACTTTTTTAAATATTATATACATATATGTGAAGAAATAAGTTTTATTTGAAAACCAAGAAACTTTGTTTGGAACGCATATATTAATATATTAGCACAAAATAACTGAATTTCACAAAAATATAATATGTGTTTACCCACAAACAAAGTTATTGTTTTCCAATTATTTTATTTAAAAAAGATTTTTACAACTTTGTTGACTGTGATAGTTAAGAATGTCATAAGCAGAATTAAATTGGGTTTGCAGTACTAATTTTTAATTTATAAATAATACAATTCATCACTTTTTGTCAATCTTAAATGCCATTTATAGTTAAGAAAGATTGAACGATTTAAATTTTTATCTAATTTTACAAAAAAAAAAAAAAAGTAAAAGCGTTAAATTCGGCCATGTCGACTCTTATATTCCCTCCACCATGGATTGCGTTCAATTTTATTACTGGAAAAATCTTTGGATATGGAGCAAATCATGAATCAATCCTTTTTGTTTAAATAAATTATTAAAAAAAACGAACGCTCCAATTTAAGGCCGCAAATTCTTTAGCCAAACTCTTCGCCTGAAAAAATGTGGTATTTATGGCTTAAAATAGTTTTTTTGAGAGCTACATCTACACGGGGACTAAAACAAAATAAAATTTTATTTGTATAAATTTTATTGAGATGAATTCTTGCCAAAATAGAATACAATCTGCAAAGTTTCAGCTAAATTTCTTAGAAAATGTGTTGTTTATGGCTTAAATAAGACTTTTTGGACTTTAGGTGGACTATAACAAAATGTGAACTAATTTAAAGAATTTACTGCGATGATTTCTTGTCTTAAATAAATACAAACTACAAAGATTCAGTTAAAATGCTTAGAAAATATGGTATCTATGGCCTAAATACGTATATTTTGGAGCGACCTCTACAGGGTGACTGACTATAACAAAATATGAACCGATTTGTAAAATTTTTCCTTTGATGAATTCTTGTCAAAATAGAATACAAACTGTTTCTGCTAAATTGCTTAAAATGTGGTATCTATGGCTCAAAAACCGTATTTTGGAGCGACCTCTATATGGGTATTGATTAATAAAAAAGTCGAATAATAAAACAAAAATTGTATCAAATATTTTTTCCATTTTTAAACCCTACACCACACTGTGGTACAGGGTATTATAACTTTGTGCATTTGTTTGTAACACCCAAAAGGAGAAGAAATAGACCCATCGTTTATTATACCGATCGACTTAGAATCACTTTCTGAGTTGATTTAGCTATGTCCGTCTGTCCGTCTGTGCATGTATTCTTGTAATCAAAGTACAGGTCGCAATTATGGTCCGATCTCAACGAAACTTTACACATATCTTTTTTTGGGCCCAAGGACGATCCCTATTGAATTTGGTTAAAATCGGTTCAGATTTAGATATAGCCCCCATATATATGTTAGCCCCGATTTGACATGTAAGCGCTGTAAAAACTTCATTTTATATCCGATCAGTATGAAATTCGGCAGAAAGAGGTTTCTTTTTATATGGATGAACACTGTTGAATTTGGAAGAAATCGGTTCAGATTTAGATATAGCCCCCATATATACGTTACCCCCGATTTGACATGTGAGCGCTGTAAAAATGTCATTTTATATCCGATCAGTGCGAAATTCGGCAAAGAGAGGTTTCCTATTACATGAAGGAATACTGCTAAATTCGGAGAAAATCGAATCAGATTTAGATATAGCCCCCATATATATGTTACCCCCGATTTGACATGTAATCGCTGTAAAAACTGTTGTTTATATCCGATCAGTGCGAAATTCGGCAGAAAGAGGTTTCTTATTACATGAAGGAATACTGCCAAATGCGGAGAAAATCGGTTCGGATTTAGATATAGCCCCCATATATATGTTACCCCCGATTTCACATGTAAGCGCTGTAAAAACTGTATTTTATATCCGATCAGTATGAAATTCGTCAGAAAGAGGTTTCCTATTATATGAATGAACACTTTTAAATTTGGAAGAAATCGGTTCAGATTTAGGTATAGCCTCCATATATACGTTACCCCCGATTTGACATGTGAGCGCTGTAAAAATGTCATTTTATATCCGATCAGTGCGAAATTCGGCAGAAAGAGGTTTCTTATTACATGAAGGAATACTGCCAAATTCGGAGAAAATCGGTTCAGATTTAGACATAGCTCCCATATATATGTTACCCTCGATTTGACATGTAAGCGCTGTACTGCCCTCCTAAGAAAGAAAGTCGTATCTCCATTTCAGTAGTTTTGAGATATTTAGCTTTTACCTTTTATAACTTTCGCGCCTTTAGGTTAAAGGTGGGGTGGCAGCCGGTTTTACTAGCTCGCATAGTAATTTAGGTCCCTAACCAAACATAAAATTACAAATTGCGAAAGTTATAAAACGTAAAAGCTAAATATCTTAAAACTACTGAAATGGAGATACGACTTTCTTCCTTAGGAGGGCAGTGTAGAGACTGTTTTTTATATCCGATCAGTACGAAATTCGACAGAAGGAGGTCTTTTTACATGAATAAGTATTCAGGGAAGATGGGTTCAGATTTATATTAAAGCTCCATATATATGTTCCTCCTGATTTGGTATCAAACCGCTATAGAAGTTGTATTTTACTTCCGATCATTAAAATTTTCCAGAAAGATGTTTCTCACTTTAGGAACGAATATTGCTTAATTTAGCGATTATCGTTTCAGAATTAGATAATATGTTTCTACCCATTTACCAATTATTCCAAATTATTATGGCAATGACCCTTATAGCATTGTTAGGGAGGTGTAGGGTATTATATAGTCGGCCCCGCCCGACTTTCTGCCTTTCCTTACTGGTTAAAAATAAGTACGTTTTTAGTTTTTCGCATAAAATGTTAACAACTTTTTTTCAGCATATTCTTAGCTACATTATTGCCAAATTTAGTTAAGTGGTATTACCAAGGCTGTATTAGTTGCTGGACAAAATCTGATGACACCTTTTTCGAGGGGCCCATTGATTTTCTGAAACTTTGGAGGTCCATAAAAAAAAATTGGTCACCAATCTGCCAAACCGAGTATAAACCTTTGGAAGTAGAATCGAACCTATACTGTCAAGTCATTCATTGACAGCCAAGCAGCTATAAAGGCATTACAGGCGACGGATATAAGGTCAAAGGTGGTCAGCCGCTGTCGTAGATAATTGAAGATCATCACTGAGCAGCATAATACTCGAATTACCCTGTGCTGGGTGCCAGGCCACAAGGATATCCCGGGCAATTAAGAAGCAGACGTACTGGCTAAGTATGTTTATGTATGTTCATGTTTTACCATCGTTATCTTATTATTTTCATTTAATTAGAGAGAGGAATAAAGAGAAGTGGCACAGACGTTGGATTACATTCACAGGCTGTGAGCAGACCAAACTACTGTGGGACGAAAAGTCAAAGCGGAATTTAGACTTTATGTTGAATATGAACAGGGCAAATGTGAAGGCAACTATTGGCGTGATAACTGGACATAATACCCTTGGTAAACACATGGTAAGAATCGGTATTAGAAATGATGACATATGTAGATGGTGTGGCGCGACAGAACACTAGGAAGATAGTTATCACTTCCTCTGTCAATGCCGTGCCTTAAGACTAAGAAGAAATAATATATACGGGTTAGTTTTTTCTTTTCAGTTGGCAAACAATAGACGAAGAAGACGAGAAGAAGAAAGAAACTAAAAATGAGGAGTAACAATGTATCAATAATGGTCTAGTTTGGACGCCGGACGGGCTCCGGAGTCATGCTCCAATAACCTAACCTAACCTACTGTCAAGTCCGCGTATTTTTCAAAAAGTGTTCATTTGTTGCATAGCGTAATGTTACACATAACATTTAAAATATATATAACATAACAGGTAAGTTCGTTAGTATGAAACTATTAAATGTTCATGATTAATATACAAATTTTGAAAACACCATTAATATTTCGATAATTGAAGATTATTCCCAACAATTTTTCGAAATTATTAAACCTAATGACAAATGAATTGAGTTGGGTTTTCTACAATAAAAAGCTAAAAAAAAATTAAGGAAAGACCCTCCTCCATTTATTTGCTAAGCAATAAACGGTGAATTTATGTAGGGGCCATGTCAAACCACTATTACTAGGAATTGTTAATGATTATAAAGGGGTGAGACGTTTCTAAATTTCAGGCACATCGTTTAAAAAGGTTGCATCTACACCGCACATTGTACTATTATCAACGCAAAAACTCCCAATTTGCAAGAGCTCCAATCTTTCTAGTTTTGTTTCTATTCTCTGAAGAACATTTCAATTAACCACATTCTAAAAGGTTTTTGGCAAAATTCGTAAATGTTAAAATACATGGAAAGTTTATCATTTAAGATAGTATTTGTAAGCCCATAGCTCCGAAACTATGAAAAGCATTAGAACTTCGTTGAATTCATGGAATAAAGAATATTTTGAAGTGCTCGTTTGCATTGAAAAAATTCACTTTTATTGTCCTTTTCAAGCCGAGGTATATCTGTATGTTGGCAAAAAAAAACTAAAGGGTGGTCCAAAATTAACGCACGATGTTAATTGTAAATAAAACAAAAAGTTTTCAGAGAATTATCTTAATATTTTTTATGATTATTCAGTCAGAATTTATTTAGGTTTAATACCATGAGTTTCATTTACATTCTATCTTATGAAAAATTGTAATAGAAACAAATACAAAAATGGTAGCGAGTTTTAGAAATTGCTGTGTATAATTGACTGCGCAGTTTTCGATAGACACCACTCTATCATCGTCAGAATTCAAAGCAATAGAAATATGTTCTTGGTTGGCAGTTCTTAACAATAATAAACTGCCTCCATAAGTATTTCAGCTGATTTAAGTAAAAGACATACGTACTATTGCTTTGAATTCTGGCGTTGAATTTTTTACCCCACAATTTTTTAAACTCGCTACCATTTTTGTATTTGTAGACAGAATTTAAATGAAACACATGGTCTTAAACCAAAATAAGTTCTGACTGAATAGCAAAAAGCACAGATCAGCAATAAACAACAACAACACATATGTTTTGTTATGATAGAAGGATGCATGACATTTATATAAATATGTGAAACAAAATGTCGGCCAAATGCGAGAAGCGTGGACGACTGTTTTGAGAGTAATAATTCTCCAAAGGCTCTCTTTATTTCGATCTTTGAACTGAAGCGTGTATTTCGTAGTCTTCCACTTCAAAATCACAAACGAGATAACTAAACTCTCTGATTTTCAAACATACTGTGGCCGAATATAGCGAAAACAAGAGCTAACCTAGAAAAACGGATAGCACCATTGAATTCAGCAAGGTCGAAATAGATATATCCATAGGGTCTCCTTTCTGTTACATTTTTAAAGTATCCATTTCGAGCACAGTGTTATTATATGATAATTATGTGTGAAAGAAAATATCCTCCAAAGGCAAAAAACTTGACGTTAAGGTGTGATTCACAATTAACATCGTGCATTATGGTTGGAGCACCCCTTACATTCGCGAGGCGAAACTAACGTCTTAGTTAACCAATGCAAAAATAAAATTCTGATTATACTTCCAAACATTGAATTTATTAAAGAAAAGGAATAACTTATCTACAAAAAGCAACCCAAAATTACTGTTTCTTATACCCTATTCTCTCTATAGATAGTCTCTTGACTCTCAAATATAGACTAAGAAAATTTGAAGGAAACCGGTTCAGATTTCGATATAGCATCCATATATATATTCAATTCGATTTTATAGATAAGCGCTATAGAAGTCAAATTTTTTAACCAAAGTGTACGAAATTTTACAAAAGAAAACCCTTTAGACAAATAGAGATGCCAGCAAATTTCAACAAAAATCGGATCAGATTTATTTGGGGAATTTCATGTCAAGTGAGTCATTTTTTAAATCCGATGTCTGCCAATCGCGATGAAGCTTGCACCAAGTTTAGTCCTATTGGATAGTAGTTATGACGCAAAATTTCAACCAAATCGGTTAAGGAGGGTCCGAGTTGGAGGGTGTTGAATTTTGAAATTTTGTAGAAAACGGACCTTTTGTCCCATCCATATAACTTGTTACCTATTGTATTTTGAAGATTTTGCCCAAAGCATTTTCGATAGCTTTTTCTTCAATATTTCTAAAAAAAATAAAAAAAATTCACAAAAATATTTTTGTGAATTTTTTAGCGAAATTTAAAAATTAAAAATTGTATTTAAATTTGTAATTTAAAAATTAAAAATAGTATTTGCATTTTTGCAAAAACTATATTTTATTATTTTTTTGTTCAAACGAAAGCTAAATCAATTTATGGTGATGGGACCTGCTTATACTCGTGTATCGAAACAAAGATAAACACCAAAATAATAGAGTTACCACATTTTTTAGCATAACTCAAAAAGCATCTACCCTAATTGGTTGAGAACGCTTTAAAGAATCCTAAATTAAGTAACCTTCATCTTCTTCTAATATAATTTTTTCATCCCCATTAGCGGTTTCAAAGATAACTTACAAGATTTTCCGGAAAATTAAAATTAATTAATTTTTTAATTAAAACCTTTTAAAAACTTCGGAGAATACCCAACTACGAGTATTGAATTGTTCTTATTTTATTCATGAATAAAATGAGACTATTCCAAAGAAAATCGATAATAATTTAAAAAATTTTAGTTATTTTAGCAAATCTGTTATCTACAGTAACCTAAATGAAATACCAAATCGGAGGTATCGATTTTTCGATTCTAAACTATGCTAAGTGCAAAAAGGTAGTTTTTCAGGAGAGGCGATCAAAGTTTGATGATTTTTTTAAATTTGTGTGGATTTCCTTTGTAATGGAAATTGAATGACCTGTACAGTTTTGTGAATAACTTTTGATTGGGTTGACGGATAAACACCAAATTTTGACTGAATATAACATGTAATATTTAGAAGTTAAAAATGTCATCTCCCTAAAAACATGCTAAGTCGACTTAACATGTTTCAGAATGGAGGTATCGAAATGTAAAATAACATAACAGCATACTGCTAAACCAAATATTAAAAGTTTGTAGACTTACTTAACTAGCTGAGCATTTCCATGTTAAGTGCACGGCGAAAATCGCCTTTTTTGATATGTTTGAATCGAAAGAAAATATATTTGGAACACAAATTTTTAAATATTATATACTTCTAAGCAAATACATTTTATTTGAATATCAGAAAAATTTATTTGGAACGCATATACATATTAATATATTACAACAAAATATTTTTTCAAATAAAATATGAGTTTATATACGAATAAAATTATTGTTTACGAATTTTTGTAAATATATTTTGTTTAAAAATCTTCTCAAAACGTTTCAGTTTCTCGTATTTCATTGATTTCGAGTTAAAGCACTGATTTTATATTTATGTTTATTCCAAATCGTAATTTGTTGTCAATCAATCGAGCAATGTATCATTTAAATCATAAAAGAATTTTACGAACATTTAAAATTTCTGAAAAAAATTATCGTTGAATTACTGAAAAACAGCTCAAATAAAATATATTAGGATGGAAACAAAGAGTGTACCCTAAATACTTATATATATATAGAGCGCCCCAGTAGGCGAGTTGGTAGCGTACTCGCCTATGAGTTTGGGGGTCGTGGGTTCGATTCCCACCAGAGGCTCTGGTCTGTCGCTTCAAACATTTAGCCATATGGTCTTTGTAACCCGGCCTTTCCCTGGACCTTAAAATTAGAATATAAATTTACTTTGTATTGTAATTCAAATAAATAAATAAATAAATAAATAAATACTTATATATTTCAAGCAGAATATGTTTGGGAGAATATACTACAGAAGCGATATTTTATCAGCGTGTGCACACAGTATTTTTGGCTCATGTCACAGATTTTTATGACATTTGGTATAATGGTTGTACTAAGTGTTGTCAACAACCCATGTAAATTATGTACATATTATATACTTACGATTACATACACATGTGTAAGAAGAGAAAAAGAAAATCGATTCGATTTTATGCATTGACTACTGATAAGACCTCATCATGTCTACCATTTATTTTGTTAATGATAAGTGAAGCTGAATATTCATTCTAATTGTCAGTCTAAGTGCTACAGCGATTTGGTAAAGAACTCAAAAAGAAAACATTAATGAAATGTTTAAAAAAAGTGAAATTATTTAAAATTTTATTTATTATTTTACCATAATCTTCAAAAAATAAATGCCAAAGAATGTTCTTTCAAGTGATAATAAAAATTCCCCATTCAATATGAATTTTCTGAGTTTTTTTCTTTAAAAAAAGTAGAGAACCTCGAAATGGACCACTCCTTACATTGTAGCGTGAGTACCACAGACGGACGAACGGACAGACGGACATGGCTAATAGTCTTAGAATGATACGACCATTAATAATATATACTTTATGGGGTCTCAAATCAATATTTAGTAGTGTTACAAACGGAGTGATAAAATGTGGAGGGTATACCTATATGTGGTATAGCAAAATGTGGAGTGACCTATGGTGGAGGGAATACAAATATTCTTTAAGGTACTGTGTATAAAGTGCGGACTATACTGAACAAAACCTCCATTTTGAGATTTTTTATCTATGAAAAACGCTGTCTCTATCGAGACATACCCATTCGGTTTTGTAATTTACAAGCGATTACAGGAGATTCTGAGGAGATGATTTCAATGTTGTACATACCAAGCTAAGGGAAGTCTTAGTAGTATGTTTTGGTATAAAAATGTTTTCACATTGCCATCAAAATATAATATTAGTAAATATATCATTTAAATATTCACAATATTTGAGAGACTGTAAATCTTTACTGAATAACACCGCGATGTTTCTCTTAAAAAAAGATATGTAGAATTGTGCCAAGTGTCCATTATTTCCTTTGGTCACTTTTTCCTAGGACTAACCGCGCCCGCGATTATTGGATTTTATAATTAAATAATTCAGAGATATGTTGTGTTTTTTCTTGAAACTTTTTAATCGCGGAATGGCTATCGCGAAAAATTTTATATTAATCTATTTGTCAGATGTAAATCTAAAAACTCTACCCACAATATGTTTTTAGAAACTTGGCGGTGTTAAGCATTTTTATAGACTACAAAAAATTCGCAATATGGAAATATTGCAAACATTGCCTAAACTGTAAAACGACATACAATTACTCGTATTTATTGGAAATTGTGTTACAATTCAAAATTTCCGGGATTTTGTCTATAGTTCATTGTAACTATCTTCGTTTTTTTATTGTTTTCGCGATATCTCGGGAAGCTAAGCAGATCCAATTTTGATCTCTTTACAGTTGAGTAGAGGGGATGATCCTGAACAAAACCTCATTAACATTTTTGGCGTCAAACTAGCTAAACCTTTTAACCCTTGAGGTACGCTGTGTGTAGAAGAGTTATTAGAGAATTTAAATTTAAATTTGGGCCCTCTATAACATAAGGAGCGGAGTTACATGGCTCGGGTGTACACAATATATGTGTCCTTTTGCTCCTAATGGTGTTCTCATGTAGTTTACGATATATCTGCATTCGAAAAATTATTTTTTGTTTGTTTTTTTTCGACGCTGCACAGCGGTCTCAAACAAAAGATTCTTTGACCACAAGTCTTGAAAGTGTTTTTAAATCTTTCATTTGAGATTCTAACATAATAAAATAAATAATAAGTTGTTTTCGCAAGCCTTTGATTGTATTATTAACCAGGAAGAAAGGGCTAAAGTCGGGCGGAGCCGCTTATGTGATACCCTACACCACCAGAGTAGAATATGAAGAAATATTTTCATGTTTTATTAATGTAGTCTGATAATAATGATCTGTTGAAAAAAATTATTTTAAAGCGCTAAGATTAGAAATCTGCAGATATCCTAATCTGGACCGATTTTCTTCAAATTTGGCTAAGTTTGTTCCTCGTTCAAGCAATTGTTGTCTGCTAAACTTACAACGGATCTGTTTAGAAATGCTCTTGTCACACGAAACTTGTATCTGCCCTAAGAAAAAAATCGCTTCTGTAGTATATTTTCTGGAAACATATTATATTTGGGAAAAATTACTTTTTTCCTATAGGTAGGAAAACAAATTCTGTAGCCGATTTAAATATTTCCCAGTTTTTAAAGATAATTTGCATAAAAACTCGAAAAAATAACATTGATAAGAGAGATATTCAAAATTTTTTTCCGGTATTGTAAATATAAAATATTTGCACCAAAGTATAACTTAATTAAATTTTGATCCCAAACATATTTTGTTTCCTGTTTTTTTCTCCGTGTGCATTTTTATATATGTATAAAAATATGTTGAGAACTTTGGATATAGAGGTTAGATGCAATATCAGTATGTATGGTATATATATAGGGGCTTAATATAAATGTGTACCAATTTTCTACAAATTCTATAGTGTTCTTCCGTGGATCAAGAAACTCATCCCTGCTCTGTATCATAATTATCGGATTTCAAATGCCCATGCAGTGAACTATGTGGCGGATGATTTGGAGGCGGATACTTTCATATTCCTCGCAGTGAAGATGTTCAGCTGTGCTGGCATTTGCGAGAAGCTGAATAGCTTCTCGCAAATGCCAGTAAAGTGTGGGCCCGACGTCAGAATCATGCAATCATCGGCTTACCTTACGATTTCAACGCCTTCAATTGGGGTGGCATTGCAGAAAGTTAGAGGTTAAACAGTTAGGAGATATGACCTACCTTGGAGTACTCCCTATTTAATTCCGCGGGGCTTTAACTTCTTGTTTTTGTATTTACGTACAACTGGCGTCACCACATACAATTTATGATCCAGCGCTTCAAACTAGACTAGAGGGACGTGTTGACAATATCCTCGAATAATGTGACAAGATTGACCGTATCGAATGCCGTCGAAAGATCAAGTGCCACGAGGACGGCCCTGTCACAAGGCTTCTTCTTGGTTAGACCAAGAATTGTAATCCCAGGCTTCGTCGTAAGTATTTTTATTGTTTTTTTAATATTTTTTTTACATTGTACTGCTTAATAATGACCTTCCACATCTTTTGTTTAAATAACAGATCAAATCTAAGTATAACTTTGCGCTGGATGATATTGTGGCTGTGTGTATAACTTCCTAAGGAATCTTCCCTCCGCGTGATGGGTATCATGGAGGCCTGCAACAGGATTAGACACATGCCGTGGGCTTAGGTGTAAGCGAAAAAAGTAAGTAAACACTCGATAAAGCAGGAGCCACTTCCTCGACCAACGTCGAAGTAGATCTTTTTATACCCTCCACCACAGGATGGGGGGGTATATTAATTTTGTCACTCCGTTAGTAACACTTCTGAACATACAGGATTTTCCAACAAGAGGTGTTATTTTGAATCACCCGGTATTTCGGTAGCTGTCACTTTTGAAGCTTTTATTCTTTGATATTTGACAAGTAGAAACTACGCCATTACTAAAAACGGAACGATACACGATCATCGAACGATACAAAACGATCGAACAAATAAACGATACGAACGATACAAAATCATCTTGACTGATGAGGCCCATTTCCACCGCGGTGGCTACGTCAACAAGTAAAATTGTCTCATCTGGGGCTCGGAAAACCCAAGAGTTATTGTTGAGAAGCCTCTTCATCCTCAACGTGTGTTTGTGTCGGTTTATGGTCCGGTGGGGTCATTAGACCTTACTTTTCCGAAAATGAGGTTGCACCAATAGTTACGGTGAATGGATTGCGCTATCGAGAGATGATTAATGATTTCTTATGGTCGGAGTTGGATGGTATTGATCTGGACAACGTTTACTTTCAACAAGACGGCGCTACGTGCCACACAAGAAACGAAACCATTGCTCTGTTACGGGAAACGTTTCCAGACCGTGTTATCTCTCGAAGAGGTGATCACAATTGGCCACCGAGATCTTGTGATTTAACACTTTGCAACTTTTTCCTTTGTGGTCACGTGAAAGATAAGGTCTACGCCCACAGCCCAGCGTCGATTCAAGATCTCAAACATAGAATTCATGAGGCTATCGAGGACATAGGGCAGCCACTTTGCGATTTGGTTATGGAAAATTTCATGAAAAGGATATGGTCCTGTAATCGTGGTCGTTGTGACCATTTGGCTGATGTTGTTTTTCATTATTAACGACAAACCTTCCTCTATATTATGAAATAAACATCCGATCATTTATCTCAAAAAATGGCATTTCACCTCTTGTTGGAAAACCCTTTATATTGATCTTATACCCCATGAAGTATATATATTCTCAATCATCGTAAAATTCTTAGACGATTTAGCCATGTCCGTCTGTTGTAATCACATTACAGTCTTCAATAATTGAGCTAGATAACTGAAATATGTTAACTTAGGATTCAAAATGGAATATATTGGCTCATTTATCGATATGGCCCCCATATATAACATCACCCCGATTTCACTTTTTAACGTCATAGAGACCACAAATGTCAACTGATCCGGCTGAAAATTAGTAACTGAGGATTATTTATACCCGGAATCCTTCATACGAACAACGGTGATCATAAGTCAACGTTTTTATATAGTCCCCTTACACAGGTCCCTCTAGATTTGACTTCGTAATGCCACAAAAACCTCGAACTTAAACGAACTTAATCAGTCTTGTTTGGTATAAAATCGAAATGAAAAAAATTTGGCATCACAAATTTAAACAGATGGGTTTGAGCAACCAATAGCTCTTTGGGACGAAATGTCTACATGGAACCCGGAGATAAATTGCACCTACAATTGATTGTGGGCGTTATCACTGGACACAACAGTCTCTGTAAGCATATGTATAAAATTGGCTTAGAAATGACCACTTGTGCCGCAGTTGTTATAACCCTGAAGCAACAAGATATTTGTTTTTTTATTTTAGATATAGTTTTCTAAATAATCGGCCATTTGTTTAATATTATATTGGATAACTATCAATAAATATACAAAAACAACACCTGCCTTTTATTTTTCTTTCAGGAGTTAGCTGAACTTAACAGATTGGACCCTCTCAGATTTCTACAATTCATTCAGATCGGAACTACAGACATAACTGATGTTGCAGAAGAAGCAGCGCTTTTTTCATTTGACAGCGCTTTTTTTCATCTCTCTTGCATGATATTTCCTTTTTAATATAACGCACATACCACAGAGCCGATCCAAAAAATAATATTTTTCACACAAAGCATGACAAAAAATGCAAATAAATAACAGCATAGGGCGACATGGAAATATTCGGTTGCTGAGAAGGACCTACAGATAATACATGTGAGTATAATGATCTGTGATCGTCTTTACATATATACATTTTCTGTTCGTACTTTCAGGCCGGGTGAGGAAAATACCCACACCCATAAAATGCCGCCATGACACCATGGTCTTTCCGGTGTCCATAGTATCATTGTGGCTAGTGCGCCAGTCATGGAATCCGAATGTGTTGGACCTGATTCCTTGCCGGGTTACTGGTAATCTCCAAAAACAACTTCCGGTTGCCCAAGCCAAGGGGGATGCCAAAAACCACAACGATACCAACATAAATGTAACTTTTCTCGTCAACTAAGCGAATAAACGGTAGAATCCTCGTACCTATTATCGCAACAAAGATATCGTAAGATCGCACGCTCCAGACCAATAATCGTACGGTTTTGTGCACACGCATGATACAATCATGGAATTACGATTCCAGCTGGTGCGATAATCGGTACGATGATTCTACTGTGTATTTGCTACTTAAAAGTAATGGTAAAACTGAAATAACATCGATATCCTAAGATTAACAGACACATTTTAATTAACAGTTGGACAATATGTGACATTGCAGAACATAAGGCTCTCTCGACAACCCGACACATGCCAGAATAATGTCCGTAATAGGGAGTATACACAAGGAACATCACTACATCTTTCCCACGCTTCTTCAACAACAATAACTTATGGACGTTTCATCTTCCAGCATTAAATAATGTATTTAAACACAGGACAAGTCATAAAATTCCAGTCGCCTAAAGTGACCAAGGTATGTACAGCTGCATTAAAACTAACAGCACCACAATATAGAAAGACATCAAATCGCATATACTTCAAAATTTTTTGAAGTACGAAGGTATGTACGGCTGCGGTCAAAATAATAGCACCACGATATAGAAACATATTAAATCTGATATACTTCAAAAACTATTGCATTACTGACATTAGTTCCTTTGATTAAAATAAACACTATACTATACAAAAATTATAAATAATGCAGATATTTCGGTATTTTAAATCATTAAATAAAAAATTTTTAAATTTTCGCTGTATTCGGATGTTTATGTCGTCCGTGTCTCTTAACAGTATGTCGATACATTTGAGAGCACCTGTCAGTGTCAGATTTGTAATTTAGTCTCTTCTCTGTAGGAACGTAACCCAGCAAAAAATAAAAGAAGTACTTCCAAAAAAATAACATTATAAGTACTTCCAATTCATAAGTATGAACATTTTTTCGGCATTTAATGAAGTTCTTCTAAATAACTAACCAAAATGTTATTTCGGAATATAAATTATTAACCCAAGAATGCATAATTTTAAATCGATTGGATGTAAAATGAATCTTGTGAAGTGATAAAAGTCCAGATCGGAAGGAACATATGTATGAGGGCTAAAATATATATGTAAAATACTGCGTCTATACCCAGCAAAATCTTGGTAAGTACCTGTCATTATTCCCTGCATTACCAAATAATGACATCTTATTATTCGCTGCATTACTTTCGGCTTATTAATAATGACTTACCAATAATAACAGAAAAAGGCGTTTTTTTGTTATCAAAATCATTTTGGCAAATTCGAATAGAATGCAATTTTGGCTGTATGTGGGTTATTGTACAAGATTTATTTATATTTCAACATGTTTTCAAACAATACGTGCAGATTTGAATGAAAATACCAGAAATTCCAATCTGGCATGAGGAAATTGTTTGTTTCGAGAAATATGCGCGACAATATGCAAAAAATCATTTTAAATGGCCATTTCTACATATCTACTACTTATTTTATAACTTATTGGTAACGCATTATTTAAGTACATAAAATCGAGCTACAAATAAGTACTTATTATGCTACTTTATTGTATGCTTTTGGGAAGTACTTTCCTCCAATGACATCCCCATGTTAAAATAATGAGAAAAGTGGCTGAATAATAAGTGCTTACCATTATCGAACTTTGCTTACTCGTCGGATTATTTGGTAATGAGAAATTTTGCTGGGTAGTGCTAAAGGGAAGAAATATTTATTTATATGGCGGCTATATCAGAATTAGTGAATGGTTCTGGAAGCTAGTCAACTTTTTCATCAATTGAATTTCGTTTCAGTAGACTAGGTCGATAAATCGGACCTACAAGTCGACTTTTTCATAGCCGATTAAAATAACATAAAGTCATTTCAAAGTATGCTGATTTTCTTGTAGTACATTTGATTGCGATAAAAACTGAATTTATTATATTAAATTTACTTTATACTTTCCAAAAATGTTAATATAGCGTCACCAGAAATGCCCAAGAACGTAACCCTCAAAAAATGAAAATTTGTTTTTCGTCAAAAAATCACGATTTTATTCAAGAAAAAAAGACGTAACATCAAGTGCACGTTTTTGATAAAGAACAAAAGGCGTAACTCACATTGTATTAGACAGAACGTACTGTATTCATCTATTTAACCTTTGTAGTTGTTCTCTTGTTGCTGTTTTGATTTTTGAAAATCGTGTTTGACACCTATTTTAGATGCAAAATTCTATATGCGTCTGTATTTAAATTTGGCCTTTATCTGAAGGGTATCCATTTTTTTATCAAATTTCGCAGTTTCTATAAACTCATTTCGCAGATTCTATAAACTAATCTCTGCCAAATTTAATAATGCTCTGATGTAAAACATGAAAACACATTTTTCCAACCTTGCTAGTGACCGTTTATTCTCGGATTAAAATATCCTTTGTGCAAAATATAGTACATTTGACTAAAATATAACTTCTATGGAGCTTAGATGCTAAATCGGAAGGTACACATCCATGCGAGTATGTGAGTATGCTATATGTAAATTTTAACCGATATTGTTCACACAGATATTAACTGTTAAAATAAGACACTCTTTACCAAATTTCATGAACATCGAAAGGAAATTATATCTTCTATAGAGGGTATAAGCTAAATCGAAGGTACATTCATATATATTACGATATCTGGTTCTAAACTGATATTCAAATAGTTAAGAGATTTTTGATCGTTCGCCGTAGACGAAAGAAATACGGATTGTCTTTCAATTTCAATACGAATCGTCTTGTCCCAAAATAAAGATATGTACAAAATTTCTTTGAGATCGGACTATATTTGTGACCTGCACATAGATTACAAGAATGCATGCACAAACTGACATAGCTAAATCGGTTCAGAAAGTGATTCTAAGTCGATTGGTATAATAAACGATGGTTCTATATATCTCTTCTCATTTTTGGTGTTAGAAACAAATGCGTAAAATCATAATAAATTGTGCCACAGTGTGGTGTAGGTTATCTATATATATAAAAATGAAACGGTCCATCTGTGTAATGGCATCACGTCAGAACGGCTGGAGCGATTTGGATGATTTTTTTTTTATTCGATTCTAAATTTTCACGAGATGGTTTATATGGCAGATTATGTGAATTTTCCAAAAATGGGCGGAATCGGACCAATGGGCGTGGCCCCGCCCATATAAGCCAAATTTTGAAATTGAGATATTTTGCACAATTTGTTAGCGAGAGTGCTGGAATTTTGTGTATATGTAAACGGTGGCAGTCTACGTGATTGGTCCAAAAATGGGCGGGATCGGACCAATGGGCGTGGCTCCGCCCACATAGACAAAATTTTGATATCTTGCACAATTTGCTAGCGGGAGTGCTGCAATGTTGCGTATATGTATCTGGTGGCATTCTACGTAATTGGTGAAAAAATGGGCGGGACCGGACCAATGGGCGTGGCCCCGCCCATATAAGCCAAATTTTGAAATTGAGATATTTTGCACAATTTGTTAGCGAGAGTGCTGGAATTTTGTGTATATGTAAACGGTGGCAGTCTACGTGATCGATCCAAAAACGGGCGGGATCGAACCAATGGGCGTGGCACCGCCCATATAAGCCAAATTTAAAAAATGTGATATCTTGCACAATTTGTTAGCGAGAGATCTGGAATTTTGTGTATATATATCCGTTGGCGATCTACGTGATTGGTCCAAAAATGGGCGGGTTCGGACCAATAGGCGTGGCTTCGCCCACAATGACCAAATTTTGAAATTTTTATATCTTGCACAATTTGCTATCGGGAGTGCTGCAATGTTGTGTATATGTATCTGGTGGCATTCTACGTAATTGGTCAGAAAATGGGCGGGATCGGACCAATGGGCGTGGCCCCGCCCTTATAAGCCAAATTTTGAAATTGATATAACTTGCACAATGTTTTATCTAGAGTGCTGTCATGTTGTAGATATGTATCTGGTGACAGTCCACGTGATTGGTCCAAAAATTGGCGGGATCTGACCAATGGGCGGGCCACCGCCCATATAAGCCAAATTTTGAAATTGAATTATCTTGCTCATTTTGTTAGCGAGAGTGTTGAAATTTTGCGTATATGTATCTGGTAGCAGTCTACGTGATTGGCTTTCAAATGGGCGGAATAGGACCAGTGGGCGTGGCCCAGCCCATATTTTGATATATCTTGCAAGTATTATATAGGAAATACATGAACAAAAATGCTCGGTATGCGATAATTACAGCTGCTCACTCCAATACAATCGCAATATGATAATGTGATGCAATATCAATGAAACAAGAATTTGGCAATTTTATAAGTATACATTTCTATTTTCTGGACTTTCCACTGAATTCGGTATTTTTTCATTCAGTGAATTTATTACTAATACCAGTAAGGAAAGGCAGAAAGTCGGGCAGGGCCGACTATATAATACCCTACACCTCCCTAACAATGCGATAAGGGTCATTGCGATAATAATTTGGAATAATTGGTAAATGTATTTTGAACCGATAATCGCAAAATTAAGCAATATTCGTTCCTAAATTGAGAAAAATCTTTCTGGAGAACTTTGTAATGATCGGAAGTAAAGTACAACTTCTATAGCGCTTTGTAACCAAATCTGGAGGAACATATATATGGAGGTTATATATAAATCTGAATCGATTTTCCTAGAATACTCATTCATGTAAAATAGAAACCTGTTTCTGTCGAATTTCGTACTGATCGGATATAAAACACAGTCTCTACAGCGCTTACATGTCAAATTGGGGGTAACATATATATATGGGGGCTATATCTAAATCTGAACTGATTTTCTCCGAATTTTGCGGCATTCCTTCATGTAATAAGAAACCTCTTTCTGCCGAATTTCTTACTGATCGGATATAAAATACAGTTTCTACAGCGCTTGAATTTCAAATCGGGGGTAACATATATATGGGGACTATATCTAAATCTGAACCGATTTTCTCCGAATTTGGCAGTATTCCTTCATGTAATAACAAACCTCTTTCTGCCGAATTTCGTACTGATCGGATATAAAATACAGTTTCTACAGCGCGAATTTTGACATGGGCAGCGAAGCGCACCGGGCTCAGCTAGTAATTAAATAATTTTAAAAGAAATTATGGTAATTAAATATACCATACCATACATACTGTACCACACTGTGGTACATTACTACTCTCTGAACCGGGGCTACGGAAAACTTTTTATACCCTACACCACACTGTGGTCCAGGGTATTATGACTTTGTTTATTTGTTTGTAACGCCCAAAAGGAGAAGAAATAGAACCATAGTTGATTATACCGATCGTCATAGAATCAATTTTTGAGTCGATTTAGCCATGTCCGTCTGACCGTCTGTCTGTCCATGTATTCTTGTAATCAAAGTACAGGTCGCAATTATGGTCCGATCTCGACGAACCTTTACACATATCTTTTGTTTGGCCCAAGGACGATCCCTATTGAATTTGGTTAGAATCAATTCAGATTTAGATATAGCCCCCATATATACGTTAGCCCCGATTTGACATGTAAGCGCTGTAAAAACTTTATTTTATAACCGATTAGTATGAAATTCGGCAGAAATAGGTTTCTTATAATACGAATGAACACTGTTAAATTTGGAAGAAATCGGTTCAGATTTAGATATAGCCCCCATATATAAGTTACCGCCGATTTGACATGTAAGCGCTGTAAAAATGTTATTTTATATCCAGTGCGAAATTCGGCAAAAAGAGGTCTCTTATTACATGAAGGTATACTGCCAAATTCTGAGAAAATCGGTTCAGATTTCGATATAGCCCCCATATATATGTTATCCCCGATTTGACATGTAAGCGCTGTAAAAACTGTATTTTATATCCGATCAGCATGAAATTCGGCAGAAAGAGGTTTCCTATTATATGAATGAACACTTTTAAATTTGGAAGAAATAAGTCAAGATTTAGATATAGCCCCTATATATACGTTATCCCCGATTTGACATATAAACGCTGTAAAAGTGTTATTTTATGTCCGATCAGAAGTAGATAATATGTTTCAACCCTAATCGCATTGTTAGGGAGGTGTAGGGTATTATATAGTCGGCCCCGCCCGACGTTCTGCCTTTCCTTACTGGTTTTTTTGTGAGAATGTTAATTACACTATGGGGTCACACTTTTCAAGAGCCATCTACACCATACAGATTACAGACATCTTCAAATGTCCTAAACATACATACATATATATGATCGTTGATCTCTTTGTCCAATAGTATATTATTTATACGTTCCCTTCCCTATGTCAACATTTGTATTCCTTTAAAATATGAAATCTCTGGACCCAAAGATGTTAATAAGAACGACATTCATTCACCAAATAAATACAACACCAAAAAAGCAAATCTTACAGAGCTTTAAAAGAGTTGTGCAAAAGTGGTGACAAAGAAGTACTTCCCCGGCGCGACAACCTCTTGTTAAATTCATTGGTGAAAATCCAAATTAGAACAACTTCCGGATCATAAGTTGGGGATTTTTATTGCTTCTTTGGATGCTCTTTTTTTGGTGGGAAATTATGTGTAGCATCTCTAAAGTGTATCGTCTGTGGTAGTTACTCTCTTCTGCTAGTATCTCCACATTGTCAAAATTAGGTTTATGTCCAGTCAGCGCACAGTGGGCCGCTTGCGTTCTGTTTTCTATTGGTTTGTCAAAAGCTTTTAATTAGGATTTTTGCGATGACAGTCTAGTTTTTAATTTTGTCTTGGTTGTACCGACATATCCTTTTTTGCATATTTCGGAACCTTCGGCTTTGCGTTGAATTTTGTAGATCAAATTTGATTTTTTTACCTTTATCACTTTTTTTTTTTGCTGAATAGAAGATTTGTTGTGTTCTGTGTTTTGTGTGCAATTTTTACTAAATTTTTGTCATATATGTTAGAATTTTTGGCCTCTCAGAAAAGGTTTTCTATATCGTTGGTGTCGTTCAATCTATGAATCTATGTTCTTCTTTATGCTGGTGCGTCGTAGCAAATCCTCTATAGTCCTCTTGGGATAGTCATTCATTGTTAATATTTTCCTTATTTTATCTCTGTTGGTTTTATGGAATTCCTTGTCACTTATTGTGAGCACTCGTAGCCGTGTTGATAATAGTCCTTCTGGCGTGTTTTGGGTGGAAGTGTATTAATCTTCCTGAAGATATGCTTTTTTGGTATCAATCCGTTCTCAGTAAGTTACGATGTCCAGATATGCGAGTTTGTTGTCCTTTTCATCCTCCATTGTGAATTTAATTTGTCTGTTGTATGAATTTAATATTTGTAGAGTGTTCATCATATTTATTGAAACGTCGAGTAATTCTATCATTACTATATCTGCTAAGACCGGGGAGGCGGGCGATATCCCTTATCTTGTCTATATATCCTATGCTCGTACTTAAAACAGCGGGTTTCTTTAGTACAAAAAGTCAGCGTCTTCATAAATGTTTTGATTTAAAGTCTGATATTGTATCGGGAATCCTTTGTTGAGTTCTTTAATATATGCACTATATACCTAGATAGTCCATGACCCGGGGAATTAGTCGATGAACAAATCGGTCTTAATGGAACTTCATCTTTGTGGATCTTGGGAAGTCCATAAATGCGAGGAGGAAATACTGCATTATTTGTCAATTTTCTCTTTTCTGTCAAGTTAATTAGGTTCATGCTGAATAACGTTTTCACTATTGCTTTATTTTTGCTTTGTAGGTCAGATCTTGGATCCCTTGTTGATCGTGTGTATGTGCACATATATGTGGACGACTTATTTGGAATTATCAAGAAAAAGGATGTGGAAAACACTCTGCAAATATTAAATTCATACAACAGTCAAATTAAATTCACAATGGAGGATGGAAAGGACAACAAACTCGCATATCTGGAAGCATTAATAACACTATGCAACAAAAACAACACTTTTTGAAAAATACACGGACATGACAGTGTATGTAGGTTCGATTCTACTATCAAAGGGTAGTATAACCCTATACATGGTTTGGCGAAATTGGTGACTAATTTTTTTTATGGGCTCCCAAAGTTTCTGAAAATCAGTGGGCCCCTCCAAAAAGGTGTCATCAGCTTTTGTCCAACAACTTATTCAGACTTGGTGATACCGCTTAACTATGTTTGGCAATAATGTAGCCAAGAATATGCTGAACAAAGTTTCTTAAAATTTTTTGCGAACAATTTTTTTTCCCGTAGTTTATTTTTGAATAAGTGAATGAAAAAATATTTTTTTCACTTTTTGCAGCATAACTTCCAGTGATTCGTAATTGTTCACTAACAATGCTTGGCAAAATTGTAGCCAACGTAAATCTGAACAACTTTTGTGAGCATATCAATACAATCTGAACGTGTCTAGGCACGCTAAATAGCCCAAAAAACCACATTGTACCCCAAAAATTTAAGTATTTCATTGTTATGTGACAAAAATATATTTTTTTGGTATGGGGTATGTTCAGCAATGTTCTACAAAAATGTTCTCCATAAAATTTTACTACATGTGTCAGAACACTCCAAAGCTCAAAACATAACACAAACACCAAAAACGGTCTAATTCCTGTTCGTGCATCAATGTAAGTCGTACGATCTAGTGGTCGAAGCAATAACGATACCAGTAAAGAGCGTTTTTGGCAGGAATTTGACCGATTTTTGGGCATTTGTGTTAAGTTTTGGGCTTTAGTGTGTTCTGACACATATAGTAAAATTTAATGGCGAACATTGTTGTAGAACATTTCATCCTCCATTTTATGGGGTGTTATTTACGATTTGTTAACATGGGGCCAAAATTTAGAGTTATGTGGGGGAGCTAGATTGCTAATATGTTCCACAAAAATATTGGCCTTAATATTTTCCATAAAGTTGCTGAACATACCCTGTACCAACAAAATATATTTTTGTTACATAACTGTGAAATACTTACATTTTGGGATACAATGTGGTTTTTTGAGCTATTTAGGGTGCCTAGACCCGTTCAGATTGTATTGATATATTTACAAAAGTTGTTCCGATTTACGTTAGCTACAATTTTGCCAAGCAATATTAGTGAAAAATTACGAGTCCCTGGAAGTTATGCTGAAAAAAGTGAAAAAAAATATTTTTTCCTTCACATTTTCAAAAAAAAAAAAGGGAAAAATTTTTTTTCGCGAACAATTTTAAGAAACTTTCTTCGGCATATCCTTAGCTACATTATTGCCAAATATAGTTAGCGGTATCACGAAGTCTGAATTAGTTGTTGGACAAAAGCTGATGACACTTTTTTAGAGAGACTCACTGATTTTCAGAAACTGTGGGGGCCCATAAAGAAAATGGGTCACCAATTTCGCCAAAACGAGTATAGGGTTGTACTACCCTCTGATAGTAGAGTCGAACCTATACTGTCATGTCCGTGTATTTTTTTCACTGTTGCACAGTGTAATTAGACATGGTAACATACTGAGAACGGATTGGTACCAAAAAAGCATATCTTCAGGAAGATTAATAAAGGATTAATAAAACACGCCAGAAGGACTATTATCAACACGGAGACAACGACATCAACGATATACAAAACGTTTTCTGAGAGGCTACACAATTCTAATATTTATGACAAAAATTTAGTAAAATTTGCACTCAAAACACCGAACACAACAAATCTTCTATTCAGCAAAATAAAATCGAAAGTGATAAAGGATGAAAAATTAAATTTAATCTAAACCAGTAAGGAAAGGCAGAAAGTCGGGCGGGGCCGACTATATAATACCCTACACCTCCCTAACAATGCGATAAGGGTCATTGCCATAATAATTTGGAATAATTGGTAAATGGGTAGAAACGTATTATCTTATTCTGAAACGATAATCGCTAAATTAAGCAATATTCGTTCCTAAATTGAGAAACATTTTTCTGGAAAATTTTAATGATCGGAAGTAAAATACAACTTCTATAGCGGTTTGATACCAAATCAGGAGGAACATATATATGGAGCTTTAATATAAATCTGAACCGATCTTCCCTGAATACTTACTCATGTAATAAGACCTCCTTCTGTCGAATTTCGTACTGATCAGATATAAAGTACAGTCTCTGCAGCGCTTAGATGTCAAATCGGGGGTAACATATATATATATGGGAGCTATATCTAAATCTGAACCGATTTTCTCCAAATTTGGCAGTATTCCTTCATGTAATAAGAAACCTCTTTCTGCCAAATTTTGCACTGATCGGATATAAAATACAGTTTTTACAGCGCTTACAGGTCAAATCGGGGGTAACGTATATATGGGGGCTATATCTAAATCTGAACCGATTTCTTCCAAATTTAATAGTGTTCATCCATATAATAAGAAACCTCTTTCTGCCGAATTTCATACTGATCGGATATAAAATACAGTTTTTACAGCGCTTACATGTCAAATCGGGGCTAACATATATATGGGGGCTATATCTAAATCTGAACCGATTTTAGCTATGTCCGTCTGTCTGTCCGTCTGTCTGTCCGTCTGTCTGTCCGTCTGTCCGTCTGTGCATGTATTCTTGTAATCAAAGTACAGGTCGCAATTATGGTCCGATCTCGACGAAACTTTACACATATCTTTTTTTTGGCCTAAGGACGATCCCTATTGAATTTGGTTAAAATCGGTTCAGATTTAGATATAGCCCCCATATATATGTTGGCATCACTGCCTGGGGACACTTCCCGGCGGTGTAGATTAAAACTGGCGTACAAAATATATTTTTTTGTTTAAACATGTATTTGATTGCCTATTTTTTGATTGAGGAGGCGAATACAAAAATATATATACGAATGCGAAGGCGTATATTCCAAATTTGGTTTTTGCGAATGCGAAAGCGAATGTTCAAAATGAAGCGAATAATTGGCATTCGCATATGGGGATGCGAATATTCGTTACATCCCAGGTATAGATGCTCCTTATAGCTGCAGGTAACTTGGGAATAAAAATGGGCAATATCGGTCCTCTTCTCGATATAGCCCCCATATATAGCATCTGCCCGATTTGACTTCTTAACGTCAGAGAGACCACAAATGTCAACTGATCAGGCTGAAAATTGGCAACTGGATATTATATATACCCGGAATCCTTCACACGAACAACGGTAGTAGCAGGTCCATGTTTTGATATAGCTCCCATACAAAGGTCCCTCTAGATTTGACTTCGTAACGCCACAAAAATCTCAAATTTAAACGAATTGGCCTGAAATCATTCACGTGCGATCCATGGTGGAGGGTATATAGTATTCGGCATGGCCGATCATTCATTAAAATATAATAATTTTTAAAAATTTTATGGCGTTATTACAATTCTTGGTTATAAACTTTGAAATAGCACATTTTGTTGTCTATCCAGAGATTGAGAAAGGAATCGGTATATATCAAACTAAAATACATACTGATTCGTAGGAAAGTATCGGGAAAAATTAAATACAAAACATTTTCAGAAGAAGACAGAAATTTATTAAATTCATAAAATATTTAAAAATTGCTATATTTTAATTATGTTTTTATCCCCTCACCTTAGAGGGGAGGGTATATATCATTTGCTACAAGCCAAAAGTGTAAAACATCGAAGGGGTGACATAAGACCCTAAGTATGTTCGGCGGAAATCCGTTTTGGGTCATTTTAAGTCATTTGAGCAATGTCCGTCTGTCTGCTGGCTGGTGCGCATGATAACTCTCGAAAGAAGTAACCGATGCGGTTTGGTATGCGGTCCACTACCTCTAGTATCTCCCCCACAAAGGGTTAACAATTAGTGAAAAATTGATTATTTAATATCTTCTATCCTACTTATTCCAATCTTCTAAAATTCCACACCTAGTATTATTTTATCAGCAGTCATGACCTCGAGAAAAATGAGTAAGGTTGCCACGCCCATTTTGGTACCTCCCACACAAATGGACAATTTTGCACCAAAAGTTAACAGCTTATACATTTAATACCAGTGCATACAAATACATGAAATTTTGGACAGTGTAATGGTTTTGTAGTACCTACAGTCCTGTTAAAAATTGTAATTGATATTACAATGCCCTTTTTGGTACGCCCCACACAAAGGTACCATTTTGTACCAAAAGTTAACAGCTTATAATTATAATAATAGTGCGTACAAATACTTGAAATTATGGACAGTGTAAAGCTTTTATAGCGCCTAGAGTCCAGAGAAAAGTGGCCGTTATTGACACGCCCCTTTTGGTGCGTGGGTTGTCTGCAGGACTCAGTCGCTGCAGTCCTTATGGCTTCGCTTGCTCAGGCAGGCAGTTCTCTGAACCTTCGATAGTAGTTGTCAGTTGCCGTCCACCATACGACCACAATGCCGTATAACAGTATTCGCCGAACTACTGCTATATATAGCCAATGGATGATTTTAGTAGAAAGGCCCCACCGCGACACCCTACAGTCTTTATGCAGGAATATAAGACGACTTTGGCCTTCCATACACGTTCCAATACGTTAAGTCTAAATAAGAGTTTCCTATCTAGAATTATTCCTACAAATTTTGCACTTTCAGAAAAGACTATATCTGTTCCATTTATCCGAGGAGGTGGATCCACATGTGGGACATTATTCATCATAGTAAAGAGAACCAATTCTGTCTTGTTTGGGTTAACGCCCAAACCGCTGCTAGGACGTTTTCGAAACTAGTGAATAAGAAAAATTAAATATTATTAAAACCATCTATCGACAGAAATTTCATGAATTTCTCCAGATGAGGTGGAAAAACAACAAACGAAACGCTGAGAGCAAAGAATTGAACTGATTAGTTTTATTTAACAACAAACTCTGTAGTCCACAGTAGTCCATACAAACATAAATTAAATAAATCCAGTTGGTCATAAATAAATACACACAGTTATCGGTAGTATTTTGCAGATATGGACACCGTTACTAAAAACAAAATGTAAGATAGATGTGATAAGTTTTGGGCTTTGGTGTGTTCTGACATATACATATAGTACAATTTTATGGCCAACATTTTTTTTACCACCGTTATGTGGTAGAGCAAGAGGTTTAATAGGTTAGGTTGAAGAGAGGAGACGTTTAAACGTCTCATGTCCATGGACATACACTTAAGCCAGTGGTTCGGCCTGTTGTGCGCTCCTTATTTATGATCTTTTTATACCTCACGAGTTACAGAAAATCGGTACTAGACACGAATTTTCTCAGTATCTTCCAGTCATATTCTCTGAGATGAGTCAAGTCTGGTAATATGTCGGACCCGAAATGTTGGGATCTTCCATGTGTGAAAGCCGGGCAGTGACACAGGAAATGTTCTATCGTTTCGATGTTTTCCCTGCATGCCCTGCTTTCGTCGTTTCCTGCTAATCCTATGCGATGAAGATGTGCTTGTAAGCTTGAGTGTCCCGTTAGAACACTCATCATCTTACTAATATCGATCTTGTTAAGTTTCAGAAGACTTCTTGTTTTCTTTTCATTTGGGTCGCCCCATAGTATCTTTGTAGTTGCTCCTACTGTTGCGCTATTCCACACAGTTTTGAGAGCCATCACTGCCCAGTGCTTCAACTCATTTTTCATGGCTTCGAAAGGTTTCCAATTTTCCAAGTTTATTACTCGAAGTTCTCTTCCCTTTGAAGCCAAGCTGTTTGCCCCTTCATTTCCAATCACTACGTTGTGTCCCGGTACCCAGCAAATACGCAATTGACCATGGGCTGAGCAATCATTTATCGTTCTTTTACAGTCCACCACAGTTCTGGATTTGACCCTTTCCGATGTTATTGCTTTAATTGCCATTTGGCTATCTGTGAGGATGTTGGCATATTTAGGCTTTGTCGTGTTACTGAGCCAGTTCACACACTCCGTGATTGCTCGAACTTCTGCTTGAAATACCGTGTTATGGTCAGGGAGGCGGAAGTGAAGTTCGACTTCTGGTTCATCAATAAAAAGTCCCAGACCCGTCTTTCCTCCTCGCTTGGACCCATCCGTGTAGCAGGTGGTTCCCACTGGCACATGGGCCAAAGAACCATTTTCCCAGGAGCGTCTGTCTGGCTCAAACGTATCACGGTAGCTGTAAGCCGCACTTCAGGAATGCGGTCCGAGATTTCTGGCGTTTGAATGTGACCAACTAGATATTCTTAAATCTTCTGATGGTACGACTTGTGGTCTCGATTTATCCATTCACTTGTGTTATGGGTGAATGTGAGGGCTGCCTCATACTTTATACGGATGTCTATTGGTTGGATGTGCATTATAGTGTCCAACGCTTTTGTTGGTGCAGTTCTAAATGCCCCGCTTATGCCCAGACAGCACATATGTTGCATTTTTTGCAAAGGTATTACGTTGCACTTCTTGTCCATTGATGTCCACCACACTACACAGGCGTAGGTGATTATTGGTCTAACCACGCTCATGTAAAGCCAGTGAGTCATATTTGGACATTTTAAACCTATAGCTCTTCTGCACAACGACCAACATCTGTGGGCCTTTGTAACTCTTTCTTCAAAATGATCTTTCCAGTACAGTTTCTGAGCCAAGATTACCTTACTTATTTTACCTTTTTAGTTATAGCAATTGTCTTATTGAGAAATCGAGGCGGGGTAAAAAGTGGGATCTTCGTTTTCCTTGTAAATAGACATATTTCTGATTTGTCTGGTTAACATTTAATCCCCTTGGTTGTGCCCAGTTATATGCTATGTTAGGTGCCTCTTCAGCTCTTCTGCATAATAGATTTGGATGAAAGCCCCTTAGAAGTATTACAACGTCGTCTGCATAACAGACTGGTTTAAGTCCTTCATTGGTGAGGGCTTTTAGGAGACTGTGTATCGTCGTAACCCATAGAAGAGGCGATAAAATGCCCCCCTGAGGTATACCACGATTTACCTTGTCTCTAATTTTTACGTTATATGACCCACAATTAATCCACCTATTCCTTAACATATTGTTGATCCACTTTTTCAGCGCCCGGTCAACCTGAAACTCGTCTAAGGACTGGATAAGTGTATCGGTCTGTACATTGTTAAATGCGCCCTCAATGTCTATGCAAACAGCAAGTGTATACATTTCTTTACTGAAGGACTCTTCTATGTGGTGCACTACCTCATGCAGAGCTGTTTCCACTGATCTTCCTTTGACATAGGCGTGTTGTTTGAATTTTAGCCTGTCATCCGCTATTTTACTTTTGACCATGTTATAAATTATTCGCTCCATTGTTTTTAACAGGAAAGAAGTTAGGCTAATGGGTCGATAAGCCTTTGGGGTCGTATAACTCGCCTTGTCAGGCTTTATAGAGGTTTAATATGTCCCACAAGAATATTGGCCTTACTATTTTCTACAAAGTTGGTAAACATACCCTACACCAAAAACATGTATTTCTTTAGAGTTACGAAGAAGTAATATTTTTGAAGTACAATGTGGTCTTTGTGAGCTTTTTAAGGTGCCTAGGCACGTTCATATTGCATTGATACGAGTATGTTCACAAAAGTTGTTCAGATTTACCATGGCTACAATTTGGTGTTAGTGAAAAAGCAGAAGTCCCTGTAAGTTATGCTGAAAAAAGAGAAAACATATTTTTTCCTTCACTTTTTCAGAAAAAATGTAGTTTTGGCATAAATGTTATCGTTGCTCAGCATATTCTTAGCTATATTATTGCTAAATGGACAAAAACTGATGACACCTTTTTCGAGGAGCCCACTGAATTTCAGAATCATTTAAGGCCCATAAAAAAATTGGTCACCAATTTCGTCAAACCGAGTATAGGGTTATACCACCCTTTGGTAGGAGAATCAAACCTATGCTGTCAAGTCGTGTAATTTTCAGAAAGTGTTAATTTGTTGCACAGTGTATTAAATGTAATTTTAATATGTAAAATTAATATTTTTCTATGAAATATCAGAAATCTGAAAGTAATTCGCAATCATTATATTTGCAGAAATCAATCGCACAATTTCCAAATCCCCAAAAATGGTATTTCTTAGATTTTCGCATTTATCTACTATACAAAGGGCCTTGCGTTCCAAATTCATTTTGTAGTTCAACGAGCAACGCCTTACCACAAATAAAAATAGTAAAAGTTTTAAAAATTTAACTCTGCCATTATTTTCCATAACAAAGATAAACAATTAAAAAATTGCGTTTATTGCGTAGGTAATGGAAGTTAAGTTCATTAATTTTTTATTCGAATTTTATTCCTAAATATAAATATGTACTTTAGTACGAGATCAGTAAAACTTTTTATAACAAAATACGTAAGAGTTAAAAATGTGATCTTCGATTTTTTGAAAGAAATTCATCAATTATTTAATCGATTTTGACTTCATCTTTGTATATAGACATCAAGGTCAGATAAGATAGCCTTTCTCCTTCCATTCTGTTCCGGAGATAAGTTTTTATTCTTCTTAACGTCGAGAAACTTTGCTCAGCAGATGCCGTTGTCACTGGTCAGTATCTGCAAAAGGGTAAGAACTCTTGGGAACATGTCCTCATCACAAACTGAAATAGCATCTAATGCATTTGATGGCTTATCATTCTTCTGCTTCCAATAATCAATCCATATACTTATTTCAGCTAAAACAGATTTTGCTGAATTTTTTAAATCGTTTTTGTAAAAAAGTGTGACTTCTTCGAAATCTTCCTTTATTAGATTTACAACTCGTATCGGAACGATATTAAACAGACTTGTAATTATAGCTTCATGCTCGGAAAATCTATTATTTAAATGTGATATTACTTCGTCCAGATATGGTATGAACAATGTTGTCCTAAAATACGCCTTGGCATCTGAACCAGGAATATTAGCCCTATACTTTGGAGTGCCTACTCTTCTAGGTAGTGCAGCTTCTATTCCAAAACTTCTTGCAAGTTGTGTGGATTCTTTCAACAGTTTATCAAACTCCGCATCTGAATTTCTACGCATGTCACTTAATTTAGGCGTTACCAATTTTATGATTTCGTAAGCCTTTATTATATCTAGGTTAATCGTTTGCAAATACCGTGATAAGTTCTGTGTAATGGCCAAAACCGTACTACTTATTACCACACCCAATATAAAGTCAAATTTACCTACACGGTTGTGCAAACTCATTCCATGTTAAAAAGGTAGATAGATAAGAAATCATAAATGTAATTTTAACTTAATTTTCGCCATATCTGGTTATCATACATTTAAAGCCAACCAATAATTACACCGGTCGACAAAAACAACATTTTTTCTTGGGTTTCTGTTTTAATGCATAGATTCTGACTCTGGACGTCAAAAAACGTCAAAATCTCCAATCTTAGCTTTTAAAGTTTGTTTTTGTAAATTTTACATTGATATGAAAGTTTTAAAGTTAAAATCTTATTAAATTAGCTATAACTTTTTAAATTATGCATCGATTTTCTTCGGAATGGGCTCGTTTAATTCATGACGAACAGACTTTACGATAAAATCATAAAAATATAACATTTGTTAATTTTTAGATTGTTTTATGGGAGTTTTATTTTAAAACCAGTAAGGAAAGGCTAAAGTCGGGCGGTGCCGACTATATAATACCCTACACCACTCTCGTAATATTGAATAACTCCGATATATAAATTTTGTAATTCATGTATAAATTGTTTACATAATTTTACTTTTGGGACATTTTATACTTAAATAATACCCTGTACCACAGTGTGGTGTAGGGTATAAAAACGATTGGATCTAAAGAGCCAAATCGGATGAAACATATATATGGGAGCTATAGCTAAATCTTTACCGATTTGCTTCAAATTCGGCAATGTTGGTTCATGAATCAAGAAACTCTACCATTCTAAATTTCAAAACGATTGGATGTAAAATATAGCTTCTATAGAACTAAAGGGCCAAATCGGACGAAACACATATATTCGGTAGTGTTGGTTCATGGATCAAGAAATACAGCTTTTATAGGACAAAAGGGCCAAATCGGACGAAACATATATATGGGAGCTATAGCTAAATCTTAACCGATTTTCTTCAAATTCGGCAGTGTTGGTTCATGGATCAAGAAACACTACCATTCTAAATTTCAAAATGATTGGATGTAAAATACAGCTTCTTCAGGACTAAAGAACAAAATCGGACGAAACATATATATGGGAGCTATAGCTAAATCTTAACCGATTTTCTTCAAATTCGGCAATGTTGGTTCATCAAGAAACTCTACCATTCTAAATTTCAAAACGATTGAATGTAAAACACAGCTTTTATAGGACTAAATGCCCAAATCGGACGAAACATATATATGGGAGCTATAGCTAAATCTTAACCGATTTTCTTCAAATTCGGTAGTGTTGGTTCATGGATCAAGAAACTCTACCATTCTAAACTTCAAAATGATTGGATGTAAAATACAGCTTCTACAGGACTAAAGAGCAAAATCGGACGAAACATATATATGGGAGCTATAGCTAAATCTTGACCGATTTTCTTCAAATTCGGCAATGTTGGTTCATGGATCAAGAAACTCTACCATTCTAAATTTCAAAACGATCGGATGTAAAATACAGCTTCTATAGGACTAAAGGGCCAAATCGGACGAAACATATATATGGGAGCTATATCTAAATCTGAACCGATTTTCTTCAAATTCGGTAGTGTTGGTTCATGGATCAAGAAATTGTACTATTCTAAATTTCAAAATGATTGGATGTAAAATACAGCATCTACAGGACTAAATAGCAAAATCGGACGAAACATATATATGGGAGCTATATCTAAATCTGAACCGATTTCAACCAAATTCAATAGCGATCTTAACAGCCGCGAAATACTCTAAACTGCAAAATTTCAGAACGATCGGAGTGAAATTGCGACCTGTAGTCGACGAACAACTTTACATGGACAGACGGACGGACGGACGGACGGACGGACATCGGGTCTAGCTGTGTTATTTTCAGGTGTTACAAACATATGCCGTGAAACAAACTTATAATACCCTGTACCACAGTGTGGTGTAGGGTATAAATATTAAAATTTTATCAAAAAATCACATTTTTTTGCAATATTTTGTAATACTCGTATATCGTCGAAACCGCTGAACGGATGGAAAATGGTATTTTATGAAGTTGAAGGCTACTTAATATTTAATTCGTTAAAACTTTCCTCAACCAAATCGGATGAATGGTTCTCGAGTTATGCCACTATATGTGGTTCAACCACTAATTTCTTTCCATACCACAGCTTATCGCGAGAATTTAAAGAGACAACTCTTTAGGCTAAGAAAAGGTTGAACCACATATTATGGCATAACTAGAGAACCATTCATCCGAATTGGTTCAGGTAAGCTTTACAAACTTCAGAATTAAGTAGCCTTCAACTTCGCACAATACAATTTTCCATCCGTTCAGCGGATTCGACGATATCTTACAAAGTATTTTTTTTTTGAGAAAAAAATATGATTTTTTTGCAATACTTTGCTTCTAGTATTGCAAAAAATCATACGTAGGGACTATTTTGCACCAAAAGTTAACTGCTTATGGCTTTAATATCAGTTCATACAAATATTTGGAACTTTGTACAGTGTAATGCTTTTATAGTACCTACAGTCCAGAGAAAAATTACGGCTATTGGGAAGCCCCTTCTGGTACCTCCCACACAAATGGATTATTTTGTAACAATAGTAAACAGCTTTTAACTTTAATACCAGCACGTACTTTAAAGTTATTAAATGCAATTTAAATTGATTATAATTTAAATAAAACAAAAAAATAAATAACTTTACTATTACTCGTATTTTGTGAGACTCATGGTGAGGGGATTCATTAGTCGGTTTACCCGACTGAACTTTCTTACTTGTTCTTGGAACACATGTGTACAGAAAATAAATATATTTACATTACATTTCTAATAAAATACGAATCTATTTTAGATTCGGTAGTTCATCCAAAGATATAGTGCCTTATTCATAAAAAGTTAAAGAACACTGCTAAAGCGTTCCTCAAACCTTTTTATGAATAAGGGCCATAAATACCAAGATACAACGGTATCCATTCACAACTAGTTTGCAGATGGCGTAAATAACCAATAGGGCAGCCATTTACACATTAATTCAAATATTTGGTGTTGCCGATTATCAAATTTGAACATTTTACATGAAAAAATTAAATGTGGAAATGAAATGCGTTGCGTTGCGTGGGTTGGATTTCAATACCGCAATGCAAACATCTGATGAAAAACTCCGATTAAAACAAAACAATGCACTTTTAAAAGCCAGGGCGCATACGATTTTGGAGTTATCTTAATGACCGTTACATCAAATTGAGAGTAATAAACTTTGATTTTTTAGACTAATAGCCAACATAGTCTTAAATATATCTTTAAATAATTCCAAACAATCGCAAAAACGTAAATCTCAAAATAGAATCTACAATTTAAAAAATATTCTAAGAATCTCACTCACTCCTTGGGTAGCATGGGGCCTATACAAACATCTTCCAAATATTGAATATTATTCTGTCAATTTGTGTGGGAGGTACCAGAAGGGGTTTATCAAATACACCTTTTATTCGCTGAACATTAGATACTTTAAATTCATTGCACTGTGCCGACTTATAAGCATTTATGTGCACTGGTATAAACGTTATGAGACATTAAATTGTGGTATGATTTTGGCATTTTGTGTGGGAGGTACAAAAAGGGGCGTGGCAATAACGCCCATTTTTCACAGGGCTATAGACACTATAAAAGCATTACACTGTACAAAATTGCAAGTATTTTTATACACTGGTTTTAATGTTATAAGCTGTTAACTTTTGGTGCAAATTGGTGCATTTGTGTGGGAGGTACCACAAGGGACGTGGCGACTTCGCCCATTTGCTCGAGTTGATAGCGACTAATAAGCTAATACTATGTGTGGAATTTCAAAAGATTCGAATAAGTAGTATAGCAGTTATTAAAGAATCAATATTTCACAACATTTTAACCCTTTGTGGGGGAGGTACTAGAAGGAGTGGACCAATATGGCCCATCTTCGAACTTAGCCGGAGATAGAAAAAAATATTACCACATACAAAATTTGAGGTCAATCGGTTACTCCTTTCGAGAGTTATCGTGCGCACCAGCCAGCAGACAGACAGACGGACGGACATTGCTCATTCGACCTAAAATGGCCCAAAACGGATTTCCTCCGAACATACTTGGGGTCTTAGGTCACTCCTTCGACGTGTTACACTTTTTTCCGTATACCCTCACACTAAAGTGAGGGTATAGTTAATTCGTATTTTATTAGAAATGAACACTGTATATCTATGTACTATACACATGTGTTCCAAGAAAAACCAAGCTCCATCTATGCGGTAAAAATTATTCCTATCTGGTAATTTGATTTGCCTCATCTTTAGAATTTTTGTCTTTGGTATTTATATCTTTGGTTCAGCCGTTCTTTGAAAAAAAGATTAGACCCTTATTCACTGAAGACATCTGTTTCTTGAGTAAAAGATTGGGCCCCAAGGAACAACGCCATCTTAGGTATATATTGTGTGCATACCATCTGACGCATCTTGTAAAGATGCGGCAAATCAAATCACGCGATAGGGATAATTTTAACTGCAAAAATGGAGCTTAGTTTTCTTGGAACACATGTGTAAAGTGCATAAAAATGCAGTGTTATTTTCTTGTAAAAAATGATTTATTTTCCATTAGTTTAAATGATAACACAGGTCCACAAAAAGGAAATAATTTTTTGAGGCATTGAGTTTTGCAGCTGATTTTCTTTGTACTTTTAACGCGGATTTCAAAACTGAATACCATTTTTCCCTAGCAGCTCTAGTTTTTATACCCTCACTTTAGTGTGACGAGGGTATATATCATTTGCTACGGAAAAAAGTGTAACACGTCGAAGGAGTGACCTAAGACCCCAAGTATGTTCGGAGGAAATCCGTTTGGGTCATTTTACGTCGAATGAGCAATGTCCGTCCGTCTGTCTGTCTGTCTGTCTGTCTGTCTGCTGGCTGGTGCGCACGATAACTCTCGAAAGGAGTAACCGATTGACCTCAAATTTGGTATGTGGTAATATTTTTTTCTATCTCCGGCTAAGTTCGAAGATGGGCCATATTGGTCCACTCCTTCTAGTGCCTCCCCCACAAAGGGTTAAAATGTTGTGAAATATTGATTCTTTAATAACTGCTATACTACTTATTCGAATCTTTTGAAATTCCACACATAGTATTAGCTTATTAGTCGTTATCAACTCGAGAAAAATGGGCAAAGTCGCCACGTCCCTTTTGGTACCTCCCACACAAATGCACCATTTTGCACCAAAAGTTAACAGCTTATAACATTAATAACAGTGTATAAAAATACTTGAAATTTTGTACAGTATTATGCTTTTATATTGCCTACAGTCCAGGGAAAAGTGGGCGTTGTTGTCACGCTCCTTTTGGTACCTCCCACACAAAGGTACCTTTTTGCACCAAAAGTTAACAGCTTTTAACATTAAAAGCAGTGTATAAAAATACTTGAAATTTTGTACAGTGTAATGTTTTTATAGTGTCTGTAGCCCTGTGAAAAATGGGCGTTATTGCCACGCCCCTCTTTGTACCTCCCACACAAAATGCCCAAATCATACCACAATTTAATGTCTCATAACGGCACAGTGCAATGAATTTAAAGTATCTAATGTTCAGCAAAAAAAGGTGTATTTGATAAACCCCTTCTGGTACCTCCCACACAAATTGACAGAATAATTCCAGTAATATTCAATATTACATTACTCACAAAGTGAGGGTATACCTTAGTCGGTTTACCCGACTGAAACTTTCTTACTTGTTGAGTTACAGAAATATCTAATTTACCCTACTATGTACAGTATAACCTCTCTAATCGGGACACTCGATAGTCCGAACTATCCAGTAATCCGGACAGCTCAATGATTCGGACAATTTCGAAATTTGTTTTTAAGTTTTTTATCGTTATTATAGCTTTAGCCAAAAACAATAATTATGTACTCGTAGTGGTTCTGGGAAATGATAATTTTTTTCAAAATATCCGGTGGTTGCTAAAATTCAAAATTTGTAATGAAATTAAACTTGCAAAATTTGTAATGAATTAAACAGCCCTATCTTTGAGGGCTCTTTCAACAACAACTTTTTTAATTCAGCTCCAGGCAGAAAAATGTCAGCAGATAGAATGTCCTTCATGGTAACGAGCCTGGATCTCATACGTTGCCTTTCCTTTTAATAGGTAAGCCTGAAAATCCATGAGCGTTTAAACAATTTCAACTTTCTTTTGTATATAAGTCTACCAAAAAAGGCTGGATATCGACTTCCGTTTTTGAAGATTGAAGAAATTTCTGATAAATGCTAAGAAGCCGCTGATAGCACTTCAGTTATTGGGTAAGGCTCCATGACAAGAAAACGAAATGAATACGGAGGATTACACAGAAAGAAAATGGGACCATACAAATCTTTCATTTCTTGTTCACCACTGATGATGTTATAGTTCCGTCAGTTATGTCAAACGAAAATATTGAAAAGGACATAGACTCCATTGTAGTCTTGAAGAAATTCACTATTTTTTGTAGACAAAAAAGAAAGCAGCCGAACCCTTTCAAGTGCTATTTTATAGGCTTAGGAAGTAATAATATTTCTAAAAGAATTTAGAAACAGACCTAAAAAAAACTGCAAAAAGTTAAGTGTAAAAGAGTCGATTGTATTCATTATTTATCTTTTTCTTTTTAAGAAACGCGATTCTTAATAAGATATGAAAATATGACCCATTTTCGAGTTTTGTACTGTAGTCCGGACAATTCAGTAATCCGGACAAAGGTCGAAACTATATCTGTCCGGATTAAAGAGGTTATACTGTATTTAAAAAGTGCATATGCTTTTCGGATATTCACGTAACAAACGTGTGTTAACATAATGTTCTTCTCTGTTATAGGTAGTGTTCATTTTCTTATCTTATTTTATATTTGTGATAAGGAATTACAGTAAAATAATCTCATCTTACTACTAATACTGTAAGTGATTGAGAGCTAATTTTCAAAAATGTCGTTTAGCCACAGAATCTGTGTAAATCATCCCGAGTAATTTTGTTATATATGTGGTGAATACACGACAAAAAATGTTTTACTTTCTTCTTTTCAGAATTATTTTGGATATTTCTAAGAGGTGTCAAGTTTACACCACTCTACATGATAACGGGAGCTGCTAGGCAAAAACCGACTGCAGATTCGTATTCAGGAGGTCGAATTTACTAAAGAACTGTTCAAAAAGTATCGGCACCAAAATGTGTGTATACCGGTGTAATCATCAATTTCTGAATAAAAGTCTCGGTGATGGAATTATGGGGAAGTCTAGGTCTTTCAAACGTTTTTGGAATACAACTTGGACCCTAATGCACAAATAACATCTGTTTTAGAGTAAAACAAAGCCAATCGAAGGTACAGGCACCTTATCGCAGTTGATATTAGATCCCAGTTCAACAGCTCCACCTTAGACAAAGACAAAAAATACTAAGGATGAGGCTAATCAAATTACCTGATAGGGATAATTTTAACCGCATAGACGGAGTTTGGTTTTTCTTGCAACACGTGTGTACAGTACATAAATATACAGTGTTCATTTCTAATAAAATACGAAATAATTTTCACCATTTTTAACGATATTTCTTCCTTTACTTCAATTTCTTAATAATACCAAGTTCCGGAGATATAATAATTAAGTGGGAGATTGGGTCGCCTTTGAATGAAAGAACCCTTATGCACTAACGACATCTGTTTCTCGCGTAAAAGATTGTGCCCCAATGAAACAGCGCCATCTTAGGTATATTGTGTGCAAACCATCTGCAGCATCATTAGTATTTTGTCTTTGGTTGCTGTCTTTGATAACAACGAAAGCAAAGACGCACAACCTACAAATTTAGCTATGTCACAAATTACACAGTTTCCGTCAAAAACGTATTCTTTTTGTCGAGCTTTCTTCAATCTAGTATTGTGGCGCTATTTGCATTTCAACTATATATACTTATAGTTATTCTAGGTTTGTCGTCATATTCCATGAGTCTGATTAAGTTGCACTGTCTTGTTACATTTAATATTGTCCATAAATAGCACTCAAATGCAAAATATATAAACAATTCGTACCGACAACAGTCCAACTACTATTAGATGTCCGAATGGAAAAGGGGTCAAAAGTATTCACATAATTTAATGTTATTAAAGAAAATTACATACATACATTTACGAGCATTGCCAAACTGAAGCTAAGCGGAAGTTACACTTTTTCAACAAAATGTATTGACCAACGACTTAGATTATATACAAACAGAGATTTAGATGAGATGCTCGTATTCCCCCGAGACCCCCTCATATTTAAATTCCATTATAATGTTTATTTGGAAAAATGTGACGACAATGCATTTATTTCGAATTAAAAGAAATTATTGTTGCTGTGTGACTACTTAGGTCCGGCTCTGTATGTATGTATGTGCGAGTACACGTCTTCTATCAGAATTGAACTTTTGAACTCTTCGATAGCGATATACTCTACGTACGTATATACATACATACGTATATACACACATACGAGCGTCTATAGAGAAGAAGAATCTCGATGCATATTAAATTATTGTCTACTGATAAGACCAGAAGAAATCCAACAATTATTTTGCCCATTAAATGAAAATGAATATTCATTCTAAGTGACAGTCTAAGTGTTTCAGTGAATTGTTGAAGAACATTATAGGAAAAAATAAAAATAATGAAAACAAAATTAAAAAAATTGGAAATAATAACATTTATTTCAATTATCATGCTAATAGCACCGATTGAATCATCCGATTTGGTAAATGTTAACTTTATACATAATTTAAATAATTTAAAGAATATCAAAATCATTCAAAATATTACAGTGAATATTATTTTAAAGCTTTAAACTACAAAACAAATTGAAGTGCAAGAAAAAATATAAATAATCGGTTAACAATTAACTAAAAGTGAAAAATATTTATTCAAAAGAAATACGTCCTAACTACAAGAAAATTATGAAACCGGAACATAAAGACACACATAAACCGAACACAAATTAAAAACAGTATGAAAGGCTAAAGGCGGGCGGAGCCCACTATGTATACTCGTATAATACTCTACCTCACCTTATTAGAGTAGAATAAAAACACGTATAGATGCTCTGTGTCTGAAACGATTACATTTAAACTCGCAGCGCACAGTGGTTAGAAATATTGTTATACTTATATTTCGGAAGTTTTCTGCATTTTGTGAACGGTTGAATATATTTGCACAAAATTTCACATACTCTAAAATGATGATTTGGTGTTTTTGAGATGATTCTGCAAAGTGGCAGTTCATAGCGTTTGGTTGTGTGCTTTCAAAGTAGCTGAACTCGGGAATACAAAATTTTATAATTGTTGTGAAAAGTCAAAATATTCAGATATTGCAGAGATTTTGTTGACATAGAAGGACATTTTAAATACCCTCTGCTTAGAGTTGTGATAAATTTTAAAGCATCATTGTTTGCGCTTTGGAAGTGAGCAGATATGCTCCTATCAGCGCCATACAACGGCGCACTATGGACAGAAACTGAAAAAAGCGGCCAAAATTCAAATTTTACGGCAAATGTAATATGGAAAAATTTTTATGCGAATCTGTTGAGTAGATATCTATCTATATATATAAAAGAGAGTGTCTGTTTGTGGGTTTGTTTGTTTGTATGTTTGTATGTTTGTTCCGTATAGACGTCTAAACGGCTAGACCGATCATCTTGAAATTTTCACTGAATGTACATGTGTAGGGGGTGCTGAAAATAGGGTATTTGAATTTTCGATATATCAAGTGGGCGTGGACCCGCCCATATGGGTCCGATTTTGATATTGAGAAATTTTTTTAGCTAGAGTGTTGAAATTTTGTGTGTATGCATTTAGTGACAGATTATGTGAATTTTCAAAAAATGGGTGGAATCGGACCAATGGGCGTGGCCCTGCCCATATAAGGCAAATTTTGAAATTGAGATATTTTGCACAATTTGTTAGCGAGAGTGCTGGAATTTTGTGTGTATATATATGGTGGCAGTCTACGTGATTGGTCCAAAAATGGGCGGGATCGACCCAACGGGCGTGGCCCCGCCCACATAGACCAAATTTTGAAATTTTGATATCTTGCACAATTTGCTAGCGAGAGTGCTGTAATGTTGTACGTATGTATCTGGTAGCAGTCCACGTGATTTTTCCAAAAATGGGCGGGATCGGACCAATGGGCGTGGCACCACCAGGGTATGAAACCGACGCGGCGCAAATCGGCGGCGCGCCACAGCCGGCCATTTATTTCCAGCCGGCGCCGCCGCCGATTTCAGCGGCTCACATCGGCAGAAACTCAGCCGCCGAACATTATTTAGTGAGTCAAATCGATTTATTTTATGCAACCATGAAAATTAAGAAAGTGACTACATACTAAGTAATAAATAGGGTCAGTAATTTTAATAAAGTTCATTTTTGCATAAAAATTTATAAAAAGTTTCTAAATTAATCTCGCTATCATTTATTTAAAGAAATGCGTGTTTTGGTTTTTACGGAAAATACAATAGCTCTTGAGCGGCCGAACCAATTTTTACAAAGTCTACGTCGTTCTAGAGAGAAAACAACAGGCGGTCTGTCATTCACAATAAATTCTCTTTCACAACAAAGACTAATAAGTAGACATTTATTGAACTGATTTTCGACATTAAAACAAAATTTCCTTAACTTTTCTTAAATTTTTGTGTTAATTTTAGGTTTTGTCATCTAATTGTAAATATCTTAAAGCGCCATTTTTGCCTGAGATTGACATTCGTGCGCCATCGTTTGTTGGAACTTTGTCGGCTCAGCCGATTGTTGAAATTTGATCGGCTAAGCTGATCAGCCGCCGCCGCCGATCGGTATTTTTCAATGCGCCGCCGCCGCCAATAATTTTGGTCGGCTTCATTGCCTGGGCACCACCCATATAAGCCAAATTTTAAAAATGTGATATCTTGCACAATTTGTTACCGCGAGACCTGGAATTTTGTATATATATATCCGTTGGCGACCTACATGATTGGTCCAAAAAAGGGCGGGGTCGGACCAATAGCCGTGGCCCCGCCCGTATAAGCCAAATTTTGAAATTGAGATATTTTGCACAATTTGATAGCGAGAGTGCTGGAATTTTGTGTATATGTAGATGGTGGCGGTCTACGTGATTGGTCCAAAAATGGGCGGGATCAGAACACTGGGCGTGGCCCCCTCATATAAGCCAAATTTTGAAATTGAGATATATTGCACAATTTTTTACCGAGAGTGCTGTAATTTCGTGTATATATATCTGGAGCGGCATCGAACCAATGGGCGTGGCCACGTCCATATAAGCCAAATTTTGAAATTGAAATATCTTGCACAATTTATTATCGAGAGTGCTGCAGTTTTGGACATATGTATCTGATGACTGTCTACGCGATTTGCCCAAAAATTGGCGGGATCAGACCAATGGACGTGGCCCCGCCTATATAAGCCAAATTTTGAAATTGAGACACATATCTTGCACAATTTTTAGCGAGAGTGATGTCTGGTGGTAGTCTACGTTATTGGTCCAAAAAGGGTCGGGATCGGATCAATGGCCGTGACCCTGCCCATATAAACTAAATTTTGAAATTGAGATGTCTTACACAATTGTTTAGCGATAGTTCTGTAATTTTGTGCATATGTATCTGATAATAGCCTACGTGAATGTTCTAAAAAGTGGCGAGATCGGATCAATGGGCCTGGCCCCGCCCATATAAACCAAATTTTTAAATTGAGATATCATGCACAATTTGTTAGCGAGAGTGCTGTGATTTTGTGCATCTCACGCAGTCTACGTGATTACACAAAAAAGGGGCGGCACCGCCCATAGGAGCCTAATTTTTAAATTGAGATATCTTGCACAATTTGTTTAAGTGAGCGCTGCAGTTTTGGGTATATGTATCTGATGACAGTCTACGTGATTCGACCAAAAATAGGCGGGATCAGACCAATGGACGTTGCCCCGCCTATGCAAGTATAAGCCAAATTCTGAAATTGAGAGTCATATCTTGCACAATTTTTTATCGAGAGTGCTGTAATTTTTTGCATATCGATCTGGTGATAGTCTACGCGAATGGTCCAAAAGGGTTGGGATTGGACCAATGGGCGTGGCCCCACCCTTATAAGCAAATTTCTGAAATTGAAATACCTTGAACAATTTGTTAGCGAGAGTGTTGTCATTTTGTAAATATGCATTTGATGGCAGTCTACGTAATTGGTTAAAAAATTGACGGAATCGGAAATCTGAAGTCTGGGGCAACGAAGTGGACCGGGTCCAGCTAGTCTATATATATAAAAGAGAGTGTCTGTTTGTGGGTTTGTTTGTTTGTATGTTTGTATGTTTGTTCCGTATAGACGTCTAAACGGCTAGACCGATCATCTTGAAATTTTCACAGAATGTTCATCTGTAGGGGGTGCTGAAAATAGGGCAGTTGAATTTTCGATATATAAAGTGGGGGTGGACCCGCCCATATGTGTCAAATTTTGGTATTGAGAAAATTTTTTAGCTAGAGTGCTAAAATTTCGTGTGTATGCATTTAGTGTCAGATTATGCGAATTTTCCAAAAATGGGCGGAATCGGACCAATGGGCGTGGCCCCGCCCATATAAGCCAAATTTTTAAATTGAAATATTTTCCACAATTCATTAGCGAGAGTCCGCCCATATAAGCCAAATTTTGAAATTGAGATATTTTGCACAATTTGATAGCGAGAGTGCTGCAATTTTGTGTATATGTATATGGTGGCAGTCTACGTGATTGGTCCAAAAATGGGCGGGATCAGAACAATGGACGTACACCCCCCTCCCCCCATATAAGCCAAATTTTGAAATTGAGATATATATTTGGACATATGTATCTGATGACAGTCTACGCGATTCGCCCAAAAATTGGCGGGATCAGACCAATGGACGTGGCCCCGCCTATATAAGCCAAATTTTGAAATTAAGACACATATCTTGCACAATTTTTAGCGAGAGTGATGTCTGGTGGTAGTCTACGTTATTGGTCCAAAAAGGGTCGGGATCTGACCAATGGGCGTGCCACCGCCCATATAAGCCAAATTTTGAAATTGAATTATATTGCTCATTTTGTTAGCGAGAGTGTTGAAATTTTGCGTACGTATATCTGGTAGCAGTCTACGTGATTGGCTTACAAATGGGCGGAATAGGACCAGTGGGCGTGGCACAGCCCATATTTTGATATATCTTGCAAGTATTATATAGGAAATACATGAACAAAAATGCTCGCTATGCGATAATTACAGCTGCTCACTCCAATACAATCGCAATATGATAATGTGATGCATCACCAATGAAACAAGAATTTGGAAATTTTATATGTATACATTTCTATTTTCTGGACTTTCCACTGAATTCGGTATTTTTTCATTCAGTGAATTTATTACTAATACCAGTAAGGAAAGGCAGAAAGTCGGGCGGGGCCGACTATATAATACCCTACACCTCCCTAAAAATGCGATAAGGGTCATTGCGATAATAATTTGGAATAATTGGTAAATGTGGTGTGTGTGTGTGTATGTATATCTTATTTTGAACCGATAATCGCTAAATTAAGCAATATTCGTTCCTAAATTGAGAAACATTTTTCTGGAGAACTTTGTAATGATCGGAAGTAAAGTACAACTTCTATAGCGCTTTGTAACCAAATCTGGAGGAACATATATATGGAGGTTATATATAAATCTGAATCGATTTTCCTTGAATACTCATTCATGTAAAATAGAAACCTGTTTCTGTCGAATTTCCTACTGATCGGATATAAAACACAGTCTCTACAGCGCTTACATGTCAAATTGGGGGTAACATATATATAAATCTGAAGCGATTTTCTCCGAATTTTTCGGTATTCCTTCATGTACCTCTTTCTGCCGAATTTCTTTCTGATCGGATATAAAATACAGTTTCTACAGCGCTTGAATTTCAAATCGGGGGTAACATATATATGGGGACTATATCTAAATCTGAACCGATTTTCTCCGAATTTTGCGGTATTCCTTCATGTAATAAGAAACCTCTTTCTGCCGAATTTCTAACATATATATGGGCGCTATATCTAAATCTGAACCGATTTTCTCCGAATTTGACAGTATTCCTTCATGTAATAACAAACCTCTTTCTGCCGAATTTCGTACTGATCGGATATAAAATACAGTTTCTACAGCGCTAATTTTGACATGGGCAGCGAAGCGCACCGGGCTCAGCTAGTTCAGTATATTTCATCAAAAATATAAACAATATATCTTAATATTTAGGTGATCATACACCTGTTCATAGTGAGGCATATATTTGATCCTGTAGAACATTTTTATGCAATTTTAAATGTTGTGAGGAGAGAAAAGAGAAATTGGTAATTGGTCCAATGTAGGCATGAATTTAAGGCATGCTTTATGCAGAATAAAATAATATGTAAGCGTTTGAGTTTTTCTTTTATTTCGTTGTTAATACAAAATTGATTTGAGAGTCTTCGATGAGGTATTCTGTAAAAATTGCATCTGCACCTAAGGTACACTTTAAAAATATAGTGATTGTGCATTTCTCGATGTTTTTATGACGTGTTTCATAAATAGCTAAAAAAAGGGTAATTTTTTAGCTGTTTACCTTTATTCGGATAGATAAACAAGTCTCATCCCACTGAGAGACCACAAAGCTCTTAAAGGAAATGACCTAAGCTTTTGTTTGAGCATAAAATAAGAAAAATATATAGTTTTTGACAAAAATGTCAAAACAAGTTTTAATAAAAAAAATTGCAAACATTTTTTTAAATAAAAATACAATTAAACATAATAGGTAATTAGTTATAGAGATGGGGGAAAAGGATCATTGCTGCTGAAGTTACCAGCGACATTCAAGAGACGAGTACTTTCTTTTCCGACATCTCGAATCCTCCCGTGACGTGATAAAAGCGAAAAGAAACAAAGAGTTGAACTTACCCTAAAATTACGTTAAACTTGAAGCTAAATTTAAAACTTATAAAGTGAATAACTACAACTAAACTGAATTAATAACTAAAACTAAACTATTTGTTAAACAATTAAAATCTAAAAATTGAACTACTAAACATAAATATACTTAAACCGTAAATATCATTACAAACTAAAATAAATAAACAGTGAACTAAAATTTAGAATTGAAATTAGAGCAACTGAAAAACAGTCTACTTTTGTTTCTTAAATCTAAATTTAACTAACTTAAACTAAATTTGCACATTTCCCTGTAATTTTCAACGTAATAAGAACTACAAACAAAATAATCCAATTGATTTTTACAAAATACAAACAAAAAAGCTCTCATATTCATTTAAATCAAAAACACACTCACAGAGGAACATATGATCCATTGAGCCAGATAAAGTGCAAAAAGTGATAAAGTTCAAAAATCAAATAATTACGAAAAGTGCTACAACAAATAAAAAGAAAAAACTAAGTGCCCAGAAACGAAGAAATTGTGTTAAATAAATATTAAAACAACAAAGACAGCTTGTGAGTTTTGGGACAAAAGCGAGATCAATTATAAAAAACAGTACGGCCGGGCAACAGAACCAGACCAAAACAAAAAGAGAGGATCCAGTCGACGAATGGATCGGCACAGGTTTGACACACACGTTACGAATATATAGGCGTACATGTATATATATATATCTATATACATTCAAAGTGAGTACCTACATATCTAATTTTCTGTGTCAACATAGACGACAGCGAAGAATACTGGGTGCAGCATTTTATTATCTTGGCGCTTGAACCTGTATACTTCACTCTGTCCAAAGACGTTTGACTCGTTCAATTTTAAAATCTACATATTCACGTTACTGTAAATTCAAACAGATGAGACTCCTTATATGTTCAAAATTCCACCAAATTCGCGAAATCAACAACTTATTTATACAGCATTATCTTTTTCCTCGAAACACATTTAGCTTTGAAGAAGAAAGAGAAAATTTAAATTTTTGCATTGAAAAATGCTATTGCTAGAGCTATTAACCGACCCCTCGCATCGCCCTTGAATACAAAGAAAAACAACTTGGATTTTTAAAAAAAAAGTTAGACTTGTATATGCGTGCTTGGCGTTATAAAGCACAGCATTCGCATTTACAAACCATATTGTAAACTTCTATAAGTATTTCAGCTGATTTAAGTTAAAGACATACATTATTGCTATTGAATTCGAAAGATGAGAGAGTGGTGTCTATCGAAACTGCAGTCAATTCTAACAGCAATTAAAACTCTCTACCAATTTTTGAATTTGTTTCTATTACATTTTTGCAATAAACATAAAGTAACTGAAACATATCGAGTCATAACCGCCAAAAAGACGTAAGCGCCACTCACAAACATTTAGAGGAGAAAGATTCTTTTGCGATTATTTTTTGTTTAAATGCATATGTAATGCATACATCGGTTTATATAACTGTGAAAATTAGTATAACGGTACATTTTACAGCTAAAAATTTCGGAAACATGGTGCCATTTGTCATAAGTAAACGATTTCCCTCAAAAAATTAAAAGTAAATCATAGTGGCGCTTACGTCTTTTTGGCGGTTAGGGCCCGATATGGTCTTAAACCGAATAAATTCTGATTGACTAGGGAAAGAAAAATTGAATTTTTTCAAAAGAAAAAAGCTTTTTGCTAAAACTTTTGCTTAGTACAACTGGAGCAACAATACGTCGCTGTTAGAGGAGCTGCGGATTTTTTCTCCTTCTATTTGGGCTGGGTCAAAATATTTAAAATCGACCTATGAAGTTAATTTGTGGCTAAAAAGTGTGTAAACAGTTGCTAAATGGTAAAGTAATATCTCGCTATAATTTTTTCGATTTTGAAAAAAGAGTTTTTGAATTTTACAAAATTTGTAATTGCTTTCGAACGTCTGAACCTATATTTTGCAAAGTTTACATTGGTTTAAAAAGGACATAACGTGATATTTTTTGTAATTTTACGAATACTCGTCTCACAAATCCAAAACAGTAATTCTATTTTGTGAGCCTCAATATTTGTAAAAGTTACGGACGAAATACTAAGTGGTTTGGCAGTTTTTTCCATTGCTCAAAATTGCCAGACCAATCTTAGCATTTCGGCCATAATTTTTAAAAATATTGACTCCCTCAATATACAGTTACCGTTTAGGGTTTATGAGAACGCGACAAGTATTCTGTATAAATTGAAGATAATCCGCCTTCGATTTTCTTAATATGTATGCAGAAAGCAATTTTTTTAAAAATTTGTTTTTCCTATAATTACAAACAAAACCCGTTATGTCCTAAAACAATGTAAATTTTGCAGCCGCAATCGGTTCAGCCGTTTGAGAGCAAATACAAAATTCGTAAAACCCAGAAACTGATTTTTTAAAAAGCCTATAAAATTTATGAAAAAAAAATTCAAAAATTAAGTATAGCGTGAACTTTTTTTTACCATTTAGCAACTGTTAAAAAACTTTTTAGGCAAAAATTAACTTCATAGTTCGATATTAAATATTCTGACCCTGCTTCGATTTGCGACAGACTGAAGGTCAACTTTCTGCATTTTTTTCGGGGAAAAAGATGAGAAGTAGAATTAATTAACAAAAAGGTTTTGCGATAACCAAAAAAATAGTTTGTTGGAAATACGAAAAGAAACTAAGTCGATATTTTTCAACAATTTTTAAAATACAACAAAAGGTCCTAAGAAAACATTTCAGACTCTTAAAAAAAAGAAATGAACAACGGCGATATTTTTCAAAACGCTTGGAATTTACACCGATCTACAATTTTATTTTTGTCGCAACATAAATTGTTTATTTTTGGAATTTACACCTGCCTACAAATTATATTTTTTGTCAAACGTTTGGAAATAACGGCTGCCTACAAAAATTATATGTGTGAAAACTTTTGGAGTTGACACTGGCTTACAGTTTTACTTTTGCCCATAATTTTTTTTCTAGAAAAAATATTACTACAATTTAGTTCCTCGAAATATTTTTCATCTTTACACCAGCATACAAAAATTAAGTTCAAAAAGTAATATTTTGAAATTTGCTGCTATTTGTATACGAATTTGAAGTGATTCGTAAAATTTATTCTTAGAAATATTTATTTTGGTGTTCGGGCTCTTGGCAATTTCAGAGAAATGTTTTATATTTTTCTTCTGCAAGTTGAGCTAAGACCCAACCTTGTTCGAAATTTTTAGAAATTTGTTTATCTTTTATATAAATTTGACCAACTTTCGTCAAATTTTTTATCGCATATATATATTTATGTGTTTCAGTATCTTGTATGTTGGAATGTCAGAGAAAAATTGTATTTTTTCTTCTGCAAATAGACTTAAGACCCAACCCAAAAAAGTTTTGAATTTGTTGGTTTTATACGAATTTGACGAGATTCGGTAAATTTGTTCTTGAAATTATTTATTTTCGTGTTCGGGCTCTTGGATAAAAACAAAAAATGTAAAATTTGGCAATTTGAAAGAAAAATATATTATTTTTCGTCTTAAAATTAACATAGGCATCCTCGTTCAGATTTTTTATCCCCTCACCTTAGAGAGTATACCCTACTATATGTATATTACTTATATATCCTACTATATCCTACTTACATATATATCACTTGCTACTAGGCAAATGTGTAACACATCAAAGAAGTGACCCAAGTCCCTAAGTATATTCGGTGGAAATCCGTTTTGGGTCATTTTAAGTCATTTGAGCAATGTTCGTCCGTCCGTCCGTCTGTCTGTCTGGCAGTGTGTCTGGCTGTGTGTCTATCTGCTGGCTGGTGCGCACGATAATTCTCGAAAGGAGTAACCGATTGACTTCAAAATTGGTATGCGGTAATATTTTTTTCTATCTCTAAGGCTAAGTTCGAAGATGGGCCATATTGACCCACTCCTTCTAGTACCTCCCCCACAAAGCGTTAACTTTTAGTAAAATATTTATTCTTTAATAACAGTTAAACTACTTACTCGAATCTTCTGAAATTTCACACATAGTATTAGTTTGTTAGTCGCTAACACGTCAAGAAAAATGGACGAAGTGACCACTTCCTGTTTGGTACCTCCCACACAAATGAACCACTTTACACCAAAAGTTAACTGCTTATGGCTTTAATATCAGTTCATACAAATATTTGGAACTTTGTACAGTGTAATGCTTTTATAGTACCAAGAGTCCAGAGATAACTGACCGTTATTGGGACGCCCCTATTTGGTACCTCTCACACAAATGGACCATTTTGTATCAAAAGTAAACAGCTTTGAACTTTAATACTAGTACATACTTTGAAGTTATTGAAAGCAATTTAAATTGATAATAATTTAATTAAAACCAAAAATATAAATTTACTAATATTTTTTGGGACTCAAGGTGAGGGGATTCATAAGTCTTTGGAAATCTTCGGAAATTTCACACATAGTATTAGTTTATTAGTCGCTATCACCTCGAGAAAAATGGCCGAAGTTTCCACGCCCCTTGTGATACCTCCCACACAAATGCACTATTTTGCTCGAAAAGTTAACTGCGTATAATATTTATACCAGTTCATAAAAACACTTAAAATGATGTCCAGTGTAATGCTTTTATAGTACTTACAATTCAGGGAAAAATGGGCGTTATTGCCACGCCCCTTTTGGAACCTCCCACACAAAATGGCCAAATCATACCAAAATTGAATAGCTCATAACCTTAACCCTCCTGGTACCTCCCACACAAGTTGACAGAATAGTTCGAGTAATATTCAATATTATATTACCCTCAAAGTGAGGGTATACCCTAGTCGGATTACCCGACTGAAACTTTCTTACATGTCCTTCTGCATGTTGGCATAAAAACCACCCTCGTTTCTTGTTTGTAAAAATTTACGATTACATTAATCTGTTAAATTGGTATTCGGCACTTCAAAAACAAAACTGTGTTCTTTGTTTTCCATCCATCTTTCAAATCTGTCTTTCATTTTTTGACTGGAACAAAAAGTCAGTACAATTTGATCTACACGATGGACAAGATTAAATGCGACAAATTTGCCAGTTCTGTAAACCAACTCACAGATTTCGAGAACTTTTAATCTGTAGAAAGCAGCGAGAACAACATACATTCACTGGAGATCTCGCGAGTGGAACTTGGCTCGCTCTGGGGTCAAGTAAATATAGCCTATTTGGATTGTCGAGATCTTGTATGAACGGGTGAGGGAATGCCTATTGATCAAACCACACCGCGAACACACTATAAGGATGTCCTTAGAAGCTACAAACGAGTTTTGAGTACTTTGCATGCAGAAATTTGGACCCTTTTTGCACAATAAGCATCCAAACTGTCATCAGGGGATTCCGAAAAGAAAGAAGAGGTACCTGAACCAACATTCACTTCAATTTCGAGATTACCACAATGTAACCCGGACACCTTCTTTGGGGGATAATACATGAGGGATACTTACAAAATACAAAACTGAGTAATTTAGAAAAATACCTTTTAATTTGATCCAGAGGACAACAGCAATGTTCCTTTAACAAATGATGGGTTCGAGTTGGCTTGGGACGAATCTGGTCGATCGATACGAGAATAAACGGATGCAAGTCTATGAGTAGCTGAAGAAACTTTTCAATTTGCCGAATGTGACCTATGACTTGAGTTCATCAATGCAAGAATTACAACGTACAGTAAACAGCTGCATCAAAATTCTGGAAACTCTAAAACTCGCAAAGGATTGGGACCCGATCTTGATATATTTAAGTTCAGCAAAACTGCTGCCATTCTTTCTTGAAGACATCGAAAACTCTCTAGTGGATTTCATAAAGCTTCCCACGTGGGCGGAGTTTGATAATTTTTTGACTCATGATCATTCACTTTTGATCTGACCATTCACTTCAAAATATAATTATAATAAACACGATTTAAATACAAAAGAAATACATCTCATACAAATATTTTTCAAAAGGCACAATATACCGGAAATAAAAATAGATTTAGCACTAAGTCTCCAAACAGGGAATATAGTCCAAACTGAACAACGTTGTCCACTTTGCAAATTGAATCATTTTATTCGGGATTGCAAACAATTCTTAGAAAAATGCGTGAATGATTGAATTCAAATCGTAAATGTTATAATTATCTCTCATCCAATCAAAGATTGCAAAGTATGTTTAGTTGCAGGAGGTGTAATTTACGACATCATTCCCTGTTCCACAAGGGTAACGATATCTAATCAAGACACTCATACATTCCACACAAACTCTAGAACCGACAAACTTTACCGCCTTCACTATCCGAGAAAATCAACCCAGTATATAGCTAGTATCAACTATACAGCGAATCGGCGAGGAACTTTACCTTTCACCCTCATGATACAAATTGAAGCTCTTAGGCAGCTTTATTATCGCAGGACCATTTTTTGATTCTGGATCACAATCAACTTTTATATCGCAAAAAATGCAATAATCGTTTAAATCGTCCACCAAAACCCTAGTTCATGTTACAGGCTTTAGTCAAATAGTATCAGAACATCTACCAAATATCGTCTCTTCAATATACGTTCGCGATTAGACCCCAGATTTGAATTAGACGTTGGACGGCAGGTCTTGAAGACGCTTCCTTCCTATTGACCGTCACATACCTGAGACAAACACAACTCAGAGATGTTGGTAACATTGAATTAGCAGATCCACGATTTTACGCAAGTTAACCGGTATTTTTTGATTGGAATTGGCTGAAGATCTAGAATTTTTACCACTGGAGTCCCAATGAAGTCAATTGAGAAAATTATAGCACAATGGACCATATTTGGATGGATTACACTGTGATACAAAATCGAACTTTCCGAATGGGAATGGGATGAGACCAATTGCAAATTAAAGTCGACATTATCCATAACAAAACCTTCAAGGGATTTTTTCAGTTCAGTGCGAGAATTTTTTACACTCATTTGAAGTTGGTGATTTTGGAACGCTGTCTAACACGAAAAGATATTGAAAATTTTATAACATAATGCTTATTTTTTATTATCATGGAATGTTGTGGTATCTTACTGTTTTTGGGTTCGAGGAATTCATTTTTGATATTTATTTTACCTACAACTCATGCTAGATGGCGTGGTCATACAAATGTTGCTATATCTTGTCGATTTTCATAGAAAAAACGGTTCAAAATCACCAACTTCAAATGCGTGAAAAAAAATCTTGCACTGAACTGAAAAAAACCCTGGAAGGTTTTGTTATGGATAATGTCAACTACCATTTGCAATTGGTTTCATCCCATTCCCATTTTGGTTGTTGCACTGTTTTATTGGAGGACGAATAGAACAAGGGACTCAGAAGGATCACCGAATTTCGTTATATATGTAATACAATTTCAATCGAGGAAATACTTCACGTTTTTGGGAGGAGATTTTGCGGTCATAAGAAGATTTATTTTGCGAACAAAGTTTTAAAAAAGCTACTCGACGAAAAAATATATTGTGACCCTACCGTTAAAAAATTGTGAGGAATTGGGCAACTCTAGAAAAATTGCATTGGCTCAACTTCATAGAGTGGAAAGGAAATTGTTAAAAAAAACGTACGACGGTGTAAAATCGACTTTTTTCATATGTTTGAATCGAAAGAATATATAATCGTATTTAAAACAGAAATTTTTAAGTATTATGTATTTGTGAGCAAATAAATTTTATTTGAAAATCAATAAAAGTATATATTAATATATTGCAACAAAATATATTTGCAAACTAAACTCCTCAAATAAAATATGTGTTTGTTTAAATACAAATAAAAATTAATGTTTAGTTATTCTTCTAAATATTTTTATTTAAAAAAAAACTTTTGTTGACTTTTTCGAATTTCAGTTTTAATTGTTCCTTTGTTTTGAATTGTACCTCCCAGTTATGATACCATATCGTTAGACTAATTCAGAAAGGGCGTAACTAACCATTTTTTTAGGCATTGCGTTTTTATGTTGATTACCAAAAAAATCGATATGTATATATAAAACACATCTCTTGTGTAAAAAGGTGCGATGCGCGAATTATGGAAGACTTCGACGCATACAGGGTTACCATAGCCTTATTTCGGAAAGGAGGACTTGTGGAACATTTACAAGGAGACAATGATAATGATTTGTACAACAATTTGTATTATATAGCGCATAGATGCCAAATCGGAGGACTATATCTAAATCCGAACAAATTTTCTTCAAATTTGGCAAGGTTTGTACTTGGGTGCTAAATTTAAATCTGAGCCGATTTACACCAAATTCGACAATGTGGGAACTTGAATCAAGAAACTCCATCCCGCTTAATTTCAAAGTGATTGGATATGAAAAAGCTTCTGTATCGCTAAAAGGCCAATTAGGAAAGAAAATGTATATATGGCCTATATCTAAATCTGAAACGACTTTGGCCAATTTCTTCTCAGGTATGAAACAGCCCTTAAATTTGACAAATTTTAGCAAGATCGGAATGAAAATGCGACCTGTACTTAAGGAACAATTTGAAAAATACAGACAGACAATCGGTGTACTATAAAGTGGGTCTAGCTCCACTATTTTTAGGTGTTAATTATAATAAATAAGTGAAGCGGCGTTAAGATCTGACATTCCGAATTTTGCATACCCTACACCATAGATTGCTTGTCAATGGTTTTTTGATTCTTTGAGATTTGTTGCGCTAATAAGTAAAATCTTGAGGTACCTTTGTGTGGGGGCTATATCAAAACATGGCCTTATGATGACCATTGTTCGTCTGAAGGGTTCTGGATATACATACATTACCAATTTCAGTCCAGTTGAAATTTGCAGTCTCTATGGCGTTAATAAGTCAAATCGGACAGAAGATGCTAAAAATTGATCGATATTGCTTATTTTTAATCCAAGTTACCTGCAGCTATAAGAAGTACATATATGTACCAAATTTCAGTCATCGAGCTCAATTATTGTAGTACTAACTTTGTACTAAAAGTAGTTGCGAATATAATTCATGTGGAGGTTTACTGTTTATGAAAAATTTTAATTTGTAACAAAAGGAGGACAAATCCAGGAGGGAAGACGAGAGGACACTGGTTAAAACGGAGGACATGTCCTCCCAAAGGAGAACGTATGGTAACCCTGGACACATACCTCTTTTAAAAATAAAAAACTGCATTAGAAGATTTTTAAAATTTTTATAATGTCAGTTATGCCTTTTCTAAGTTCTAAAATCAGATTATTCTGTTTTAAATCAATCATTTCAAATTTCTGAGTATTTCAAGTCATCATTAGTTGTCAATCTTCCAAGCAATTTGTATTGATCCAAGATTATACGATTTCAATTATTATTATTTATTATTTTTACAAACATTAAACATTTCTAAAAGTTAACTTTGAATTACTAAAAATTAAACACAATTATATATTAGGCGTGTTTTCGTTACACCATAAGTGCTTAATATGTATGGGGAGCTAAGCACTTTTAAGCACTATTAGTTCCCGATGAAGTGTTCCTGTCTTAATCGAGTATGATGTTGCCACATTGGGCATCCTATATTTGTTATCAATTATTGTGAATTAAAGGGAAGAAGAAGAACAAAAACAATTGAACATAGAATAGTAAATATATGTTTTATAAATACTTTTCACGATTTTTTGCCTGTTTCGCATTATTCTTTCTTCGCAACTCATGCCACCATTGCTACCAGATAGTGAAAATCCGCCACTTATTGCTTATGTGCCAGTTAGTGGAAGTCAGTTGTTTTCGTTGCAAAGTGCTAACCTAAAATTACTAGCTTGTAACGAAAACATGCCTATTATATTTTTAGAGTGTACCCAATACTTGTACTTGTATATATTTCAAGCCGAATATCTTTGGGACACTTTAGTGATACGAGGTTATATATCATTTGCTACGGGCCAAAAGCGTAACACATCGAAGGAGTGATCTAAGACCCTAAGTATGTTCGGCAGATATTCGTTTTGGGTCATTTTAAGTCAAATGAGAAATGTCCGTCCGTCTGTCTGTCTGCTGGCTGGTGTGCACGATAACTCTCGAAAGGAGTAACCGATTGGCTTAAAATTTGGTATACGGCAATATTTTTTTGTCTATCTCCGGCTGTGTTAGAAGATGGGCCATATTGGTCCACTCCTTCTGGTATCTCCCACACAAAGGGTTAAGATTTAGTGCAATATTGATTCCTTAATAACATTAGTACTACAGCGTTTTCCAACAAGAGGTGTTATTTTGAATCACCCGGTATTTCGGTAGCCGTCACTTTTGAAGCTTTTATTCTTTGACATTTGACAAGTAGAAACTACGCCATTACTAAAAATGGAACGATACACGATTCAACAACGCATTGAAATTATTAAAATTCACTACAAAAATGGTGAAAATCTCGTCGTAAAGCACCTTGTCGGACCGCAATACAGAAATTGGTGGAAAAATTCGAGCTGTTGGTACAAGTTAGTGATGTGAGAATAAAACCCGTGCACGTCGCTCAAGAACAAAGTGTTGAAGAAACCCCAGGTTTGTCCATTCCTCGTCGTTCTTTGGAATTGGACATTCCACAAACGTCATTACATCGTATCTTGCATTAAGACTTGGGTCTTAAGGCTTATAAAGTTCAGTTAACACATGAACGTAAGCCGGCCGATCATCAACAAAGTCGTGTCTTTACTGATTGGGTCCTTGAAATGCATTAAAATGATCCGGAATTCCATCGAAAAATCATCTTGACTGATGAGGCTCATTTCCACCTCGGTGGCTACGCCAACAAGGGTCTCGGAAAACCCAAGAGTATTGTTGAGAAGGGGTCATTGGACCTTACTTTTTCGAAAATGAGGTTGGATCAACAGTTACGGTGAATGGATTGCGCTATCGAGAGATGATTAATGATTTTTGTATGGTCGGAGTTGGATGGTATTGATATGGACAACGTTTACTTTCAACAAGACGGCGCTACGTGCCACACAAGCAACGAAACCATTGCTCTATTACGGGAAAAGTTTCCGGACCGTGTTATCACTCGAAGAGGTGGTCACAATTGGCCACACCTTGCGACTTCATCCTTTTGAGGCCACGTGAAAGATAGGTCTACGCCAACAGCCCAGCGTCGATTCAAGACCTCAAAGATAGAATTTGTGAGGCTATCGGTTATGGAAAACTTCATGAAAAGGATATGGTCCTGTAAGCGTGGTCGTGGTGGCCATTTGGCTGATGTTGTTTTTCATTATTAACGGCATACCTTCCTCTTTATTATGAAATAAACACCCGATCATTTATCTCAAAAAATGGCACTTTTCTTTGAATACCAAAATAACACCTCTTGTTGGAAAACCCTTTACTTATTAGAATCTTCTAAAATTCCACACATTGTATTATTTTATTAGTCGCTATCACCTCGAGAAAAAAGGGGAAAAGTTACCACGCCTCTTTTGGTACTTCCCACACAAATGGACCATTTTGCATCAAAATTGAACTGCTTATAACTTTAATACGAATGCATAAAAATACTTAAAATTTTATACAGTATATTTTTTTGTAGCTCCTATAGTCCGGTAAAAAATTGACATTATTTTACAGCCCCTTTTTGTACCTCTCACACAAATGGACCATTTTGTACCAAATTTAAACAGCTTTTAACTTTAATACCAGTACATTCTTTAAAGTTATTAAATGCAATTTAAATTGATAATAATTTAATTAAAACAAAATAAATTAACGAATATTTTTTTGGGACTCATGGCGAGAGGATTCATTAGTCGGTTTACCCGACTGAACTTTCTTACCTGTTTCAAATTTCTGAGTATTTTAAGTTGTCAATCCTCCAAGTAATTTATACGAGTATTGATCCAAGATTATACGATTTCAATTATTATTATTTATTATTTTTACAAACATTAAAAATTTCTAAACATTTAACTTTGAATTACTGAAAATTAAACACAATTTAGGTATTTTCTGAGCATTAAATGCAAATAAATATTTTTTTCGGAAATAATAGTCCCAAATAAAAACATATTGGTATGTAAACAAAGATTTGTGTAGAACAATATATTCCCAAATAAAGGGCCCGCCAAATAACTTTTTATTTTGAAAACATCGCGCAAAACATCGAGTGTAGCTTCGGCTGTGTGGCACGTAGCGCCGTCCTGTTGAAACCAAATGTTGCCAATATCCTCCTCTTCAATTTTTGTGAACAAAAATTCGTTCAACATGGCCCGATAACGACCGCCATTGATTGTAACGGCCACTCCTTGCTCATGGCCCAATTATGCCTAGGACCAAAATGCGCACCAAACAGTGACTCGTTTTGGGTGTATCGGCTTTTCAATGTATGTGTGCGGGTTTTCTGTGCTGTGCCAAATGCGACAATTTTGCTTGTTTACATACCCGCCAAGATCAAAATGAGCTTCATCTGAAAAGATGATTTTTTGGCAAAATCGGCATCTTCTGTAAGTCGATTGCCCCCAGCGTTGTTCAACCATATTCCTTCAGCGGAAGGATAAAACTAATTATCTGTCAAATCAGACATGAGCTAAGTGTTACCATTCACGAAATAAGCACTAGTTGAAAAAAACCTTAGATGGCGGACCCTTTACATAATTTTTGTGTGTACCAAATATTATATGTTTAAACTTATATATGTTTGAAGCCGAATACAGTGTTTGAATGGGACAGTATACCATAGAAGCGATTTTTTTCATTTTTCTTTAAAATTTTAATTTTCTTGGAAGATATCTTTAGTATTTGGACCATATTTTTTGAAGTGTATTCTTAATAACTTCCGTACATAATTTAAATTAAAGAAAATTACGAGGACAAATGTTAGTAATGTAACTTTCACGTGGAGACAGAAGTTTAGAAACTGTCGTTAAAATGATTAGAAAGAATTTGATTTTATGTCAAAAAAAAATCATGTTTTGCTGGCACGAAAAAAAAACCATAAAAAATAGAAAAAAGTAGCAAAAAATTGTTTGTTACAATTTTTGGAAGCTAGCTAGCAAGGGTATATCAGATGCTGCCAACCAAAAGTGTAACACATCGTTGGAGTGACATAAGAGGCCCCAGCGAAAATCCGTTTTGGGGCATTTTAGGTCATTTTAGCAATGTCCGTCAGACTGTCGGTCTGTCTGTCTGGTTGGTGCGCACGATAACTTTCGACAGGTTTAACTAATTGACTTAAAATTTGATATGTGTCAATATTTTTGTCTATCTCAGACGAAGGTCAAATATGGACTATGTAGTAGTAGTAGTAGTAGTAGTATCTCTTTATTTATAAATAAACTTTTTCAATACATTTTTGTGTTTTGAGAATTCAAAATATATGTATGTTTGTAAAAACTTATTATACAAGATAATTATAACACAATTTTATTTCAAATAAAAAAGAGAGATATACGGCTATGACGTAACGTCGTCAGCAGGACCAAACTTAAAACTTCCAAATATTTGAGTAAAGTCAGACAAAATATGATTTTAAAACTTAATAATTTAATTGAATTCAGTGGTAATTAATAACCTATAATGCAACGCCGCCTTTAGATATCCGATTAAATTTTTCCAATCGAACGATTCTCTCCCATCTAATATTTCTAGGACTTCATTCTCCGCCAGTTGTAGCTTTCCGAAATATCACAGTCTATATATTCTTAGCACTGGTGAGTTCCAGGGGGGTGGATCGGCCCTCCAAAGTTAGTGGGGGTCGGTCATACATTTGGACTCGATTGGCGGCCTCTAAATGGGTTAAAGTGGGATTTTTCAAAATTTCTCCCTACGGAAATTTCTCCCTCTGAGCAAATAAATTTTATTTGAAAATCCCTTAAATATATTTGGAACTCGTATATTAATATGTTACAACATATAATATTTACAAATTAAATTTCTCAAATAAAATATGTATTTGAATACAAATAAAATGATTGTTTAGGAATTTCTCCAAATATATTTTATTTAAAAAAGATTTTCGAAACTTTTGTTGAATTTTTCGAATTTAAATTTTTTTTTTTTTTTTTTTTTTGGTTTGAACCTCCCAGTTATAACACCAAATGCAGCAATATCTTATGTTTTAAACCATTCATTTAAAATTTCTGAATATTCCAAGCCATCATTGGTTGTCAATCCTCCAAGTATATATTTCGATCCAAGATTATATGATTTCAATTATTATTATTTTTTATATTTAAGACGTTAAACACTGCTTGATCGGCGAACACGCCAAAAGATTGGGTATTGATGACTTCTGCAGAAGCTGTGGAGATGAGGATGAAGTGGAGAGCATTGAGCACTTGCTATGTGACTGTCCCGCTCTGAGTAAACGACGACTGGACATAGTGGGGTCGGCTTTTCTAGGCAGCCTAACAGATCTTTCCAGTACCGATATTCGTAATATCGACAAATTTGTATATCAAACAGGTTGGTTTCGATGAGGGGCATTTCAGCCCGTGGTAACACTAGGGACCTAAACTGGTCTATGTGAGCTTGTATAAAAAATACGGCTGCCACCCTAACCTAAACCTAACCTATTTATGAATGTAATGGGTTGACAATTTACGTTCAGCGGCAGTGGAACTGTGTGGAAGTGGTAATAAATAAAGCTTAAAAAATTTGCGAAACATTTTTCAGTTTTTTTATAGGGGCAACTTTCTCCGAAAAGTGGAGAGTTTAGTGTCGCTAAGACGGAGCAAATTCCACCCTGTTACAATCCAATCGGGGTCACATTCAACAAGCTTGGGGAATTTATTAACAGGTGGAAATATTGAGAAATCTTAATTGGAAAACACCTTTTCGGGGGTTATCATATTTAAAAGCTTTAAACTTTCATTTTAAAATCGATTTCCTTTTTTATTTGACTTAGCATTTCAATGTAAATTCCAAAAAAACTGATTTTACTTCTGTTTTTCTGAGTTTACTCCCTTGTGCCAATATTATTTTAGAAAAAACAAAGTGACTGATTTTATTTTTGTAGTTCCTTGTTCAAATTATTAAGAACGGGAAGAATATATGTTAGAAAGAAAAAATGGCACATAACCCTGCTAGTCATTTTTTCTTCAATATAACCAGCACAAATTCCGTGTACTTCATAGTAACACGAAATGAAATACAATTTTAAGCAATCCCTTTGCTCAAAAATTCTTGAAATAACACTCTCGGGCGAAGGTCACCGTGTATTGCTTAGTATAGATTCACTCTCGGCAGTTATTTTCAAAACAAGTGTCAAAGTTTGTGGGAGAGAGGGACAGAGAGCTCTTTCCGCCTGCCTCTCTCCCCAACAAACTTTGACACTTGCTGGAAAAAATTGCCGAGTGTGAATCTGGACTTATATCGAACATTTTATGTAAAATAATTCTAGTTTTTGTTGAAAGAGTCCTCCAACTAAACCAGACACCGCCTGTTGCTAAACCAGCCATATTTTGCAAAGGAATTTTGCACGACCCAAAATATTCCTTGATTTTTCCTGGCGGAAAAAATCGGCCCAAAATCTGCCCAAACTACAAATTTTTAATTTTTTCTGCCCAAATTTGGTCCGAAATGCCCGAAACGGCAACACTGCTTAGAAGCCAAATCGGAAGGAACATATATCAATATGAAAATCTAAACCGATTTCCACCAAATTTAGTAGTCTTTATACCCTACACCAAACTGTGGTACAGAGTATTATAACTTTGTGCATTTGTTTGTAACACCCAAAAGGAGAAGAAATATACCATCGATTATTATACCGATCGACTCAGTATCACTTTCTGAGTTGATTTAGCTATGTTCGTCTGTCCGTCTGTCCGTCCGTCTGTCTGTCTGTATTCTTGTAATCAAAGTGCAGGTCGCAATTATGGTGCAATCTCAACGAAACTTTGTACATATCTTTTTTTGGTCAAAGGATAATCCATTTTTAATTTTGTTGAACTCGGTTCAGATTTACACATGGCTCCCATATACGTAATATGTTCAAAACATTTGCGAATTTTGTATTTTTTTAAAAAGTATTTATTTATTCATGAATATCTATTTTGTCCCCTTCAAAGTAATTCCCCTCGGATATAATACACTTCTGCCAAAAGTTTTTTCCAATCCTCGAAGCACTTCGAATAATCATTTTTTGTGATCTTGTTTTTGTGATCTCTTCGATGCCGTCTTTATCTCCTCCTTTCATTGGCCCTTTCAGTTTTGGGAACAAAAAATAGTCACATAATAATATAATAGGCATAATAGGCACCATAACTGTGTTGTTTTTGGCCAAATATTAGCGCACAAGCAACGATGTGTGTGCAGGGGCGTTATCATGGTGCAAAAGCCAGTTTTTGTTCTTCCACAAATCCGGGCGTTTTTGGCGGATTGCTTCGCGCAATTTGCGCATAACTTGCAGGTAATATTCTTTATTGACCGTACTACCCTGTGGCAAGAACTTATAATGCACCACGCCCCTGCAATCAAATAAAACTGTGAGCTCGGGCGTCCGGCACGCAGTTCGTCCGTCCTAAGAACATTTTGTACCACCGATAAACGTTGCTCTGGTCCAAGGTAGCTTCACCATATGCCACAGTCAACATTCGGAATGCGTCAGCGCACTTTATTTTGTTTTTCACACAAAATTTGATGCAGATTCTTTGATCCATTTTCTGAAATAGATAAAAATTGAAGACAAGTTAAAACACATCCAAGCACAACAGCTGTCAATAATTAACTAAACATTCAAAATGACCGACCTTGTCAGCATAAGTAAGGGACATGAGTACCAACATAACGCTACAAAAATATCAAAAATCAAATACACGTAGCCCGCGGAATTTTTTTTAACATACCTCGTATGTACCTCCGATTTGACATATATGCACTGTATAAGCAATAATTTTTAGCCGATCAGTAAAAAAAACTAACAGAGAGAAATGTCTTGATACACATATAGAAAATTCAAAATCGGAGGATATCAGATTTAGATATATCCCCCATATATATGTTTCCCCCGATTTGACAAGTAAGCGATGTAAAAGCTTTATTTTATATCCGGTCATTACGAAATTCGACGTTTTTTATAACATGAATGAATACCGCCAACATTGGGGAAAAATCAGTTCGAATTTAGATATAGTCCCATACATATATTACCCCCGATTTGACATATATGGAATTCGACAGAAAGAGAGTAAACAATGCCTATTTCGAGGAAAATCGGTTCAGATTTAGATATTGTCCCTATATGTTCCTCCGATTTGGTATCAAAGCTATCTAATTTATTATGATCAACATCTTCACCTCCTCCTTGGAATAAGCTTTGATGAGGAGGTGGAGCTAAGTACTTTGCTAACTGAAACGGAACTAATGATTCCAATTTATTATCACAATGCCCCTTTGCGCATTGTTAGGGAGTTGCAGAGTACCTCTATATGGTGTAAAATATACCTCCTATAGGTCTAAGAATCCAAATAGGAAGGAACATGTATGTATATGGGAGCTATCTCTATAACTGAACCGATTTCAACTAAATTGAGTAGACTTTTTATTGGGTGAAGAGATTTGTCCTTGGCAACTTTAGCTCGATCTGGTGTAAAATACATCTTCTTTGGACCTTAGAACCCAAATAGGAGGAAAATATATGTATATGGGTGCTGTATATAAATCCGAACCAATGTCCACCAATTTCAATCAGAATCGTCCCTGGGCTAAAAAAGTGGCTTGTGTTAAATTTCATCACAATCGAACCATGAGTACGACCTGCATTTTGATTACAAGGATACATCTACAGACGGACGAACAGACGTGATTAAATCTACCCAGGAAGTGATTCCAAGTCGATCGGTACAATAAACGATGGGGGTATCTCTTCTCCTAAAGATTCTATTGATTTAGCACGATTTCTAGTTATTGGTTGCGACGGTATCGTTATAAAGACAAGTGAAGACGGATTAAGTTCGGCAATGCGGAACCATGGATCGCATGCGAATGGTTTCGGGTAAAAATTAACTAATTGTACCAAAATTCAGCCCAATTCGCTGAAATTTGAGGTTTTTGTGGCGTCACGACGTCAAATATAGGGGGACCTTTGTATGGGGTCTATATCAAAATATGGACCTATGACTGCTGTTGTTCGTGTGAAGGATTCCGGTTATAAATAAACACCGAATTTTCAGCCCGTATATACTTAGTAGGGACACAAATGCTGTTACACACCTTTTATGCTATAACGTTAAAAGTAATAAATGCTTTTGGACCAAATTTATTGTATATATTTACTAGCTTACCCGGTGCGCTTCGCAGCCCCCATCTTTTATCTATTTTCTGTTTAGGGTACTGTAAAATATCTATACCTCTTTCTTTCAAAATGACATGATTATTACATATGGTGCAAAATGAAGAAGATTTGATTACTTTTATATATAAAATACGAACCCTCGTTTCATTTCTAGTGTGTGTTCCAAGAGTTACCCTGACATCATGGTACAATATTTTTCCCTTTTCCCACTGCACCTCTGAACGTTGAAAAACTATTTTTTTTGGTTCATACGTTAGCAACTTTCCCCTAGTTTATATTGCAATAACTACATTCACACCCTGCTACAATATAAAACCATGTTTGTCCCACTGTGTCTATAAAGGTACGAATTTAAAAATCTAAAGTGAATAGCTCCATAGTACCACATTTAACCCTTTCTGTGTCACAATTAACCAATTTTGCACGATTGTACAATATTTTAAAATGATAATTGATATTTCAAGATCCAAATTCGCAATCTTAGGGCGTATTTCAACATTATTGTACCCTATCTGTGCCATTTATTAAACTTGTTTTCCCCCACGGTTTAAGTAGAAGAACCAATTTGGAAAAACAATTTCTTAGCTTTGGCTTATGCTGTAAGATCTACCTTTGCACTCAGGGACCACATTCAACACCTTTTGCACCACTGTTCCACATTAAACACTTTTTATTACACTGTGCTTCTAAAGTACGAATTTTTATACATATCTGGGACTATTTTGTTCCCTTTTTTCCCCACTTATCACATTTAACCATTTTACCGTATTTAACTTTTTTGCTTCACCGTACCATATAACCCTTTTGCTCCACTAAACCATATTTAACACATTTTTTCCCCTCTGTAACATGTCGAAAAATTTTTGCTTGCCCCAACTGCATCATAATTTTAACCTTTTTGCACCACAGTGCTACATTTTTGCAGTGCATCATAATTTTAAATTTTGCACCACAGTGCTACTAAAAGCATACATTTAGAAAAAAAACATTCTTTCATATTTAACTTACCCTCTCTCCCTGCATCCATATTTTTACCCACTGTTCTAAATGTACGTTTTTTGACCCACTGTGATATATTTAACCTTTTGGGTCCACTGAATCATATTTAACACCTTTTTGTCCTACTATATTTTGTCCACTATATTTAACCATTTGTGTCACACTGTACCATATTTAACCCTTTTTGCCCCACTGTATCATAGTAAATAAATTTTTGCCCCACTGTTCCATAGTTACCGCTTTTTGCCCCACTGCACCATTTTTAACCCATTTTTTTACACGTTACCATATTTTACTTTTTGTGCCCACTGTAACCATTTTTGTCATACTGTACCATATTTAATCATTTGTGTCCCACTGTACCATAGCTAACACATTTTTTCCCACTGTTCCATTATTAAAGCTTTTTGCCCCACTGTACCATATTTAACCCATTTTGTCCCACGTTACCATGTACCATAGTTAACCCTTTTTGCCCCACTGTGTCATATTAAACGCTTTGTCTCACTGTACCGTATTTAACAGTTTTTGCCCACTGTACCATATTTAACCCTCTGTGCTCTACTGTACAATATTTAACACAGTTATGCCCCACTGTACTGTATAGTTACCAATTTTTGTCACACTGTACCATATTTAACCCTTTTTGCCCCACTGTATCATAGTAAATACATTTCCCCACTGTTCAATAGTTAACGCTTTTTGCCCCACTGTACCATTTTTAACCCATTTGTCCCACTTTACCATATACATATAACTATTTTTACCCCACTGTACCATATTTAACAAATTTTTGTCTCAATGTACGGTACATTTAAAATGTGTCGTATTTAAAATGTGTCTACACGCTAGCGTACTTAAACCTTTTCCCCCGACTGTAACATATTTAATTATATTTTCTCCACTCCACTATTTAACCGTTTTTGACCACAGTGCTCCTAAAACCATATACACTCTTCATATCTCATGTTTAAGTACCAATTTTGGCAGATTGTTCCCTTTTCTCCCCATGCTCCATAATTAACCCGTCGTGTCCCACTGTGCCTCTTAAAGTTATAATAAAAAAATAACTACCAATTTTATGTTCCAAAAGTTACCCTGGAACCATTGATCCATGTTTGACATTTTTAAGCCACTGTACTATATTTTACACTTTTTGCCCCACTGTGCCCCGAAAACTACGAATACAAAAAAAAAACCTAATACCCCGATCAGTTGTCATAAAAACACCCCTCGCTTCAACTTTCACCATTCTAATATTAGGCTGTAAATTTGGCGGTGGTACCATATTTATACCTTTCTGTCCCACTGTGCCTCTAAATTTTTAAAAAAATCACTCCTTGTTCTTGTTTACGTCCTAAGAGCTACTCTCACACCAAATTTTACGATTCTATGTCTTGCCATTTGGATTTGGCTGTTGTACCACATTTTTCCCTTTTTACCCCACTGTGTACGTAAATGTTCGAATTTCGAAAAATCCTGTCAATTTCAGAGTCTACCTCATAAGAGCTACCCTCACACCAAATTTCACGATTCTACCTCTTGCCATTTGAATTTGGCTGTTGTACTACATTTATGCCATTTTTCCCATTTTACCCCACTGTGTGCGCAAATGTTCGAATTACGAAAAATCCTGCCAATTTCAGAGTCTACCTCATAAGGGCTACCATCACACAATATTTCACGATTCTAGCTCTTGCCATGTGGATTTGGCTGATGTACCACATTTATTACTTTTTACAACACTGTGTGCGTAAATGTTCGAATTTCGAAAAATCCTGCCAATTTCTGAGTCTACCTCCTAAGGGCTACCCTCATACCAAATTTCATGATTCTAGCTCATTTCGTTTAGATTTGGCGGTGGTACCATATTTATCCCTTTTTGGCCCATTTTGCGGCTAATAGTACGAATTTCGAAAAATCCCGCCTTATTCCTCGTCTACGTCCCAAGGACTACCCTCCCACCAAATTTCATGATTCTAGCTTCAGCCGTTTGGCCTGGGCGATGATCAGTCAGTCAGCCAGTCACGCAACAATTTTTATACCCTCACTTTAGTGTGACGAGGGTATATATCATTTGCTACGGAAAAAAGTGTAACACATCGAAGGAGTGATCTAAGACCCTAAGTATGTTCGGAGGAAATCCGTTTTGGGTCATTTTAAGTCGAATGAGCAATGTCCGTCCGTCTGTCTGTCTGTCTGTCTGTCTGTCTGTCTGTCTGTCTGCCTGTCTGTCTGTCTGTCTGTGTGTCTGCTGGCTGGTGCGCACGATAACTCTCGATAGGAGTAACCGATTGACTTCAAATTTGGTATGTGGTAATATTTTGATCTATCTCCGGATGAGTTCGAAGATGGGCCATATTGGTCTACTCCTTCTGGTACCTCCCACACAAAGGGTTAAAATTTAGTGAAATATTGATTCTTTAATAACTTCTATACTACTTATTCGAATCTTTTGAAATTCTGCACATAATATTAGTATATTAGTCGCTATTAACTCGAGAAAAATGGGTGAAGTTGACATGCCCGTTTTGGTACCTCCCACACAAATGGACCATTTTGCATCAAAATTTAACTGCTTATAACTTTAATACAAGTGCATAAAAATGCTTGAAATTTTCTACAGTATAATGTTTTTGTAGCGCCTATAGTCCGGTAAAAAATGGGCATTATTGTACAGCCCCTTTTGGTACCTCCCACACAAATGGACCGTTTCGTACCAAAAGTAAACGGCTTGTAACTTTAATACCAGTGCATACAAATACTTGAAATTTTGTACAGTGTAATGCTGTTATAGTGCCTATAGTCCTGTAAAAAGTGGGCGTTATCACCCCGCCCCTTTTTGTACCTCCCACACAAAATGACCAACTCATACCAAAATTACATAGCTCGTAACTTTAATATAGCAGTGCACATAAACGCTTATAGTTCAGCACAATGCAATGTATTTAAGAATGTACTGTTTACCGAAAAATATGTGTATTTGGAAAACCCCTTCTGGTACCTCCCACACAAATTGACAGATTTATTGGTGTAATGTTATATATTACATTACTCACAAAGTGAGGGTATACCTTAGTCGGTTTACCCGACTGAAACTTTCTTACTTGTATATATATAGATTGATTAATATTGTATATAAAACAAGTAAGAAAGTTTCAGTCGGGTAAACCGACTAAGGTATACCCCTCACTTTGTGAGTAATGTAATATTGAATATTAGACAAATTATTCTGTCAATTTTTGTGGGAGGTACCAAAAGGGGCGTGGCAATTTCGCCCATTTTCCTCGAGTTGATAGCGACTAACAAACTAATACTATGTGTGGAATTTCAGAAGATTCGAATACGTATAATAGCAGTTATTAAAGAATCAATATTTCACAACATTTTAACCCTTTGTGGGGGAAGTACCAGAAGGAGTGGACCAATATGGCCCATCTTCGAACTTAGCCGGAGATAGAAAAAAATATTACCACATACGAAATTTGAAGTCAATCGGTTACTCCTTTCGAGAGTTATCGTGCGCACCAGCCAGCAGACAGACAGACAGACAGACAGACAGACAGACGGACGGACATTGCTCATTCGACTTAAAATGGCCCAAAACGGATTTCCGCCGAACATACTTGGGGTCTTAGGTCACTCCTTCGATGTGTTACATTTTTTTCCGTAGCAAATGATATATACCCTCGTCACACTAAAGTGAGGGTATAAAGAAAGCACTCATTTGAAAACTCCGCTTTTGGCCTTCACACTTGCCTTAAGTCGCACTGACCAATCATCTATAGCCGCACGCACCTCTTCCCTTTGGGAAAGTGGCCACAGCACGAATAAAAGTAGTCCTAAGAGAATTGATGTTGGGTTATCTTTTGTGGCAGACCATTTCCTCTAAAACTGTCCAGTAATCCAGTGGGTTTAAATCAGGGCTTCCAGAGGGTCTTTCTTCAGATGAAATTAAAGCTGGTAGATTCTTTCGAAGCCATTTCTAGGTCGTTGAAACCTCATGGGCCGGCGCAGAATCCTGCTGGAAAGTCCATGCCTGGTTTTGGAATAGAGAATGGTTAAGTGGCTTCACAACAGCTTCCAAAACGGTTTCTTGGTAAACTTTGGCCGATGTTTTGACCCCCTGTTCACAGAAATGCAAGTCAGTGATCCCTTCGTAAGAGACACCCCAACAAACCATGACTGAAGCTGCACGCAGAAAAAAATAGCTTCTGTATTATATTGTCCCAAACATATTCGGCTTGAAACATATATATGTTTAGCGTATACTCTAAATATATAATATTTGGTACAAACAAACAATATGTATTTGGGAAGATGTTGATCTAACCAAATTTTTGTTTTCATCCTAATATTTGCTCTTTGGGAATATACAAATATTCAGAGAATATATCGATACCTTAATTGTGCTATGTTTGTCAGCAATTCATAGTCTATTTTTCAGGAATTTTTAATGTTTGTAAAAATACTTTATAATTGAAATCGTATAATCTTGTATAAATTGGATAACTAATAAATTACTTGATTATAAACAACAAAAGATGACTTGAAATATTGCGATATTTGAAGTGAGTTCTTTGCAACAGAAGTAATAGTTCGAAACTAAGGAAAATTTAAAACTTAAGTTCGAAAAAGTCAGAAAAGTTTTGAAAATATTTTTAAATAAAATATATTTGAAGAAATTCTAAAAAATATATTTTATTTGTATTTAAACACACATTTTATTTGAGAAAATTTGCTTGCAAATATATTTAGTTGTAATATATTAATATATGTTCCAAATAAATTTTATTGATTTTCAAATAATATGTATTTGCTCAGAAATATATAATATTTAAAAATTTGTGTTCCAAATATATTTTCTTTTGATTCAAACATATCAAAAAAGGCGATTTTGTCCCGTGCGGATAATGGCCTTTTTCGATCCGTGGAATCAGTTCAGATGCTTCCTTAGGCGACCATGCATACACCCTATCATTTCGTTTGTTAAATTTTTTTTTGCACGGTAAAAATTTTTTCATCAGGGACGTTTGCGTTTTCAATGGATGTCCAGTACGGCGTGTGAAAGCCCCAAATCTTTTTTGATAATTCGACTCATGGATTTTTGCGTATTATTCATCTCATGGGCCATGATTTTCTGTTTTCTGAGCGGATTTCACAGAATTCTTGACTTGATGGCTTTGATGACCTGCGGCGTTAGGGAGGTGTAGGGTATTATATAGTCGGCCCCGCCGAACTTTCTGCCCTTTCCTTACTGGTATTAGTAATAAATTCACAGAATGAAAAAATACCAAATTCAGTGGAAAATCCAGAAAATAGAAATGTATACTTATAAAATTTCCAAATTCTTGTTTCATTGGTCATGCATCACATTATCATATTGCGATTGTATTGGAGTGCGCAGCTGTAATTATCACATACCGAGCATTTTTGTTCATGTGTTTCCTATATAATACTTGCAAGATATATCAAAATATGGGCTGTGCCACGCCCACTGGTCCTATTCCGCCCATTTGTAAGCCAATCACGTAGACTGCTACCAGATACATATACGCAAAATGTCAACACTCTCGCTAACAAAATGAGCAAGATAATTCAATTTCAAAATTTGGCTTATATGGGCGGTGGCACGCCCATTGGTCAGATCCCGCCAATTTTTGGACCAATCTCGTGGACTGTCACCAGATACATATGTACAACATTACAGCACTCTAGATAAAAAATTGTGCAAGATATATCAATTTAGAAATTTGGCTTATAAGGGCGGGGCCACGCCCATCGGTCCGATCCCGCCCATTTGCTGACCAATCACGCAGACTGCCACCATATACATATACACAAAATTCCAGCACTCTCGCTAACATATTGTGCAAGATATATCAATTTCAAAATTTGGCTTATATGGGCGGGGCCAAGCCCATTGGTCCGATCCCGCCCATTTTTTGACCAATTACGTAGAATGCCACCAGATACATATACGCAACATTGCAGCACTCCCGCTAGCAAATTGTGCAAGATATCAAAATTTCAAAATTTGGTCTAGGTGGGCGGGGCCACGCCCATTGGGTTGATCCCTCCAATTTTTGGACCAATCACGTAGACTGCCACCATATACGTATACATAAAATTCCAGCACTGTCGCTAACAAATTGTGCCAACTATCTCAATTTAAAAATTTGGCTTATATGGGCGGGGCCACGCCCATTGGTCCGATTACGCCCATTTTTGGAAAATTCACATAATCTGCTACTAAATGCATACACACAAAATTTCAGCACTCACACTCTAGCACCACTCCCACTTGATATATCGAAAATTCAAGTACCCTATTTTCAGCACCCCCTACACATGTATATTCTGTGAAAGTTTCAAGATAATCGGTCAAGCCGTTTAGACGTCTATACGGAACAAACAAGCAAACAAACAATAGGATTGCCTGATTGCCTCTTGCCTAAGCCAAAGTTTGCACGTGGATAGTGGCGCACCAATATATGCAAATTCTTTGAGAATTTGTAATGTCGTCCCTTTCCTAGAAAGTTCATCGGCTTTGCGTTTCCCCGGGATATCCCTATGTCCAGGCACCCATATGAGGTGTATATTAAACTGCTCAGCCATCTCGTTAAGAGATCTGCGGCAGTCGAGGGCTGTTTGTGAATTTAGGGATGTTGCCTCCAGAGAATTGATGGCCGCCTGGCTGTCCGAGTAAATGACAACGCCAGTGTTGGTTTCTATGTTGCGACTCAGCCACTTGGCTACTTCCCATATTGCCATTATTTCGGCTGCACTTTGATATCCTCATGTGACCATAGTTCTTGTACCTCCACATTTATAGGCAGTTTAATCCTATTGCCGCTTTGGTTGCTACTTCTCTCGCCACAATATTAATCGGCAGTATATGGAGTAGGGCTTGTAGAGACTCGGTCGCTGTAGTCCTTAAGGCTACGGCTTATACCCAGGCAGGCTGTTCTACTGCTATATATATTCAGTGGACGATTCTAGGAGAGAGGCCCCACCGCGACCCTACAGCCTTTGTGCAGGAATATAAGGCGACGTTGGCTTTCCTTACACGTTCCAATGCGTTAAGTCTAAATAACAGTTTTCTATCTAGAATTATTCCTAAAAATTTTACAAGATCTGTTCCATTTATCCGAGGTGGAGGGTCCACATGTGGGACTTCATTCATCCTAGTAAAGAGAACCAATTCTGTCTTGTTTGGGTTTACGCCCAAAACGCTGCTTCTGGCCCATCTAGCCAATTTGTTCAGAGCCACCTGTAGAATGTCTCGGAGGACGTTTTCGAATTTGCCACTTACTGCGATTGCCACGTCGTCCGCATATGCCACGACTTTGCAGCCACAACGTTCTAGATCTTGCAGAATTTCATTCACCACTAGGTTCCAAATTAGTGGAGACAGTACTCCTCCTTGTGGGGTCCCTCTATTTACAAACCTTGTTAGAGTTGTGGACCCAAGACATGCTGTTATGCGTCTTCTGTTGAGCAGACTTTGAATTAGTCTAATCAAACTAGAGTTAACTTTTAGATGTGACAGTGCCGCAATTACTGCATCTGAGCGAATGTTGTTAAAAGCCCCTTCTATGTCAAGAAATGCCACCATGGTGAATTCCTTGAAATGCAGGGACGATTCGATAGTGCTGACAAGTTCGTGCAGGGCTGATTCAGTAGACTTCCCCTTATTGTAAGCATGTTGGTTCACCGACAGGAGGTTTGTATCCTGGTTTTCCCTAATGAAATAATCTAAAAGTCTTTCCAGACCTTTCAATAGGAAGAAGGATAGGCTAATTGGTCTGAAGCCTGTTGGCCTAGTGTGTGATATCTTCCCCGCTTTAGGTATGAATACCACTTTGGTATCCCTCCATCGATTCGGGATGTATGAAAGCCTGATACAGCCTACATAAATGTTCTCCAGCCAGGAGATAATGTACTTCAACATTTTCTGCATTTCTGCTGGAGTGATGCCGTCTGGTCCAGGTGTCTTGAAGGGCTCAAAGCTATTAATAGCCCAGCTGATTCTGGATCTCTCAGTCAACAAGCTAGCGACGCTCGCAGTCCACTCGCACACTTGTTGGACCTGCTGATGCTCTGGTTCTGTTAGAGAGAAATGTGTGTCGAGAAGTACATTGAGCGACTTCTCGCTGTTTTTGGTCCAATTATTTGCCTCATCCTGCAAGTAACCCACTGTACAGGGTGAAGCTGATAGTATTTTCCTCAGCCTTGCGGCGTCGGAGACTTTTTTCCACTACGCCACAGAAGGTATACCAAGAGAGTCTTTGCGCTTTCTAAGCTCCTTCTTATAGATATTGAGCTGCTCTTTATAGGCATCCCAAACATTAGCGACCCCAGTAGATTTAGCCTTGTTGAATAGCATGATGCAGGTCTTTTTTAGTTTTACCCTTGTACCTTGTTTTTGGACAGGCTTCTTCAAGGGAACTATTGAATGATGTGGTGATATGCTCGACCAGATTATCCAGACCGGCTTTGTCATTCGGTTCGTACAGAAGTTTGGAGTTGAGGACTTTCTTGATATTCTTTTCATACAGGTGCCACTTTGTCATTCTCACATTTCTGTGGAAGGCAGGTTCAGGCGCTTTTTCAGGGAGTTTGAACTCAATATAATGGTGATCTGAGAATGAGTGGTCGTCCAGCACAATCCACCCAATAATTTTGTCTGACAGCCGGTCAGTAGCAAACGTTACGTCTAGTACTTCTTGTCTGTCTTTAATTGTAAAGGTCGTTTTATTACCTATGTTACAAATACTTAGGTTGGTAGTTAGAATAAAGTCAAGAAGCGAATCACCCCTATTGTTTATATCCGTACTACCCAGATAGTATTATGAGCGTTCGTGTCTGCGCCAATAATCAGCTCGACCTCGTCAGACGTTGCTTCTTCTACTACTTCCCTGAATATAGCAGTTGGTACTACAGCTTCATAAGTCAAGTAACTGGAGACCACCCAATATATGCGATTACCGATCTCCAGACTAGCAGATGTTTGGTCTTTACCACTTAAATTAGCCAGGAGAAAGATACTTAGATCTTTCCTGGCCAAAAAGCAGGTTCTTGGAGTGCCTTTACAGTTGGCCACAAGCAGTTTAAAGTTGGGTGTCCTGATACCGCACACCCTTCCTCCCACTGCGTAGGACTCCTGTATCAGGACGATGTCTATTATAGTATGTATACCAATCTTGACAAACGCCTTACAAAAATCCAAAGAAATAACGGATAAATGACCTTTGCTGGAAAGGGAGTCAGTAATAAGATTATCTAAGAACAATAGACTCACTTCCCCTGTTTGAATGCAGTCTGTTGACTACTGATCAGTATTGATAAACCACCATAGTCTGTTGGCAACAATCTTGTCGAGTACCTTCGAGCAAGAGAAGAAGAGTTTAAGGATATGGGTCTGTTGGTTGTGAGTACATTCTTTTCAGCATTTGGTTTCAAAATGGGGATGATTAGACTTCTCTTGTAAGCCTGTGGATTGTAGCTATGAAAGATAATATTAAATAAATTATGTTGTTTTTATTAATTGTTGACCTTCGTGTTATTAATTCTTTCTCCTTATTGTTTGGCTCAAGGTGCTTGATTAAAAGACTGATTTTATGCTTTTAATATCTTAATTTTTATTTTCTCGATATTTCGACTAACATCGTTTGTCGTCATCCGGAGATCTAATACAGAAAAACACAATAATTTAAGTTAAAAAAACACTTTAAAAATACACAACCATTTTAAGTATAATTACATTGAAAAATTTGCTGAACGTAAAAGAAATTGTCCGTCTTTCCTTCGCAAAGCTAATCACACCACTACTGTTTTATTCGTCCGTGCTTTCTCACTATGTGTCGGTACATCTGAGAGCACCTGTCAGAGTCCGATTTTTAGTTTAATCTCTTCTCCGTAGGAACGCCAATAATATGCAACATCTCTAATGTATAGCGTTAGGAATGTTGCATATTATCTTGTCAAAGTCTGGTCTATGCCCTGTTACCGCACAGTGGGCCGCTAATGCTGTCCTTTGTTCAATTATTTAGTCTTAATTTCACATCCCTAGGCATATTTCTCAACATAGGGTAATTTATACGGTCCTCTCCTGGAGACTTCCCTTTAAATTTGCTAATCAAAGAATTCATCTCAAGAAATGTTATATCCTCTTCTATAATAACGACTGAAGCAGAAGATGTGTATCCAAGGGATAAGTTGGTTTCAGCTTTGTGTGTATTAAATTCGCGATGAAATTTTCCATCCCTTGACTTCAAATTCTCACGTTCTCTATTCCACCATGCAACATTGAACTCTCCAGCCCTTCTGTGGCTTTGTGGTATGGCTAAGTTCGCACCTTGATTGATAATTTTAGTAATATTGGCGGCCTCCTTGTTAACTTCATCAGATATAGGTCGAGCCGAATTAAATTCCGACAATTTCTGTGCGTATACATCCCAATTGACCGAGTTTGTATTATATCTAGGTTTGAGTCTCACTGATTCATGCCTTCTTTCAGGGAAAAGTGTAATCAATATCGGGAAGTGGTCGCTTCCATTAAGATTGTCCAGCGTTCGTCATTCTCCCCCCCCCCCCAATTCCAGTTGAGGTGAACAAAATGTCAAATCAATGTGAGAAAAAATAGTATGCGTACTAAAGTGGGTCGGACTGCCATCATTCATAAGTAAATAACCGGATTCTAGTATACAATTCGCCAAAATATTACCTCTCCTCTTATTAATCGGTGATCCCCACAATTTATTCCAACTGTTGAAGTCACCGGTTATGAGACTGGGTTCCAAGCAATCTCGAAACATCGCCTCCAAATCATGAAAATCAAAACCTATCTCACGAAATGGTCCAGTCGATCGGTCGTGCGATCGTTTGACTATTTCCTGTGGGGCTTCGCCAGCGACCATTGATGAACTTCGTACGAATATCGAACGTGAAATTGCAGCTGTATCGGCCGATTTATGCTTGAAACCCGTCGAAAATTGGATTCAGCTTCTGGACTTCTGCAAGCGTGCCCGTGGTGGCCATGCAAAAGAAATCGAGTTCCATACATAATGGCATCGAACGTACTTTCACAGGAATAAAGAATTTCATTGATATACAAAACCGTTTTTGTTTTATTTAAAAAAACTTTTGTAGCGCTCTTACTGACGGACCCGATATGTATACCCATGGTAATAATTATACTTCCACATTGTAAAATGCACATTGTGACACCATAATGAACTCGTTCAGTCGTCCTGACATGGACGAAATTAAGTTTGTAATGTTTATTATTTGTTTATTTCTATCGTTTATTTATTTTTATAAATTTGTGGTCCAAAATATGTTTTCAAATATCAAAAACGGTGAATTTTCCCCCGTGTATAAATGTGCGTGACACATTTACTAAAGAAAATTTTTGGTAAAATAATTTTGAAAAAAGAGGAAATATGAAAAATGAGTACAACCGTTGAACTAACCCCTTTCACAGTAAAATCCAATTTTTCAGAGATGCTGATAAAATTGTAAAAGAAATTGCTGAAACAGTCTTTTCAATTAAAATTATGTTTTAATAAATACTGTTCCACAAATAATTCTAAGAAATGATATGATATTTGTTGAAACAGTATATTTATACCCTCACTTTAGTGTGACGAGGGTATATATCATTTGCTACGGAAAAAAGTGTAACACATCGAAGGAGTGATCTAAGACCCTAAGTATGTTCGGAGGAAATCCGTTTTGGGTCATTTTAAGTCGAATGAGCAATGTCCGTCCGTCTGTCTGTCTGTCTGTCTGTCTGTCTGTCTGTCTGTCTGTCTGTCTGTCTGTCTGCTGGCTGGTGCGCACGATAACTCTCGAAAGGAGTAACCGATTGACTTCAAATTTGGTATGTGGTAATATTTTGATCTATCTCCGGATGAGTTCGAAGATGGGCCATATTGGTCTACTCCTTCTGGTACCTCCCACACAAAGGGTTAAAATTTAGTGAAATATTGATTCTTTAATAGCTTCTATACTACTTATTCGAATCTTTTGAAATTCTGCACATAATATTAGTATATTAGTCGCTATTAACTCGAGAAAAATGGGTGAAGTTGACATGCCCGTTTTGGTACCTCCCACACAAATGGACCATTTTGCATCAAAATTTAACTGCTTATAACTTTAATACAAGTGCATAAAAATGCTTGAAATTTTCTACAGTATAATGTTTTTGTAGCGCCTATAGTCCGGTAAAAAATGGGCATTATTGTACAGCCCCTTTTGGTACCTCCCACACAAATGGACCGTTTCGTACCAAAAGTAAACGGCTTGTAACTTTAATACCAGTGCATACAAATACTTGAAATTTTGTACAGTGTAATGCTGTTATAGTGCCTATAGTCCTGTAAAAAGTGGGCGTTATCACCCCGCCCCTTTTTGTACCTCCCACACAAAATGACCAACTCATACCAAAATTACATAGCTCGTAACTTTAATATACCAGTGCACATAAACGCTTATAGTTCAGCACAATGCAATGTATTTAAGAATGTACTGTTTACCGAAAAATATGTGTATTTGGAAAACCCCTTCTGGTACCTCCCACACAAATTGACAGATTTATTGGTGTAATGTTATATATTACATTACTCACAAAGTGAGGGTATACCTTAGTCGGTTTACCCGACTGAAACTTTCTTACTTGTTTTTCTTATATTTCCTAAAAAAGTACTTCATTGAATATGCGGTCGATATGAAATTTGCCAGAGAAAATTTGTTACATCATTGGAGCTCCACATTGGCTCCAAAAACCAGTGCCTGTGTTAATTGGTCCAATCAATGCTAGATTTCATTGATGATATGATGGAATTTCTTTCAGTGTAAAAGCAATATTTTCTCATTTTCCAGATGTATGATTCCTGCGATGCTGATGATGCGGCCATAACGGATTTATTTGATCAAATACAAGAGTGTTTTCGTGCCAAAAATGATCTTAATAAAATAATAAAGCAACAAAATGAAGACATTGCGAAGATGAAAGCGGATATACTCAAAAATATAAACGAACAAAATGCAAATTTAATGGAGACCATCACAAAACAGAATGAAAAAACTGAAGCAATATATAATATGATGAGTGAACTATTTGCAAAACATAAAGTAAATGAGCAAAACGAAGAGCTAATTTTGCAAATTGAACAACTAAAATTGCAAAAAAGCGAATCCGATAATTATAAAGAGAACAATCAAAAGCTACTTGTGCAAATCGAAGAAATTAAAGAGCAAAAAAGCATATCCGAAGTAACAATGAATAATTACAAAGAGGAAAAAGCAAAACTGCTCTTAGAAGTTCAGGAGCAGCGGAAGCAAATTGCTCAATATAAAGAAAATCAGAAGAAATGTAATGAGATGAATGAAAAGTTGAAAAAGCCGCTAGGTTTAATAAAGACATTTGAAGAACTCGACGATGAGATATCCCAAAACAAACCCATTGTCATTCAAAGACGCATAGATGGATCTGTGGATTTCGCCCGCACTTGGCCTGAATATAAAATGGGTTTTGGGAATAGTTCGAGCGAGTTTTTCATAGGACTCGAAACTTTATACAAATTAACAAACAATCGTTCCTATACTCTCAGGATTGAGATGGAGGATTGGGAAAACGAACGCCGATATGCGGAATACAATCATTTTGTGATTGACAATGTAAACGACAAATACAAATTATCAAGTTTGGGTCAATATTCGGGTAATGCTGGAGATTCCTTGAAAAATAATTTGGGTAAAAAGTTCTCAACGAAGGATAAGGATAATGATAGCTGGCCTGGAAGTTGTTCTTTAGAACTTGGTGGAGGTGGAGGATGGTGGTTCGGATGGTGCGGCTACAGGTAATTTTCAAAATTCAAATATAACGAATCACAAATGGAAATTTAAAACAAACGTCTTTAAGTAGAAAAATAATCTTATGTGGTCGTTATTACATCGTTATTACTTCTTGAAAAAAAGCTTTACTCTATAATTTAAATTCAAATATTTTAAGTGTTTCACAAAGAGCTATTTGTGCCACACAAATAATATATTTGTATATTATTAAAAGAACTTCTAAGCTATTTAGGAATATTTGAAAATGAAAACAATTGAGAAAAATTTTGGATAAATTTAAACGATGTCTAATTAGAAAAACTTCTGCCTCAATATACAGACTTATATGTACAACTTTGTGGGTTGTTTGTCATTCAAATTCAGTAATATTCCCGCGTAATGAATTGAGTTCTTCTTAAAATATAAAAAAAAAACAGTTTAAACAAGAAATCCGATAGACGAAATCAGAAAGTTTAGGTTTAGTCTTTAAAATAAAAGCAAGTAAATTCGACCTTAAGTTTGGCCACCAATGATCACATTCCAGAGTATAACAAAGAAAATTGGAAATTATATAAAAAATGCATATAAAGGAAGATCTTTGTATGTGATCTACATCAAAATGTACACCTTTGATGACCGTTATTCCTTTGAATGGTTTTGGGTAATAATAAACTCAAATTATCAAATTTTAGTCTGCTCAGTTGAAATTTGTGGTCTCTTTGGTGTCGAGAAGTCAAACCGGGCGGTGGCTTAATATGGGTTTAACAAATTGCACCGATATTGCCGCTATTCAGTCCCAAATGAACTGCAGGTTTAAGAAGAGTTTGTACTAAATTTCAGTCATCCAACTCAATTATTTTAAAGTGCATCGTGATTATTACCGACGGACAGACCGGCGACGGTTATGAATAAAAGAGAATATATCGCTAACTTACTTCAAAAGTGACATAACTCAAAATTGAAAATTTTTAAGATAAGTACCTTTAAGTGTAATCAGATAAGTGACATAAAATAATATGATTTTTAAATATAGTTATCTAAATAATCAACATTTTATACAATATTATCAATGTCAAACTGACCACGAACTTGTCATTTAAAAAACAAAAACAATATGAAATAATATGTTTAAAAACGCTGGAATTAACCGAAATATGATTGTTTACTCACAAACTAAAATTTGCTAACATGAATTTATGGATATTTTTAAAATTTGCATTTCTATAAGGCAATCTCAACATTTTAAAATGTTGATTTATGCCATTCTTGAAGTAAGTGAGCAACATATTCTTTATTGGGTTCCTGATCAATATTTCAAGGTGTTTCTAATAGAATGACAATGTTAGTTTAACCCCACTCTATGGCGGAGGACATACTTGGACCGATATTGCGGCTATTCAATTCCAAGTGATATGCAACTAAATGATATATTTACACCAAATTTAAGTCATCTAGCTGAATTATTTTAAATTGTAGTTTGATTTCAACAGACGGACTGACAGGCGGGAATTGCTACATTATCTTAGAATTGTAAGACGATTATACATATGTATACTTTATAGAGTCTCTGATCAATATTTCAAGGTGTTGCAAGTAGAATGTCAAAGTTAGTATACCTCCATCTAAATCGTATTAGAATTTTACGATGGCATACAAATTGCAGTTTTTTAAGAAAAAATATTTGTTTAGTCATGAATAATATAAACAAGTAAAGACGATGTTAAGTTCGAACATGTCGAATCGTATGTACGCAACACCATGGATCGCAAGTGAATGGTTATGGATACAAATAATTTCATATTATCAGATTTCAGACCGATTCGTTAAAATTTGTAGTTTTTGCTGCGTTACGAAGTAAAATCTAGAGGGACCTTTGTATGGGGGCTATGACGACTGTTGTTCTGGCTATATACCAATTTTCGGCCAGATCAGTTGAAGTTTGCGGTCTCTATGGTGTTAAAATGTCTATCGGACATATATGGAGACTACATCAAAAAATGGACCAATTTTGTCAATTTTTCAGTTCCAAGTTACCTGCAGCTATGCAGGTAACTTGTATCTGTACCAAATTTCAATAATTTGGCTCAATTATTGGAGACTGTAGTGTGATTACAACAGACGGAGAGAAAGTCGGACAGACGGGAATTTCTAAATCATCTAAGAATTTTAAGACTGTTAAGAATATATATACTTTATGAGGTCTCTTCAAGGTATTACAAATATAATGACAATGTAGAACTTTACTAGGACATACAAATTGTAGTTTTTTAAGAAAAAATATGTTTTTAGTCTTGAATAATATAGACAAGAGTTTTCCAACTATCGTAACTACTCTTAGAACCAAAGACATATAAGATTGTAAAAAGTAAATAATAGAGGCATTATTCATAATAATTTCTGAAGATTTATTGACTTAATTCTCTTCGGTAAAGTGTACGAGGTTTGTTTATAATATAGCTGACCTATTATTTTTCTCAAAAATTTTTTTTTTCATTAAGAACAAATTGTATCCCCTCAGATATAATAAGTACACTTGTGCCAACGATTGTTCTAATCTTCGGAGCACTTGGGACAATAACTTTTTTGTACAACCTTTTGCTCTTTAGGCGATGCTGGGTATATTTCTTTAATCCTTGCAATTATCCGTCCTTCCATGAGTCATTTCTTGGTTTTGCAAACAGGTAAAAAGTCACCGGGAACAAGTCCGTGAGCCATGAATACGGGGATATTTTAATGCAAAAATGTGTCTAACAAGTAATGAAGTGTTCGCATTAATGTGGTGAAATATCCTTGAGTTGTTGTTGCAATTTCTGGTATTTTTATTTCTCTATTGCTTCACGCAAATGGCGAATTGCCTAAAAGTACTATTCCTTAGTCCAGATTCACACTCAGCAATTTTATTCAAGCAAGTGTCAATATTTGTAGGAGAGAGAGGCAGAGAGCTCTTTCCGCCTGCCTCTCTATCCCACAAACTTTGTCACATGCTTGGAAAAAATGCCGAGTGTGAATCTGGACTTATTGACCGTACGAACTTCTGGTAAAAGCTTATGAGGCGACAAACCATTTGAATCGAAGAAAACAGTGAATAAATCTATTGAACGAACTTGGCCTGCTTTTGGGTTATGAGTCTTCTGGCAGTTTTCATTGCGATTGGGCATTGTTTTCGATGTCATAACTATACAGAGGAGAACCACGCTAATTGTTCATAAAAATTGCCTAGAGTCTCCGATTTTGATGAAGCTTGGTGGAAATATAAAATATGGTGCTCTAATATCGGATATAAAATTTTATTGTAAGTCTTCAAAACTATGGGAGATATGTATGTTCATTTAAACATTACAAATTGTGCCAAAATATCTAATAGTGCTTGTATTCGAATGCTCATAACTTTTGCTCTACGGGTGATATTTAAATACTTTGTTCCGACCTAGATTCCTAAGGACTTCTGCTATAGTAATGTCGAGTTGGATACTGTTTGGAAGCTGTATTACATATTTACATTTTTAAAACACTAATTAATATATAGTTTTTTTTTTAAAGTAATATATTTTATATTGAAAATTTGTGGACCAGATGATAACCCATATTGTGCCGTATTTGTCCAAAAATAATCATTTTGGATCGCCAGTACTTTGGGAGATATCAATAAAATAATAAAATAGCTTCACAATTTTCTCCCATTTATGGGGAACAAAATTTTCAAATCAACGGAAATTAAAAACAGTCAACATGGGTTTTAAAATACTAGTACAAAAAACAGTTTCCAAAAATTCAAATGATATATAGGAGAAAAATGTGAACTTATCTTATACTTTTATAGGAGAAAAATGTGAACTTATCTTATACTTTTATAAATATTTCAAAAACTAACGGTGATCCCTATAGAGCAGAATATGGGTTATAATCAGGTCTGCATTTTATCAATTTAAAAATATTACTTTTTGACAAAAACCAAGTTTATAATTAGTATTTTAAAAATAAAAATATGTCATGCAGCTTCCAAACAGCATCCACCTCGATATTACTAAAGCTGAAGTCTTTATAGGTTAAAACAAAATATTTAAATATCTCTCGTAGAACAGAAGTTATGAGCATTCGAATGCAAGCACTTTTAAATAATATTTTGCCCAATTTATAACGTTTAAATGTACATATCTCCCATAGTTCTGAAGATTTTTCAACAAAATTGTATATCCAATAATAGAGCACTATAATAAACATTTTAACCAAGTTTTATCAAAATCGGAGATCATAGGCAATTTTTATGAATAATTAAAGTGGATATCGTCGATATATATTTCGTCAAATGTTACGACCCTTTTGAACAAATATGAATAGTCGTTGACATTATTCAACAGATTCTGAGCGATGCTCATGGGACAGTCCGTTTGTCAAAATAGGAAGAAAATCGCCAATTACACCTATAGACATCTAACATTTATAACTAGCAAAAACCAAAAATAAATGAAAATAAATGCTAGAGTCAATCTGTGTTGTGGACATATCGTCGCTTGGATGACCAACTGGCGGAACTGACAATTTTTTGGAAATTAAGTCAGGGGCCACCATTGGATTTGCCTAGTTACAGTTGGAGCATGTTGCAATTAACGTTATTTCCAAAAACGGTAACATATTTTCAACATATCTGGAAATATGTCACCTAAAATTGATTTTCTTTCAGAAATTTCTTTAATTTTTTTAAGAATATTCAAAAAGAGGAAGTTTACATACATAATAAGAAAAACAAACTGGAAATTGGGTAATAAATATTACTCCATGGGGAGAAGCAACATTGTCTCAAAAATAGAAAATCTGCTCTCCTTAACAGCTTTGGAAACGTTAGTTACGCCAGTTGGTCATCCTAGCAACGATATGTATGTAGATTTATAACAAAGACCAAAAAAAGAAAATCCGGTGTATGTAGTCCGCGAAATTTGAAAAGCTTCCTTTTTTTGAACAAATCTCGTATATGTATTTTTTAGTAAAAGCATATTCATAATGAATGAAGTTATTAATGACACTTTCGTCTCTTTTCACAGTAATCTGAATGGACACTATAAAAAGGACGGAAGCAGAGCCAATTCGCGAAATGAAATTGTTTATTGGTGGCATTTCAAAGACTACTTTTACTCTCTGAAATTTGTGGAAATGACACTTCGTCCCAATTAATGTGTGTCGAGAAGGTTCGCCAATGCCAAGACTCCTGTGGGATTATGCAGTAAACGGATGATGCAATCAAACATATATCTTTATTTGTAAATAAATTATATTTGCAAACAATGTCCATATTAACAAATATGCAAAACCGTGAGTCGATGTTGAGCGGAGCGAGGATCAGAGGTAAGTTGGTGAAATTTGACTAACGCTAAGTAACAAGTAGACTTCGTAAAAAAGTGTTTATCCGAGCGAAACAGAGTGTCCAGTGATTTTATGGAGGAATTTCGTTTCTTTATATGAATGAAGAAGAGTCGGTCAGTGTTATACCGCAATATACTGCTACTCTCCGGATCCTGTCCCTCCTTCCAAAACCATTCCTGCAAATGAAGCTAGTGTCACGTGAAACTTCGCACCAACAAACGTTCATTCTAGATAGGCAAAATACGTGCCTCTTCGCTCAACCCAAGACATATTAAAAACGATCCAATCCGAACAGTGATCCGGCTCCGCTAGGACTTCCTGATGCAAATGATGCAAAGGTAATTAATTTAAAACCAACTAAATTATGTTTTTGAAATGTATACTCCAATATTGTTTATTTTAATCCGAACTACTAACAACAACAAACAATTATTTCCATACACAGTACAGCATTTTTCAGCTCATTGATTTGGGACTCAATTCTGAGAATTGGACGTGAATGTAGCCCCAAAAATAAGAACTTCTGCATCATTCATTTAGTCAAGTTGGCTCAATTACGAATTTAATGGCCATACGATTTTTTTTGCTCGAGGTGGATTTTTAGCACTTGTTCTATATTTTTTTCTCGGCATACGGTACGGAATATCTCTTTTATGTCTGAAGTAACAATGATGTAGATATTGAATAGGAGAAAAATGCGGAACAAACCTACCCGAAAAAAGTGCATCCAGTGCCTTAAAAATCGCAAAAATATTCTGTTCTGTTTTATGATATTCCGTTTTTAAATGTTCTCGCGTATTTTTCAATAGTTTACTGACAAATATTTTATGAATTAGAGCGCCCCAGTAGGCGAGTTGGTAGCGTACTCGCCTATGAGTTTGGGGGTCGTGGGTTCGATTCCCACCAGAGGCTCTGGTCTGTCGCTGCGAAATTCAGCCATATGGTCTTTGTAACCCGGCCTTTCCCTGGACCTTAAAATTAGAATATAAATTTACTTTGTATTGTAATTCATATAAATAAATAAATAAATAAATAATTTTATGAATTTGTGGGCATTTTTGCGATAAAGGCACTGTATGCTCTTTTTTCGGGTAGGTTTGTTCTGCTTTTTTTCTCTTATTCAATATCTACCACTTTGCTTCAGACACAAAAGAGATATTCCGTACGGTATACCGCAAAAAATATATACATATATGTATAGGAAAAGTGCAAAAAATCCCATTGAGAAAAAAATGCGTATGGCCAAAGAAAAGTGCAAAAAATCCCATTGAAATGCATTTGGCCATTGAATTACACTGTGCTAGTCCAAAAATGTAACAGAAAGGAGACCCTATGGATAGAACTATTTCGACCATGCTGAATCCAGTGGCATTAGCCGTTTTTCTATGTTAGCTCTTGTTTTCGCGATATTCGACCACAAAGTTTTTTTTGGAAAGTCGGAGAGGTGACTTATCTCTTTGGTTATTTTGAAGTGGAAGGAAGACTTTGGAATATACGCTTCAGTTCAAAGATCGAAATAAAGGAAACATTTAGACATTTTTTTTATCTCAATACAGTCGTCCACGCTTCTCACTCCCTTACCCCCGAAAAAGTTCAATGAAATCTTATCATATGTACAAAATCACACATATCGTCGACATTTTTAGTAGGCATCGTTGAGAAAAATATTGCTCGCAAAGAAATACTATAAGTCCTTTCTCAACTTTATTATGAGAATTTAGAAAAATTCGAGTTATTACATAATTTGCAGAAAATATTTGAAATAAAATGGTTTGACTTCAATTTTTGTAAATTATTTTTGGTTGGTGTTAATGGAAATTTCAAAGTTAACCAACAAAACCTGCTAAATTGTGAAACCTGTTATGTTTTCATAAATATGTTGAAAGGAGACTCATCGTAATTTTTCGCGAGGGACATTTTTTCATAGACACAAACTAAAAATGTCGGCGATTTGTATGAAGTTTGACATACGGTAAGATTTGATTGCACTTTTTCGGGGGTAAAGAGCTGAGAAGCGTGGTTGACTATTTTGAGAGAAATAATTCTCGATGGGTTCCCTTTATTTCGTTCTTTGGATTGAAGCGCGTTTTCGGAAGTCTTCCACTAAAAAAACAACCGGCAAAAAAATCAGAGAGGTTAGTTATCTCTCTGATTTTTTTTTGCAAACTTTGGGTCGAATATCGTGAAAACAAGAGCTAACCTAGAAAAACGGCTAGCTCCGTTGGATTCATTTTTAAAGTGTCCATTTCGAGGGTAGTGTTATTAATTGAGCCAACGTGACTAAACGAATGATGCAGAAGTTCTTATTCTTGGGGCTACTTTCACGTCCAATTCTCAGAATTGAGTCCCAAGATCAGGTGTTTTATTGTGTTATGAACGAATTATTAGACAACTACACTCCACATTTCCGGTAAACAAAAGTTCTCTTCTGGAACACATTTAAAATACATTGCACATATCGATACCTCCATTCTAAACCATGAATGCTAAGTGCATAAAGGTAGTATAGGAGAGGCGATCATCGTTTGAAGTTTTTTTTTTGATTTTGTGTGGAATCTCCGTAGAAACATGCTATGTCGACTTTGCGCATTTTAGAATGGAGGTATCCATACCTATACCTCCATTCTAAAGTATGCTATGTCGAAACAGTTAGATTTTCAGGAGAGACAAAGAAAGTTTTGTAAAATGTTTAAATTTGTATAAAATTTCACTATAATGCAAATCGAATGATCTTTATTGTTTTGAGCTTAGCTTTTTTGATTGGGTTGACAGAAAAAACCAAATTTTGCGTGAATAGAAATATTTAGAATTTAAAAATGCAATATCCCTAAAAACTTGCTAATGTGACTAAGCATACTTTGGAATAAAAGTATCGATATGTCTGCCAACTTAATTATACGCAATGAAAAAAATATTTTCCACAAGAACGATATTTTGCACAACTATACCATGCAAATGATATTCCGCTTAATATCATTTGTTGGAATTAATTTCTTTTTTAATAATTTTTAGTATCTAAACTTAAATTGTATTTGTCTGAAATGTGGAGAGTATTTGTCTAAAACTTCTTTCACAAGGAAATAGTTGTTCTTTGCGTTTAGTATTCAGGATTAGTATCATTTGTTGGAAATAATTTCTTTTTTAATCATTTTTAGTATCTAAACTTAAATTGAATTTGTCTGAAATGTGGAGAGTATTTGTCTAAAACTTTTTTCACAAGGAAATATTTGTTCTTTGCGTTTAGTATTCAGGATTAAATAGACATTATTGCAGGATAATTTTCAAACTTAAAATGTAGTTGATTGTACAAAAAATATATTTGCTTTAGGGATTCGAAGTGAAGCGGATCTCTGTGCGGATTGGAGCGATTTTAATATGTCTGATGTTGAGCGGAAAAATAACAGAACACATATTTGGCCAATGTAGAATGGATTTTTGTGCAAAGTTTGACGTGGAGAGAGCATAATTTGCCAGAATGGTGTTGAAAGAAGTGACATGATTCGGAGCGAAAATAGACTCCCTAATTCATTAATATAAAAACGCGATATTCTTCCATAAAATCACTATACACTCAACTACGCCCTGATAAAAACTTTTTTCGAAACCCTCTTAGATCACCACTCGTCAAAATATGACTATTAAGACCTGCACCGCGTTCCACTCTGTCTAGCATATTCTTGGTTTGCATATTTATTAATGTATACTTTGTTTGAGAATACAAATTATTTACCTATATATATAGTCATCTGAAACAAAAAAAAGGCCAATAAACAAAAAATATTCAAAATCGATTTGTTAATACCTAATTTCCATTGCTTCTTAGTACACATCCTGACAAGTTTTTAGCTCCCTACTTTCAAAAAATGACGAATTTATTAACGGAACTAAAAAGGGCCTAAAAATAAATTATTTCTTTTTTTACAGTTAAAAATGAATATTTTACACAATTTGCAAAAACAAGTTATAAATCATGTTTTGTGTGAATTTATATATGCATTATTATGTTTGGGTATTAGCTTCAAAACCCCCCTCTTCTAAAAGCAAATTTTTTCATATTATTTAGTTTTTTGCAAATTTTTCAAAAATGATGATTGGCCTGTTTTCATTTCTTATGACGATATATGTTTGTAATTTAATTTCAAATTTATACTTTCTTAAAATTTTTACTTTCAAATTACATTTAATATTCAATTATAAAATATGTTTCAAAAAAATTTTCTATATGCAAATCTAAAAGTTTTTATTATAATGTACTTTTTATTAATATATTTTTTTTAATTTCATACATTAATTTAGATAATTTGAAATTGTAATACATTAAAATACAATCTAACATTATTATTATTTGGTCAAAGTAATTTTCATATTCTAATGATTCCAATTCTTTTATATTGTAATCAAATTAAGAAACTCTGTAAAAAAATTGTTATTGTTTTCGATAAAGTGTTTTATGTTTTGTAGTTCTTCAAATATTCTGAAACTGTTTTAAATCAGAACCCAAAAACTTTACTTATTAATTCAAATGTTATATCCAAATTTTGTAATTTTATTGTAGATTGTAATCAAATCGAAATGCTTTGTAAAACTAAACTAAAACTTTTTAATAATAACTTCAATTCAATAAAAATTTTGCTATTATGAGAAATAAAATTTCCTCAAGCATTAATAATGACGATTTCGTTTCTGGAAAAAAGTGAAGCATGTTCTCTACACGTTTCCGGAAATCAACAACTTTCTAACATATTTTAGGAATTTAAAAAATTGGATTTAAATTAAATTCGAGGGACTCCTTTACTCAAAAAAGTTAAATATTTTCTAGCATTTCACGTTGACAGGGCAACATTTTCTCCAGAAACGAAATCACCATTAAATGTTCTTTAATTTCTTCTTAAATACAAATGTAAGTATGGAAACATATTTAAAAACAGGTAAGAACATTTCAATTGTGTAAACCGACTAAGGTATACCCTCACTTTGTGAGTAATGGAATATGGTACCTTATGTGGGAGCCAGGGAGGTGGAAAGATTTTACTAAGCCAATAGTCATAGTAAATGTCTATATCGAAACAGAACATAAAATCATTTATTTGATTGCAACAGAGGTTATGGGTAAGTTGAGGTCAAATAAATGTGTCAACTTGTGGGCGGGGTTACAAAAATTGATTGTAAATACGCCTATTTTGCGTTGAACAGTGGATACTTCAACGATATTGCACTGTACCGAATTGTAAGTGTTTATATGCACTGGTCTTAAAGTTATAAGATATTCAATTCTGGTATGATTGGATCATTTTGCGTGGGAGTTACCAAATGGGGCGCGGTCACTTCGCAAGGTGATAGCGACAGACAAACTATTACTATGTGTGGAATTACAGAAGATTCGGGTGAGTAGTAAATAATTTATTATAGAGAATCTATATTTCACTATACATATGTTAACCCTGAAATTTAGAGTCATTCTGTTACTTCTTTCGAAAGTTATCGTGCGCATCACCCAAACAGGCCGATATAAGTACACGCTGAAAAAAATTCGCTTCTGTAGTATATTGTCCCAAACATATTCGGCTTGAAACATGAATTTCTTAAGCGTACACTCTAAACGTATAATATTTGGTACACACATAAATTATATGTTTGGAAAGATGTTGTTCTAAACAAATCTTTGTTTACATCCCAATATGTGTTTATTTTGGACTATTTTTTCCGAAACAAATATTTATTTGCATTTAAGTATTCAGAAAGTACCTAAATTGTGTTAAATTTTTCAGTAATTCAAATTTAATCTTTTAGAAAATTTTCATGTCGTAAATATAATAAATAATTATTCAGTCAGAATTTATTTTGTTTCCATATGTTTCAGTTACTTTCTGTCTATTGCAAAAAAGTAATAGAAACAAATACAAAAGTTGGTAGAGAGTTTTAATTGCTTGGTAGAATTGACTGCAGTTTCGATAGACACCCCTCTATCATCTTCAGAATTCAATAGTGTACATATGTCCTTAAATTGAAATTTAACAAGAACTGCTAACCAAACCCTTATTTTGCCGAACTAAGTCAATATACTAAAACTCTCATACCAATACATTTTTATACCCTCCACTATGGGATGGGGGGTATATTCATTTTGTCACTCCGTTTGTAACACCTCTAAATATTGATCTGAGACCCCATAAAGTATATATATTCTTAATCGTCTTAAAATTCTACGAGGGCGGTTCGAAAACTTCTTAGCCTAGCACAAAAAGCGCGGTACAAACAGAAAAAAGTTAAGTATTTTGGAATCTTCCACCTCTGCTATGAACACATGTTAAATTTTGTTTCGATCTGGCAACTCCTTCATATAGAAACAGGTGTTCACAAAAGACGCATCCGCGATTTTTTTACAATAGAAAAATTAGAAATGCGTGGTGTCATTAAATATTTACATAAAAAAGGTTTATCGGGACAAGAAATTCATAATGATATGGTGAATGTGTTAGGTGAAAGTGCTCCTTCATATGCAACAGTAAAAAATTGGGTTGCTGAATTTAAACGTGGTCGTACAAGCATTGAAGATGAACCACGTAGTGGACGTCCAAAAACAGCAACAACAACAGAAATTGTAGCCAAAGTGCATGATATGGTATTAAATGATCGACGAATAAAAGTGCGTGAAATAGCTAATATCATGGGCATCTCAAGTGATCGAGTCCATTTAATTTTGCATGAAGAACTACAGATGAAAAAGCTTTCTGCAAGATGGGTGCCGCACTTGTTAACAGTCGACCAAAAACGCATACGAATGAACATTTCTCAAGCTTGTTTGGATCGTTTTAAGCGAAATAAAATGGATTTTAAGCGTCGTTTCATAACTGTTGATGAGACATGGATCCACCACTATACTCCAGAGACAAAAGAACAATCCAAACAATGGACTGAAGCTGGAGGAAGTGCCCCAAAGAAGGCAAAAACAATTAAATGGGCTGGTAAGGATATGGTAACGGTTTTTTGGGACTTCAAAGGTATTTTATTGATTGACTATCAGCAAAAGGGTAAAACAATAAATTCAGAGTACTATTGCAACCTTTTGGATCAATTAAATGTACAAATTCGAGAAAAACGTTCTGGCTTACAACACAAAAAAATAATTTTTCATCAAGACAACGCACCAGCGCACAAGAGTGTTTTAACAATGGCTAAAATCAACGAATTAAAGTACGAGTTGCTTGACCACCTTATTCCACCTTATTCTCCTGATTTAGCTCCCAGTGACTTTTACCTGTTCCCAAATCTAAAAAAATTCCTTGCTGGCAAGCGTTTTACCTCAAATGAAGATGTAATTACAGTTGTAAACCACTATTTTGAAGACCTTGAGGAAAACTATTTTAATCAAGGGATAGAATTGCTAGATAAGCGTTGGAATAAGTGTATTGAAGTTTCAGGAGATTATATTGAAAAATAAAAATATTTCTGAAAAACTAACTATTCTCTTTCATTGATAGGCTAAGAAGTTTCCGAACCGCCAGACGATTTAGCCATGTCCGTCTGTCCGTCCGTCCGGCTGTTCGTCCTTCTGTTGTAATCACGCTACAATCTATAATACTTGAGGTAGGTGGCTGAAATTTGGTATAGATACTTCTTATAGCTGCAGGTATCTTTTTCCGTCTATTGCAAACAAGTAATAGAAACAAAAACAAAAATTGGTAGAGAGTTTTAATTGCTTGATTGAAGTTAAAGACACACACTATTGCTACTGAATTCTGAAGATGATAGAGTAGTGTCTATCGAAACTGCAGTCAATTCTACCAAGCAATTGAAACGCTCTACCAATTTTTGTATATGTTTCTATTACTTTTTGGCAATAGACAGAAAGTAACTGAAACATATGGTCTTGAACCAAAATAAATTCTGACTGAATAACAAAAGCACAGACCAAAAATAAAAAACAACAACACATAATAAATAATAATAATTGAAATCATATAATCTTGGTTCGAAATATATTACTTGGAGAATTCACAACTAATAATGGCTTGGAATACTCAGAAATTTTAAATGATTGATTTAAAACATAAGTTAATGCTGCATTTGGTATCATAACTGGGAGGTTCAAGTCGCAACCAAAAAAAATAAAACTGAAATTCGAAAAATTCAACAAAAGTTTCAAAAATCTTTTTAAAATCAAATATATTTGGAGAAATTCCTAAACAATATTTGTATTCAAATATATTTTTTTTGAGAACTTTAGTTTGCAATTATTATATGTTGTAACATGTTAGTATACGAGTTCCAAATATATTTTATTGATTTTCAAATAAAATTTGTTTGCTCAGAAATATATAATATTTAAAAATGTGTGTTCCAAATATATTTTCTTTCGATTCAAAAATATCAAAAAAGCGATTCTTAAATATTATATATTTCTTAGCAAATACATTTTATTTGAAAATCAATAAAATATATTTGGAACGCATATATTAATATATTACAACAAATTATATTTACAAACTAAATTTCTCAAATAAAATATGTGTTTAAATACAAATAAAATTATTATTTAGGAATATTTCCAAATATATTTTATATAACAAATATTTCCAAAACTTTTGCTGAGTTTTTCATATTTCAGTTTCAATTTTTCTTGGGTTTCGAATTGTACCTCCCAGTTATGATACCATATGCAGCATTGCCTTCTGTTTTAAATCAATCATTTCAAATTTCTGAGTATTCCAAGCCATCATTAGTTGTCAATCCTCTAAGTACTTTATATTGATCCAAGATTATATGATTTCAATTATTATTTTTTACGAACATTAAAAATTTCTAAAAATTTAACTTTGAATTACTGAAAAATTTGACACAATTTATGTATTTTATGAATACTTAAATGAAAATAAATATTTGTTTCGGAAATAATGGTCCCAAATAAAAACATATTGGAATGTAAACAAATATTTGTTAAGAACAACATCTAACCAAATACACAATTTTTGTGTGTACCAAATATTACATGCTTAGAGTCTACCCACACATATATATGTTTCAAGCCGAATATGTTTGGGACAATATTAAAATACCTTCTTTGAGAGCTACATCTACATGATGACTATAACCAAATAAAATTTTATTTGTATAAATTTTATTGAGATGAATTCTTGCCAAAATAGAATACAAACTGCAAAGTTTCAGCCAAATTTCTTAGAAAATGTGTTGTTTATGGCTTAAATAAGCCTTTTTGGGAGCGACGTCTATAGGTGGACTATAACAAAATGTGAACTAATTTAAAGAATTTTTACTGCGATGATTTCTTGTCTTAAATAAATCCAAACTGCAAAGATTCAGTTAAAATGCTTAGAAAATATGGTATCTATGGCCTAAATACGTATATTTTAGAGCGACCTCTACAGGGTGACTGACTATAACAAAATATGAACCGATTTGTAAAATTTTTGCTGTGATGAATTTTTGTCAAAATAGAATACAAACTGCAAAGTTTCTGCTAAATTGCTTAAAAATGTGGTATCTATGGCTCAAATACCGTATTTTGGAGCGACCTCTATATGGGTATTAATAAATAAAAAGGTCTAATAATAAAACAAAAATTGTATCAAATATTTTTTCCATTTTCAAAAATAAGTACGTTTTTAGTTTATCGCATAAAATGTTAACAACTTTTGTTCAGCATATTCTTAGCTACATTATTGCCAAATTTAGTTAAGTGGTATCACCAAGTCTGTATTAGTTGTTGGACAAAAGCTGATAACACCTTTTTCAAGGGGCCCATTTATTTTCAGAAACTTTGGAGGTCCACAAAAAAAAAATTGGTCCCCAATCTGCCAAACCGGGTATAAACCTTTGGAAGTAGAATCGAACCTATACTGTCAAGTCATTCATTGACAGCCAAGCAGCTATAAAGGCGTTACAGGCGACGGATATAAGGTCAAAGGTGGTCAGCCGCTGTCGTAGAGAATTGAAGATTCTCACTGAGCAGCATAATACTCGTATTACCCTGTGCTGGGTGCCGGGCCACAAGGATATCCCGGGCAATTAAGAAGCAGACGTACTGGCTAAGTATGTTTATGTATGTTCATGTTTTACTATCGTTATCTTATTATTTTCATTTAATTAGAGAGAGGAATAAAGAGAAGTGGCTCAGACGTTGGATTACATCCACAGGCTGTGAGCAGACCAAACTACTGTGGGCCGAAAAGTCAAAGCGTAATTTAGACTTTATGTTGAATATGAACAGGGCAAATGTGAAGGCAACTACTGCCGTGATAAATGGACATAATACCCTTGGTAAACACATAGTAAGAATCGGTATCAGAAATGATGGCATATGTAGATGGTGTGGCGCAACAGAACACACGGAAGCTAGTTATCACTTCCTCTGTCAATGCCCTGCCTTAAGCCTAAGAAGAAATAATATATACGGTTTTTTTTTTTCTTTTCAGACTCTGACGGAAATTCGAGGAATCGAACCAGATAAAATGTTGGCCCTCGTTAAGGCATCGAGATGGCACCCATAGAGTTACACGAAGTTTGTAGGCGGAAAGTGGAGTCTAAAAACTGGACTATACTTTTCACGGAAATACCTTTGGCAAACAATAGACGAAGAAGACGAGAAGAAGAAAGAAACAAATGAGGAATAACAATGGATCAATAATGGTCTAGTTTGGACGCCGGACGGGCTCCGGAGTCATCCTCCAATAACCTAACCTAACCTACTGTCAAGTCCGTGTATTTTTCAAAAAGTGTTCATTTGTTGCATACCCTAATGTTACACATAACATTTAAAATATATATAACATAACAGGTAAGTTAGTTAGTATGAAACTATTTAATGTTCATGATTAATATACAAATTTTGGAAACACCATTAATATATTGATGATTGAAGATTATTCCCAAAAATTTTTCGAAATTATTAAACCTGAAAACAAATGAATTGAGTTCGGCTTTCAACAATAAAAAAGCTAAAAAAATTTAAGGAAAGACCCTCCTCCATTATTTGCTAAGCAATAAACGGTGAATTTATGTAGGGACCATGTCAAACCACTATTACTAGAAATTGTCAATGATTAAATAGGGGTGATACGTTTCTAAATTTCAGGCACATCGTTTAAAAAGGTTGCATCTACACCGCACATTGTACTATTATCAACGCAAAAACTCCCAATTTGCATGAGCTCCAATCTTTCTAGTTTTGCTTCTATTCTCTGAAGAACATTTCAATTAACCACATTCTAAAAGGTTTTTGACCAAATTCGTAAATGTTAAAATACCTGGAAAGTTTATCATTTAAGAGAGTATTTGTAAGCCCATAGCTCCGAAACTATGAAAAGCATTAGAACTTCGTTGTATTCATGGAATAAAGAATATTTTGAAGTGCTCGTTTGCATTGAAAAAAATGCACTTTTATTGTCCTTTTCAAGCCGCGGTTTATCTGTATGTTGGCAAAAAAACTAAAGGGTGGTCCAAAATTAACACTTTAAAGATTTTAATTGTAAATAAAAAAACTAAAAGTTTTCAGAGAATTATCTTAATGTTTTTTCTGATTATTCAGTCAGAATTTGATTTGGTTTAAGACCATGTGTTTCATTTACAATCTGTCTTATGCAAAATTGTAATAGAAACAAATACAAAAATGGTAGCGAGTTTCAAAAATTGCTGGGTAGAATTGACTGCGCAGTTTCGATAGACACCACTCTATCATCGTCAGAATTTAAAGCAATAGAAATATGTTCTTGGTTGGCAGTTCTTATTAACAATAATAAACTGCCTCCATAAGTATTTCAGCTGATTTAAGTAAAAGACATACATACTATTGCTTTGAATTCTGACGTTGAATTTTTTACCCCACAATTTTTTAAACTCGCTACCATTTTTGTATTTATTTCTATTACATTTTGGCAATAGACAGAATGTAAATGAAACACATGCTCTTAAACCAAAATAAGTTCTGGCTGAATAACAAAAAGCACAGATCAACAATAAACAACAACAACACATATGTTTTATTATGATAGAAGGATGTATGACATTTATATAAGTAAGTGAAACAAAATGTCGGCCAAATGCAAAAATCTTGACGTTAAGGTGTGACTCACAATTAACATCGTGCATTATGATTGGACCACCCTTCTTAAGAGGGAAACTAATAAAGAATGATTTTATTTTGAGGTTATGTCAATTTTGCAATGTGCAAAATTTGCACAATCATCAAAATAAAATGATGGCACAGTGGTTCGGAATGGTTTATTTAATGTCCTAAACTCTGTTACTTTTTAACCGATAGAGATATTTTAGTAATTTTTGGTCAAACCAAAACGCACGATGTTAATTGTAAATAAAACAAAATGTTTTCAGGGGATTATCTTAATATTTTTGACTATGTATTATTACACTGTGATGGTCCAAAAATGTAACAGAAAGGAAACCCTATGGATAGACCTATTTCGGCTAAGCTGAATCCAGTAGCATTAGCCATTTTTCTATGTTAGCTCTTATTTTCGCGATATTCGACCACAAAGTTTGTTTGGAAATCAGAGAGGTTACTTATCTCTTTGGTGATTTTGTAGTGGAAGACTTCGGAATATACGCTTCAGTCCCAAGATCGAAATAATGATAACTTTTGCAGAATTATTTCTCTCAAAACAGTCTTCCACGCTTCTCACCCCCTTATCCCTGAAAAAGTGCAATGAAATCCTATCATATGTTAAAATCATACTTATCGTCGACATTTGTAGTAGACATCGTTAAGAAAAATATTCCTTGCGAAAAGAAACTGTAAGTCCTTTCTCAACTTTTTTATGAGAATTAAGCAGATTTCGAGTTATTACATAATTTGTGTATTTTTCTGCCCATAGCAGAAAATATTTTGTTAATAAAATTTTTTTACTTAAATTTTTGTAAATTATTTTTTGGTTAGTAACAATGGAAAAATTAAAGGTAACCAAAAAACATGCTAAATTATGAAACCTGTTAATTTTTCATAAATATGTTGAAAGGAGACTCATAGTAGTTTTTCGCGACGAATATTTTTCTCAAAGACACAAACTAAAAATGTCGACGATTTGTATGACGTTTGTCATATTGTAAGATTTGGTTGCACGTTTTCAGGATAAGGGGGTGAGAAGCGTGGACGACTGCTTTGAGAGTAATAATTCTCCAAAGGCTCTCTTTATTTCGATCTTTGAACTGAAGCGTGTATTTCGTAGTCTTCCACTTCAAAATTACAAACGAGAGAACTAACCTCTCTGATTTTCCAACATACTTTGTGGCCGAATATAGCGAAAACAAGAGCTAACCTAGAAAAACGGATAGCACCATTCAATTCAACAAGGTCGAAATAGATATATCCATAGGGTCTCCTTTCTGTTACATTTTTAAAGTATCCATTTCGAGCACAGTGTTATTATATGATAATTATGTGTGAAAGAAAATATCGGCCAAGGGCAAACAACTTGATGTTAAGGTGTGACTCACAATTAACATCAGGCATTATGCTTGGACCACCACTTACATTCGCGAGGCAGACCTAGGTCTTGACGTTAATAAAACATTGATAAACTAACGTGTTAGTTAAACAATGCAAAAAGAAAATTCTGCTTATACTTCCAAACATTGATTTTATTAAAGAAATAATCTACAAAAAGCAACCCAAAATTACTTTTTTTTTATATCCTACTCTCTCTATAAGTATAGATAGTCTCTTGACTCTTAAATATAGACTATAGACAAAGAAAATTTGAAAGAAACACGTTCAGATTTAGATATAGCATCCAATTCGATTTTACAGATAAGCGCTCTATATAAGCCAAATTTTAGAAAAGAAACCCTTTTAGTTAAATAGAGAAGCCACTAAATTTCAACAAAACTCGGATCAGATTTATTTGGGGAATTTCATGTCAAGTGAGTAATTTTTTAAAACCGATGTCTGCCAATCGCGATGAAGCTTGTACCAAGTTTAGTCCTATTGGATAGTAGTTATGACGCAAAATTTCAACCAAATCGGTTAAGGAGGGTCCGAGTTGGAGGGTGTTGAATTTTGAAATTTTGTAGAAAACGGACCTTTTGTCCCATCCATATAACTTGTTACCTATTGTTATACCCTCACTTTAGTGTGACGAGGGTATATATCATTTGCTACGGAAAAAAGTGTAACACATCGAAGGAGTGACCTAAGACCCCAAGTATGTTCGGCGGAAATCCGTTTTGGGTCATTTTAAGTCGAATGAGCAATGTCCGTCCGTCTGTCTGTCTGTCTGCTGGCTGGTGCGCACGATAACTCTCGAAAGGAGTAACCGATTGACTTCAAATTTCGTATGTGGTAATATTTTTTTCTATCTCCGGCTAAGTTTGAAGATGGGCCATATTGGTCCACTCCTTCTGGTACCTCCCCCACAAAGGGTTAAAATGTTGTGAAATATTGTTTCTTTAATATCTGCTATTATACGTATTAGAATCTTCTGAAATTCCACACATAGTATTAGTTTGTTAGTCGCTATCAACTCTAGGAAAATGGGCGAAATTGCCACATGCCCCTTTTGGTACCTCCCACACAAATGCACCATTTTGCACTAAAAGTTAAAAGCTTATAACATTAATACCAGTGTTTAGAAACACTTGAAATTTTGTACAGTGTAATGCTTTTATAGTGCCTACAGTCCAGTGAAAAATGAGCGTTATCACCACGCCCCTTTTTGTACCTCCCACACAAAATGGCCAAATTATACCACAATTTAATATCTCAACGTTAATATACCTGTCCATATAAACGGTTACAATTCGGCACAGTGCAATGTATTTAAAGTATCTACTGTTCAGCGAAATATAGGTGTATTTCTTAAACCCCTTCTGGTACCTCCCACAAAAATTGACAGAATAATTTGTGTAATATTCAATATTACATTACTCACAAAGTGAGGGTATACCTTAGTCGGTTTACCCGACTGAAACTTTCTTACTTGTTTTTGGAAGATTTTGCCCAAAGCATTTTCGATAGCATTTTTCTCAATCTTTTTATGAAAATAAAAAAATTTACAAAAATTAAAAATTAAAAATTGTATTTGCATTTTTGGCAAAAACTATATTTTATTCTTTTTTTGTTCAAACGAAAGCTAAAGCAATTTATGGTGATGGGACCTGCTTATACTCGTGTATCGAAACAAAGATAAACACCTAAAAAAATAGAGGTTGTACCACATATTTTAGCATAACTCGAAACCCATTTACCCTAATTGGTTAATTGGAAAGAATCCTAAATTAAGTTACCTTCATCTTCTTCTAATATAATTTTTTCATCCCCATAAGCGGTTTCAAAGATAAATTACAAAGAAAATTAAAATTTTCCGAGAAAATTTTAATAATTTTTTAATTAAAACCTTTTAAAAACTTCGGAGAATACACAACTACGAGTATTGAATTTTTCTTATTTTATTCATGAATAAAATGAGACTATTCCAAAGAAAATCGATAATAATTTAAAAAGTTGTAGTTATTTTAGCAAATCTGTTATCTACAATAACCTAAATGAAATACCAAATTGATACCTCCAGTCTAAACTATGCTAAGTGCAAAAAGGTAGTTTTTCAGGAAAGGCGATCAAAGTTTGATGATTTTTTTAAATTTGTGTGGATTTCCTTTGTAATGGAAATTGAATGACCTGTACTGTTTTGTGAACAACTTTTGATTGGGTTGACGGATAAACACCAAATTTTGACTGAATATAACTTGGAATATTTAGAAGTTAAAAATGTCATCTCCCTAAAAACATGCTAAGTCGACTTAGCAAGTTTTTAGAATGGAGGTATCGAAATGTAAAATAAGATTATGTAACTAAACATAACAGCACACTTCTAAACCAAATATTCAAAGTTTGTAGACTTACTTAACTAGCTGAGCATTTCCATGTTAAGTGCACGGGTAAAATCGCCTTTTTTGATATGTTTGAATCGAAAGAAAATATATTTGGAACACAATTTTTTAAGTATTATATACTTCTAAGCAAATGAATTTTATTTAAATATCAATAAAAAAATTATTTGGAACGCATATATAAATATATTACAACGAAATATTTTTTCAAATAAAATATGTGTTTATATACGAATAAAATTATTGTTTACGAATTTCTGCAAATATATTTTGTTTAATAATCTTCCCAAAACGTTTCAGTTTCTCGAATTTCATTGATTTCGAGTTATATCTTAAAGCACTAATTTTATATTTATGTTTATTCCAAATCGTAATTTGTTGTCAATCAATCGAGCAATGTATCATTTAAATCATAAAGGAATTTTACGAACTTTTAAAATATCTGAAAAAAATTATCGTTGAATTACTGAAAATCAGCTCAAATAAAATATATTAGGATGGAAACAAAGATATGTTTAGAGCAACATATTCAGAAATATATAATATTTGTATGTGGCAAATATAATATACTTCGAGTGTACCCTAAATACTTATATATTTCAAGCAGAATATGTTTGGGAGAATATACTACAGAAGCGATATTTTTTCAGCGTGTGAACACAGTATTTTTGGCTCATGTCACAGATTTTTATGACATTTGGTATAATGATTGTACTAAGTGTTGTCAACAACCCATGTAAATTATGTACATATTATATACTTACGATTACTAAACATGTGTCAAAAGAGAAAAAGAAAATCGATTAGATTTTATGCATTGTCTACTGATAAGACCACATCATGTCTACCATTTATTTTGTTAATGATAAGTGAAGCTGAATATTCATTCTAATTGTCAGTCTAAGTGAAACAGCGATTTGGTAAAGAACTCAAAAAGAAAACATTAATGAAATGTTTAAAAAAAGTGAAATTATTTAAAATTTTATTTATTATTTTACCATAATCTTCAAAATATAAATGCCAAAGAATGTTCTTTCAAGTGATAACAAACATTCCCCATTCAATTTGAATTTTCTGAGTTTTTTTTTTCTTTAAAAAAAGTAGGGAACCCCGAAATTGATCACCCCTTACATTGTAGCGTGAGTACCAGAGACGGACGAACGGACAGACGGACATGGCTAATCGTCTTAGAATGATACGACCATTAATAATATATACTTTATGGGGTCTCAGATCAATATTTAGTGGTGTTAAAAACGGAGTGATAAAATGTGGAGGGTATACTTATATGTGGTATAGCAAAATGTGGAGTGACCTATGGTGGAGGGAATACAAATATTCTTTAAGGTACTGTGTATAAAGTGCGGACTATACTGAACAAAACCTCCATTTTGAGATTTTTTATTTATGAAAAACGCTGTCTCTATCGAGACAAACCCATTCGATTTTGTAATCGACAAGCGATTACAAGAGATTCTGAGGAGATGATTTCAATGTTGTACATACCAAGCTAAGGGAAGTCTTAGTAGTATGTTTTGGTATAAAAACGTTTTCACATTGTCATTAAAAAAATAATATATGTAAGTAAATATATGATTAAAATTGAATATTCACAATATTTGAGAGACTGTGTGTCTTTACTGAATAACACCGCGCTGTTTCTCTTAAAAAAAGATATGTAGAATTGTGCCAAGTGTCCATTATTTCCTTTGGTCACTTTTTCCTAGGACTAACCGCGCCCGATATTATTGGATTTTATAATAAAATAATTCGGAGATATGTTGTGTTTTTTCTTGAAACTTTTTAATCGCGGAATGGCTATCGCGAAAAATGTTATATTAATCTATTTGTCAGAAGTAGCTAGTCGTAGATTTCGACTATATAAATCTAAAAACTCTATCCACAATATTTTTTTAAAAACTTGGCGGTGTTAAGCATTTTTATAGATTACAAAAAATTCGCAATATGGAAATATTGCAAACATTGCGTAAACTGTAAAACGACATACAATTACTCGTATTTATTGGAAATTGTGTTACAATTCAAAATTTCCGCAATTTTTTCTATAGTTCATTGTAACTGTTTACCGATCAAACCTTGTTATTTTTTCCTTTCTTATTATAAACTCGGGGAATTTTAAATTCAACAAATTAACAGTTTTATTTGTATCAAATTCAAGGGTCGTTAGCTGTACAAAAGGCTTACAAATATAGGTAATAGTAATACTTATTCGCTAAAATTGGCATTTAAATGTAAGATGTAGTGTTAAGACAGCTTTTAAATTATCGAATTCAGTTGTTATTTAAGAACTGTCCTAACGTATAAATTTGATTGTGAGTGTGAATAGTGGATGTGTATAATTTATCTGTTTAACTTCAATGTTTATCAGTTTCGTGTTCTGTTAAATTCAAGGGTTTTTTGGTATTGTTGTGGATCGTTAATGCACATTTATGAGTCTCTTCGGTCACTTCACTGGGAACTAGGGTCTTTAGTGTCACTGTAGGCTTGGTTTTCTATGGAAGAAAATTATGTTTTTTCACTTTAATATTTTATTTTAATTTCACTTGTTCACTGTATCGCGGGGGAGAGGCGCACTTCTTACGGTTGATGATGGAAAACGAACTGACTTCTACCGCACTCCGGTCATCGCATTAAACTTCGTCTCAGGCCAAGAAGTTTAGAGCGACAAAACCACAGCAGCAAAAGCCGATCGACCAACAAGAGAGAATTGGCGCAGCCATATGTACATAAATGCACTTACATTCGCACACGTATATGCGCACATACGCATGCATACACCTTTGTACATACAAGACTGCGAAGCATTGGACAATTTACAGTGAAGATCAAAAGTATGTTGCCACTTTTGAACAGTAACTAACTTCGTTTTTTTACTCTTTTCGCGATATCTCGGTATAACAATGTTTTCACATTGTTATTAAAAATAATAATATAAGTAAATATATCATTTAAATTGAATATTCACAATATTTGAGAGACTGTATATCTTTATTGAATAACACCGCGATGTTTCTCTTATAAAAAGATATGTAGAATTGTGCCAAGTGTCCATTATTTCCTTTGGTCACTTTTTCCTAGGACTAACCGCGCCCGCGATTATTGGATTTTATAATAAAATAATTCGGAGATATGTTGTGTTTTTTCTTGAAACTTTTTAATCGCGGAATGGCTATCGCGAAAAATTTTATATTAATCTATTTGTCAGATGTAAATCTAAAAACTCTACCCACAATATCTTTTTAGAAACTTGGCGGTGTTAAGCATTTTTATAGACTACAAACCAGTAAGGAAAGGCAGAAAGTCGGGCGGGGCCGACTATATAATACCCTACACCTCCCTAACAATGCGATAAGGGTCATTGCCACAATAATTTGGAATAATTGGTAAATGGGTAGAAACATATTATCTAATTCTGAAACGATAATCACTAAATTAAGCAATATTCGTTCCTAAATTGAGAAACATCTTTCTGGAAAATTTTATTGATCGGAAGTAAAGTACAACTTCTATAGCGGTTTGATACCAAATCAGGAGGAACAATCAATATAAATCTGAACCGATCTTCCCTGAATACTCATTCATGTAAAAAGACCTCCTTCTGTCGAATTTCGTACTGATCGCATATAAAATACAGTCTCTACAGCGCCTACATGTCAAATCGGGGGTAACGTATATATGGGGGCTATATCTAAATCTGAACCGATTTCTTCCAAATTTAACAATGTTCATTCATATAATAAGAAACCTCTTTCTGCCGAATTTCATACTGATCGGATATAAAATACAGTTTTTACAGCGCTTACATGTCAAATCGGGGGTAACATATATATGGGGGCTATATCTGAATCTGAACCGATTTTCTCCGAATTTAGCAGTATTCCTTCATGTAATAAGAAACCTCTCTTTGCCGAATTTCGCACTGATCGGATATAAAATAAAGTTTTTACAGCGCTTACATGTCAAATCGGGGCTAACATATATATGGGGGCTATATCTAAATCTGAACCGATTTTAACCAAATTCAATAGGGATCGTCCTTGGGCCAAAAAAAAGATATGTGTAAAGTTTCGTCGAGATCGGACCATAATTGCGACCTGTACTTTGATTACAAGAATACATGCACAGACGGACAGACAGACAGACGGACAGACAGACAGGCAGACGGACATAGCTAAATCGACTCAGAAAGTGATTCTAAGTCGATCGGTATAATAAACGATGGGTCTATTTCTTCTCCTTTTGGGTGTTACAAACAAATGCACAAAGTTATAATACCCTGTACCACAGTGTGCTGTATGGTATAAAAATTCGCAATATGGAAGTATTGCAAACATTGCGTAAACTGTAAAACGACATACAATTACTCGTATTTATTGGAAATTGTGTTAAAATTCTAAATTTCCGGGATTTTGTCTATAGTTCATTGTAACTAACTTCGTTTTTTACTGTTTTCGCGATATCTCGGGAAGCTAAGCAGATCCAATTTTGATCTCTTTACAGTTGAGTGAGGGGATGATCCTGAACAAAACCTCATTAACATTTTTGGCGTCAAACTAGCCAAACTTTTAACCCTTGAGGTACGATGTGTGTAGAAGAGTTATTAGAGAATTTAAATTTAAAATACATGGCTCGGGTGTACACAATATATGTGTCTAATCTACTAACTGTGGTCCTCAAGAAACCTTTTGCTCCTAATGGTGTTCTCATGTAGTTTACGATATATCTGCATTCGTTTGTTTTTTTTCGACGCTGCACAGCGGTCTCAAACAAAAGATTCTTTGACCACAAGTCTTGAAAGTTTTAGATTCTAACATAATAAAATAAATAATAAGTTGTTTTCGCAAGCCTTTGATTGTATTATTAACCAGGAAGAAAGGGCTAAAGTCGGGCGGAGCCGCTTATGTGATACCCTACACCACCAGAGTAGAATATGAAGAAATATTTTCATGTTTTATTAATGTAGTCTGATAATAATGATCTGTTGAAAAAATTATTTTAAAGCGCTAAGATTAAAAATCTGCAGTTATCCTAATCTGGACCGATTTTCTTCAAATTTGGCAACGTTTGTTCCTGGTTCAAGCAATTGTTATCTGCTAAATTTACAACGGATCTGCTTAGAAATGCTCTTGTCACATGAAACTTTTATCTGCCCTAAGAAAAAAATCGCTTCTGTAGTATATTTTCTGCAAACATATTATATTTGGGAAAAATTACTTTTTTCCTATAGGTAGGAAAACAAATTCTGTAGCCGATTTAAATATTTCCCAGTTTTTAAAGATAATTTGCACAAAAACTTGAAAAAATAACATTGATAAGAGAGATATTCAAAAATTTTTTCCGGTTTGTAAATATAAAATATTTGCACCAAAGTATATTTTATTTAAATTTTGATCCCAAACATATTTTGTTTCCTTTTTTTTCTCCGTGTGCTAATATGTATAAAAATGTGTTGAGAACTGTGGATATAGAGGTTAGATGCAATATCAGTATGTATGGTATATATATAGGGGCTTAATCTAAATGTGTACCAATTTTCTACAAATTCTATAGTGTTCTTCCGTGGATCAAGAAACTCATCTCTGCTCTGTATCATATACGGGGGAAAATCGTCATATTTGATATCTTTGAATTGAAAGAAAATATACTTGGAAACTATTTTTTTATATATTATATAAATTTTATTTGAAAATCAAGAAATTTTGTTTCTAGCGCATCTATATATATAAAAGAAAGTGATGTTAGTTACTACGCTTATAACTCGAGAACGCCTGGACCGATTTCGGTGATTAGCACCAATTCGGACAGGTCTCCGGCCAAATAAGAAGAATACACAAGAAAATTTTGGGAAAAAGTCGGAAAATTGGGAAAATCGAAAATTGCTATTTCTTGCGAGATTCCTACTTAACACTTCTGAACATACAGGGTTTTCCAACGAGAGGTGTTATTTTGAATCAGCCGGTATTTCGGTAGCTTTCACTTTTGAAGCTTTTATTCTTTGACATTTGACAAGTAGAGACTACGCCATTACTAAAAATGGAACGATACACGGTCATCGAACGATACAAAACGATCGAACAAAAAAACGATACGAACGATACAAAATCATCTTGACTGATGATTGGTGGCTACGTCAACAAACAAAATTGTTGCATCTGGGGCTCGGAAAACCCAAGAGTTATTGTTGAGAAGCCTCTCCATCCGCAACGTGCGACTGTTTGGGTCGGTTTATGGTCCGGCGGGGTCATTAGACCTTACTTTTTCGAAAATGAGGTTGCATCAATAGTTACGGTCAATGGATTGAGCTATCGAGAGATGATTAATGATTTTTTATGGTCGGAGTTGGATGGTATTGATCTGGACAACGTTTACTTTCAACAAGACGGCGCTACGTGCCACACAAGCAACGAAACCATTGCTCTGTTACGGGAAAAGTATCCAGACCGTGTTATCTCTCGAAGAGGTGATCACAATTGGCCACCGAGATCTTGTGATTTAACACTTTGCGACTTCTTCCTTTGGGGCCACGTGAAAGATAAGGTCTACGCCAACAGCCCAGCGTCGATTCAAGATCTCAAACATAGAATTCATGAGGCTATCGAGGACATAGGGCAGCCACTTTGCGATTTGGTTATGGAAAATTTCATGAAAAGGATATGGTCCTGTAAGCGTGGTCGTTGTGGCCATTTGGCTGATGTTGTTTTTCATTATTAACGACAAACCTTCCTCTATATTATGAAATAAAAATCCGATCATTTATCTTAAAAAATTCATTTTTCTTTGAATACCAAAATAACACCTCTTGTTGGAAAATCCTTTATATTGATCTGATACCCCATAAAGTATATATATTCTCAATCATCGTAAAATTCTTAGACGATTTAGTCATGTCCGTCTGTCCGTCTGTAGTAATTACACTACAGTCTTCAATAATTGAGCTAGATAACTGAAATATGGTAACTTGGGATTCAAAATGGACAATATCGGCTCATTTATCGATATAGCCCACATATATAGCATCACCCCGATTTCACTTTTTAACATCATAGAGACCACAAATGTCAACTGATCAGGCTGAAAATTAGTAACTGGGGATTATTTACACCCGGAATCCTTCATAAGAACAACGGTGATCATAAGTCAACGTTTTTATATAGTCTCCCTACATAGGTCCCCCTAGATTTGAATTCATAATGCCACAAAAAAATCAAACTTAAACGAACTTAATCAGTCTTGTTTGGTATAAAATCGAAATGAAAAAAATGTGGCATCAGAAATTTAAACTAACAGATGGGTTGAGCAACCAAAAACTTTTTGGGACGAAATGTCTACATGGAACCCGGAGATAAATTGCAAATACGATTGATTGTGGGCGTTATCACTGGACATAACAGTCTCTGCAAGCATATGTATAAAATTGGCTAAGAAATGACCACTTGTGCCGCAGTTGTCATAACCCTGACGTACAGCAGCAACAAGATAATGGTTTTATTTTAGATATAGTTTTCTAAATAATCGGCCTTTTGTTTAATATTATATTGGATAACTATCAATAAATATACAAATACAACACCTGCCTTTTATTTTTCTTTCAGGAGTTAGCTGAACTTAACAGATTGGACCCTCTCAGATTTCTACAATTCATTCAGATCGGAACTACTGACTTAACTGATGCTGCAGAAGAAGCAACGCTTTTTTAATTTGACAGCGCTTTTTCCATCTCTCTTGCATGATGTTTCTTTTTTATTATAACACGAGCCGAACCAAAAATATTTTTCACACAAAGCACGACAAAAAATGCAAATAAATAACAGCATAGGTCGACATGGAAATATTCGCTTGCTGATAAGGACCTACAGATGATACGTGTGAGTATAATAAACTGTGATCGTTTTACATATATAAATTTTCTTTTCGTACTTTCAGGCCGGGTGAGAAAAAATACCCACACCCATAAAATGCCGACAAGACACCATGGACTTTCCGGTGGCCATAGTATCATTGTGGTCAGTGCGCCAGTCATGGAATCCGAATGTGTTGGACCTGATTCCTTGCCGGGTAGCTGGTAAACTCCAAAAACGACATCCAATTGCCCAAAACAAGGGGGATGCCAAAAACCACAACGATACCAACATAAATGCAACTTTTCTCGTGAATTAAGTGGCGAATAAACTGTAAAATCCTCGTACCTATTATCGCAACAAATATATCGTAAGATCGAACGCGCCAGACCAATAATCGTACGGTTTTTTGCACACGCATTATACAATCATGGAATTACGATTCCAGCTGGTGCGATAATCGGTACGATGATTCTACTGTGTATTTGCTACTTAAAAGTAATGGTAAAAATTAAATAATATCGATATCCTAAGATTAACAGACACCTTTTTATTAACAGTTGGACAATATGTGACCTTGCAGAACATAAGGCTCTCTCGACAACCCGACACATGCCAGAATAAAGTCCGTAATAGGGAGTATACACAAGGAACATCGCTACATCTTTTCCACGCTTCTTCAACAACAATAACTTATGGACGTTTCATCTTCCAGCATTAAATAATGTATATAAACACAGGACAAGTCAGAAAATTCCAGTCGCCTAAACTGGCCAAGTTATGTACAGCTGCGGTCAAAATAATAGCACCACAATATAGACAGACATCACAACGCATATACTTCAAAACTACTGAAGTACGAAGGTATGTACAGCTGCGGCCTAAATAATAGCACCACGATATAGAAACATATTATAACGGATATAAATATTTCAAAAACTATTAGTTTCTTTGATTAAAATAAACACTATACTATACAGAAATTATAAGTAATGCAGATATTTCGGTATTTTAAATTATTAAATGAAAAACATAATTTCTGATATTGTTGACCTTTATGGTGTTTAAAATTTTGTTTTTTTTCGGCTTTAGGTCCTTGATTAAAACAACAGCTTTTTCCTTTAAATTTCAAAATTTATTCACGATATTTCGACTAGATTCGGTAGTCATCTTCTGATGATCTATTGCAAAAATACATTAATTATTAAAACATATATATAAACGTAAAAAATATGAACTTTACAATATAATGATGTTTGTTTGATTGTTGTCTGTCCTTTTTAAATTCTCGCTGTACCCGGATGTTTATGTCGTCCGTGTCTCTTAACAGTATGTCGACACATTTGAGAGCACCTGTCAGTGTCAGATTTGTAATTTAGTCTCTTATCTGTAGAAACATAAATTATGTGTAGCATCTCTAAAGTGTATCGTCTGTTGTAGTTACTCTCTTCTGCTAGTATCTCCACATTGTCAAAATTAGGTTTATGTCCAGTCAGCGCACAGTGCGCCGCAAGCGCCGTTCTGTTTTCTATTGGTTTGTGAAAAGCTTTTAATTCGGATTTGTGCGATGACTGGGTAGTTTTTAATTTTGTCTTGGTTCTACCGACATATCCTTTTTTTTCATATTTCGGAACTTTCGCCTTTGCGTTGAATTTTGTAGATTAAATTTGACTTTTCGTCCTTTATCAATTTCAATTTTTTTTGCTGAATAGAAGATTTGTTGTGTTCTGTGTTTTGTGTGCAACTTTTACTAAATTTTTGTCATATATGTTAGAATTTTTGGCCTCTCAGAAAAGGTTCTCTATATCGTTGGTGTCGTTCTTCAGGCGTGTTTTGGGTGGAAGTTTATTAATCTTCCTGAAGATATGCTTTTTGGTACCAATCCGTTCTCAGTAAGTTACCATGTCCAGACATGCGAGTTTGTTTTCCTTTTCATCCTCCATTGTGAATTTAATTTGTCTGTTGTATGAATTTAATATTTGTAGAGTGTTTTCCACATCCTTTTTCTTGATAATTCCAAATAAGTCGTCCACATGTTTTGTTAACATTTTTGGTAGTGTTCATCATATTTATTGAAACGTCGTGTAATTCTATCATTACTATATCTGCTAAGACCGGGGATGCGGGCGCTATCATCGGTAGTCCCTTACCTTATCTATATATCCTATCCTCGTACTTAAAATAGCGGGTTTCTTTAGTGCAAAAAGTCAGCGTCTTCATAAATATCTCTCTGAGTATTTTATCGTGATTCTCCAACAAGTTCCATTTCCTCTCTATTGTCTCTAAAGCTATCGACCTACTAGGGAATAAGGAACTAGTAACCAAACCCGTATTTCGCCGAACTAAGTCAACATACTAAAACTCTCATACCAATACAGTTTTGTTTTTGTTTTGCTTGGGAAAAACAAATTAGTGGGATATATCAGAGCAATGTTCTTGGGGTTTATATAATTGAAGAATTCCTTTTTATACCCTACACCACACTGTGGTACAGGGTATTATAAGTTTGTTTCACGGCAGATGTTTGTAACACCTGAAAATAACACAGCTAGACCCACCTTAAAGTATACCGATCGACTCAGAATCACTAGCTGAGTCGATTTAACGATGTCTGTCCGTCCGTCCGTCTGTCCATGTAAAGTTGTTCGTCGACTACAGGTCGCAATTTTACTCCGATCGTTCTGAAATTTTGCAGTTTAGAGTATTTCGCAGCTGTTAAGATCGCTATTGAATTTGGTTGAAATCGGTTCAGATTTAGATATAGCTCCCATATATATCTTTCGTCCGATTTGGCCCTTTAGTCCTATAGAAGCTGTATTTTACATCCAATCGTTTTGAAATTTAGAATGGTAGAGTTTCTTGATCCATGAACCAACATTGCCGAATTTGAAGAAAATCGGTTAAGATTTAGCTATAGCTCCCATATATATGTTTCGTCCGATTTGGACCTTTAGTCCTATAGAAGCTGTATTTTACATCCGATCGTTTTGAAATTTAGAATGGTAAAGTTTCTTGATCCATGAACCAACATTGCCGAATTTGAAGAAAATCGGTTCAGATTTAGATATAGCTCCCATATATATCTTTCGTCCGATTTGGCCCTTTAGTCCTATAGAAGCTGTATTTTACATCCAATCGTTTTGAAATTTAGAATGGTAGAGTTTCTTGATCCAGGAACCAACATTGCCAAATTTGAAGAAAATCGGTTAAGATTTAGCTAGAGCTCCCATATATATGTTTCGTCCGATTTTGCTCTTTAGTCCTGAAGAAGCTGTATTTTACATCCAATCATTTTGAAATTTAGAATGGTAGAGTTTCTTGATCCATGAACCAACACTGCCGAATTTTAAGAAAATCGGTTAAGATTTAGCTATAGCTCCCATATATATGTTTCGTCCGATTTGGCCCTTTAGTCCTATATAAGCTGTATTTTACATCCAATCGTTTTGAAATTTAGAACGGTAGAGTTAATTGATCCATGAACCAACATTGCCGAATTTAAAGAAAATCGGTTAAGATTTAGCTATAGCTCATCCGATTTGGCTCTTTAGATCCAATCGTTTTTATACCCTACACCACACTGTGGTACAGGGTATTATTTAAATATAAAATGTCCCAAAAGTAAATTTATGTAAACAATTTATACATGAATTACAAAATTTATATATCAGTGTTATTCAATATTACGAGAGTGGTGTAGGGTATTATATAGTCGGCACCGCCCGACTTTAGCCTTTCCTTACTGGTTATTTATACACATATTTTTCCAAATTATAAATTTATTTTTGCCACATTAGGTCGAAAGGGTAACAAAAAAGACTATTGAAACTTGGGGATTTGGCGAAGATACTTCGGCTTAAAATATAAAAAATATCGAAAACAACGATTTATAAAGATATATAAAGATTTAGCAATATTCCTATCATTTAAACGAGAAATACAAGTAATTTTTCATATTATAACATTGAATGCGATCCATGATGTTGGGTATATAATTATACTCTTAAGACGGGTCACATTTCTACTTGTTATACCCTACACCACACTGTGGTACAGGGTATTATAAGTTTGTTTCACGGCAGATGTTTGTAACACCTTAAAATAACACAGCTAGACCCACCTTAAAGTATACCGATCGACTCAGAATCACTAGCTGAGTCGATTTAACGATGTCCGTTCGTCCGTCCGTCCGTCCGTCCGTCCGTCCGTCCGTCCGTCCATGTAAAGTTGTTGGTCGACTACAGGTCGCAATTTCACTCCGATCGTTCTGAAATTTTGCAGTTTAGAGTATTTCGCGGCAGTTAAGATCGCTATTGAATTTGGTTGAAATCGGTTCAGATTTATATATAGCTCTCATATATATCTTTCGTCCGATTTGGCCCTTTAGTCCTATAGAAGCTGTATTTTACATCCGATCGTTTTGAAATTTAGAATGGTAGAGTTTCTTGATCCATAAACCAACATTGCTGAATTTGAAAAAAATCGGTTAAGATTTAGCTATAGCTCCCATATATATGTTTCGTCCGATTTGCCCCTTTAGTCCTATAGAAGCTGTATTTTACATCCGATCGTTGTGAAATTTAGAATGGTAGAGTTTCTTGATCCATGAACCAACATTGCCGAATTTGAAGAAAATCGGTTCAGATTTAGATATAGCTCCCATATATATCTTTCGTCCGATATGGTCCTTTAGTCCTATAGAAGCTGTATTTTACATCCGATCGTTTTGAAATTTAGAATGGTAGAGATTCTTGATCCATGAACCAACATTGCCGAATTTGAAGAAAATCGGTTAAGATTTAGCTATAGCTCCCATATATATGTTTCGTCCGATTTGGCCCTTTAGTCCTATAGAAGCTGTATTTTACATCCGATCGTTTTGAAATTTAGAATGGTAGAGTTTCTTGATCCATGAACCAACATTGCCGAATTTGACGAAAATCGGTGCAGATTTAGATATAGCTCCCATATATATCTTTCGTCCGATTTGGTCCTTTAGTCCTATAGAAGCTGTATTTTACATCCGATCGTTTTGAAATTTAGAATGGTAGAGTTTCTTGATCCATGAACCAACATTGCCAAATTTGAAGAAAATCGGTTAAGATTTAGCTATAGCTCCCATATATATGTTTCGTCCGATTTGGCCCTTTAGTCCTATATAAGCTGTATTTTACATCCAATCGTTTTGAAATTTAGAATGGTAGAGTTTCTTGATCCATGAACCAACACTACCGAATTTGAAGAAAATCGGTTAAGATTTAGCTATAGCTCCCATATATATGTTTCATCCGATTTGGCTCTTTAGATCCAATCGTTTTTATACCCTACACCACACTGTGGTAAAGGGTATTATTTAAGTATAAAATGTCCCAAAAGTAAATTTATGTAAACAATTTATACATGAATTACAAAATTTATATATCAGAGTTATTCAATATTACGAGAGTGGTGTAGGGTATTATATAGTCGGCACCGCCCGACTTTAGCCTTTCCTTACTGGTTTTAAATTACTTTTCAGTATTTTATACCCTACACCACACTGTGGTACAGGGTATTATAAGTTTGTTTCACGGCAGATGTTTGTAACACCTTAAAATAACACAGCTAGACCCACCTTAAAGTATACCGATCGACTCAGAATCACTAGCTGAGTCGATTTAACGATGTCCGTCCGTCCGTCCGTCCATCCGTCCATGTAAAGTTGTTCGTCGACTACAGGTCGCAATTTCACTCCGATCGTTCTGAAATTTTGCAGTTTAGAGTATTTTGCGTCTGTTAAGATCGCTATTGAATTTGGTTGAAATCGGTTCAGATTTAGATATAGCTCCCATATATATATTTGGTCCGATTTGGCCCTTTAGTCCTATAGAAGCTGTATTTTACATCCGATCGTTTTAAAATTTAGAATGGTAGAGTTTCTTGATCCATGAACCAACATTGCTGAATTTGAAGAAAATCGGTTAAGATTTAGCTATAGCTCCCATATATATGTTTCGTCCGATTTGGCCCTTTAGTCCTATAGAAGCTGTATTTTACATCCGATCGTTTTGAAATTTAGAATGGTAGAGTTTCTTGATCCATGAACCAACATTGCCGAATTTGAAGAAAATCGGTTCAGATTTAGATATAGCTCCCATATATATCTTTCGTCCGATTTGGTCCTTTAGTCCTATAGAAGCTGTATTTTACATCCGATCGTTTTGAAATTTAGAATGGTAGAGTTTCTTGATCCATGAACCAACATTGCCGAATTTGAAGAAAATCGGTTAAGATTTAGCTATAGCTCCCATATATATGTTTCGTCCGATTTGGCCCTTTAGTCCTATAGAAGCTGTATTTTACATCCGATCGTTTTGAAATTTAGAATGGTAGAGTTTCTTGATCCATGAACCAACATTGCAGAATTTGAAGAAAATCGGTGCAGATTTAGATATAGCTCCCATATATATCTTTCATCCGATTTGGTCCTTTAGTCCTATAGAAGTTGTATTTTACATCCGATCGTTTTGAAATTTAGAATGGTAGAGTTTCTTGATCCATGAACCAACATTGCCAAATTTGAAGAAAATCGGTTAGGATTTAGCTATAGCTCCCATATATATGTTTCGTCCGATTTGGCCCTTTAGTCCTATAAAAGCTGTATTTTACATCCGATCGTTTTGAAATTTAGAATGGTAGAGTTTCTTGATCCATGAACCAACATTGCCGAATTTGAAGAAAATCGGTTCAGATTTAGATATAGCTCCCATATATATCTTTCGTCCGTTTTGGTCCTTTAGTCCTATAGAAGCTGTATTTTACATCCGATCGTTTTGAAATTTAGAATGGTAGAGTTTCTTGATCCATGAACCAACATTGCCGAATTTGAAGAAAATCGGTTAAGATTTAGCTATAGCTCCCATATATATGTTTCGTCCGATTTGGCCCTTTAGTCTTATAGAAGCTGTATTTTACATCCGATCGTTTTGAAATTTAGAATGGTTGAGTTTCTTGATCCATGAACCAACATTGCAGAATTTGAAGAAAATCGGTGCAGATTTAGATATAGCTCCCATATATATCTTTCATCCGATTTGGTTCTTTAGTCCTATAGAAGCTGTATTTTACATCCGATCATTTTGAAATTTAGAATGGTAGAGTTTCTTGATCCATGAACCAACATTGCCGAATTTGAAGAAAATCGGTGCAGATTTAGATATAGCTCCCATATATATCTTTCGTCCGATTTGGTCCTTTAGTCCTATAGAAGCTGTATTTTACATCCGATCGTTTTGAAATTTAGAATGGTAGAGTTTCTTGATCCATGAACCAACATTGCCGAATTTGAAGAAAATCGGTTAAGATTTAGCTATAGCTCCCATATATATGTTTCATCCGATTTGGCTCTTTAGATCCAATCGTTTTTATACCCTACACCACACTGTGGTACAGGGTATTATTTAAGTATAAAATGTCCCAAAAGTAAATTTATGTAAACAATTTAAACATGAATTACAAAATTTATATATCAGAGTTATTCAATATTACGAGAGTGGTGTAGGGTATTATATAGTCGGCACCGCCCGACTTTAGCCTTTCCTTACTGGTTTATATCTAGTTTACATATTTTTTTATTATAACTAGCATATTTTTTATGTTAATTAACTTCTCCAAAAATTCCAAGTTTCATCAAAATCTGAAAATATTGTCACCAAACTTTACCAGATACCAACTACTTTAATTTTAAAAAATTGGTCGGCTATAACGGTTTTTGGTCGGTTTTAGAGAAAATTTTTGTCGGAAAATGGTGATTTTCTCTCGCACAGTGAGCCGCTAATGCCGCTTTTGATGAATTATTTCGAATTTTTAGATCTGATTTATGTCCAGATATTCTAGATTTACATTTCCGAAAAAGTGCAGAGAAAATGCTGCAATTTTTTCCAGAAACGAAATCCCCATAACTAATGCTTTAAGAAATTTTATTTCTCATAATAGCGAATTTTTTATTTGACTAAATTTTGTTGTTATTAACAATAAGTTTTAGTATAATTTTTCAAAGATTTTCGATTTGACTACAATCTACAATAGACTTGGAAATTTAGATATAAAGTTTGAATTTAATAAATACAGTTTTGGGTTTTATTTTAATTATTTTTTACAATTTACTAATTTTCGAAAAGTTGATTTGCCACTGGGATATTCTCCTGGCTCTAGACCACCTTTGCCTCCATTATGTATTATAGAAAGCTATTTTTTTTTTAAAAAATGGCGAAACAAATACAGTTACTTGACATCTCAGCTTCTCGTATAGCTATTTCACGGATGCTGCACCGATGATTCAGCGAGGTTTAGATATGATTATCGAAAAGAATAACAAATATTTTACAAAATTTCTCGATTTTATGACAATTTAAAATAAATTTGAATCATTAAAAAATGAATATTACACTGACCAAATTAGAATAATGTTAGTTTGTATTGTAATCTATTCATATTGTAAATTATCTAAAAGAATATGTGAAATTAAACCAGTAAGGAAAGGCTAAAGTCGGGCGGTGCCGACTATATAATACCCTACACCACTCTCGTAATATTGAATAACTCTGATATATAAATTTTGTAATTCATGTCTAAATTGTTTACATAAATTTACTTTTGGGACATTTTATACTTAAATAATACCCTGTACCACAGTGTGGTGTAGGGTATAAAAACGATTGGATCTAAAGAGCCAAATCGGATGAAACATATATATGGGAGCTATAGCTAAATCTTAACCGATTTTCTTCAAATTCGGTAGTGTTGGTTCATGTATCAAGAAACTCTACCATTCTAAATTTCAACACGATTGGATGTAAAATACAGCTTTTATAGGAGTAAAGGGCCAAATCGGACGAAACATATATATGGGAGCTATAGCTAAATCTTAACCGATTTTCTTCAAAACGATCGGATGTAAAATTCAGCTTCTATAGGACTAAAGGGCCAAATCGGACGAAACATATATATGGGAGCTATAGCTAAATCCTTACCGATTTTCTTCAAATTTGGCAATGTTGGTTCATGGATCAAGAAACTCTACCATTCTAAATTTCAAAACGATCGGATGTAAAATACAGCTTCTATAGGACTAAAGGACCAAATCGGATGAAAGATATATATGGGAGCTATATCTAAATCTGCACCGATTTTCTTCAAATTCGGCAATGTTGGTTCATGGATCAAGAAACTCTACCATTCTAAATTTCAAAACGATCGGATGTAAAATACAGCTTCTATAGGACTAAAGAGCAAAATCGGACGAAACATATATATGGGAGCTATAGCTAAATCTTAACCGATTTTCTTCAAATTCGGCAATGTTGGTTCATGGATCAAGAAACTCTACCATTCTAAATTTCAAAACGATCGGATGTAAAATACAGCTTCTATAGGACTAAAGGACCAAATCGGACGAAAGATATATATGGGAGCTATATCTAAATCTGAACCGATTTTCTTCAAATTCGGCAATGTTGGTTCATGGATCAAGAAACTCTACCATTCTAAATTTCAAAACGATCGGATGTAAAATACAGCTTTTATAGGACTAAAGGGCCAAATCGGACGAAACATATATATGGGAGCTATAGCAAAATCCTAACCGATTTTGTTCAAATTTGGCAATGTTGGTTCATGGATCAAGAAACTCTACCATTCTAAATTTCAAAACGATCGGATTTAAATTACAGCTTCTATAGGACTAAAGGACCAAATCGGATGAAAGATATATATGGGAGCTATATCTAAATCTGCACCGATTTTCTTCAAATTCGGCAATGTTGGTTCATGGATCAAGAAACTCTACCATTCTAAATTTCAAAACGATCGGATGTAAAATACAGCTTCTATAGGACTAAAGGGCCAAATCGGACGAAACATATATATGGGAGCTATAGCTAAATCTTAGCCGATTTTCTTCAAATTCGGCAATGTTGGTTCATGGATCAAGAAACTCTACCATTCTAAATTTCAAAACGATCGGATGTAAAATACAGCTTCTATAGGACTAAAGGACCAAATCGGACGAAAGATATATATGGGAGCTATATCTAAATCTGAACCGATTTTCTTCAAATTCGGCAATGTTGGTTCATGGATCAAGAAACTCTACCATTCTAAATTTCAAAACGATCGGATGTAAAATACAGCTTCTATAGGACTAAAGGGCCAAATCGGACGAAACATATATATGGGAGCTATAGCTAAATCTTAACCGATTTTCTTCAAATTCAGCAATGTTGGTTAATGGATCAAGAAACTCTACCATTCTAAATTTCAAAACGATCGGATGTAAAATACAGCTTCTATATGACTAAAGGGCCAAATCGGACCAAATATATATATGGGAGCTATATCTAAATCTGAACCGATTTCAACCAAATTCAATAGCGATCTTAACAGACGCGAAATACTCTAAACTGCAAAATTTCAGAACGATCGGAGTGAAATTGCGACCTGTAGTCGACGAACAACTTTACATGGACGGACGGACGGACGGACGGACATCGTTAAATCGACTCAGCTAGTGATTCTGAGTCGATCGGTATACTTTAAGGTGGGTCTAGCTGTGTTATTTTAAGGTGTTACAAACATCTGCCGTGAAACAAACTTATAATACCCTGTACCACAGTGTGGTGTAGGGTATAATAATTGTCAAATATTTATAAAAAGTACATTATTCAAAAAATTTTTTCACCAAGAAAATTTTCTTGAAACATATTTTATTGAATTGAATGTGAAATATAAGCGAAAGTAATTTTAAATTTCAATACCTCCATTCCAAACTATTGTAAGTGCAAAAAGGTAGGAGAGGCGATCAAAGTCTGGTGATTTTTTTAAATTTGTGTGGAATTCCTTTATGATTCAAATCGAATGACCTGTACTGTTTTGTGGATAACTTTTGATTGGGTTGACGGATAAACACCAAATTTTGACTGAATATAATTTGGAATATTTAGAAAAATGCAATCACCTTAAACTATTCTAAGTCGACTTAGCCTGTTTTAGAATGGGGGTATCGATTTGAAGAAAGTATAAATTCGAAGTTAAACAATACAATTTATAAATTGTATTCGCAAACAATTTTCATAATAAATATTCAAATCAGAGGGAGTCAGAGCAGAGCGGAACGGAACGGGGTGCAAAAATACAAAAAGCCTATTTTGATGAGTGGCGACCTAAGAGGGTTTCGAAAATACTGCTTATCAGAGCTAGTCTGAAAAAATCACTTGCACAAATAAAGTATGTGTTTACACACAAATAAAGTTTTTGTATAATTTTTTTTCCAAATATAGTATATACAAAAAATGAAACATTGCTGACATTGTCGTTATTGTTTTGTTATTATTATATTTATATGTTTGTAACGCCCAAAAAGAGAAGAAATAGATCCATAGTTTATTATACCGATCGACATAGAATCACTTTTTGAGTCGTTTTAGCCATGTCCGTCCGCCTGTCTTCCGTCGATCTGCCTGTCCATGTATTCTTGTGATCAAAGTGCAGGTCGTAATTATGTGTCCGATTGTGATGCAATTTAGCACAGTGCTCTTTTTGGTCCAAGGACGATCCCTGTTGAAATTGGTCAAAATCGGTTAAGATTTAGATATAGCCCCCATATATATGTATGGGAAACTGTATTTTATATCCGATCAGTACGAAATTTGGCAGAGAGATATTTCTAATTACACGAATGAACTCTACCAAATTCGGGGAAAATCCTTTCAGATTTAGTTATCGCCCCCATATATATGTTTCACCCGATTTGACATGTAAGCGCTGTAAAAACCGTATTTTATATCCGATCTGTACGAAATTCGGCAGAGAGAATTTTTTTATTATATGTATGAACAATGCCAAATTCGGGGAAAATCGGTTCAGATTTAAATATAGTCCCATTATATATGTTACATCCGATTTGACTTTTAAGCGCTCTAGGCAGAGAGAGTTTTCTTAATTTCGGAACTAATACTTCTTATTGGGGTTAATCGGTTCAGATTTTTATATATTGCAACATATATACTACGTTCCTGCCAATGCAGTATTTAACGCTATTGAAACTGTATTTTACGTCCGATTTTTGTATTATTTGGCAGAAATGAGGTTTTTGATCCAAGTTAATGAAAATCGGGTTAGATTATGTATAGCCCCATCTATTTGTTCCTTCCTTTTCTTGATCTATGAAAGAATACTGCGCATTTTAAGATTATCATTTTAAACTAGTTTATTACGATCAACATCATCAACTCCTCCTTGAATAATCATTGATGAGGAGGTGGATCTAAGTACTTTGTTAACTGAAAAGAATCGAATTATGCCAAATTATTATCGCAATACCCATTTTCACATTGTGAGGGAGGTGTAGGGTATTATATAGTCCGCCCCGCCCTACTTTATGCCTTTCCTTACTCGTTTTTATTTGGAAAAGTTAGTTTGCAGATATGTTTTGTTTTAATATATTAGCATATCGTTCACTTACTTCAAGACTGTCATACCTCAAAATTGAAAATTTTCAAGATGTGTAACGTCCGTATAAAAAGATAAATAACATAATATACGATTTTTAAAAACGATGAAAAATTTCTAAATTTGTTTGAGATTAATTTATGGATATTTGCAAAATTTCCATTTCTGTAAGTCACCCTCAAAAATTGTAAATTTTGAGTTATGACAGTCTTGAAGTAAGTGAGCGATATGCTCTCCACATAAATTTTAATAATTTTCAAATAAACTTAATTTATTCAGAAATATATAATATTTAAAAATCTTTGTTCCAAATAAATTTTCTTTCTATTCAAACATATCAAAAATGGCGATTTTGCCCCGTTTAGAGATTTTATGGATGAATTTTGCTTTTTTGTATGAATGAACTCTGTAGTCTATTTCCGCTCCGGGCCCCATCACTCCCTTCAACACCATTCCGGCAAATTGTGCTCTCTCCACGTCATCTTTCGCGCAAACTAATACAATCTACATCGGAAAAATATGTGCGCTCAACACGAGACCTATTAAAATCGTTCCAATCCACATCGCGATCTGCTTCCGCTTAACATCGAATTCCTGACGCAAACTTAATTTTGGTATAACCAACTAAATTATACTATTGAAATGTTTGTATAATTGGATATACTACTCGCAAATAAAACATTACTCCGGTATGAACAAAATTGTAGACAACTGCACCGTACATTTCAAGTAAATGCAATTTACTTGAAACGTTTACAAACTGAAAACTTTTTTCTCAAACAATTTTTTTATTAGCAGCAAAGGAAATTTTCCCTGGTGGAAATACATAGTATGGTTGTTCAAAATTTCGATCATGTGGAAAGTATTTTTCAATGCGTATAAATATTTTGGCCAAAATATCGATACCTTCATTCCAACAGTCTTTGCATTTGTAAATTCAGATAAATATTCCAAATTCTATTCACTCAACATTTTGTGCTTATCCGTCAAACAAATAATAAGCTATACGCAAGACAATAAAGATCATTCGATATGCGTTATAAAAGCATTCCATATAAATTAAAAAAATTCATAAAACTTTCATAGCCTCTCCTGAAAAACTCCTATTTCAATTTAGCATACTTTTGAGCAGGTATGGATATAAATGTATATATCCCGAATCGATGGAGGGACACCAAAGTGATATTCATACCCAAAGCGGAAAGGATATCGAACACAGACCAATTAGCCTATCCTCCTTCCTATTGAAAGATCTGGAAAGACTTTTAGATTATTTCATTAGGGTAAACCCTTACAATAGGGGGAAGTCTACAGAATCAGCCCTGCACGAACTTGTGAACACTGTCAAATCATCCTTGCATTTTAAGGAATGGTGACAGTTCTTGACATAGAAGTAGCTTTTAACAACATTCACTCAGATGCGGTAATTGTGGCACTGTCGCATCTAAAAGTTAACTCCAGTTTGATTAGACTAATTCAAAGCCTGCTCAACAGAAGACGCATAACAGCAGGGTCCACAACTCTAACCAGGTTTGTAAACAGAGGGACTCCACAAGGAGCAGTACCGTCTCCACTTATTTGGAACCTAGCGGTGAATGAAATCCTGCTAGATCTGGAACGTTGTGGCATATGCGGACGACGTGGCAATCGCAGTGAGTGGCAAATTCGTAAACGTCCTCAGAGACATCCTACAGGTGGCTCTGAACAAGTTGGCTAGATGGGCCAGAGGCAGCGGTTTGGGCGTTAACCCCAACAAGACAAAATTGGTTCTCTTTACTAGGATGAATAATGTCCCACATGTGGACCCTCCACCTCGGATAAATGGAACAGATCTAGTCTTTTCTGAAAGTGCAAAATTTTTAGGAATAGTTCTAGATAGGAAAATGTTATTTAGACTTAACGTATTGGAACGTGTAAGGAAGGCCAACGTCGCCTTATATTCCTGCAAAAAGGCTGTAGGGTCGCGCTGGGGCCTCTCTCCTAAAATCGTCCACTGGATATATATTGCAGTAGTTCGTCCAATTCTGTTATACGGCATTGTGGTCGTATGGTAAACGGCAACTGGCAAACTATCCATTATCAACCTACTATTAAAGGTTCGGAGAACGGCATGCCTCTGCATAAGCGGAGCCTTAAGGACTACAGCGACTGTATCTCTACAAGCCCTATTCCATATACCGCCGATTAATATTGTGGCGAGAGAAGTTGCAACCAGAGCGGCACTAAGATTAAACTGCCTATCAATGTGAAGGTACACTGATAGAAAAAGCTTCGTCATTCGTCAAAAGTCAGGTAACGTACGGATAATCCTATTGATGAATTTGTTCGTCGACCTGACGAACCTTTGTTTAATCTCTGGAAACTATAGTTTCGAGGGTTATCGTTCGCTCCAGTCAGGCTTACGGATGGACGGACATAAGTAAAATGACTTAATGTGTTCTAAAACGGATTTCCTCCGCATAAACATAGGGTCTTAGGCCACTCCTTTGATGTGTTACCCTTATAAATCAAATAAATCCCCATATTTATCCCTTCACCTTAGAGAGGAGGGTATATATCATTTTTTTATTTATGAGCACGATTCATCGTAGGGATGATGTGTAATCACCCTGTGGGATTTTTTTATTACACTAAATAGTTCTGGTTCTAGTATACTTAAACAGAGGTTCGTCATGGCGACGAACAATCTCATAGATAGGATTATCCGTACGTTAGCTGACTTTTGACGAATGACGAAGCTTTTTCTATCAGTGTACAAGTACTTCGGTCACATGAGGATATCAAAGTGTAGTGCTATGGTAACGGACCGCGTGGACTTTATACCAACGGTGTACACCAACCGAGAGGAACTACATCACTATGATACCAGCCAGAGATGAATGGGTTGACAGAATACCAGGTATTAACCAGTAAGGAAAGGCTAAAGTCGGGCGGTGCCGACTATATTATACCCTACACCACTCTCGTAATATTGAATAACTCTGATATATAAATTTTGTAATTCATGTATAAATTGTTTACATAAATTTACTTTTGGGACATTTTATACTTAAATAATACCCTGTACCATTGTGTGGTGTAGGGTATAAAAACGATTGGATCTAAAGAGCCAAATCGGATGAAACATATATATGGGAGCTATAGCTAAATCTGAACCGATTTTCTTCAAATTCGGTAGTGTTGGTTCATGGATCAAGAAACTCTACCATTCTAAATTTCAAAACGATTGGATGTAAAATACAGCTTTTATAGGACTAACGGACCAAATCGGACGAAACATATATATGGGAGCTATAGCTAAATCTTAACCGATTTTCTTCAAATTCGGCAGTGTTGGTTCATGGATCAAGAAACTCTACCATTCTAAATTTCAAACTGATTGGATGTAAAATACAGCTTCTATAGAACTAAAGGGCCAAATCGGACGAAACATGTATATGGGAGCTATAGCTAAATCTTAACCGATTTTCTTCAAATTCGGTAGTGTTGGTTCATGCATCAAGAAACTCTACCATTCTAAATTTCAAAATGATTGGATGTAAAATACAGCTTCTTCAGGACTAAAGAGCAAAATCGGACGAAACATATATATGGGAGCTATAGCTAAATCTCAACCGATTTTCTTCAAATTCGGCAATGTTGGTTCGTGGATCAAGAAACTCTACCATTCTAAATTTCAAAACGATTGGATGTAAAATACCGCTTTTATAGGACTAAATGGCCAAATCGGACGAAACATATATATGGGACCTATAGCTAAATCTTAACCGATTTTCTTCAAATTCAGCAATGTTGGTTCATGGATCAAGAAACTCTACCATTCTAAATTTCAAAACGATTGGATGTAAAATACAGCTTCTATAGGACTAAAAGGCCAAATCGGACTAAAGATATATATGGGAGCTATATCTAAATCTGCACCGATTTCAACCAAATTCAATAGCGATCTTAACAGCCGCAAAATACTCGAAACTGCAAAATTTCAGAACGATCGGAGTGAAATTGCGACCTGTAGTCAACGAACAACTTTACATTGACAGACGGACGGACGGACGGACAGACATCGTTATATCGACTCAGCTAGTGATTCTGAGTCGATCGGTATACTTTAAGGTGGGTCTAGCTGTGTTATTTTCAGGTGTTACAAACATCTGCCGTGAAACAAACTTATAATACCCTGTACCACAGTGTGGTGTAGGGTATAAAAACCATCTCTACTTTGATACAAATTCTCGAAGAATTTGCATATATTGGTGCGCCACTATCCACGTGCAAGCTTTGGCTTAGGCAAGAGGCAATCAGGCAGTCCAACGAAAGATGGACAGAAATCGGCACCTGCAGGGTAGCTAGACAAATCTGGCCAAGGTATGACCTGAGAAGGTCAAAATATCTTCTCGTACTAGAGAGGAAACGATTGTCTACGTTAGTACAGGTTCTGACGGGACACTGCTTGATCGGCGAATACGCCAAAAGATTGGGTATTGACTCCAATGACTTCTGCCGAAGCTGTGGAGATGAGGAAGAAGTGGAGAGCATTGAGCACTTGCTTTGCGACTGTCCCGCTTTGAGTAAACGACGACTGGACATACTGGGGTCGGCTGTTCTAGGCAGCCTAACAGATCTTTCCAGTACCGATATTCGTAATATCGACAAATTTGTATATCAAACAGGTTGGTTTCGATGAGGGGCATTTCAGCCCGTGGTAACACTAGGGACCTATACTGGTCTATGTGAGCTTGTATAAAAAATACGGCTGCCACCCTAACCTAAACCTAAACCTAAACATACGAAAATAACACAGCTAGACCCACCTTAAAGTATACCGATCGACTGAGAATCACTAGCTGAGTCGATTTAACGATGTCCGTCCGTCCGTCCGTCTGTCCATGTAAAGTTGTTCGTCGACTACAGGTCGCAATTTCACTCCGATCGTTCTGAAATTTTGCAGTTTAGAGTATTTCGCGGCTGTTAAGATCGCTATTGAATTTGGTTGAAATCGGTTCAGATTTAGATATAGCTCCCATATATATGTTTCGTCCGATTTGGCCCTTTAGTCCTATAGAAGCTGTATTTTACATCCGATCATTTTGAAATTTAGAATGGTAGAGTTTCTTGATCCATGAACCAACATTGCCAAATTTGAAGAAAATCGGTTAAGATGTAGCTATAGCTCCCATATATATGTTTCGTCCGATTTTGCTCTTTAGTCCTGAAGAAGCTGTATTTTACATCCAATCATTTTGAAATTTAGAATGGTAGAGTTTCTTGATCCATGAAACAACACTACCGAATTTGAAGAAAATCGGTTGAGATTTAGCTATAGCTCCCATATATATGTTTCGTCCGATTTGGCCCTTTAGTCCTATAAAAGCTGTATTTTACATCCAATCGTTTTGAAATTTAGAATGGTAGAGTTTCTTGATCCATGAACCAACACTACTGAATTTGAAGAAAATTGGTTAAGATTTAGCTATAGCTCCCATATATATGTTTCGTCCGATTTAGCCCTTTAGTTCTATAGATGCTATATTTTACATCCAATCGTTTTGAAATTTAGAATGGTAGAGTTTCTTGATTCATGAACCAACATTGCCGAATTTGAAGAAAATCGGTAAAGATTTAGCTATAGCTCCCATATATATGTTTCATCCGATTTGGCTCTCCATCCAATCGTTTTTATACCCTACACCACACTGTGGTACAGGGTATTATTTAAGTATAAATGTCCCAAAAGTAAATTTATGTAAACAATTTATACATGAATTACAAAATTTATATATCAGAGTTATTCAATATTACGAGAGTGGTGTAGGGTATTATATAGTCGGCACCGCCCGACTTTAGCCTTTCCTTACTGGTTTTGCTATGAAAAAAGAAATAATTTGTTGTTAGGCCCTTTTGTATTTCGTTAAAAAATTCAAATTTTTGATAGCAGGTCGCTAAAAATTTGTCAGAATATGAATTATGATACAGTGTATCGAAATCCACCAAAAACTGAATTTACATTTTTTCTTGTTATGCCCTTTTTCGATACTGTTGACGATATACACCTCGTATGGGTGCCTGGACATAGGGGTATTCCGGGGAACTGCAAAGCCGTTGAGCTTGCTAGGAAAGGGACGAAATTAAAAATTCTCTAAGAATTTGCATATATAAGTATTGGTGCGCACTATCCACGTGCAAGCTTTGGCTTAGGCAAGAAGCAATCGGGCAGTGTAACGAAAGAAGGACAGAAATCGGCACATGAAGGGTAGCTAGACAAATCTGGCCAAGGTATGACTTGAGAAGGTCAAAATATCTCCTCGCACTAGAGAGGAAAAGATTGTCTACATTAGTATCAGTTCTGACGGGACACTGCCTGATCAGCGAACACGCCAGAAGATTGGGTATTAACTGCAATGACTTCTGCAGAAGCTGCGGAGATGAGGAGGAAGTGGAGAGCATTAAGCACATGTTATGCGACTGTCCCGCTGTGAGTAAACGACGACTGGACATACTGGGGTCGGACTTTCTAGGCAGTCCAACAGATCTTTCCGGTACCGATATTCGTACTATCGATAAATTTGTATATCAAACAGGTTGGTTTCGATGAGGGGCATTTTAGCCCGTGGTAACACTAGGGACCTAAACTGGGCTATGTGAGCTGACAAGAAAAATACGCCTGCCACCCTAACCTCAAACCTAACCAAACCTATGTATGTATTGTATTTAAAATGTGTTCAAGGAAGAAAATTTGGGTTATCGTAAATCTGAAAAGTAGTTGTCTAAAATTTGGTTCATCAGTAAATAATGTTTTCTTTGCGTTTAAATAAATAAAATAAACATTATTGGAGGGTACATTTCAAACACATTATATAGTTGGTTTTAAATACATCAGGGATTCGGTTTTAAGTGGTAGAGGATCACTGTGTGAATCGGATCGGTTTTAATGTGGGTTATTTTGAGCGGAAATGCAACAGAACACACATTTCGCCTATGCCGAATGAGCATCTGTGCGTTCAACATGGAGTGAACATAATCTGCAGGAATGGTGTGGGAAGGAGTGACAGGATACGGAGTGGCAGGATTTTTTGATATAACTCTAATCGATTCTCTTTCAGTCTTACCAAAAAAACGAAATTCTTCCATAAAATCACTTTAAACTCTGTTCCGACTCTCGGGTTTGCATATTTATTAGTATGTGAATACATTGATTGCAAATATAATTTATTTACAAATATATAAGTTTGATTGCGTCATCCGTTTACTGCACCTTCTCGACACACATTAATTGGGACGAAGCGTCATTTCCACAAATTTCAGAGAGTTTTTTAGGCCTTTGAAATAATACCACATAATAATTTCATCCCTCCACACGGCAGCGTTCCCGTCCTTTTTATAGGGTCCGTTCAGATTACTGCAACAAAACAAAAGTGTCTTTAATAATTACATTCTGAATATGCTTTTACATATATGAGGTTTGTTAAAAAAAGGATACTTTTAAAATTTCGCGCACTGCATACATCGGATTTTACATTTGTGGTCTTTATTGTATATGTACATTAGAGTGTCCCAAAAAAATAAAAGTTATTTTTTTTTCAACGCATACATACCCTCTAGTTTTGTTCCAATAATTTCAAAACAGTAGTAAATAAAGTTTCATGTAATTTGAACAATGGCAACCCGTTGTTCAAATTACAGAGCTTGCAGAATAATTGGTGAGGAAGCTGACACATTGATATGCTTGTTCGAATTATAGAATACGCAAAATTTCGTTCAGTAAACATGCCAGTGGAGTTACGGAGCGCTAAAATTGCACATGCTGATGCCCTTAAATTAATGCTGGTAAATGAAGATAGGATGTTATTGCAACAGCAGAGAAAGACTAGGCCACTTAGATGGTGTAGACAAAAAACATTAAGGAGCAAAAGCGGCGTGCGACATACTTTTCAACCATTACTCCTTCGACATCATATTATAAACCCCTACAAGTTACAAGATATCGAACCTATCCACTCGAGTGACAAACTATCACCGGCTTTAGATTCACGAAAATCTAAAGAAGAAAGTCTACCGATAGTTATTACTTATAATAACAAAGAAAAACTGATCGCTGTTTCGAAATTGGACGACTCTACAGCAAGTGAAGGGGCACAGGTTATATGAAACGCTATTGGAATCACAAAGACAATGGGCAAATTTTAGGTTATGATAGTACTGCTTCACAGATGCCGAATTAGAGGAGCCTGTATGCTTCTCGAACAGAAACCATCAGGTCTAAAAAATTTTATTAAATACCGTATTTAAGTAAAACTTAATGAAGTCGACTTTTTCGACTTTTTTCATGTACCAGTATTACCAGATTTATATTACATTTGGCTAAAATGAATAAATCAACGTTGTGGGTTAGAACAAAAACCTTTTTTTAGTTGTATCAACAACAATATCGAATCAATTTAAGAGTTAACAAGTAAGAAAGTTCAGTCGGGTAAACCGACTTAAAAATTCCATCACCTTCAGTCCCAAAAAAATTTAATTTATTTATTATTATTTTAATAATGCAAAATGGTCCCCTTGTGTGTGAGGTACCAAAAGGGGCGGGGCCACTTCGGCAACTTTTCTCAAGCTGATAGTGACAGATAAACTATTACTATGTGTAGAATTACAGAAGATTCGGATAAGTAGTAAAGAAGTTATGAGAGAATCAATATTTCACTAAATGGTAACCTTTTGTGAGGGAGGTACTAGAAAGAGTGGACCAATATGGGCCAACTTCGAACTATTATTACATACCAAATTTGAAGTCAATCCGTTACTCCTTTCGAGAGTTATCGTGCGCTCCAGCCAGACCGGCAAATGGTCAGACGGACGGACAAATGACTTCAAATGTCCCAAAACGGTGACTTTTTTCCTGTACCCAAAACTGAGATGACCAATGACACATGGAAGGACGGAGATTTTCAACGATGCAAGATATAAACACTGCATCGCTGAAAGAACGCTGTGTAAAAATTGCTGATCATAAGTTCTCCGAAGATTGGAACAAGCGTTGGGACAAGTGTTTTATATCTGAGATGCACAATTGATATTATGAACAAATAAATGTTCACCATAGTGTTTGACCAAACCTCGCAACGTTGGTAATTCTACGAATAATGTCTTTATTATTTACTTTTAACAATCTCATATAACTTCCGTTCTTGTTGCGATAGTTGGGAAACAGTTGCTTATATTATTTATGACTAAACACATATTTTTTCTAAAAAAGTTAACATTTTTATGACCTCCTCCATAGAATGGGGTTATATTAACTTTGCTATACTATTTGAAAATAGTATGGGGACACCGTATAGTATTGTAACACCGTGAAATATTAATAAAGGACCCAAAAAGTGAATATATTCTTTCGTTGCAAAAATCTAAGAGCAATTTCCGTCTGTCGGTCAGTATGTCTCAATTACGCTGCAATTTAAAATAATAGATCAAAGTGACGGAAATTTGGTACAAATACATCCTATAGCTGAAACATCACTTGGGATTGAATAGCGTCAATATCGGCCCAATTTGAAAATTACCTGTAGCCGCAATATTCGCCGTACCACCATCCTCCACCTCCGCCAAAATCTGAAGAACATTTATCCTGATCCTTCGTTGCGAACGGTACACCTAAATTAGATGACAATGCATCACCTGCATTACCCGAATATTGGCCCAAACTTGATAATTCGTATTTTGAGCTTTCGCTGTCAATTACAAAATGATTGTACTCGGCATATCGGCGTTCGTGTTCCCAGTCCTCCATCTCAATCCTGAGAGTATATGGACGATTGTGGGTTAATTTGTGTATGGTTTCGAGTCCTATGAAGAACTCGCTCGAACTGTTCCCAAAACCCATTTGATATTCCTGCCAAGTGCGGGCGAAATTCACAGATCCATCTAGGCGTCTTTGAATGACAATGGGTTTGTTTTGAGATATCTCATCGTCGAGTTCTTCAAAAGTCTTGATTAACCCTTTTTGTTCTTCTTCGGGCATTCCATTATTCTTATTACATTTCAAACCATTTTCTTTAAGCTGAGCGAATTGATTTTCCTGCTGCTTTAGTTCTGCAAGCAGTTTTTCATTTTCTTCTCTATAATTAATGAGTATTACATCGGAATCGCTTTTTTGCAGCTTCAATTGCTCGATTTGCGAATGAAGCGCTTCATCCTGCTCATTCTTTTGATTTCGATTTATTTCACTCATCAATTTATATATTGCTTCATCTTGTTCATTCTGCTTTATGATATTCTTCATTAAGATTGCATTTTTTTCATTAATTTTTGCGAGTATTTCCGCTGTTGTTTTCGTTTTCGTTTCCTCATTTTGCCTTTCAATAATATTATTCAGATTTATTTTACTTTCGCTTTGTATTCGATTGACTAAGTTCGTTGTGACCGCATCATTATCATGGCTGGAGTCTATATCAAAGGTCTGCAAAATGAGAAAATATTGAAAGAAAATCCATCATATAATTAATAAAATCTTTCAATGATTAAATTAAAGAAAATTACATTGGTTTTTGGGAACAATGTCGAGCTTCTCCTGACAAATTTCATACCGACCGGATGTTAGATAAAGCTTCTATAGCAGTTTTATAACAAATCGGAAGAAATATACATATATTGAATTGTCTTACTTACGAGTACTATGTTATTTTAACTATGTTAACTTACGCAAATACTCTAACATAACAGTCAGTGTAGAACAGTGTAACTCTCGATAACATTGTAACCCTATATGGGATCGTTACACTCACTTGTACGCAGAACATAGTTCTGTGCGACTCTCTCGCAGTTCGTTGTAATGCAAGAACATTGATATTTTTCATAGACATTTTTTACGCAAAGAGGAAGAAATATATGTACATATTTCCATCTCTCTAAAAAATTGTTTTCACTGACATTTCATTGACTTTATGATACTTGTTGTTATATTAATGACTCTAGATATCGCCTAAGCTATATTTTGTAATGAGAAAGTCCCTTTAATTGTGAAGAGTTTTACTCCAGTGCTTTATTATTCATTTCTGTATTAATTTGAATACAATATTTTATTATTATGCCTGCTGTCTAATAATAATGAAGACAGGCGGAACACAGCCTGCTTTTATGTCGTAAGGCTAAACAATAAAAACAAAAAACCATAAGGAAGGCCTGAAGTCGGACGGAGGCCTTCACTACCCTCCCGAGCAGAAAAGGGACCAATATTGTCAAGTTTGTCAAATAGTAATGATCTGTTCAGAAATTTTTTTTAAAGTGCTTTGATTACAATTCAACAAAGGCTACATCTAAACCTGAACCGATTTTCTTCAAATTTGCAACGGTCTTGACTTAAGAAAATATGATTTGCTGAATTTTCGACGGACATGCTGAGAAATATTATTCGTACAAGATAAAGATGTTTTGAAAAAAGGGGATATATCGGTTAGATGCAAAATAGGTATATATATATATATATATATATATAGGAGCTATATCTAAATCTGTACCGATTTTCTACAAATTCGATAGTGTTCTTCATTGGATCAATGAACTCTTTTCTCCTAAGTTTAATAATAATCGAATTCCAATCACCATCTGAAATCCAAAATGACGTAACATCAGAAAATCAAAATGAATTTTATGCGTGATTATAGACTATTAGACTACAAATTCTAACAAAATTTGGAGTTCAATATCAAAAAGTGAAAATTTTATGCGAGAAATACCAAATGACGCAACAACAAACAAGGTCATTAAAAAGCGGAAAGATTCATAAAATTTTAATTTTTTATTCTGAATGTACGTCAAAAGTATTTGCACTAGATTTCTTACTTTATTTCGCCTTAATAGTCTGGAAATCCATAAAAGCTTAAAATTACTTTAACTTGTTTTTGGCTTTACTTGAAATATCATGAACATGTGGGTTACGTCATTTTGAAATACAGCTTATATAGAGATTAGATGCCAAATCGGAATAAACATATCGTCATCAGAAATGCAAAAGAGCGTAACAACAAGAACCAGTAAGGAAAAGCAGAAAGTTGGGCGGGGCCGACTATATAATACCCTACACCTCCCTAACAATGCTATAAGGGTCATTGCGATCATAATTTGGAATAATTGGTAAATGGGTAAGAACATATATATTTGGATTATATATTTTTATTTTTTATTTAGGGATCAAAATAAGAAACTTTGCTGAAGGAACCATACCTCTAAAACGATGTCCCTGATTCTGATGTCCCGGAAAAAATCTCACTTTGACCCATTTAGAGTGCTCCAATCGAGTCCAAATGTATGACCGATCCCCACTCAGTGAAGTGCTCAGTGAAAATCTTATTCTAGGGATCAAAATAAGAAACTTTGCCGAAGGAACCATACCTCTAAAACGAATTCTCATGTCCCGGAAAAAATCCCACTTTGACCCATTTCACTGAGCAATGGCGACTTTTTTTGCCTCCCCACAAATCGACCCGGCCTGATGTGGATATATCTAATTCTGAACCGATCTGAATTCTGAATCGGTAAATTAAGCAATATTCGTTCCTAAATTGAGAAACATCTTTCTGGAGAATTTTGTAATGATCGGAAGTAAAGTACAACTTCTACAGCGCTTTGTAACCAAATCAGGAGGAACATATATATATGGAGGTTAGATCTATATCTGAACCGATTTGCTCCAAATTAGGGAGTGTTCTTTCGTGTAATAATAAATAAAAAATAATAATAAATAAAATTAAAATAATAAAAGAGAATAAATCGATTTTCCTTCTTTCTCTCGAATTTCGTACTGATCGAATAAAAAATACAGTCTCTACAGCGCTTATATGTCAAATCGGGGCTAACGTGTATAGGGGGGCTATATCTAAATCTGAACCGATTTTCTCCGAATTTGGCAGTATTCCTTCATGTAATAAGAAACATCTTTCTCCCGAATTTCGCTGAGATCGGATATAAAATACAGTTTCTACAGCGCTTGAATTTCAAATCGGGTGTAACATATATATGGGGGTTATATCTAAATCTGAACCGATTTTCTCCGAATTTGGCAGTATTCCTTCATGTAATAAAAACCCTCTTTCTGCCGAATTTCGCTGAGATCTTATATAAAATACAGTTTCTACAGCGCTTGAATTTCAATTCGGGGGTAACATACATATATATGGGGGCTATATCTAAATCTGAACCGATTTCCCCCAAATTGTGTACTGTTTCTAAGTGTATCATGGGACTACTCTCTGTCAATTTTTGTACAAATCGGTTCAAAAATGTTGCTTATACAGTGCATATATGCCAAATCGGAGATACATATATACTTGTATGGGAGCTATATGTAAATCTGAACCGATTTTAACCAAATTCAATAGGGATCGTCCTTGGGCCTAAAGAAAGATATGTGCAAAGTTTCGTTGATATCAGACCATAATTGCGACATCTACAGACAGACGGACAAACGGACATAGCTAAATCGACTCGGAAAGTGGTTACAAGTCGATCGGTATAAAAAAAACAATGGGTCCTATCTCTTTTCCTTTTGGGTGTTACAAATAAATGCACAAAGTCATAATACCCTGTACTACTGTGTGGTGTAGGGTACAAAAATGGCAATTCAGTTTTTGATGGAGTGCGGTACACTGTATCAACGACAAGCGACCCACTATCCAAAATTGCGAAATTTGTAACGAAACTCAAAAGGGCCTAACTACAAATTATTTCATTTTTCATAGTTAATAATTCATATTTCACGCTATTATCACAAACTACTTATAATTTATAAATCATTTTTGTGGGAATTTATATATGCTTCATTATGTCTAACGACAAAATTTTTAATTTTATTTAGTTTTTTCCTTCTTCTGTAAAGTTTTTAAATATGATGATACGTACTTTCTCGTTTCTGATGACGATAGACATGAGAGTTACATCTAAATAGAAGAACAAAAACGTTATAAAAGTGTATATATATACAGCAAAAGAGAATATTACCAAAAATGTATAGAACGAATAAATAACGTAAATTATTTTGACAGGACTCTTAACGTTCTTTAAAAATGCCACAATGTACCTCTACCCCCAGCGCGAAGAAGAATGCCTCTGCGAGAAAAAAAGGCACAGAAACGATGCCCTCATAGTGGAAGCAATCCATTATGATCAAAATCCCAAAAAAGGGAGACCTCTCTAATTAGAACAATTGGAGGGGGATAGCGCTTCTATCTGCTGCAAGCAAGGTGTTTAACAATACCTAGCAAAATCTTGGTAAGTACATGTCATTACTACTCGCATTACCAGATGATGATATCTCATTATCGCCAGCATTACTTTCGGTAAATAAATAACGACTAACAAAATAATGACAGAAATAAGTTATTGCTAGTATACTAAGTTAGAAAATCTTATTTTAGGTTATAAACATTTTTTAAATGATTTAAGATTTATGTTTTTTCTTAAATGATTTACGTATATACGTTGTAGTTGCAGTTTGTATTCTGTTAAATCATTTAAAGAAAAGTTTGTAATATCAAATTAGATTCTCTAAATTAGATTACTAATAATAACTTATTTTTGTCATTATTTATTTAGTCGTTATTTATTTACCGAAAGTAATGCTGGCGATAATGAGATATCATTACCTGATAATGACATTTACTTACCAAGATTTTGATGGGTTATATTTTTGTACTTGATTATTAAGCGATTTGTCTATGAATCGAGAGGTAGGCCAGTGGTTGTGATTCTAAACTACGAAACCATGAGGTCGCGAGTTCCATCCCACCTCTCGGCAAATGAAATTTTTCGTCATATGACGACAACAATCGATAACTACTCTCTCCCAATTATACGCTCTACCAGTGTTGCCGTTTTTGGGGTTTTCTACCAAAATTAGTAGAATTTTTTTAGTCTGGTAGAATGGAAGAATCGATGTAAATTTGGTAGATTTAACGCTTCTCAAAATATTTTTTATTTTATATATCGTGTATTAAATTTCTATGGTTTTGCAACAATTACCCGATACAAATAATAAGTAATAACGCTGACTGTTGACGACCTAATTATCCTAATTTTTTGTAGAATGTCAAACAAATTTAATATAAAAACTTGAAAAAAATGTGAATTGAACAGAATGGAGAAGTAAGATTATACGTAAAACAAATGTGAACAAACTATATTAAGGCTAAAGTCGGGTTGAGCCGACTATATGACCACTTTTTTCGAGCAGAATAAGCAAACATACTGTGATACTAATTCTTAAATTTGAACTCGCAACGTTCTCTACTTAATTTCATAACGATCGGATGTTAAAGAAAGCTTCTAAACTCATTAATCCCGAATTGGAAGGAACATATACGGGTATATGGGGGCTATATATATAAATCTGAACCGATTTTCTTCAAACTTGTCAAAGTTCGTTTCTCTAGCAATAAACTACTCTGCCAAAATTCATAACTATCGGATGGTAAATAAAGTTTCTATAGCACTTTGATAAAAAATTTGGAGGAATTTATATGTGGGGCTATATTAAAATCTTAGCCGAAAGAAACTCTTCTCTCCCAAAGTTCATGATGACCCAATGTTAAATAAAGTATATAGCACATCGATACCAAATCGAAAGGGACGTATATATGGGGACTATATCTAATTCAGAACCAATTTCGTTCAAAATTTACAATGTTCATTCCTGGTTCATTTGTGCCAAATCTAGTAATGTACGATGTAAAATACTAGTTCTATCGCGATTTGATGTCAAATATATGGGAGCTATATCTAAGTCTTAAATTCTGTACCGTTCGTCCTCGTTGCGAAAATATTGTCCGTGCCAAAATTCTTCCGGAATTTGTCTAGAATTGCGACCTGTGCTATGATTAAAAAGTTTACATGTACAGCGGACGGACGGATAGACATCGCTAGATCGAATCAGCAGGTGGTTTTGAGTCTATCCGTATAGTTTAGGTTAGGTTAGGGTGGCAGCCGTATTTTTTGTTTATACAATCTCACTTACTCAAAGCAGGGCAGTCGCATCAATGCTCTCCACTTCTTCCTCATCTCCACAGTTTCTACAGAAGTCATTAGAGTCAATACCCAATCTTTTGCCGTGTTCGCCGATCAAGCAGTGTTCCGTCAGAACTTATACTAACGTAGACAATCTTTGCCTCTCTAGTGCGAGGAGATATTTTGATCTTCTCAGGTCATACCTTGGCCAGATTTGTCTAGCTACACTGCAGTTGCCGATTTCTGTCCATCTTTCGTTGGACTGCCTGTATACTATCCGTATACTTTAAGGTGGTTCTTGCTCTGGGTCTAGTATTTTAATGCGTTACAAACATCTGGACCAAAAAAAATTATAATAACCTCATTGAAAGAGCAATCAGAATCGGAAAATAAAAAAAGATTGGTAGAAAAGGAAACCAAATAAAAAAATCGTAAAATAAAAAATGGAAGATTTCAAACGATTTTGGTAGAAAAAAAATAATTGTAGTGGCAACACTGCGCCTTACCCAATGTTACGCTCTTCTACTTTCTCACCACATTCCTCCACTAATGGTGGTGAACAAACAATGGCAATTAGGAAATATCCGCTACCATACAAACCCACTCGTAAAATGTTTTCTTTTGTCCACGCTTACTTTTTGAATAATTGTAAGCGTGGGAGTAAGTGGTTATCTTTCAGCTGCTTGTATGCTTGAGTGGAAGCACTTTCCTCCAATGACAATGAAGGGATGCCAAATTATAAACAGTTACTAGTTTTGAATTTAGCTTACCCGTCAGATTGTTTGGTAATGGGAAATTTTGCTGGGTAGTGCATTGACAACATTGAAAACACTATGTGAATTGTCCTAGAGTAATGCATCGAGTATAACATTACGCTGTATGCAGTTTTTATTGTTTACGAAAAGGCCTTTGACTCTATAAAACAAGTAAGAAAGTTTCAGTCGGGTAAACCAACTAAGATATACCCTCACTTTGTGAGTAATGTAATATGGAATATTAAACGAATAATTCTGTCAATTTGTGTGGGAGGCATCAGAAGGGGTTTAACAAATACACATATTCTTTGCTGAATAGTAGATACTTTAAATACATTGCATTGTGCCGAATTATAAGCGTTTATGTGCACTGGGATATTAACGTTATGAGATAATATTAAATTTTGCTATGATTTGGCCATTTTGTGTGGGAGGTACAAAAAGGGGCTTGGTGATAACGCCCTTTTTTATAGGGCTATAGGCACTTCAAAAGCGTTAAACTGTGCAAAATGTTGTTGCATTTTCGTGCATTGGTACTCACGCTGTAAGCCCTTAACTTTTTGTGCAAAATGTAGACCTTCGTGTGGGAGGTACAAGAAGGGGCGTGGCAATAACTTCCATTTTTCACAGGGCTATAGACACTATAAAAGCATTACACTGTACAAAATTGCAAGTATTTTTATAGACTGCTATTAATGTTATAAGCTGTTAACTTTTGGTGCAAAATGGTGCATTTGAGTAGCAACTTCGCCCATTTGCGCTCGAGATGATAGCGACTAACAAACTAATACTATGTGTGGAATTTCAGAAGATTCGAATAAGTAGTATATCAGTTATTAAAGAGTGAATATTTCACAACATTTTAGCGCTTTGTGGAGGAGGTACTAGAAGGAGTCGACCAATATGGCCCATCTACGAACTTAGCCGGAGATAGAAAAAATATTACCACGTACCAAATTTGAAGAAAATCAGTTGCTCCTTTCGACAGTTATAGTGCGCACCAGCCAGCAGACAGACAGACAGACGGACGGACATTGCTCATTGGACTTAAAATGGCCCAAAACGGATTTCCGCCGAACATTCTTGGGGTCTTAGGTCACTCCTTTGATGTGTTACACTTTTTTTCGTAGCAAATGATATATACCCTCGTCACACTAAAGTGAGGTTACACTATGCAACAAAAATTTTGTCCAAAGGATGTGGATAACAGTTTCTGGTGTAATTTGATATCACAAACACGAAAAAATATTAAAAAAAATGTTATGGTAATTTTTCTTTTTAATTCAAACTTTCATGGAAAGTACATTTAGTATTTGGACCATAATTTCAAGTATAAGCCTGACTGAGCCGTGTTATGCGTTAAATTAAAGGGAATTACGAGGGATTCATATGCTGCAAATATCACTTTCCTGGTATTTCCTGCACGCTGAAAAAAAATCACTTCTGTAGTATATTGTCCCAAACATATTCGGCTTGAAACATATATATGTTTGGGGTAGACTCTAAGCATGTAATATTTGGTACACACAAAAATTGTGTATTTGGGAAGATGTTGTTCTAAACAAATATTTGTTTACATTCCAATATGTTTTTATTTGGGACCATTATTTCCGAAACAAATATTTATTTGCATTTAAGTATTCATAAAATACATAAATTGTGTCAAATTTTTCAGTAATTCAAAGTTAAATTTTTAGAAATTTTTAATGTTCGTAAAAAATAATAATTGAAATCATATAATCTTGGATCAATATAAAGTACTTAGAGGATTGACAACTAATGATGGCTTGGAATACTCAGAAATGTGAAATACTTGATTTAAAACAGAAGGTAATGCTGCATATGGTATCATAACTGGGAGGTACAATTCGAAACCCAAGAAAAATTGAAACTGAAATATGAAAAACTCAGCAAAAGTTTTGGAAATATTTTTTAAATAAAATATATTTGGAAAAACTCCTAAATAATAATTTTATTTGTATTTGAACACATATTTTATTTGAGAAATTTAGTTTGCAAATATAATTTGTTGTAATGTATTAATATATGCGTTCCAAATATATTTTATTAATTTTCAAATAAAATTTATTTGCTAAGAAATATATAATATTTAAAAATTTGTGTTCCAAATATATTTTCTTTCGATTCAAACATATCAAAAAAGGCGATTTTGCCCCGTGTGGTACAAAAAAACATAACAAATGGAAAAAAAAGTCGAAAAAATATTTTATCACATTTTTAAAAAGCCAGCATGCTAACGAATAAAACACTGTCTATGGATAGATGTAAAAGTTATGAGCCATTTTGTAAACGTTAGGAAAATTCAAAAAATCTTGTGTCATATTTTTCCGTTTTTAAATGATATTTTTGCTTACGTTGAATTCGCCATATGTGAGATAGTCATATAAGAGACATTGCACTCCCATTTCATTTTATGAGGATTGATGTCAGACATTATAAAATTATAGAGAGGACGAGGTTTTATGGCCGTTCGTATCCCTCCATAAAACATTATATGCAATGTGAGAGCTATATTGGATGAGATCCGCTCAGGTAGACGGTCATTCAACAATATTTGTGGTTTTTTATTTATGAGGTTTTATGCCTTTTAGGGACATGGACATCCCAGTCGTATATACTCGTATAGGTAGTAAAATTATATGTACGCAATACAAAGTAGTACGCGGTAGTCTTGAAAATATTGGGTTTCTACGTTCGAAGCAAACTATATGTCAGCTACAGGTACTGCAACTTATGCACCTTAAACCCGGAATTTATGAATGAAATTTCTAATTAATAAATTAGTTGAATTCAGCGCCTTAAAGAGATAAGTCGATTTTCTGAAAAATATTACAAAGTTATATTTCGAAGTATGAGTAAAAGGCAAAGAACTTTTCAATGTGTAAATGATCCCGACAATTTCTGCTACATCTGCGGAAAATATGTAATTAAAAAAATCGACGTGCGTTTAGTAAAATAATAGAAGAAATATATGTGTAATATTTTGGTATACGAGTTAAAAATATGAACGAACCGTGGACACCTAGTATTTTGTGTAATTCGTGCCATGTAAATCTTACTCGATAGTGGAAGCATGAGGTAATTACTTTACAATTAATGTATTACAATGTTTCGTGGAATAAAACGTTTTAATTTTAGACATCACGTGTAAATTTGAATGCCAATGATTTGGAGACAACCATTCATTCACGATACGGACTGCTATTTTTGTCTAAGTAAACAGATTGGAGAAGGAAGGAGCATTCTCTGGAATTTCGCTGAAGTAAAATTTGTCACTTTGCCAGATGCACATTCGGAAACAATAGCAATTCCCAAGTGCCCTAGTATAACTAACGGATGAAACAGTACAATATTTTGGCCCCAGATGTTAACATATCATATCCGTGATATACCTTACAAACAATTTTATACATACAATTCAAAGGAATGGCGCTTATTTGATGCCAGCAGGAAATCAGAAACAATGGCATATACATAAAATATGAACAACATGACTGCAAAATTTGTTGCGATTTAAAAGTAGTTGGGATGTTATGTGAAATGCAAGGCGGATATACAAAATAGTGCTGTGTTTATGCCTCTGGGATAGCCGTGCTGGCGAAGATCATTACAGAGGAAAGAAACGGCCAACAAGAAAACACAATACATTGGCTGAAAACAACATAAAATACACACCTCTCGTCCAAAAGAAAACATTTTTTGCCACCACTGCATATTAAGCTGGGGCTCTTTAAACATTTTGTAAAAGCCTTTAGGAAAGATGGCAATTCACTCTCATATTTAAAAAGTTTATTTAGAAGTCTTTCTTTTCAAAAATTCGAAGAAGGCGTTTTTGATGGGCCTAAAATAAGGAAACTGATGAAAGATGTAAATTTCGAATCATATTTGACGTCGGATGAAATTGCAGCATGGAGGTCGTTTAAGCTTGTAGTTTCAAATTTGCTTGGATCCAATAAAAGCCCGCAATATCAAACAATGATTAATGATTTGTTAAAAAATTATGAAAAAATTGGTAAGAGATATATTTTTCTATATTTATGAATATAATATATTTTTCTATATATATGTATGTATTCTTCTAACTAATTTTTCGCTTTATGTATTCCAACAGGTGTAAATATGTCCCTCAAAATTAATTTCTTGCATTCTTATTTAAACTTTTTCCCCGAGAATCTCGGCGACGTAAGTGACGAACATGGCGAAAGGTTTCACCAAGAAATGAAGTCCATCGAGCGGCGTTACCAAGGGCACTGGGATGAAAGAATGATGGAAGATTATATTTGATTCCTCATTAGAGAAACCGATTCCGAAATCTACAGACGTCAACTAAGAACTCACAATTACTTCTAATGAAACTTGTTCATGTAAATACACTCAAATGAACATAATATAAATAAAAGTAACAAATAAAATCGCTATTTAAACAGAAATTAAAAAAAAGATTTTTTGAAATTCTCTGACCTCTACCAAAAGGGCTATATTTTCGTCCCAGAATTTTTTTTTTGCAAAAAATCTACTTTTTCCAATTTGTTTAATGAGTGTTACTAAACCACTGTTTCTAAGTGAAAGAGATATTTCCAACATTGGTAGTCCACATTAATAGCTTCAATTTAACGTATAAGTCGACCTTAGCGGGCATATACTCCAAAAATTATAGTGCAAATACTAAGAGTACCTTCGACGATAATAGTATTTTCAATAAAAATTTTTTTTAAAAAAATTTATCCATAAAAAATTTTTATTTTTAATTTTAAAAATTTTAAATTTTTATTTTAAAAATTTTAATTTTTTTTGATTTTATATAACAGTATGCCACAATCTATACAAAAAAATTATTTTTAGGTCTGAGACACAAAAAAAAAATTTTTGTTGCATTGTGTTATAATTGTCATAAATATACGTTTTTATACAGACGTCACATGTTTTGCATTTTTGTGTGAACGTACCACTGCCAAAGAGGGAAAACAACATAATAGTGTTTACTTTTTCTAGATAATGTATTTATACCCTACACCACACTGTGGTACAGGGTATTATAAGTTTGTTTCACGGCAGATGTTTGTAATACCTGAAAATAACACAGCTAGACCCACTTTAAAGTATACCGATCAACTCAGAATCACTAGCTGAGTCGATTTAACCATGTCTGTCTGTCCGTCCGTCTGTCCATGTAAAGTTGTTCGTCGACTACAGGTCGCAATTTAACTCCGATCGTTCTGAAATTTTGCAGTTTAGAGTATTTCGCAGCTGTTAAGATCGCTATTGAAATCCGTCCGATTTGGCTCTTTAGTCCTATAAAAGCTATATTTTACATCCAATCGTTTTGAAATTTAGAATGGTGGAGTTTCTTGATCCATGAACCAACACTACCGAATTTGAAGAAAATCGGTTAAGATTTAGCTATAGCTCCCATATATATGTTTCGTCCGATTTGGCCCTATAGTTCTATAGAAGCTGTATTTTACATCCAATCGTTTTGAAATTTAGAATGGTAGAGTTTCTTGATCCATGAACCAATATTGTCGAATTTGAAGAAAATGGGTTAAGATTTAGCTATAGCTCCCATATATATATTTCGTCCGATTTTGCTCTTTAGTCCTGTAGAAGCTGTATTTTACATCCAATCATTTCGAAATTTAGAATGGTAGAGTTTCTTGATCCATGAACCAAACTACCGAATTTGAAGAAAATCGGTTAAGATTTTGCTATAGCTCCCATATATATGTTTCGTCCGATTTGGCCTTTTAGTTCTATAGAAGCTACATTTTACATCCAATCGTTTTGAAATTTAGAATGGTAGAGTTTCTTGATCCATGAACCAACACTACCGAATTTGAAGAAAATCGGTTAAGATTTAGCTTTAGCTCCCATATATATGTTTCGTCCGATTTGGCCCTTTAGTCCTATAAAAGCTGTATTTTACATCCAATCGTTTTGAAATTTAGAATGGTAGAGTTTCTTGATCCATGAACCAACATTGCCAAATTTGAAGAAAATCGGTTAGGATTTAGCTATAGCTCCCATATATATGTTTCGTCCGATTTTGCTCTTTAGTCCTGAAGAAGCTGCATTTTACATCCAATCATTTTGAAATTTAGAATGGTAGAGTTTCTTGATCCATGAACCAATATTGTCGAATTTGAAGAAAATGGGTTAAGATTTAGCTATAGCTCCCATATATATGTTTCGTCCGATTTTGCTCTTTAGTCCTGTAGAAGCTGTATTTTACATCCAATCATTTCGAAATTTAGAATGGTAGAGTTTCTTGATCCATGAACCAAACTACCGAATTTGAAGAAAATCGGTTAAGATTTAGCTATAGCTCCCATATATATATTTCGTCCGATTTGGCCTTTTAGTTCTATAGAAGCTACATTTTACATCCAATCGTTTTGAAATTTAAGGTTAAGATTTAGCTATAGCTCCCATATATATCTTTCGTCCGATTTGGCCCTTTAGTCCTATAGAAGCTGTATTTTACATCCAATCGTTTTGAAATTTAGAATGCTAGAGTTTCTTGATCCATGAACCAACATTGCCGAATTTGAAGAAAATCGGTTAAGATTTAGCTATAGCTCCCATATATATGTTTCGTCCGATTTGGCCCTTTAGTCCTATAGAAGCTGTATTTTACATCCGATCGTTTTGAAATTTAGAATGGTAGAGTTTCTTGATCGATGAACCAACATTGGCGAATTTGAAGAATATCGGTTAAGATTTAGCTATAGCTCCCATATATATGTTTCGTCCGATTTTGCTCTTTAGTCCTGTAGAAGCTGTATTTTACATCCAATCATTTTGAAATTTAGAATGGTAGAGTTTCTTGATCCATGCACCAACACTACCGAATTTGAAGAAAATCGGTTAAGATTTAGCTATAGCTCCCATATATATGTTTCGTCCGATTTGGCCCTTTAGTTCTATAGAAGCTATATTTTACATTCAATCGTTTTGAAATTTAGAATGGTAGAGTTTCTTGATTCATGAACCAACATTGCCGAATTTGAAGAAAATCGGTAAAGATTTAGCTATAGCTCCCATATATGTATTTCATCCAATTTGGCTCTTTAGATCTAATCGTTTTTATACCCTACGCCACACTGTGGTACAGGGTATTATTTAAGTATAAAATCTCCCAAAAGTAAATTTATGTAAACAATTTATACATGAATTACAAAATTTATATATCAGAGTTATTCAATATTACGAGAGTGGTGTAGGGTATTATATAGTCGGCACCGCCCGACTTTAGCCTTTCCTTTCTGGTTTTGTATAGATTCTGGCATAATGTTATATAAAATCAAAACCAAAAATTTTTTTATGGATAAATTTTTTTTTAAAAAATTTTGTATTAAAAATGCTATTATCGTCGTATATTTGCACTATAATTTTTGGAGTATATGCCCGATCAGGTCGACTTACACGTTAAATTGAAGCTATTAATATGGGCTACCAATGTTGGAAATATCTCTTTCACTTAAAAAACAGTGATTTAGTAACAGTCATTAAACAAATTGGAAAAAGTAGATTTTTTCAAAAAAAATCCTGGGACAAAAAAAAACATAAAAAATAAAAAAAAATCGAAAAAAAAATATTTTTTTTTTTAAAGTTTGCATCGTAGCGAAGAAAATCATGAAAAATTCTATTTATAAATGTAGAAATTATAGCCCTTTTGGTAGAGGTAAGAGAATTTTAAAAAATCTTTTTTTTTTTAATTTCTGTTTAAAGAGCAGTTTTTTTTAATACTTTTATTTATATTATGTACATTTGAGTTTATTTACATGAACAAGTATCATTAGAAGTAATTGTGAGATCTTTGTTGACATTTGTAGATTTCGGAATCGGTTTCTCTAATGAGGAACCAAATATAATCTTTAGGCCGGGTCGATTTGTGGGGAGGCAAAAAAAGTCGCCATTGCTCAGTGAAAATCGTATTCTAGGGATCAAGATAAGAAACTTTGCCGAAGGAACCATACCTCTAAAACGAATTCTGATGTCCCGGAATTTGGGTCGAACTTTTGGGTAGGGGCAAATTTTGAAAAATCCCACTTTGACCCATTTAGAGTGCTCCAATCGAGTCCAAATGTTAGCACTCTAAATGGGTCAAAGTGGGATTTTTTCCGGGACATCAGAATTCGTTTTAGAGTTATGGTTCCTTCGGCAAAGTTTCTTATTTTGATCCCTAGAATACGATTTTCACTGAGCAATGGGCGATTTTTAAATCGACCCGCCCTACTAATCTCCCATCATTCGTCATTCCAGTGCCCTTGGTAACGCCGCTCGATGGACTTCAATTAATTTAAACTCGGGGAAAAAGTTTAAATAAGAATGCAAGAAATGAATTTTGAGGGACATATTTACACCTGTTGGAATACATAAAGCGAAAAATAAGTTTGAAGAATACATACATACGTTTTATATACATAAATATAAAAAATATATTTCTAACCAATTTTTTCATAATTTTTTAACAAATCATTAATCATTGTTTCATATTGCGGGATTTTATTGGATCCAAGGAAATTTGGATTAAAAGACCTCCATGCTTCATCCGACGTCTTTCATCTTTCATCAGTTTGCTTATTTTAGGCCCATCAAAAACTTCTTCTTCGACTTTTTGAAAAGAAAGATATTTCCTTAAGGCTTTTACAACATTTTTAAAGAGGCCCAGCAGTGGTGGCAAAATATCGGCTATCCCAGGCATAACATACCAACTACTTTTAAATCGCAACAAATTTTCCATTCATGTTCATATTTTATGTATTTTACCAATTTAGCCATTGTTTCGTATGATTCGTTAGTGTTGGCAGCATGAGCAATGGGAACCGACGGTTTCTGATTTCCGTTGCGTTAAAGTACTGCTTTCAAACTTTCTTTACTGCTGTCAACAAGTAACCGCCATTCCTTTGAATTGTATGTTTGATTAAGTTCCGCGAACAATCCGGGAATGTCCTTGCAAAAGCATCTGTTATCCACAGTTGTATAAAATTGTTTTTAAGGTATATCACGGACGCTATAATATGATATGTTAACATCTGGGGCCAAAATATTGTACTGTTTCATCCCAGATGAAAGTAGTTCTGCCTTATCTTTGGCCAGTTCCAAATCTCTCACTAGATCAATGACTTCTGACTCAAACTTGAATCGCTCAGAGTTGAGTACTCAGTTGAACTTGATGATGTTTCCGTTATTAGGCTGTTAGCTATACTTGGACACTTCCTACTCCAATCTATTAACTTAGACACAAATAGCAGTCCGTATCGTGAATGAATGGTTGTCTCCAAATCAATGGCATTCCAAATTGCACGTGAAGTCTAAAATTAAAACGTTTTATTCCACAAAACATTGCAATGCAATAATTTTAAAGTACTTACCGCATTCTTCCACTAGTCCATCGAGTAAGATTTACATGGCACGAATTACACAAAATATTAGGTGTCCACGGTTCGTTCATATTATTATACCAACTCGTATACCAAAATATAACACATATATTTATACCCTCACTTTAGTGTGACGAGGGTATATATCATTTGCTACGGAAAAAAGTGTAACACGTCGAAGGAGTGACCTAAGACCCCAAGTATGTTCGGAGGAAATACGTTTTGGGTCATTTTCAGTCGAATGAGCAATGTCCGTCCGTCTGTCTGTCTGTCTGTCTGCTGGCTGGTGCGCACGATAACTCTCGAAAGGAGTAACCGATTGACCTCAAATTTGGTATGTGGTAATATTTTTTTCTATCTCCGGCTAAGTTCGAAGATGGGCCATATTGGTCCACTCCTTCTAGTACCTCCCCCACAAAGGGTTAAAATGTTGTGAAATATTGATTCTTTAATAACTGCTATACTACATATTCGAATCTTTGGAAATTCCACACATAGTATTAGCATATTAGTCGCTATCAACTCGAGAAAAATGGGCGAAGTCGCCACGTCCCTTTTGGTACCTCCCACACAAATGCACCATTTTGCATCAAAAGTTAACAGCTTATAACATTAATACCAGTGTATAAAAATACTTGAAATTTTGTACAGTATTATGCTTTTATATTGCCTACAGTCCAGGGAAAAATGGGTGTTGTTGCCACGCCCCTTTTGGTACCTCCCACACAAAGGTACCTTTTTGCACCAAAAGTTAACAGCTTATAACATTAAAACCAGTGTATAAAAATACTTGAAATTTTTTACAGTGTAATGTTTTTATAGTGTCTATAGCCCTCTGAAAAATGGGCGTTATTGCCACGCCCCTTTTTGTACCTCCCACACAAAATTCCCAAATCATTCCACAATTTAATGTCTCATAACGTTTATACCAGTGCACATAAATGCTTATAAGTCGGCACAGTGCAATGAATTTAAAGTATCTAATGTTCAGCGAAAAAAAGGTGTATAAACCCCTTCTGGTAACTCCCACACAAATTGACAGAATAATTCGAGTAATATTCAATATTACATTACTCACAAAGTGAGGGTATACCTTAGTCGGTTTACCCGACTGAAACTTTCTTACTTGTTATTCTATTAGTTTACTAAACGCACGTCGGTTATTTTAATTACATATTTTCCGCAGAAATTGTCGGGATCATTTACACATTGAAAAGTTCTTTGCCTTTTACTCATACTTCGAAATATAACTTTGTAATATTTTTCAGAAAATCGACTGATGTCTTTAAGGCGCTGAATTACACTAATTTGCTAATAAGAAATATCATTCATAAATTCCGGGTTTAAGGTTCATAACTTGCAGTACCTGTAGCTGACATATAGTTTGCTTCGAAAGTAGACACCCAATATTTTCAAGACTGCCGCGTACTACTTTGTATTGCGTACATACAATTTTACTACCTGTATATACGACTGAGATGTCCATGCCCCTAAAAGGCGTAACTGAATGGAAACCTCATAAATAAAAAACCACAAATATTGTTGAATGACCCTTTATCTGAGCGGATGTCATCCAATATAGCTCTCACATTGCATATGGGCATTTCCGCCGAATGGTCAATCAGGGCCGAAAAATAAAATGTTTATAATCATCGTATTTTATTGTGAAAAATTATAAAAAAACATTAATACAAAATGTCTAAATTTTTAAAATATAATGGTTTCATAGCATATCTCAGTTGTTTTCATGAGAAAATTTGCCTAAAAACTGAAAAATTTTATTTTTTCCATTTTAAGCTACTTTTACAGACATTTTTATATTTAATTATTTTACATATAAAAACATATATTATGCTTGCACAGTATCTACAATATTTCTCTATTACAATCAAGTAAGAAGAGAAAAATGCAAGGAGACCAAAAAAGTTCGATTGACGATTAATTTAACGGTTAAAACAGATGGAAAATCGTACGTTCGCGACCGGCACCTAAGCCAATTAGAAAAAAACCAATAGAGATAATTTATTGTGTAAATACTCGATAGAAAGCTACATTAATCATCTTTTAAAATAAATTAATAGCTTTAGAATATTACGTTCCTTTTCGCAGATTTTTGCATGTTACTAGATTCAGCCAAAGTTGACTTCTATTTCGCGTACGTTCGTGACCACCTGTTTATTGCTATCATTATTAAACCAAAAACAAAAACTCGATGAAACTCATCTTTTGCACCTAACATAGAGCTTCTAATATGCTATCAAATCACCACAAATAAGCGGGAAAAATTTTTTGTACATCAAAAGCGTACGAACGTATGTTCGCAACCCGCGGAAATGCCCATATCATGTTTTTTGGAGGGTTACGAACGGCCATAAAACCTCGTCCTCTATATAATTTTATAATGTCTGACATCAATCCTCATAAAATAAAATGCAAGTGCAATGTCTCTTATATGTCTCTCTCACATATGGCGAATTCAATATAAGCAAATACATCATTTAAAAACGAAAAAATATGAAACAAGTTTTTTTTTTAATTTTCCTAACATTTACAAAATGTCTCATAACTTTCGCATCTATCCTATTTTTTTCTATTTTTTATGGTTTTTTCTGTACCAGGAAAAAGTGTTTTTAAAAAAAAAATATTTTTTTCTTATAATTTTGACGACTGCTACTAAACCAAGGATTCTACGTGAAAGCGATATTTGCAGCATATGTAGCCTCATAATTCCCTTTAATTTGAGGCATAACTGCTCAATCAGGCTTATAGTTGAAATATTATGGCCCAAATACTGAATGTACTTTCAATGAAATATGGAATTAAAAAAAAAATAAAAAAAAAATTTTAATATTTTTTTCGTGTTTGTGACGCCTAATTGCACCAGTAACTGTTATTAGCATCCCTTGGACAAAAATTTTGTTGCATAGTGTTAGCGGCCCCAAATGGGTTAAATCTAATTAATTGCCATAGAAATGATCCTACACTCATTATTTTAACCTCAAAACCTGAAATTATCACGAAAATAGGCATTTTGTTAATTTTATTCGAAATATGTTGCCTAATCTAATTTCGCGATCGCAGAAACGGAATATTTTGCTAATATACTTAAAACAAACCAAATTTTCATATCGATACCTCCATTCTAAAACATGCTACGTCGACTAAGCATGTTCTAAATATTCCAAATTATATTCAGTCAAAATTTGGTGTTTATCCGTCAACCCAATAAAAAGTTATTCACAAAACAGTAAAGGTCATTCGATTTCCATTGCAAAGGAATTACACACAAATTTAAAAAAATCATCAAACTTTGATCGCCTCTCCTGAAAAAGTACCTTTTTGCACTTAGCATAGTCTAGAATGAAGGTATCGATATAAGCTTTGATCAACGCGACCTTTTTTTGACGCCACTCTAGTGTTCATTAGCCCACGTAATACAATTTCTGGTAAAGTTTTTGTTATTTTCCCCCCTGATTCCTTTATTGCAATTTTTTCTTAATATTCATCAACGTTTTAAGGGTTGTAAACAGCTCATATCAGCTGCCATCAAGTGCCCGTTTTTGTGTTATCTTCCGTAGACAAAAGCGATCTCTTTGATTTTACTTCAATTTTCGCCTGTACCACTGTGACGTTTTGTGCTGTGTTGTTTGTTCTGTTTACATTTTGGTGTTCTGTGTTGTTGTTGTAATTGTACAAGTAACGTACTGTGTTTGGTGCATTTTCTCTATTTGATTTGACGTTTTTATTGTAATAATTTCTATGATAGGCACATCTATTATATGAAATTGCTCGTATGTATATTTTTGACAAAGCTGAAAAGGCAAGGAACATAAGTGATGATTCGGCAAATAAAATCGAAAATGAGAGTAACATGGTTGAACCAATTCAAATCAAAAGCTATGAGAATTACAATTGCAAAAAAATTTTAGAGTTGTGGCGAAAATTCCAGCGAGCAAAATTAAATGTTTTGAAACCACATTCTGATCGGTTTGCACAAAAGGAATCGATTTTGCTAACCCAAAAATCAGAAACACCTGGTACAAACAGTTTCGCAGATTCTTCCAGAAGAATGAAGCGACGGCGAATAGCTTAACTTGCAGATATTAACGTTTTCGCTGCTGATGACCTACGTTTTGCTACAAAAGTAGCAATCGGTTTCGGCACCAAAAATTTATGAAGTAAAAACGCTTATGATGGAAGTAAATTTAACAAAGCATCAGTATTGGTTTACCTTCGTAAACAGCAAAGTATCTGCCGATTTATTACCCAGCTACGACATAATTTTAAAAGGAAATTTACCCGGAACAAATTACTATAAGCGATTCTCACGCTGAAGATGAGTTGCAAAGTTTATTGGACCATACCGCTACTCGAATTCTACAGCTCCAGAGCAATGTAATCAATGAATTTTTAGACAAGCCAAAAAAACGAGCATACACTAATAGGAAAATGGGGTTTTGATGGTATTTCGGGGCACAGAGAAAATAAACAGAAGGTTGCTGATAATAATTTTGAAGATAGCAATTTATTTGTCACATCATATGTCCCACACCAACTTGTAACAAAGCCAGATGAGAATAATGGAACCAAAATAATAATGGAACCGTAACTGGCCCCCCTATCAGATTTCAGTTCAAAAAAGAGTCCACTCAGTTGTCCATTGATGAAGAGATGTATATTAAGAAGAAAATTGGTCTTTTAATCCCCACACATTTCAATACAGCTCAGAAACTGATACATGTTGAACATATTTTGCAACTTCATTTTGCAAAATGTTACATATGTAACGCAAAACCAACAGAAATGAACAATATTAAAATATGTCTGCAAAGAGAAGTTCTAAAAGATCGCTTTAAATTTCGGTTATCGCCTCTGCACGCATATATTCGATTTTTTTTTGATATTTTCTTCATTTATCATAAAGACTTGAACAAAAAGTGTGGCAAATTAGGTCCCAAGAAGGAAAAGCTTCATTTCAGGAAAGAGAAAGCAATATTCAATCGCAATATCGAGTAAAAATGGGATTAATTGTCGATAAACCGAAAACTGGAGGCAGTGGATCTTCTAATGACGGAAACACTGCAAGAGAATTTTTCAAAAACGCCAGCTTGTCTGCTGAAATAACGGGGCTTGATAAAGATTTCATTGAGAGATGTGCAACATTATTGCAGGCTATGTCCTCAGGGTACAGCATTAATGTAGACAGATTTGAAACATATGCCCTGAACACTGCTAAAGAGCTAACAAAGAAGTATTCATGGTACTATCTTCCTTCCTCAGTTCACAAAATATTAATTCACGCTCCTGACGTCATACACCATGCGTTGGTATTGATTGGAGAGCTCTCGGAGGAAGCAGCTGAGGCTAGAAGTAAAGATATAAAAAAGTTCCGCTTGCAGTATACGCGTTTAATCGACTACTTTTAAGCTGGAATCTATTTATTACGGGGCAGCGAAAATTACCATCCAAACATAAGACGTTTTTATCAAAATCTGTTTTTGATTTGCTGGAATAATATTGAAATATCTGTTCATAGCTTTTCTTGTTTATTATTTTCAAATATAGTCGAAATTAGTTTAGATTTTTAATTATCTTTACACAACTACATATGTACATCTAATTAAAAACATTTTATGAATTTTTTCAAACAACTTTTGTGTACTATTTTTTAATTCGTTTTGCTTACATGAGGAAGGAGGGTGGTAAAGGGTGCTTGTATAGTTGTAAAATTACATTTATTTTATCACAAATTAGTTCTTATGTTTCTGTTCAGCAGTAACAAAAGTTTCACGTTGATATCTTAAGTGGAAGTATTTTTGGCCGATGATTCCATACAAGTGTTACCACTGTGGAATGGTCTCATTTTATTCATGGCCGATCAAACTTTACGATAAAATAATAAAAACAAGTAAGAAAGTTTCAGTCGGGTAAACCGAATAAGGTATACCCTCACTTTGTGAGTAATGTAATATATAACACTAGCTTAACCCGGTGCGCTTCGCAGCCCCATCATTTATTTATTTTCCTTTTAGGGTTCTGTAGAATAGTTATACCTCTTTCTTTTAAAAACAAATGGCTATTCCATATGGGGAATGGAATGTTCCTGACATCAAGGTACAATATTTATGCCTTTTCCTTTCTGTGCCTCTAAACGTCAAAAACTATTTTTTGAACCATATTTAACCTTTTTCCTCTAGTTTATGTTTCAATAGCTACATTCACACCCTGATACAATATAAAACAATGTTTGCCCCACCGTGTCTTTAAAAGTTTTAATTAAAAAAAAGGTAAAATTAATGCCTAGTTTAAGTTGCAAGACTTACAATTACCACTGGGATTATATTTAATCATTTTCGTTCCATTCATTCAACCCAATGTACAATAATCTACCATTTTTGCACCACTGTACAACATTTAATCGTTTTTGCCCCAACAGCGCCACTAAAAGTGTGCATTTAGAGAAATCATAGTTTACATTCCAAGAGCCATATTCGCAACCTTAGACCTATTTTACCCTCCTTTATGTCCCCTATCTGTGACACGTTTAACTTTTTACCATACCGTGCCTTATTTAACTTTTTCCCACGGTTTACATAAAAGCATCGCACTCTGGTTATGAATCACTGCACTGCTTAACTTAATTCAATATTTTATTATTCCACTGTTCTTCTAAAGTATGAAATTGTATACATATCTGGGACTATGTATAACACTTTTCCCCACTTACCTCATTTACCATTTTGCCACACTTTACCGTATTTAAAAATTTCGTACCCCAATGTACCACATTTAACCCTTCTTGCTTCACTGTACCACATTTAACCCTTTTTGCTATACTCAACCCTATTTAACACCTTTTAGCCACTCTGTACCATAATATTAAACTTTAACTAAAGTCATAACATTTCAAAAAATGACTTCTTATCTCATATTTATGTTTCAGATGTTGTCCTAGATCCATGATTTTGCCCATATTTAGCACCTTTTTGTATTACAGTACCATATTTAACCATTTTTGTCCTACGGTGGCATTTTTAACCATTTTTCCCCACTGTACCATATTAAACCCTTTTGAGCCACTGTATAATATTAAACCATTTTTGTCACATTGTATCATATTTAATCATTTTTGTCCCTCTGTACCATAGTTAACACTTTTTTGCCTCACTATTTCCGAGGTAACGCTTTTTGGCCCACTGTACCCCATTTTGTCTCACTTTACCATTTTTAACTATATTTTCCCCGCTGTACTATGGTTAATCCTTTTTTGTCCCATTGTGGAGTATTAAACCCTTTGTCTCCCTGTAACATATTTAGCACTTTTTGCCCCACTGTACCAAATTTAATCCCATTTGCTCCACTGCATCATATTATACACCTTTTTGCCCCTTTTTGACACACTGTACCATAGTTAACAGTTTTTGTCACACAGTACCTTATTTAATCCTATTTGCTCCACTGCATCGTATTTAACATCTTTTTGCCCGTTTTTGACACGCTGTACCATAGTTAACAGTTTTTGTCACACAGTACCATATTTAATCCTTTTTGCCCCACTGTATCATATTTTATCCTTTATGCCCCACTGAATCATAGTTAATCAATTTTTGTCCCACTGTTCCATATTTAATCCATTTTGTCCTACTTTACCATATTTAACCAATTTTGCCCAACTGTACAATACATAACCCTTTTTGCCCCACTGCGCCATATTTAACCCTTTTTGTCTCACTGTACCATATTTAACACTTTTTGTCTCACTGTACCATATTATAAAATTGTCACCACTCTACCATACTGAACCCCTTTTTCACCCATAGCTAACCATTTTTTGTCACACTGTACCATATTTAATCCTTTTTGCCCCACCGTATCGTAGTTAATAAATTTTTGCCCTACTCTACCGTATCTAACCCTTTTTGACTCACTTTACCATATTTAAAATTTGTCCCCACTCTACCATACTTAACCCTTAACTGTACCATATTTAATCACATTTTATCCACTATACATTATTTAATGTTTATGACCCATTGTTCTCTTCACATCTTTGCCACAATTAACCCGTTTTCCCCATTGTGCCTCTTAAAGCTAGAATTTCCAAAAATCACTTCCGATCTCTAGTTTATGTTACAAAATCTACCCTGGAACCATGGGACCATATTTAACCTTTGGCCCCACTGTGTCCCGAAAAGTATGATTAAAAAACTGACTACTTCGATCCGTTATCCTAAGGACATCCCACGCTTCAATTTTCACCATTCTAATTCAAGGCGTTAAAGTTGGCAGTGGTACCATATTTATCACTTTTTGTCCAGCTGTGCCCCACAAATTCGCATGCACTGGTGCTAAAGTTATAAGCCGCTAACATGTGGTATAAAACGGTCCATTTGTGTGGGAGCTACCAAAAGGGACTGTACAATAATGTTCTTTTTTTTTTACCGGACTATAGGTGCTACAAAAATATTGTAAAGTAAAAAATGTCAAGTATTTCTATGTACTTGTATTAAAGTTATAAGCAGTTAAATTTTGATGCAAAATGCTCCATTTGTGTGATAGGTTCCAAAAGGGGCATGGCAACTTCGTCCATATTTCTCGAGGTGATTGTGACTAATAAAATAATACAATTTGTGGAACTTCAGAAGATTCTAATAAGTAGTAACTAAACTAACTAACTAACTAAATTAAACCCTTTGTGTGGGAGGTACCAGAAGGGGTGGACCAATATTGGCCAACTCCGAACTTATCCGGAGATAGAAAAAATATTACCGTATACCAAATTTGAAGTCAATCGGTTACTCCTTTCGAGAGTTATCGTGCGCACCAGCCAGCAGACAGACAGAAAGACGGACGGACGGACATTTCTCATTCGATTTCAAATGACCCAAAACAAATATCCGCCAAACATACTTAGGGTCTTAGATCACTCCTTCGATGTGTTACACTTTTGGCCCGTAGCAAATGATATATATCACTAAAGTGAGGGTATAAATGTAATGATTGTGCAGTTTTCGATTTTTATGGCGCTTTTATATAAAAACCAGTAAGGAAAGGCTAAAGTCGGGCGGTGCCGACTATATAATATCCTACACCACTCTCGTAATATTGAATAACTCTGATATATAAATTTTGTAATTCATGTATAAATTGTTTGCATAAATTTACTTTTGGGACATTTTATACTTAAATAATACCCTGTACCACAGTGTGGTGTAGGGTATAAAAACGATTGGATCTAAAGAGCCAAATCGGATGAAACATATATATGGGAGCTATAGCTAAATCTTAACCGATTCTCTTCAAATTCTGTAGTGTTGGTTCATGGATCAAGAAACTCTACCATTCTAAATTTCAAAACGATTGGATGTAAAATACAGCTTTTATAGGACTAAAGGGCCAAATCGGACGAAACTTATATATGGGAGCTATAGCTAAATCTTAACCGATTTTCTTCAAATTCGGCAGTGTTTGTTCATGGATCAAGAAACTCTACCATTCTAAATTTCAAAATAATTGGATGTAAAATACAGCTATTACAGGACTAAATGGCCAAATCGGACGAAACATATATATGGGAGCTATAGCTAAGTCTTAACCGATTTTCTTCAAATTCGGCAATGTTGGTTCATGAATCAAGAAACTCTACCATTGTAAATTTCAAAACGATTGGATGTAAAATATAGCTTCTATAGAACTAAAGGGCCAAATCGGACGAAACATATATATGGGAGCTATAGCTAAATCTGCACCGATTTTCTTCAAATTCGGTAGTGTTGGTTCATGGATCAAGAAACTCTACCATTCTAAATTTCAAAACGATTGGATGTAAAATACAGCTTTTATAGGACTAAAGGGCCAAATCGGACGAAACTTATATATGGGAGCTATAGCTAAATCTTAACCGATTTTCTTCAAATTTGGCAGTGTTGGTTCATGGATCAAGAAACTCTACCATTCTAAATTTCAAAATAATTGGATGTAAAATACAGCTATTACTGTACTAAATGTCCAAATCGGACGAAACATATATATGGGAGCTATAGCTAAATCTTACCCGATTTCCTTCAAATTCGGCAATGTTGGTTCATGGATCAAGAAACTCTACCATTCTAAATTTCAAAACGATTGGATGTAAAATATAGCTTCTATAGAACTAAAGGGCCAAATCGGACGAAACATATATATGGGAGCTATATCTAAATCTTAACCGATTTCAACCAAATTCAATAGCGATCTTAACAGCTGCGAAATACTCTAAACTGCAAAATTTCAGAACGATCGGAGTGAAATTGCGACCTGTAGTCGACGAACAACTTTACATGGACAGACGGACGGACGGACGGACAGACATGGTTAAATCGACTCAGCTAGTGATTCTGAGTCGATCGGTATACTTTAAGGTGGGTCTAGCTGTGTTATTTTCAGGTGTTACAAACATCTGCCGTGAAACAAACTTATAATTCCCTGTACCACAGTGTGGTGTAGGGTATAAAAAATATACTCGATATGTAATTTCATCAAAATCCAAGCATTTTTGTTGGTTTTACAGCTATTTTTATACCCTAGATCACACTGTTGTACAGGGTATTATGACTTTCTGCATTTGTGTAACGCCTAAAAACGAAGAGATAAACCCATTGTTTATTATACCGATCGGCGTAAAATCACTCTTTGAGTCGATTTAGTCATATCTGTCTGTCCATGCATACGTGTGCAGGTTGCAATGCATGCTCTAGAAATAGCAGGAGAAAACGTACCACTAATTTCTAGGTAAGTATCATTAGCAGGAAAAATAGTTTCTGGTTTCTACAGTTTTTTAATATTTTTCATTTGTCTAAGCAGAATTCGAATTTGTCCATTTTGCATGTATCAGACACCGATTTTCTATAACTCTTGAGTTTTAAAAAACATCATTAATAGAACGGTTATGGCCACGGACATGAGACTTTAAAACGTCTCCTCTTTAATTGTAAAACTTTGTGGGAAAGGTACTAATAAGAGTGCAGCAATTTTTTAGAAATCTATAGGTTTTCGTGACTTCTTTCGAGAGTAATGAGGTGCACCAGCCAGACAGACGGATGGACGCCCGGGCTTTGTTCAAATGAATTAAAATATCCCAAAACGTATTTCCGCCGAACAAACATAAGGTCTTGGGTCACTGCTTCGATGTGCTACACTTTTGGTCTTTGGCAAATGATATTCTTATATGTACTTTCCTCCACTAAAGTGAAGGTATATAAGAAAAACTGACCTATCTCCACATTCCACCAATCATTTTCCCCATTATCATCACTATATATATTTTTATTATTTATGTATGTATATATACTCGCTTGCTAGCGCGTCCCCACTCTTCGCTCGTGACCGCCACCACCACCGTTTGGTTATTTTTGGTTGCCTGGCAATACCCCTTCCCTTCCCTCCTCAAGTTGTTTTTCCACAGACTAGGCTGAATTTTGGCAGTTTGTTTTTATTTTGACCTAATTCCACAGAATGTGATTCGTGGACGACGGAAAATCCAAAAATTTCAACAAAATGATTTTGTTCAAATCCCACCACTAGTGAAAGTGTTGTTGTTGGTTCGTGATATAAATTCGTGACAGCTCTTAGGCAAAGATTCCTCCATTTGTTGGATTATTTTCCAATTTTCATTATTATACTACAAAGCGCGTTACATAAAATCGCATTTGTTATAACCCTACACCACGTTATAACCCTGGAACAGGGCATTATGGGTTTGCACATAAGGTAGGAGAGATAAACCCAGCGTTTAGTATACCGATAGATTCAGAATCACTTTCATCTGTCCATCCATTCGTATGCCCATACGTTCTTGAGATGACATTAAAGATCGCAAATATGTACCGATCTTTACGAAAATTTGCACAAAGACTTTTTGGATTCGGGGGCGATATTGAAAATGGTACATATAGCCCGTTTTCACGTCAGAATTTATAACCGATCCCGCTGAACTTAAACAGTTTAGGTTCCTATAAAAAATGTGCCAAGTAGGTCCGTGTTTGAATATAGTCCACATATAACGGCACTTTCCGATTTGACTTCATCACTTTCCAAAAGCCACATTGAACAACAGGTGTAGCAGAAAATTAACATCGTCAATATTTCTAGATAGCACTCAATATAATGATACCTTCCGATTAGATTTATATATATTAAAAAAACAGATTGTATTTTTTTACTAAAATTATTTTTGAAATCTGATGTGGGAGTCCTTATGCTCTAGAAATCACACAACATCATTGATCTAGGAGAAAAACAAAGCTTTATCTATAGGTAGTATTATTTGCTGGGAAATTATGCATCGCAGTAGTGGTGAGGTGTATCATAACGTAGGCTCGGCCCGACATTGAACTTCCTTTAGTAGTTTTATATTCACAGTTTTTTTGCTGTCTTCATTTGAATTTTTTACACAATATTTTTTTGTTTACTAATTCATTTCTATTAATCACCGTAAAATCAATATATTTAATTTCAGACAAGATTTTTTGGTTAATAATTAAATTTTCAAAAAGCTGTCGGAAAATACTGAGTTTGATTAGTGCGAGTTAGGGGATTTGCGGGGCTTACATTGTAATCCTTGGGCTTTGTAGTAGCACAAAGGACACATGCGACAAGGCAGATAAGAACACTTATCTGTATCGCCTTCATTCTTACGAGTAGATGTTTTAGAACCGACTAACAATTTTGCACTAATCGATGCTGATGAACAAGATATATACAACGAGCGCTAGAGATACATATATTTAACATATACGAGTATATACAAAGCACTCTTGTCGGGCAATCTCCAAAGTTTAAGTTTATTTAAATGTTCTCTATAAAAACAAACATTAAAGATAGTCCAATGAGATAACTTAATAAAATACACTCAATATAGCTGTCTTCCCCCGGGCATACATATGTCCCATCGTGGAATAGTTTGGAGATTTTAATATGAGTACAATTTTTATTGGACCACCCAAAAATTTGCAAATATTTCGTTATCGCCATCTGACATGAAATGAGCGATATTTTGAAATTTGATACAGCAAAAAATAGGTAAATTCAAAGGCATTTGGAAAAATCTTGTTCTAAAAATAATACTTCGTCGGTGCGCCGACCAAATCTCCTATGTGTTTTGTTTTACTATTTAGTTTCAGGAGAGACAAATAACCGTGCCATTTTGCCAAATCGCGATATATTCAAAATCTCAGATTTTTTATAACAAAAATCGTATATGTGAAAAAGCCATGACACGGTAAATGGTTTTCAAGAAAATCTATACATAGGATATTTTGTTTGGAGAATTATAAATACACTGTCCAACAGCATTTTTGGAGTAGATAATTTTCGTAGAATAAACTTATGTTCCAGCTGGTCTGAGATTTTTTCTACAGTGGGTCAAAGTTCTGAATTTTTTGTCAAAATGAAAAAAACGTAAAAAAAGTCAAAGAAAAACCAGTAAGGAAAGGCAGAAAGTCGGGCGGGGCCGACTATATAATACCCTACACCTCCCTAACAATGTGATGAGGGTCATTGCCATAATAATTTGGAATAATTGGTAAATGGGTAGAAACATATTATCTAATTCTGAAACGATAATCGCTAAATTAAGCAATACTAGCTGAGCCCGGTGCGCTTCGCTGCCCATGTCAAAATTAGCGCTGTAGAAACTGTATTTTATATCCGATCAGTACGAAATTCGGCAGAAAGAGGTTTGTTATTACAAGTATGAACGCTGCCAAATTCGGAGAAAATCGGTTCAGATTTAGATATAGCCCCCATATATATGTTACCCCCGATTTGACATGTAAGCGCTGTAGAAATTGTATTTTATATCCGATCAGTACGAAATTTGGCAGAAAGAGGTTTCTTATTACATGAAGGAATACTGCCAAATTCGGAGAAAATCGGTTCAGATTTAGATATAGTCCCCATATATATGTTACCCCCGATTTGAAATTCAAGCGCTGTAGAAACTGTATTTTATATCCGATCAGTAAGAAATTCGGCAGAAAGAGGTTTCTTATTACATGAAGCAATACCGCAAAATTCGGAGAAAATCGGTTCAGATTTAGATATAGCCATAGATAAGACATCTCAATTTAAAAATTTAGTTTATATGGGCAGGGTCACGGCCATTGATCCGATCCCAACCCTTTTTGGACCAATAACGTAGACTACCACCAGACATCACTCTCGCTAAAAATTGTGCAAGATATGTGTCTCAATTTCAAAATTTGGCTTATATAGGCGGGGCCACGTCCATTGGTCTGATCCCGCCAATTTTTGGGCGAATCGCGTAGACAGTCATCAGATACATATGTCCAAAACTGCAGCACTCTCGATAATAAATTGTGCAAGATATTTCAATTTCAAAATTTGGCTTATATGGACGTGGCCACGCCCATTGGTTCGATGCCGCTCCAGACATATATACACGAAAATACAGCACTCTCGGTAAAAAATTGTGCAATATATCTCAATTTCAAAATTTGGCTTATATGAGGGGGCCACGCCCAGTGTTCTGATCCCGCCCATTTTTGAACCAATCACGTAGACCGCCACCATCTACATATACACAAAATTCCAGCACTCTCGCTATCAAATTGTGCAAAATATCTCAATTTCAAAATTTGGCTTATATGGGCGGGGCCACGGCTATTGGTCCGAACCCGCCCTTTTTTGGACCAATCATGTAGGTCGCCAACGGATATAACAGGTGGCGCAAAAGTAATCCTCCTATCAGAAAATGCTATAAATTTTGCGATTGGCCCCTAATGTCAGTTCTGTTTTGACATTTGTGTAGTAAACACATGCGAAATACACGTTAATAAACAATGTTAGGCTACACTGCTCCAGAACGCGGAATATTGCTGACTATTTATTTGACCAATAATCGGTCGGTGACTTTGGCACAACGTGAATTTCGTCGCAGATTTCCTGGTCGTCCAACGCCTACTGGTGAAACACTGCGACGTTTAGCCGCTCACCTCGAAGAGACTGGCACAACACGAGATGCTGCCAGGCGTGGCAGACCCCGGAGTAGCCGTTCTGCAGAGAATATTGCTGCTGTAGCCGAGGATGTCATGGAAGAGCCGTCGACATCGACCAGACGACGTGCCACGCAAATGGGTATCAGTCGACGTTCTCTACAGCGAATTTTGGTACAAGATTTGAAGATGTTTCCGTACAAAGTCCAGACGGTGCATCAGCTGTTAGCTGCTGACCGCCAATCGCGTCTAACATACGCTCAAGCCATCCTTAATCACCACCAAGAGGAAGATGATTTTTCATCAAAAATAATCATGAGTGATGAGGCCCATTTCCATCTTAGCGGGTACGTAAATAAGCAAAATTTACGCTTCTGGGGCACTGAAAATACGCGTGTAACCCACGAAGAGCCATTACACCCGCTCAAAGTCACTGTATGGTGTGCTATTTTCGCTGGAGGAGTCATCGGACCTTTTTTCTTCGAAGACGTCGCAGGCCAAACGGTTACTGTGAATGGTGAGCGCTACAGAGCAATGATCAACGAGTTCTTTTTGCCGCAACTTGATGAATTGGGATTGGAAAACATGTGGTTCCAACAGGACGGTGCAACGGCACACACTGCACGTGCCACAACCGATATGCTGAAGGATGCATTTCCCGGGCGCCTAATCTCCCGTTTTGGCGATTTGCACTGGCCAGCAAGATCGCCTGATTTGACCGCTCCAGACTTCTTTTTATGGGGCTTTTTGAAATCGCGGGTTTATGTCAACAAGCCTCAGACTCTTGCAGCTCTTAAAGACAATATCCGTCAAGAATGTGAGGACCTATCGCCGGAAGTTTTGGCCAAAGTGATGGAAAATGCCATAAAAAGGGCTCAAATGACAATCAACTGTGGCGGCGGCCATTTACATGACATCATATTCTCGACTTGACGTAAAAAAAATTAAAAGACCAAATAAAAATAATCCACAAGAAGAATCAAAGTTTTTCATTTTTTTTTTAAATTACAGCCAAAAAACATCGAAAGGTTACTTTTGCGCCACCTTGTATATATAAAAAATTCCAGGTCTCGCGGTAACAAATTGTGCAAGATATCACATTTTTAAAATTTGGCTTATATGGGTGGTGCCACGCCCATTGGTCCGATCCCGCCCATTTTTGGAAAAATCACGTGGACTGCTACCAGATACATACGTACAACATTACAGCACTCTAGCTAACAAATTGTGCAAGATATCTCAATTTAAAATTTTGGCTTATATGGGCGGGGCCACGCCCATTGGTCCGATTCCGCCAATTTTTGGACCAATTACGAAGACTTCCACCATATACATATACACAAAATTCCAGCACTCTCGCTATCAAATTGTGCAAAATATCTCAATTTAAAAATTTGGCTTATATGGGCGGAGCCACGCCCATTGAGCCGATCCCGCCCATTTTTGGACCAATCACGCAGACTGCCACCATATACATATACACAAAATTCCAGCACTCTCGCTAACATATTGTGCAAGTTATATCAATTTCAAAATTTGGCTTATGTGGGTGGGGCCACGCCCATTGGTCCGATCCCACCCATTTTTGGACCAATCACGTAGAATGCCACCAGATACACATACACAACATTGCAGCACTCCCGCTAGCAAATTGTGCAAGATATCAAAATTTTAAAATTTGGTCTATGTGGGCGGGGCCACGCCCATTGGTCCGATCCCGCCCAATTTTGGAGCCATCACGTAGACTGCCACCATATACGTATACATAACATTCCAGCACTCTCGCTAACAAATTGTGCAAAATATCTCAATTTCAAAATTTGGCTTATATGGGCGGGGCCACGCCCATTTGTCCGATTCCGCCCATTTTTGGAAAATTCACATAATCTGCCACTAAATGCATACACACAAAATTTCAGCACTCTAGCTAAAAAATTTTCTCAATACCTCAATTTGACCCATATGGGCGGGTCCACGCCCACTTGATATATCGAAAATTCAAGTACCCTATTTTCAGCACCCCCTACACATGTACATTCTGTGAAAATTTGAAGATGATCGGTCTAGCCGTTTAGACGTCTATACGGAACAAACATACAAACAAACAAACCCACAAACAGACACTCTCTTTTATATATATATAGATAGATAGATTCGCTCCTAAATTGAGAAACAACTTTCTGGAAAATTTTAATGATCGGAAGTAAAATACAACTTCTATAGCGGTTTGATACCAAATCAGGAGGAACATATATATGGAGCTTTAATATAAATCTGAAGCAATCTTCCCTGAATACTTATTCATGTAAAAAAACCTCCTTCTGTCGAATTTCGTACTGATCGGATATAAAATACAGTCTCTACAGCGCTTACAAGTCAAATCGGGGGTAACATATATATGGGAGCTATATCTAAATCTGAACCGATTTTCTCCGAATTTGCAGTATTCCTTCATGTAATAAGATACCTCTTTCTGCCGAATTTCGCACTGATCGGATATAAAATACAGTTTTTACAGCGCTTACAGGTCAAATCGGGGGTAACGTATATATGGGGGCTATATCTAAATCTGAACAGATTTCTTTCAAATTTAAAAGTGTTAATTCATATAATAGGAAACCTCTTTCTGACGAATTTCATACTGATCGGATATAAAATACAGTTTTTACAGCGCTTACATGTGAAATCGGGGGTAACATATATATGGGGGCTATATCTAAATCCGAACCGATTTTCTCCGAATTTGGCAGTATTCCTTCATGTAATAAGAAACCTCTTTCTGCCGAATTTCGCACTGAGCGGATATAAAATACAGTTTTTACAGCGCTTACATGTCAAACGGAGGTATCATATATATGGGGGCTATATCTAAATCTGAACCGATTTCTTCCAAATTTAACAGTGTTCATCCATATAAGAAGAAACGTCTTTCTGCCGAATTTCATACTGATCGGACATAAAATAAAGTTTTTACAGCGCTTACATGTCAAATCGGGGGAACCGATTTTAACCAAATTCAATAGGGATCGTCCTTATGCCAAAAAAAAGATATGTGTAAAGTTTCGTCGACATCGGACCATAATTGCGACCTGTACTTTGATTACAAAAATACATGCACAGACAGACAGACGGACAGACGGACAGACAGACGGACAGACAGACATAGCTAAATCAACTCAGAAAGTGATTCTAAGTCGATCGGTATAATAAACGATGGGTCTATTTCTTCTCCTTTTGGGTGTTACAAACAAATGCACAAAGTTATAATACCCTGTACCACAGTGTGGTGTAGGGTATAAAAATTAAGAAACATCTTTATGGAAAATTTTTATGATCGGAAGTAAAGTACAACTTCTATAGCGCTTTGATACGAGTACCAAATCAGGAGGAACATATATATGGAGGTTATATATAAATCTGAACCGATTTTCCCTGAATAGTCATTCTTTCCGTCGAATTTCGTACTGATCGGATATAAAATACAGTCTCTACAGCACTTATATGTCAAATCGGGGATAACATATATATGGGGCTATATCTAAATCTGAACCGATTTCTTCCAAATTTAATAGTGTTCATTCTTATAATAAGAAACCTCTTTTTGTCGAATTTCGCACTGATCGGATATAAAATTAAATTTTTACAGCGCTTGTAAAATCGGGGGTAACATATATATGGGGGCTATATCTAAATTTGAACCGATTTCTTCCAAATTTAACAGAGTTCATTCATATACGAGGGCGGTTCGGAAACTTCTTAGCCTATCAATGAAAGAGAATAGTTAGTTTTTCAGAAATATTTTTATTTTTCAATATAATCTCCTGAAACTTCAATACACTTAGTCCAACGCTTATCTAGCAATTCTATCCCTTGATTAAAATAGTTTTCCTCAAGGTCTTCAAAATAGTGGTTTACAACTGTAATTGCATCTTCTTTTGAGGTAAAACGCTTGCCAGCAAGGATTTTTTTTAGATTTGGGAACAGGTAAAAGTCACTGGGAGCTAAATCAGGAGAATAAGGTGGGTGGCCAAGCAACTCGTACTTTAATTCGTTGATTTTAGCCATTGTTAAAACACTCTTGTGCGCTGGTGCGTTGTCTTGATGAAAAATTATTTGTTTGTGTTGTAAGCCAGGACGTTTTTCTCGAATTTGTACATTTAATTGATCCAAAAGGTTTCAATAGCACTCTGAATTTATTGTTTTACCCTTTTGCAGGTAGTCAATCAATAAAATACCTTTGAAGTCGATTCCCGCATCCATTTCGTATCGTATTTCCATTACGTGAAATCTACTAACTCTTAACATTTATGTACATATGTTGATGAAATTTCAGAATATCGTTTCAAGGGGGATTTATAACTTATTTATATAATAATAAGTTAAAAATTAAATTGCCTATTACTCGTTTTATGCCGTCGAAATTTCAGATTACGATACGACCGGTGGTTAAATTGTAAGGGCCGATGCTGAATGTGAACCACACCTAAACGTCCAGTTTTTTTCTGCATTTCATTTGAAATTTCCCAATTTCAGACTAACTCAATTTGAACCATGGAAAGATACACAATCGAGCAACGCGTTAAAGTTTTTTATGCCTTTTACGGAAATGGGCGTTCAAATCAGAATGCATTTCGTCCCGGCAAAATCTTGGTAATTACCTGTCATTATTCGCTGCATTACCAAATAATGACATCTCTTTATTCGCTGCATTACTTTCGGCTTATTTGTAATGACTTACCAATAATAACAGAAATAAGTAATTTTTTGTTACCAAAATAATTTTTGTAAATTTTAATATAATGCAATTTTGGCTATATATGGGTTTCTGTACAAGATTTATTTATTTTTCAACATGTTTTCAAATAATACCATAAATATTTACGTATATCTTATTAAATTCGAATCTGACATGAGAAAATTGTTGTTTCGAGAAATACACGCGACAATATGCAAAAAATCACTTTACTTATTATTTTGTAACTTATTGGTAATGCATTATTCAAGTACTGAAAATCGTGAAAATATAAGCACATATTTATGTGGTATGTCTATGCTAGAAATAAGTACTTATTATGCTACTTTATTGTATGCTTTTGGGAAGTACTTTCCTCCAATGACATCCCCATGTTAAAACCAGTAAGGAAAGGCAGAAAGTCGGGCGGGGCCGACTATATAATACCTCCCTAACAATGCGATAAGGGTTATTGCGATAATAATTTGAAATAATTTGTAAATGGGTAAGAACATATATATGCGGATATATCTAATTCTGAACCGATAATCGCTAAATTAAGCAATATTCGTTCCTAAATAGAGAAACAACTTCTATAGCGCTTTGTAACCAAATCAGGAGGAACATATATATGGAGCTTATATATAAATCTGAATCGATTTTGCTGAACACTCATTCATGTAAAATAGAAACCTCTTTCTGTCGAATTTCGTACTGATCGGATATAAAATACAGTCTCTACAGCGCTTGAATGTCAAATCGGTGCTAACATATATATGGGGGCTATATCTAAATCTGAACCGATTTTCTTCAAATTTGGCAGTATTCCTTCGTGTAATAAGAAACCTTTTTTTTCTGAAGAATTTCGCTGTGATCGGATATAAAATACAGTTTCTACAGCTATTGAATTTCAAATCGGGGGTAACATATATATGGGGGCTATATCTAAATCTGAACCGATTTTCTCCGAATTTGGCAGTATTCCTTCATGTAATAAGAAACCTCTTTCTGCCGAATTTCGTACTGATTGGATATAAAATACAGTTTCTACAGCGCTTACATATCAAATCGGGTGCAGCATATATATGGGGGCTATATATAAATCTGAACCGATTTCCCCCAAATTTTGTATTGTATCTAAGTGTATCACGAGACTACTCTCTGTCAATTTTTGTACAAATCGGTTACAAAATGTTGATATACAGTGCATATATGCCAAATCGGAGGTACATATATGGGAGCTATATGTAAATCAGAACCGATTTTAACCAAATTCAATAGGGATCGTCCTTGGGCCTAAAAAAAGATATGTGCAAAGTTTCGTTGAGATCGGACCATAATTGCGACCTGTACTTTGATTACAAAATTACGTCTACAGACGGACAGACAGACGGACATAGCTAAATCGACTCAGAAAGTGATTACAAGTCGATCGGTATAATAAACAATGAGTCTATCTCTTCTCCTTTTGGGTGTTACAAACAAATGCACAAAGTCATAATACCCTGTACCACAGTGTGGTGTAGGGTATAATAATGAGAAAAGTGGCTAAATAATAAGTACTTACCATTATCGAACTTTGCTTACTCGTCGGATTATTTGGTAATGAGACATTTTGCACCTCGTGATGTTTTTTTGATCAGCATAATCGACCAACTGTGTCAACAATCGGGAGAATTGTGCCCAAATGTCAGCAAACCGGGTCTGTAGGAGATGTGAAAACATCTGTGCATGCTCGTCCAGTTCGTTTGGTGCGGCTTATGGGCTGGCGGCATCATCGGGTCGTATTTTTTCCAAAATGAGGCCGGTCAGGCAGTTACTGTGAATGGTGTTCGCTATCGTGAGATGATAACGAACTTTTTATGGCCCGAATTGGAGGATATGGATGTGGACAATATGTGGTTTCAACAGGACAGTGCCACTTGCCACACTAACGAATTCAATGGCCGTGTTATCTCACGTCGGGGCGATGTCAATTGGCCGTTGGACTTCTTTCTTTGGGGTTATTTGAAAGAAAAGTTGTACGTCGATAAGCCAGCAACAATTCAAGAGCTAAAGGATGAGATAATTCGGCACAGAACCTCAATTATGCCTCAGCGAAATCGACATTTTGGACCATCGGATGGAGGTGTGCCGCCGAGGTCGCGGCGGCCATTTGGCCGATATTTTGTTCCATACATAATTGAGCCATACCAATATTATCATAATAAAAAGAAATGACAATAATTTCCTAAATAATTTGTGTTTTATTCAATATCAACATCGGCCCTTAAAATTTAACCACCCTTTATTTACTATCTCAAATGTTGTTACTATGAAAAAATCTTCTTGTTACTCGGCGGAAAAAATATAATCATATTACCTAAAGAACTTTAAAATAAAAAAATTTTGGTTCTGAAAAAAACAGTTTTTACGTGTCGTACTCAAAAAAAAAATAGTTTGTCGCATAGTGTTATTTAAAGCTTCTGCACTCTTATGAGTGGATATTTAAGAACCAACGAACAATTTTGCAACAGGTCAAAATTTGAAAATTTGAGCGATATTCCGAAACTAAATATGTACTGCGCAAAAAAAATAGGAAATTCAAATGCATTTGGAACGGTCTTGATCTAAAAGTACCATTTATTTCCCCTGGGTTTTTCCAATGTGTATTTTTGTTGTATTTAATTTGATGGTGGTTCCAAAAATAATCTGACGACAATTCTGAAATTATGTTTTTGTTTGAATCGGCATACATATACATACATACAGGTGTTTGTAGATATGTATGCATACATACATATTCATACATATTAGAAAAAAAAATGCTGCGACAATAAATATTATTTTTAGAACAAGATTTTTCCAAATGCTTTTGAATTTACCTATTTTTTGCGGTATTAAATTTCAAAATATCGTTCATTTCATGCCAGAGTGCGATAACGAAACATTTGCAAATTTTTGGGTGGTCCAATAAAAATTGTACTCATATTGAAATCTCCAAACTATTCCACGATGGGACATATGTATGCCCGGGGGAAGACAGCTATATTGAGTGTATTTTATTAAGTTATCTCATTGGACATTCTTTGATGTTTGTTTTTATAGAAAGAATTTAAATAAACTTATCAGATTTTGAGATTGCTCGCCAAGAGTGCTTTGTATATGTATATGTTAAATATGTATATGTATGTCTAGCGCTGACACAAACGGCGCGTTCGTTCTTCAGCATCAATTAGTGCAAAATTGTTCGTCGGTTCTAAAACATCTACTCGTAAGAATGAAAGTGCTGCAGATATTCCAACTGATCTGCCTTGTCGGCTGTGTCCTTTTTGCTACTACAAAGGCCAATGACTACCATGTAAGCGTGTCTTTAATCGTGTTACGTAAACTCAGTGATTTTTGTAAAATTTAATTATTAAAAAAAATTATTTAAAATTAAATACTTAAAAAAAGATTTAACGGTGAATAAAATAGAACGAAATTTGTGAACAAAAAAATATTGTGTAAAAAAAATTAAATGAAGACAGAAAAAAAAAACTGTGAATATAAAACCACTAAGAAAAGTTCAGAGTCGGCCCGGGCCGACATTATGATACCCTACACCACTACTGCGATGCATAATTTCTAAACGAATAATACCTACCTATGTATAAATAAAGCTTACGTTTTCTCCTAGATCGAGGATGTTGTGTGATTTCTAGAGCACATCCACATCAGATTTCAAAAATAATTTTAATAAAAACCAGTAAGGAAAGACAGAAAGTCGGACGGGGCCGACTATATAATGCCTAACAATGCGAAAATGGACACTGCGATAAGAATTTGGCAGTGTTCATACACGTTATAAGAAAACTCTCTCTGCCGAATTTCGTACTTCAAATATATATAATTTAAAAAAGATTTTCAAAACTTTGGTGAATTTTTCTAATTTAATTTTTAATTTTTCCTTTGTTTCAAATTATTTCTCCCAGTCAAAAATACCATTAGCAGCGTTACATTCTGTTTTAAGGGACTCATTTTAAATTTATGAGTATTTCATGTCAGCATTTTTTTCAATATTTCGAGTAAATTAATGTTATCAAAAATTTTACGATTTCAAATCAATTTTTATTAATAATTTCTAACAAATTATCATTAAATTGCTGAAAAACTTAACACAATTAAGGTTCGATATTTTCGGAATTCTTAAATTTAGACACATTTTTGTTTCGGAATTTAAAATCCCAAATAAAAGGTATTAGATTGGAAACAAGGATTTGTTTAGAACAACATCTACCCAAATATATAATTTTGTGTGTACCAAATATTATATATTCAGAGTGTACCATAAACATATTTATATATGTTTCAAGCCAAATATGTTTGGGACAGTATAATACATAAGCGTCTTTGTCTATTGCGACCCACAGTGAAATTTTCCTGCAAACATTTTCGTAGAATATTTTAATTCTTAAATATACTTTTTGAAGACTTTATTGATTTTTTCGAAAATAGGGCCATTTAGAGGGGAGCTAGAGGGTTAAGATAAAAAATGATTCTCATAAAATTCCACTACATAACTCTGACAATAAGAAATCTCTCCGACATTAATTTACAGCTTTGTTATACCCTCCACAATAGGATGAGGGGTATATTCATTTTGTCACTCCGTTTGTAACACCACTAAATATTGATCTGAGACCTCATATATACGAGTATATATATTATTAATCGTCGGAAAATTCTAAGACGATTTAGCCATGTACGTCTGTCCGTCTGCTACAATCTATAATACTTGAGTTAGTTGGCTGAAATTTGGTACATTTATTCTTATATCTGTAGGTATGTTGGGAGTGAAAATGGGCAATATCGGTCCTATTTTAGATGTAGCCCTCATATATGACATCTCCCCGATTTGACTTCTTAACGTCATAGAGACCACAAATGTCAACTGATTGGGCTGAAAGTTGGTAACTGGGGTTTATTTATACCCGGTCCTTTACACGGGCAACGGTAGTCATAACTCCATGTTTATATATAGCCCCCATACAAAGGTCCCTCTAGATTTGACTTCTTAACGCCACAAAAACCAATTTCAACGAATTGGGCTGAAATTTGTTATAATGTGTTTATTAGTACCCGTAGCCATTCACGTGCGATCCATGGTAGAGGATATATAAGATTCGGCATAGCCGAACTTAACCCTTTTACTTGTTTTCATTTAGTATAATGCTCCCTTCGACCAAAAATTGAAAACTTTGACCCATTGGTTTAGTAATGGCCGTTAAAAAAAACTAGATTTTTTTCCAAAAAAAATGTGTCGACATTTTAACCCTTTTGGTAGAAATAAGAGAATTAAAAAAAACATGGTTTTATATCCTCACTATTGTGAAGGGATATTATTCGGCCGTTTCTTAACAACCGATTGCAACAAAACTTGACATGCTTGTCTTGACAAGAGGTACATATTAGAGAAGTTAAGTTTTTGGGTAATTGGATATACCAGGGCAATGCTACATGACCTCATATTTGGTCACCTCTGGTATACAAAATGTTTAAGCGCTTGTAACTTTCGTCTTTTTCTTTTGCCTGACTCATACAATTTTTTTACTATCATTTTTTACTATCACTTGTAGTCCTCAAAGTTTTCTTTAATTTAGCATATACTTCAAAATATATAGTCCAAATACTAAATTCACCTTGCAAGAAAATGGGAATTTGAATGAAAAATTTTTTACAAAAAATTAAATATTTTTTTCGTGTTTAGGACACAATATTACACCAGAATATTTTAGGCACATCCCTTTGACAAAACTTTGGTTTCATAGTGTAATAAGAAAACACTGCAAAAAAAACAGTTTTTGTACACAAAATATTTCTTATCAAGTGCTATTGGGTTTGTGACTACTATCATTGAAAGTTATAACAAAAAGAGCTCCCATTTGAAACCCAGAATAGCAAATTGTATTTACTATCTAAAATGTTATTACTATGAACAAATCTTCTTGTTACTCGAACGAAAAAATATATTCAAAATACTTAAAAAACTTTAAAATAAAAAAATGTTGGTTCTGAAAAAAAAACAGTTTTTACGTGTCGTACTCAGAAAAAAAAATATTTTGTCGCATAGTGTTATTTAAAGCTTCTGCACTCTTATGAGTGGATATTTAAGAACCAACGAACAATTTTGCAACAGGTCAAAATTTGAAAATTTGAGCGATATTCCGAAACTAAATATGTACTGCGCAAAAAAAATAGGAAATTCAAATGCATTTGGAACGGTCTTGATCTAAAAATACCATTTATTTCCCCTGGGTTTTTCCAATGTGTATTTTTGTTGTATTTAATTTGATGGTGGTTCCAAAAATAATCTGACGACAATTCTGAAATTATGTTTTTGTTTGAATCGGCATACATATACATACATACAGGTGTTTGTAGATATGTATGCATACATACATATTCATACATATTAGAAAAAAAAATGCTGCGACAATAAATATTATTTTTAGAACAAGATTTTTCCAAATGCTTTTGAATTTACCTATTTTTTTGCGGTATTAAATTTCAAAATATCGCTCATTTCATGCCAGAGTGCAATAACGAAACATTTGCAAATTTTTGGGTGGTCCAATAAAAATTGTACTCATATTGAAATCTCCAAACTATTCCACGATGGGACATATGAATGCCCGGGGGAAGACAGCTATATTGAGTGTATTTTATTAAGTTATCTCATTGGACATTCTTTAATGTTTGTTTTTATAGAAAGAATTTAAATAAACTTATCAGATTTTGAGATTGCTCGACAAGAGTGCTTTGTATATGTATATGTTAAATATGTATATGTATGTCTAGCGCTGACACAAACGGTGCCTTTGTTCTTCAGCATCAATTAGTGCAAAATTTTTCGTCGGTTCTAAAACATCTACTCGTAAGAATGAAAATGCAGCAGATATTCGAACTGGCCTGCCTTGTCGCCTGTGTCCTTTTTGCTACTACAAAGGCCAATGACTACCATGTAAGCGTGTCTTTAATCGTGTTACGTAAACTCAGTGATTCGTTTTCTTTTTTTTTGTAAAATTTAATTATTAAAAAAAAATATTTAAAATTAAATACTTAAAAAAGATTTAACGGTGAATAAAATAGAACGAAATTTGTGAACAAAAAAATATTGTGTAAAAAATTAAATGAAGACAGAAAAAAAACTGTGAATATAAAACCACTAAGAAAAGTTCAGAGTCGGCCCGGGCTGACATTATGATACCCTACACCACTACTGTGATGCATAATTTCTAAACGAATAATACCTACCTATGTATAAATAAAACTTACGTTTTCTCCTAGACCGAGGATGTTGTGGAAGCGCTCATCCACATCACATTTCAAAAATAATTTTAATAAAAACCAATAAGGAAAGACAGAAAGTCGGACGGGGCCGACTATATAATACCCTACACCTCCCTAACAATGCGAAAATGGACACTGCGATAAGAATTTGGCAGTGTTCATACACGTTATAAGAAAACTCTCTCTCTGCCGAATTTCGTACTGATCGGATATAAAACACGGGTTCTACAGCGCTTACATATCAAATCGGGTGAAACATATGGGTGGTTAAATTTTAAGGGCCGATGTTGATTTTGAATAAAACACAAATTATTTAGGAAATTATTGTCGTTTCTTTTTATTATGATAATACGGCTATGGTTCAATTATGTATGGAACAAAATATCGGCCAAATGGCCGCCGCGACTTCGACGGCACACCTCCATCCTATGGTCCAAATATTCGATGCTTCTGAGGCATAATTGAGGTTCTATGCCGTTAATGTGCCGAATCTCATCCTTTAGCTCTTGAATTGTTGCTGGCTTATTGACGTACACCTTTTCTTTCAAATAACCCCAAAGAAAGAAGTCCAACGTCGGCACGACGTGAGATAACATGGGTACGAGCATGCACTGGTGTTTTCATTCACATCTCCTACAGACCCGGTTTGCTCAAATTTTTGCACGATTTTTCCGATTGTGCGCACATTTGGACGATTAAATTGACCGAAAAAATCACGAAGTGCTCGATATGCATTTTGATTTGAACGCCCATTTTCACAATAAGCCTGAATAACTTTAACGCGTTGCTCGATTGTGATTCAAATTGAGTAAGTCTAAAATTGAGAAATGTCAAAAAAAACTTGACGTTTAGGTGAGGTTCACATTCAACATCGGCCCTTACAATTTAACCACCCTTTATATTGGGACTACATATGTTTAAATCTGAACCGAATTTTCCCGAATTTTTCAGTGTTCATACATGTAATAAGAAAGCTCTCTCTCTATTGAATTTCGTACAAATCGGGTGAAACATATTTATTTTTTTATGACATGTTTATATTTGATTGACACAGTTAAAAACTTACGGCCAATTCCACAATCTCCGGTTATCCTACAGTTAAAGCTAACCTACAGTAATAGCTGTCAAATTGTACGAAATTTTTATTTTTTAACTGTGAGTTAGCTCTAACGGGAGGTTGTGAAATTGGGGGTTAGTCTATTTACAAAGTTTCTCCATTCATCTCTATTATTTGCTAAATATCTTAGTTCATCAAACGACAATTTTGTTTCGGATCTGATGGTATTTCTCCAAGTAGTTTTTGGTCTGCAGAGTGGGCGATTTCGGTGTCTTCTTTTCTTAGTGTGTGACAGAGCCAGCCGTATTTTCGTCTTGTTATGTCATTTCGAACTCCTTGCGGGTGTGCTGTGGAGCACAGTCCTTGGTTGGATATAGTACGAGGCCATCATATTTTCAATATGCTTCGGAGACATCTATTTATAAACATCTGCAGCTTGTTGATTATGTTACTCGTTGGTAGCCATGTTTCGGACAACTTTCAACTTTACACATGCATTGAATACAGGGTTTTCCAACAAGAGGTGGTATTTTGAATCACCTGGTATTTTGGTAGCTGTCACTTTTAAAGCTTTTATTCTTTGACATTTGACAAATAGAAACTACGCCATTACTAAAAATGGAACGATACACGATTCAACAACGCATTGAAATTATTAAAATTCACTACAAAAATGGTGAAAATCTTGCAGTCACAGTTCGCAAAACTAAAGCATTTTTGGGACATCGTGAAGCAACTTGTCGGACCGCAATACAGAAATTGGTAGAGAAAATCGAGCTGTTGGGACAAGTTAGTGATGTGAAGAATAAAACCCATTCACGTCGCTCAAGAACAACTGAGAATATTGCTGCTGTAGCCCAAAGTGTTGAAGAAAATCCAGGTTTGTCCATTCCTCGTCGTTTTTTGTAATTGGGCATTCCACAAACGGCATTACACCGTATCTTGCATAAAAACTTGGGTCTTGAGGCTTATAAAGTTCAGTTAACACAAGAACTCAAGCCGGCCGATCATCAACAACGTCGCGTCTTTGCTGATTCGGTCCTTGAAATGCATGAAAATGATCCGGAATTCCATCGAAAAATTATCTTGACTTGAGGCCCATTTCCACCTCAGTGTACGTCAGGCAAGCAAAATTGTCGCATCTGGGGCTCGGAAAACCCAAGAGTTATTGTTGAGAAGCCTCTCCAACGTGTGACTGTTTGGTGCGGTTTATGTTCCGGCGGGGTCATTGGACATTACTTTTTCGAAAATGAGATTGGATCAACAGTTACGGTGAATGGATTGCGCTATCGAGAGATGATTAATAATTTTTTGTGGTCGGAGTTGGATGGTATTGATCTGGACAACGTTTACATTCAACAAGACTATGTGCCACACAAGCAACGAAACAGTGCTCTGTTACGGGAAAAGTTTCCGGTTATCTCTCAAAGAGGTGATCACAATTGGCCACCGAGATCTTGTGATTTAACACCTTGCGACTTCTTTCTTTTGCGGCCATGTGAAAGATAAGGTCTACGCCAACAGCCGAGCGTCGATTCAAGACCTCAAAGATAGAAGATAGGGCAGCCTGTAAGCGTGGTCGTGGTGGCCATGTTTTTCATTATTAACGGCATACCTTCCTCTTTATTATGAAATAAACATCCGATCTCTTATCTCAAAAAATGGCATTTTTCTTTGAATACCAAAATAACACCCCTTGTTGGAAAACCCACACAGAGTTACACTAAATTTTAAATAAAACCCCAAATCCAGAAATGTAAACTTTCTGCAATTTGACTTTTTATTTTGGAAGACATCAACCCTAGCTTCACAAACAAACATTTGGTCCTTCGAACCGGATAGAAAAGTGCGTTTAAATAATTAAAAAACAAAAATTTAAAAAAATTTAATTTAAAGTGTAGTGTAGTTACAACAAAAAAGTGTTTAAAAAGAAACATATTTATATATAAAACACCGTGAGCATTGAGCAAGATCGGTTAATATAAACAAAAAATCGGTTCGGCGCATTAAACCCAAATCAAAGTGACCCAAAACAAGCCAGCAACAACAGCAAAGTGCCTTGGAAACAAGACCCAGCAACAACACAACCCAACAACATCACGCTTGAACCCCTAGAAGGAAGGAGGAACCAGCGACCAACGCCAACAACACCAGGTACCCCAAATACATAAAAGGATCAAAGTGAGTACCCAAGAATTGTTAAAAGAAGCGTGTGTATAGGGTGCCAAAAAAACATTGCAACTCCGCCATATTGCTATATGAAGAAGATTTTGGGGCGTCTGACCCTATATATGACGCTTGCTTTTTTTTCCTTTTACATAAATACATAAGTGCAGTTAACTTGCACTTACATACATAGAATCCCGGTATACATATCGTCGGTGCGTCGACAAAAACTCCTATGTGTAATTTTTCGATTTTTTTTATTGTCGAAATGGAATGTCATTGCGGTCATACGACTACCCACCAAAGCATTTTGGGCTATCTTCATCGGTTCCGAAGTTACATAAAACTTCTATGTGTCTCTCTCTCTCTATACAACTGTTCCGACAAAAACTCCTATGTGTTGTAGGCACAGCGTGTCCCAGGGATAGTAGGTTGGCTTAGATTCACGACAAAAAATGGCTACTGAGGTTTTGTTCAGAATCATCCCCTCTATTTGACAACGAATAGATCAAAATTGGATCTGCTTCCATTCGCGAGTTATCGCGAAAGCAGTACTTTTGCTTAAAACAAACTTAATAACTTTAATTTGTAAAGAAAAACGCGGAAATTTGGAACTGTTACACAATTCCCTTTAAATATGATCATTTGTAAGACGCTTTGTAACGTCCGCGATATTTTCAATGTTTTTATATTGCGAATTTTGTGTAATCCATAAAATCTTCTTACACAGCCAAATGATTCCAAAACCATTATACCGAATTTATCAAGATTAATATATTTGCATTCTATGATCCCTGAGGAATACTAGATTAATATCAGCATTTCCGCGAAAAAATATCCATCGACAAAAAAAAATGTTGTACAAAAAAAATTATGTTCGGAATTATTTGACTATATAATGCTATTATCTCGTGTATGTAGGGTTGCCAGACACCGTATTCGAAAAGTCGGGATAACCGAGACTTAAAAGCGGGATTTGTCGGGAAAAATAAAAAGATAATATTTTATTGGTTTTGCCATTTAAAAAAAAAAACACTCATTACAGTTTCAATAAAAGTCTAACATAAGAATATTCAAAATAACTATAGGTCAATATTATATTATACTTTCTTTGTGTTATTCTTCACGAAATTCGCTTTTACTTTAAAACGGTTGGATGTAAACTATACACGCTGAAAAAAATCGATTCTGTAGTATATTGTCCCAAACATATTTGGCTTGAAACTTATATATGTTTATGGTACACTCTAAACATATAATATTTGGTACACACAAAAATTGTGTATTTGGGAAGATATTATTCTAAACAAATATTTGTTTGCATCCCAATGTGACTGTTATTTCCGAAACAAATATTTATTTGCATTAAGTATTCATAAAATACATAAATTGTTTTAAATTTTTCAGTAATTCAAACTTAACTTTTTAGAAATGTTTAATGTTTGTAAAAATAATAATTGAAATCGTAAAATCTTAGATCAATATAAAGTACTTAGAGGATTGACAGTTAATGATGGCTTGGAATACTCAGAAATTTGAAATGATCGATTTAAAAAGGAGTTATTGCTGCATATGGTATTGTTTGCGTCAAGTACTTTCCCAAACCCTGAGTTATAGATTTAAGTTTCACATCCAGATGTCTCTAAATCATGTGGATCGTAGATTAAGTAGTTGCGTTAAGTTGTAGTCAGTACCGATTGAAAGAGTTTCTCACTTTGCTTTCAAGTACAATGAAATATGTTCGTCCATTCTCTTAGTACCATTGAAACAATAAAGTTCTATTCTCTACGTTACATACATCTTAAAATCGACTTGGGTTTTCTTACATATTACATAAAATAATATCCTTTTGGTAAGATTTCACATACTACCGATTATTTCGATTCCAATCCTAATATCTTTCCGTGATTATTATCTGCTTAATTTCGTTCCATATTTCGCAATTAAATGGAAATAATTTCCGTTGAGTTTTCTCAACAACGACGTTTCCTCTAGGAAGCCAAATCACCAGTTTTCCGTTTTTTAGTCCTTTATCCCCGAAACAAGGTCCTTCGAGCCGGATTTGGAAAATATAAAACTAAAAGGAGCGTTCGTTATTCCATTTAATTATATCCGTTGAAGCAGTATTAATCCCTCAAGGTATATGTGTACCGGTAATCCGTAAGTAAAAAATGTTCTAACCTAGTCGAAAATTACGTAATAACCTCGTGCAAAAATTCTATGGAGATAACAATCATCAATTTCGAGTTTTATTAAAAGATAAATGTTTTATAGTTTTTATTATGGCTAAACTAAACAATTAAAAGGTCAAGCGAATTAAAATCCAAGAATAAGCCTTTTTGCGTTTTAAAGTACTTATATGTCATCAACACTTCCATCAGAATTTTATTCTCCGGTAATTGTTCAAATGAATTTCTCTTACTTACAAATGCGTATCTAAGAGATGTGATTTCGTTAAAATTCAACTCCAAATAAATTTTTTTATCCTAAATGAACGAAATTACCACATCCATATGGTAAGTCAACACATCGTTACATAGCTAAGCTTCTCCAGAAGCTAAAACTATTATACAATATTCCCCTGATCATTCTCTACTTGTATAACAGTGCAATACAATTAAGCACTGCTACTGTACAATTCAACTGTGCGCTCTACGAGTATTACTCAAATAGCATTCCCCTTAATATTCACAAGAGTGTGATATTATTGATCTCTTGCAATATCTGCGTATAACATTTCTCTTGTTATAATACTAATCGCTCACTACTTCTATGAGAGAGTGCCACTCTCTTCTGAATTTCCCCACTAAAGTAGCGGCATAACGACTCACCTTAATTGAAAGTCACCACACTTGTGAGATTTGAGAAAGTGTCAGATAGAGCATCTGACATTCCCCTCTTAAAGCACTAGTATAACAATTCCCTCCTTTTTATGAAAGCCACCACAACTGAGTGCGAGCCACAACCAAACGACAACACTCCAACACAATAGAGGTACTTTGGTGATACAAAATTCCCCTCCACTCAAGTGTGTATAACACAATTACTTCACTGATCATTTAATAAGAGAAAAATCACTCTCTTGTTACATCGGCGTGGCTGCAAATAGCAACGTGGTTTCATTTAAACGTCAACCACATTGCTTCTCCGACATTAATATTTGTTTTATACAAAAAAGTATAATTAAATCTAAAAATAGCACATACAACAGACAAAATATTACAAATTATTGTGAAATATTAATATAAAGAAAACTTCGTAAAAAAAATTGTTAAAAATCTAATCAAATCCACGGAGTGGAATACAAACATATCCATACAAACGCTAAAGGAACAGAAGCAACGATAAATCCATATTGCGAAGGAATCACCCAAAGCTCTGGAGGAGATAAAAGAAATCCACTGAGGGAATTTCCATAAAGTACCCACAAATAAGCCAGAGCTACAGGTGGAACGGAGATACGTCCCTCAATCAATCAAGGTAAAAATAATGAAATATTCAATACCCGGGGAAATTGCAAAGGTTTTAACGTTGGTGAGTTATCAGTTATCATCTGTTAATTAATTATTCCAAAAAAAGACGTAATAAGCAAACGAACCACCAACATCCAAAGTATCCAAAATACCAAAGAAGCCTACATTTTATTAGTGTTCAACAGATATATACTAAACCAAAACATTTGTAACAATATCCATACATACGAGTCCACATTTTTCCTTCGACGAATATAGAATATAATTTAAAAATTAAAAATTAAATTATAAATTAAAAATTAAAAATTAAAAATTAAAAATTAAAAATTAAAAATTAAAAATTAAAATTTAAAATTTAAATTAAAAATTAAAATAAAAATTAAAAATTAAAAATTAAAAATTAAAATTAAAAATTAAAAATTAAAAATTAAAAATTAAAATAAAATTTAAAAATTAAAAATTAAAAATTAAAAATTAAAAATTAAAAATTAAAAAATTAAAAATTAAAAATTAAAAATTAAAATTAAAAATTAAAAATTAAAAATTAAAATTAAAATTAAAAATAAATTAAAATAAATTAAAAATAAAAATTAAAAATTAAAAATTAAAAATTAAAAATTAAAAATTAAAAATTAAAATTAAAAATTAAAATTAAAAATTAAAAATTAAAAATTAAAAATTAAAAATTAAAAATTAAAAATTAAAAATTAAAAATTAAAAATTAAAAATTAAAAATTAAAAATTAAAAATTAAAAATTAAAAATTAAAAATTAAAAATTAAAAATTAAAAATTAAAAAATTAAAAATAAAAAATTAAAAATTAAAAATTAAAAATTAAAAATTAAAAATTAAAAATTAAAAATTAAAAATTAAAAATTAAAAATTAAAAATTAAAAATTAAAAATTAAAAATTAAAAATTAAAAATTAAAAAATTAAAAATTAATAAAATTAAATTAAAATTAAAAATTAAAAATTAAAAATTAAAAATTAAAAATTAAAAATTAAAAATTAAAAATTAAAAATTAAAAATTAAAAATTAAAAATTAAAAATTAAAAATTAAAAATTAAAAATTAAAAATTAAAAATTAAAAATTAAAAATTAAAAATTAAAAATTAAAAATTAAAAATTAAAAATTAAAAATTAAAAATTAAAAATTAAAAATTAAAAATTAAAAATTAAAAATTAAAAATTAAAAATTAAAAATTAAAAATTAAAAATTAAAAATTAAAAATTAAAAATTAAAAATTAAAAATTAAAAATTAAAAATTAAAAATTAAAAATTAAAAATTAAAAATTAAAAATTAAAAATTAAAAATTAAAAATTAAAAATTAAAAATTAAAAATTAAAAATTAAAAATTAAAAATTAAAAATTAAATTAAAATTAAAAAATTAAAAATTAAAAATTAAAAATTAAAAATTAAAAATTAAAAATTACAAATTAAAAATTAAAAATTAAAAATTAAAAATTAAAAATTAAAAATTAAAAATTAAAAATTAAAAATTAAAAATTAAAAATTAAAAATTAAAAATTAAAAATTAAAAATTAAAAATTAAAAATTAAAAATTAAAAATTAAAAATTAAAAATTAAAAATTAAAAATTAAAAATTAAAAATTAAAAATTAAAAATTAAAAATTAAAAATTAAAAATTAAAAATTTGGAATTTACAAGTTGAAGTTTGAAATTATTTCTAATTTAATACCATCTTATTAACCTAATAAATTAAAAAAGATAATATTTTTATTTTATTTTAATTATTAAAATAAAATTTTAAAAAAGGGGGAAAACCTCGATCTCTTAATCAACCTATAGAAACGAAATTTGAAATTTAAAATTTGGAATTTACAACTTGAAGTTTGAAATTATTTCTAATTTAATACCATCTTATTAATCTAATAAATTAAAAAAGATAATATTTTTATTTTATTTTAATTATTAAAATAAAATTTAAAAAAGGGGGAAAACCTCGATCTCTTAATCAACCTATAGAAACGAAATTTTCAAATACTTACGTTTTTCAAATCGTTGTTTGTTGTTTACAACAAAATTATTCTCGTTTAAATAATTTCCGCCTTTTCCTCGATTTTCTCTTTCGATTTTCGATTAGTCTAATCTTACAATGTCCGCCCTTACGAAATTTACACAAATTTCGGATGCATTGATAATGTTCAACGCCGATATTTGTGGGGAAACCCTTGCCAACTCATCTGTTCATTCTCTGGAAGTTCACAAAGAGGAACTAAAAGATATTTGGCAACGGGTGAAACCCACGTATGAGGCAAGTGTACAAGAACTGATGGTTTCCTCCGATGAAGATGCAAAAACTGATCTAGAAACCGTCAGAGCTCGGTATCACACGACATACGCCACTTATGTCGATTCTGTTGCTAAAATAAGTGGATATATTGAATCCAAGCGGGCACCAATATCCAGTCCAACACCTATCCCCAACGTAAATCCCACTTCCAATCTAGTCCGACGCGATCATTATCCGATACATCTTCCTCCATGTGATACCGAACCTTTCCATGGTGATTATCTCTCATGGCCAAGTTTTCGAGACTTGTTTACGGCCCTCTATATTAATAATACACGCCTTTCTCCTGTCGAAAAACTCTTTCACCTCAACAACAAAACTCGCCATGAAGCTCGCGAGGTAGTCCGTAAAGCTCCTTTAACCAACGAAGGTTTTGATATCGCCTGGAAAACTTTACAATTGCGATACGAAAACAAGAGATTGTTGATAAACAGCCAGTTGAAGGTCTTATTTAACCTGCAAAAAATATCGGTCGAAACTGGAGACTCCATAAAGGGTATCCAAAGTACGATCAACAGCGTAATATCCGCATTGCAACTTTACCAAATTGAAATTGAAAGTTGGGACCCAATTTTTGTATATTTATGCTGCACAAGACTTCCAGGGAATACTCTCTCCTTATGGGAACAGTCTGTCAGTAATAAGACAGAATGTCCGCCTTGGAAAGAGCTCGATTCATTCCTCACAAGTCGATATCAGACTTTAGAAACTGTATCCGATCTCAGTTTTCAACCTTCCACTTCCAAACCGAACAACAATTCCAATGCCATTTCCAAAATACCAAAACCAAACCGTGTTAATTCGTACCAAAACAGCTACTCTCCTCCCGATTGTAAACTTTGTCCAAATCAATCTCATACCATTCGCCTTTGTCCCAAATTCGTCAATATGTGTTATTCCGATAAAGTTGAGTTCATAAAGAAGCTCAAACTTTGTTTAAATTGTTTCGCAAAGGGACATGCTGTCAAAGATTGTAAAAGTGCTTTCAATTGTATGACATGCCAAAGTAGACATAATACACTTCTCTGTAACACAACAAGCAATCCCAATAGAAATCCCATTCAAACAAACCCACCACCTATACAGTCCACTTCTGAGTCCGCCACCCCAGATTCCAATATAGATTCTATTCAAGCTTTGGCAACAACTAGTTCCAGAAAGATTCTTCTAGGGACGGCTCTCATAAACATCCTTCACCGAGGCGATATTTTTAAGGCTAGAGCTCTTTTCGATTCTGGATCTGAAGCTTCTTTCATTTCCGAACATTTATTCAATTTGCTTAAGCTCAGCGCAGATAAAATTTCAGCCCAAATTTCTGGCCTTAACGGAAAGGTATCAGCACGACCACAAAAGATGTGCAACCTCTGCATCAGTTCCCCAATAAACTCCAATCTAAAAATTAATGCAGCGGCGATAGTACTCCCTCAACTCACCTCCGCATTACCAACTTTTTCCGCAAGCGTGGAAACATTTTCTCATCTTCCCAAACTTCAACTTGCCGACCCGGAGTTCTATCAGACGAATTATATTGACATCTTAATCGGCGCTGATCTATTTCCTCAGCTAATGCTAGAGGGGGTCAAACGTCAAGTTTGTGGCTCTCTCATGGCACAAGAAACAATATTCGGCTGGATTCTCACCGGCCCCATTCCAACCGAAACTATATCCTCCTACAGAACCTTCGTGTCATATTTCAATGAAATTGATTTGGACAAACAACTTTCCAAATTCTTCGAGGCGGAAGACCTTCCTAAACGGAAACATATGTCTGAAGCCGATAAATATTGCGAAGAAAACTTCACAAAATCCACTGTTAGAGATCCTACAGGACGATATATTGTTACTCTGCCATTCAAGGAGGAGTACGGCAAGGCATTGAAACTTGGTACTTCAAGAAAAAATGTTATGGCACAATATTATCGAAATGAAAACCGACTCCTAAGAAATCCTGAACTGAAAATACAATATGATAATGTCCTTAAAGAATATTTAACACTTGGACATATGAAAGAAAGAAAATCCATTCAATCCGATGATTCCCATCATACCTATACATACTACTTACCCCATCATGCAGTAATTCGCCCAGATAGTGTAACGACAAAAGTCCGGGTAGTATTTAACGCTTCCAACCCATCTTCCAACAATGTTAGTTTGAATGATGTGCTCCACTGTGGACCCTCATTACAACTGGATTTAACCAGTCTACTTCTCCAATGGCGGTTCTTCAAAATCGTTTTTAACAGCGATATCGAGAAAATGTATCGCCAAATACTCGTTACGCCGAACCACACCCCATTCCAAAAAATACTGTATCGAAATAATCCGCAAGATGAACTTCGAGAGTATGAACTGCAAACAGTAACATTTGGATTGAACTGCGCGCCATATCTCGCACTACGTACCATACAGCAGTTAGCAATTGACGTCAAAGATATATATCCATTGGCCAGTCATATTCTGATGTCCTGTATGTACGTGGACGACGTCATGGCAGGAAGTCATGATATAGCATCAGCAGTTCAAGCCCAAAAACAGCTAATATCCGCATTAAATTCAGCTGGGTTTTCATTAAGAAAGTGGACATCCAACTCGACCCAATTTTTAAAATCCATTCCTAAAGAACACTTACTTAATGAAGACTTTCTGCAGTTTGATGACAGTAGCATGGCAAAAACCCTAGGTGTAAGGTGGAATGCCAAGCTCGATCACTTTTATTTCATTGCCAAATCCATAAAAACTTCTGAAACACCGACAAAAAGAGAGATTCTCTCCGAAATTTCGAAATTATTCGATCCTGCTGGTTGGTTATGTCCCTTCATTGTGATTGCCAAACTTCTAATGCGTGATATATGGGCCGCCAATACTGACTGGGATAGTCCAATACCCACCAATTTGTTAGAAACCTGGCAAAGATTCTTACATAATTATTCCGACATTGAAAAAATTCGTATTCCTCGTTGGGTAGGTTATACTCCGGATTGTGAAGTACAATTGCACGGCTTTTGCGATGCATCCGAAAAGGCATATGCAACAGTCATTTATCTACGATTGATAACTTCTACCGGGCGAATCAGCACTCATCTCCTTACAGCAAAATCCAGAGTTTCTCCTCTAAAAACTATTTCAATTCCCAGACTCGAACTTTGTGGTGCGCTTTTACTCTCCGAAACAATAGAATCCATGCTTCAAGTATTTCCCATACCAAATTTGAAAATATACTGCTGGACAGATTCCATGATCGTGCTGTCATGGCTAAAGAAGCCCGCATTTCTGTGGAAAACATTCGTGGCAAATAGGGTTTCCAAAATTTCCGAAGTCGTCAGTGTGGAAAATTGGTCTCACGTGGAATCCAGATATAATCCGGCAGATATTGCTTCCCGGGGAGCTTTTCCAAGTGAACTGCTCGATAATAATCTCTGGTGGATTGGTCCATCTTGGTTACAACTTCCTCCTAGCTTATGGCCCATTTCGACACCTGTCCGAATCGATGAATCTATTTTAGAGATCAAAAATATTCAAAATCATTTCTCTTACTTCCAAAAATATGATGATCCACTACTTCGTTTTTCATCATTCGGAAGAGCCCTTCGTGTGATGTCGTATGTCTTTCGTTTTATTTCTAACGTTAAAAATGCACGAAGGTCCCAAGAACACCTTACTACTGATCTACACAAAAACGATATTGAGGAAACACGAAACGCATTAATAATATTAGCACAAAAGTTTGTTTATCCGAAGGAATATAACAATCTATCCAAAAAAGATTTGATTCCATCTTCAAGTTCCATTTCCAATCTAAATCCTTTCTTAGATTCCAAAGGGCTTATGAGAGTGTGTAGTCGCATATCCGGATCTGAATCTCTCACCTACAACGAGCAATATCCGATTATTCTTCCGTATAATTGTACATTTTCTAGACTCTTATTACGTTTCATTCATTCTATAACATTACATGGAGGTAATGCTTTAATGCTTCGTGTGGTGAGACTTCAATTCTGGATCCCAAAGGTTAAGAATTTAATCAAAACTACCATTCACAACTGCAAAGTTTGTCTTATTTTCAAACACAAACTACAGCAGCAATTAATGGGCACTCTCCCTCCTGAACGCACTACTCTCTCTAGACCCTTCACGAATACCGGTGTAGACTTTGCCGGACCGTTCGACATAAAGGCATACACAGGACGTTCTTGTGCCACTTCCAAAGGATATGTATGTATCTTTGTTTGTTTTGCCACTCGAGCAATTCACCTTGAATTGACAACATCTCTTTCCACACCAGCATTCCTAGCGGCATTTCACCGATTCATATCAAGGCGTGGATGTCCTAGAAACGTGTATTCCGATAACGGCAAAAATTTCGTGGGAGCATCCAAAGAATTAGCCAAAAATTTCATTCAAAGCACTCGAGAAGCTTTGAGCTCCGAGTTTTCCTACCAAGATCTGAAATGGCATTTTATTCCACCTGGAGCCCCTCATATGGGGGGACTTTGGGAAGCTGGAGTAAAAAGCTTCAAGCTGCACTTCCGAAAGATGGCAGGAAACCATCGATTTACATTTGAAGAATTCGCTACCTTATTAGCTCGAATAGAAGCATGCCTAAATTCCAGGCCAATATCCCCTATTTCCGAAAATCCAAACGATCTTTTAGCTCTAACTCCAGGTCATTTTCTGACCGGAGGTCCAATCCTTTCCGTAGCAGAGCCATGCGAGACAGAATTAAATCTTTCCATTATCAATCGATGGCGGAAAGTAAAGGCGTTAACACAACAATTCAGTATCCGATGGAAACATGAATACATCAAAGAAATGCATAAGCGCATAAAGTGGAAAACGCCACAACCAAATATAGAAATCGGTGCAATGGTAGTTATACGAGATGATTGTTTACCTCCAAACGAATGGCGACTAGGACGAATTTCGAAAATATATCCGGGGAAGGATAACTTAGTGCGTGTGGCAGACGTTTTCACAGCTAAGGGCGTCATCACTCGCCCTGTTGTGAAGATAGTCCTCCTCCCACAATGTTAAAATTTAGTCAAATAAGTAATCGTTACTCTCATTACAGTATGTCATCGATAAAAAGTCGAGTGTCCAAGGTCCATCGGGAAAATAAGTTCATATGCAAGATTTGTAAAGGAAAACACGGTCTTCGTTATTGCCAGGACTTTCAAAAGATGACCGTAGAAAAAAGACTGGAAGTAGTCATATCCCAAAATTATTGCCCAAATTGCTTGGCACACAAACATTCTTCGGGATCATGTTTTTCTTCACAAGGATGCAAACATTGCGGAGGTAGCCACCATTCCAGTCTACACATTCACAAATCCAAAAAAGAAGATGAATCCAAGTCAGCTCTCGAGAAAACTTCAATCGCTCAGTCCAGAGTGAAAGATATCGCCGCTAAGTTTCCCAAAAGTGTTTGTTTGGAATCTATCACCGCCCCGAATGCAATAACACTTTTCCCGACTGCTGTATTAGAAATCGTGACTGAAAACAAAAAACACCTTGTAAGGGCTGTCATCGATCCTTGCAGTTCCATTAGTAAGATATCTCATCATTTGGTCAAGGAACTGAATCTCCCAACAACTCTCCTTGGCACCGAAAAGATCTGTTCGGTCGTAGTCCAATCCCGTAACGCTCCACATACGTCTATTGAAACGATGATGAAAGTCAACGATCGTATATCTATGGACAGTCCCAAAAAGTCCCTTCCATCCTCCACTGCCTCAAAGTTTCCGAATATCGTCTTAGCTGATCCGTATTTCTTTAAAAGTGGACCATTTGCCATAGTCTTTGGAGCCGATTTGTACGCTAAGATCATCCAACCTGGGCTCCTTCCCAGCAATGCTGGACTTCCCGTGGCTATGAATACCATATTTGGTTGGGTATTATCCGGCTCGTGCTCCATCTAAATCCGAATTGTATCAGAAAAATGTGAATTATCTACGCCACATCTAAATTATCTAAGCTAGTATGAATTACTTTATCTATACCATTTAAGTAAAACCTCATGAATTTTGAACTTATAACATTGAATTGCAATTATATTCCAAATTATTACCAATAAAACTTGCAACACTGCAAAAGGGGGCGGAAATGTTTGCGTCAAGTACTTTCCCAAACCCTGAGTTATAGATTTAAGTTTCACATCCAGATGTCTCTAAATCATGTGGATCGTAGATTAAGTAGTTGCGTTAAGTTGTAGTCAGTACCGATTGAAAGAGTTTCTCACTTTGCTTTCAAGTACAATGAAATATGTTCGTCCATTCTCTTAGTACCATTGAAACAATAAAGTTCTATTCTCTACGTTACATACATCTTAAAATCGACTTGGGTTTTCTTACATATTACATAAAATAATATCCTTTTGGTAAGATTTCACATACTACCGATTATTTCGATTCCAATCCTAATATCTTTCCGTGATTATTATCTGCTTAATTTCGTTCCATATTTCGCAATTAAATGGAAATAATTTCCGTTGAGTTTTCTCAACAACGACGTTTCCTCTAGGAAGCCAAATCACCAGTTTTCCGGCAGATATTGCTATATAATCCGGCAGATATTGCTTCCCGGGGAGCTTTTCCAAGTGAACTGCTCGATAATAATCTCTGGTGGATTGGTCCATCTTGGTTACAACTTCCTCCTAGCTTATGGCCCATTTCGACACCTGTCCGAATCGATGAATCTATTTTAGAGATCAAAAATATTCAAAATCATTTCTCTTACTTCCAAAAATATGATGATCCACTACTTCGTTTTTCATCATTCGGAAGAGCCCTTCGTGTGATGTCGTATGTCTTTCGTTTTATTTCTAACGTTAAAAATGCACGAAGGTCCCAAGAACACCTTACTACTGATCTACACAAAAACGATATTGAGGAAACACGAAACGCATTAATAATATTAGCACAAAAGTTTGTTTATCCGAAGGAATATAACAATCTATCCAAAAAAGATTTGATTCCATCTTCAAGTTCCATTTCCAATCTAAATCCTTTCTTAGATTCCAAAGGGCTTATGAGAGTGTGTAGTCGCATATCCGGATCTGAATCTCTCACCTACAACGAGCAATATCCGATTATTCTTCCGTATAATTGTACATTTTCTAGACTCTTATTACGTTTCATTCATTCTATAACATTACATGGAGGTAATGCTTTAATGCTTCGTGTGGTGAGACTTCAATTCTGGATCCCAAAGGTTAAGAATTTAATCAAAACTACCATTCACAACTGCAAAGTTTGTCTTATTTTCAAACACAAACTACAGCAGCAATTAATGGGCACTCTCCCTCCTGAACGCACTACTCTCTCTAGACCCTTCACGAATACCGGTGTAGACTTTGCCGGACCGTTCGACATAAAGGCATACACAGGACGTTCTTGTGCCACTTCCAAAGGATATGTATGTATCTTTGTTTGTTTTGCCACTCGAGCAATTCACCTTGAATTGACAACATCTCTTTCCACACCAGCATTCCTAGCGGCATTTCACCGATTCATATCAAGGCGTGGATGTCCTAGAAACGTGTATTCCGATAACGGCAAAAATTTCGTGGGAGCATCCAAAGAATTAGCCAAAAATTTCATTCAAAGCACTCGAGAAGCTTTGAGCTCCGAGTTTTCCTACCAAGATCTGAAATGGCATTTTATTCCACCTGGAGCCCCTCATATGGGGGGACTTTGGGAAGCTGGAGTAAAAAGCTTCAAGCTGCACTTCCGAAAGATGGCAGGAAACCATCGATTTACATTTGAAGAATTCGCTACCTTATTAGCTCGAATAGAAGCATGCCTAAATTCCAGGCCAATATCCCCTATTTCCGAAAATCCAAACGATCTTTTAGCTCTAACTCCAGGTCATTTTCTGACCGGAGGTCCAATCCTTTCCGTAGCAGAGCCATGCGAGACAGAATTAAATCTTTCCATTATCAATCGATGGCGGAAAGTAAAGGCGTTAACACAACAATTCAGTATCCGATGGAAACATGAATACATCAAAGAAATGCATAAGCGCATAAAGTGGAAAACGCCACAACCAAATATAGAAATCGGTGCAATGGTAGTTATACGAGATGATTGTTTACCTCCAAACGAATGGCGACTAGGACGAATTTCGAAAATATATCCGGGGAAGGATAACTTAGTGCGTGTGGCAGACGTTTTCACAGCTAAGGGCGTCATCACTCGCCCTGTTGTGAAGATAGTCCTCCTCCCACAATGTTAAAATTTAGTCAAATAAGTAATCGTTACTCTCATTACAGTATGTCATCGATAAAAAGTCGAGTGTCCAAGGTCCATCGGGAAAATAAGTTCATATGCAAGATTTGTAAAGGAAAACACGGTCTTCGTTATTGCCAGGACTTTCAAAAGATGACCGTAGAAAAAAGACTGGAAGTAGTCATATCCCAAAATTATTGCCCAAATTGCTTGGCACACAAACATTCTTCGGGATCATGTTTTTCTTCACAAGGATGCAAACATTGCGGAGGTAGCCACCATTCCAGTCTACACATTCACAAATCCAAAAAAGAAGATGAATCCAAGTCAGCTCTCGAGAAAACTTCAATCGCTCAGTCCAGAGTGAAAGATATCGCCGCTAAGTTTCCCAAAAGTGTTTGTTTGGAATCTATCACCGCCCCGAATGCAATAACACTTTTCCCGACTGCTGTATTAGAAATCGTGACTGAAAACAAAAAACACCTTGTAAGGGCTGTCATCGATCCTTGCAGTTCCATTAGTAAGATATCTCATCATTTGGTCAAGGAACTGAATCTCCCAACAACTCTCCTTGGCACCGAAAAGATCTGTTCGGTCGTAGTCCAATCCCGTAACGCTCCACATACGTCTATTGAAACGATGATGAAAGTCAACGATCGTATATCTATGGACAGTCCCAAAAAGTCCCTTCCATCCTCCACTGCCTCAAAGTTTCCGAATATCGTCTTAGCTGATCCGTATTTCTTTAAAAGTGGACCATTTGCCATAGTCTTTGGAGCCGATTTGTACGCTAAGATCATCCAACCTGGGCTCCTTCCCAGCAATGCTGGACTTCCCGTGGCTATGAATACCATATTTGGTTGGGTATTATCCGGCTCGTGCTCCATCTAAATCCGAATTGTATCAGAAAAATGTGAATTATCTACGCCACATCTAAATTATCTAAGCTAGTATGAATTACTTTATCTATACCATTTAAGTAAAACCTCATGAATTTTGAACTTATAACATTGAATTGCAATTATATTCCAAATTATTACCAATAAAACTTGCAACACTGCAAAAGGGGGCGGAAATGTTTGCGTCAAGTACTTTCCCAAACCCTGAGTTATAGATTTAAGTTTCACATCCAGATGTCTCTAAATCATGTGGATCGTAGATTAAGTAGTTGCGTTAAGTTGTAGTCAGTACCGATTGAAAGAGTTTCTCACTTTGCTTTCAAGTACAATGAAATATGTTCGTCCATTCTCTTAGTACCATTGAAACAATAAAGTTCTATTCTCTACGTTACATACATCTTAAAATCGACTTGGGTTTTCTTACATATTACATAAAATAATATCCTTTTGGTAAGATTTCACATACTACCGATTATTTCGATTCCAATCCTAATATCTTTCCGTGATTATTATCTGCTTAATTTCGTTCCATATTTCGCAATTAAATGGAAATAATTTCCGTTGAGTTTTCTCAACAACGACGTTTCCTCTAGGAAGCCAAATCACCAGTTTTCCGTTTTTTAGTCCTTTATCCCCGAAACAGGTATCATAACTGGGAGGTACAATTCGAAACCAAGAAGAAATTAAAACTGAAATTCGAAAAAGGCAGCAAAAGTTTTGGAAATATTTTTTAAATAAAATATATTTGGAAAAATTCTTAAATAATAATATTATTTGCACTTAAACACATATTTTATTTGAGAAATTTAGTTTGCAAATAATATTTGTTGAAAAATAATAATATATATGCGTTCCAAATATATTATATTGATTTTCAAAGAAAAATTTATTTGCAAAGAAATATAAAATATTTAAAAATTGGTGTTCCAACTATATTTTGTTTCGATTCAAACATATCAAAAAAAGCCGATTTTGCGCCGTGTAGCTTCTATAGGGCTTAAGGGCCAATTAGGACGAAACATATATATGGGATATAAATCTAAATCTGAACCGATTTTCGTCAAATTGAGCAAAGTTGTTCTCTGGATAAAAAACTCTACCACGCTAAATTTCAAAACAATTGCATGTAAAATACAGCTTTTATAACTAATGAGCTATATATAACTAAATCTGATTCTTAGTCGATCGGTATACTTTAAGGTGGGTCTAGCTGTAGCATTTCTATGTCTGACAAACATCTGCCATGAAACAAGGGTATAAATATCCGTGGCAATTCTTTACTAATAGCTCGAAGATTGCAGTAGTCGATGCACAACATGCCATATGAAACTGCATCTAAAATTTGTATAACTTTTGAAATTTCTACCAAATTCGCCCACGTTAATAGCTATTCTTTTAGATAAGTTGCTGAATTCGTTCAAAATTTACATTTCTTGAAAGATGAAAGATTAGTGACGGAAAAATTACTAATGTACATAACAAGTACATATGAAAATAGCATTTTCGTGTACTTTCTTTATTATTTTTTTACTGCGCTTTTATTTTGCATAGTATAGAGAGTAAATGGAAAAAAGTCGGGATTTCACCCCTAAACTACTTCAATAATCGGGACTCTGTAAATACGCGAAAAGTCGGGAAAATCCCGACGAATCCCGACCGTCTGGCAACCCTACGTGTATGGCCAGTTCTAGGGAAAAGTGGTCAAAGGGAGTTTGGGAGATAAGAAATTTGGTATAGATACTTCTTATAGCTGCAGGTAACTTGGGATGGAAAATGGGCGATATCGGTCCATATTTAGATATAGCACCTATATATAGCATCTAACTTATTGTGATTCCTACTTTTCTCATCTCTATATTTTTATCCCCTCACCTTAGAGAGGAGGGTATATAACATTTGCTACGAGCCAAAAGTGTAACACATCGAAGGAGTGATCTAAGACCCTAAGTATGTTCGGCGGATATTCGTTTTGGGTCATTTTAAGTCGAATGAGAAATGTCCGTCCGTCCGTCTGTCTGTCTGCTGGCTGGTGCGCACGATAACTCTCGAAAGGAGTAACCGATTGACTTCAAATTTGGTATGAGGTAATATTTTCTTTTATCTCCGAAGATGGAGATAGAAGAAATCTTATATCTAATTTCGAAGATGGGCCATATTGGTCAACTCCTTCTAGTACCTCCCCCACAAAGGGTTAACATTTAGTGAAATAATGATTATATAATAACTTCTATACTACCTGTTTGAATCCTCTTCTACACATAGTAGTAGTTTATTAGTCACTATTACCTCGACGGGCGAAGTTGCCACGCCCATTTTGGTACCTCCCACACAAATGGACCATTTTGTACCAAAAGTTACCAGCTTAGAACTTTAATACCAATGCATATAAAAACTTGAAATTTTGTACAGTATAATGCTTTTATAGCACCTAGTGTCCAGAGAAAAGTGACCGTTATTGGGACGCCCCTTTTGGTACTTCACACAAATGGACTATTTTGTACCTAAAGTAAACAGCTTTTATTTTAAAACCAGTACATACTACAAATGCAATTTAAATTGATGGTAATTTAATTAAAACAAAAAAATAAATAAATGTACTAATATTTTTTTGGGACTGAAGGTGAGGGGATTCATAAACCGACTGAACTTTCTTACTTGTTTTTGTGTTTTTCGGTGTTATTTTCTTTAGGTTTGAGTTATTTTATGAGGTCACATGCTATCCATGGTGGAGGGTATATAAGATTCGGCATGGCCGAACTTAACGCTTTAACTTGTTTTTGTTAAAGAAAGAGTTGTAGTCGTTTTTCATATCTCCCAAACTTTTTTTGACCACTTTTTCCTAGGACTGACCGTTCGCGTAATAATAGCATTATATACACTCTGAAAAATGGCAATCGTTTATGTGAGTAAAATCTATATCTCAGTTTAGTTCAAGATTTTTACTCATGTTTAGTTAAATTTTCCTCAAAACTGGGAAATTTTACTTTCAATGAGTAAATTGAACTAAATTCAAAGATATAGCAAATTGGTTACATACTCGGAAATGGGATATGATTTTACTTACTTAAAATTCCATCGACCAAGTAACAATTTCCTACTATTTGGTAAATTTTGACTTTTACCGAGGAAAGATTTCCTAGCGTCGAAGAAACATTTACTACTCCTCGAAAATAAATCATTTTAGGAAATTTTAACTAGAAATATCCGAATTTCCTTAGTTCTAGTTCATGTTTTTCTGAAATTTATAATACGGTTTTCAAATAATCCTTAAATATTCGTTAAGCAAAAAATTCCCGTTCGTTTCAAGAGAATCTTTCCTTAACTGCTCAAATATCATTTCAAACAGCAGCAGCGAAGTTAAGTAATTTAACTTCGCAGCAAATATATAGGATTATATGTGAAATACTTAAGACATAAGATTGAGACATTGAATGAGAATTCTGTTTGTTTCAGGTTTTTTTGAATTTGTTTCAAATACATTGGAGCAAAATATTTATTGGAAAATTCCCGAGAATATTTTGCTGAATTATATTAGTAGTAATGAACTAAAATTTAGTTTACTTCTACAAGTTGCAAGTTCAAAAATTACTCATTTATAGTTAAACGTTTCTTACATTTTAGTTTAATTTTCGTATATTCAAGTAAAATTTAACTTGATTTGAGAAATTGTTTTACTTCCATTTAGTAAAAATGTAACTTAATCTCAGTAAAAAAATTACTTGATTTTAGTTAATATTTTCTTAACTTTTAGTAAAAATTTCCTGATTTCAAGTAAAAATGTACCTGATTTTAGTGAAAATTTAACTAGATTTTTTCCAAATTTCATGTAAATTTTTACTTAAACTGAGTTAATTTTTCCTTAATATGAGTTCAATTGAACTAGATATAAAGGAATATTTACTAAATCCAAGTTAGTATTAACTAAAACTAAGTTCAAAACATTTGCTAATATTAAGGACAAATGTGAACTTGATTTGGGAAAAAATTGCTTTAGCGCCATATGAAGTTTAATTTTCCTGAAGTTTAGTTCATTTTAACTTATCTTTGGGTTCATTTTTTTCTGAGTGTAGTAAAATATTTCTGAACTTAAATGTTTTTTGTTCGAATTTTATTCGTCGCGGGATGTTAATGGCGGAAATGCTGGTGCCAATCAATCCCTCATAGAATGTAAATATATTAATTTTATTAGATTCGCAATAATATTTTGGTAAAAATTTAGCTGAGCGGCGTTCTGACCTAAGAAAATATTTATTGGCTATTTTCGGACACGACCACCTGACTTTACCTAGACGCTTTAGGAAAATATTTGTTAAATAATTTTGTGATTTTCGGGAAAAATTAACATTTTTAAAACTCTTTTGGCATTAGTATGTGTGGTTTGTGCTACAAACCATCACAATTGTAATTTCCAACCACTTTGAAGCGAAAATTTTATTTTATTTCAAAAAAGTACCTGTGTCGACACTTTCAACCCTACCCCTCGTACCCATTGAAACAACATTGAATGTACAACAATGCAATTTTTGGAAACTACACTTTATTACGAAAAATAAATTTGCTCGCAAAATTTATAAAGTGGTACTTTTTGGAAATTACACTTTACTACGAAAAATATATGGTCGAAAAATTTATAAAGTGGTACTTTTTGGAAAGTACACTTTACTACGAAAAATAAGTTGACTCAAAAAATGTATTAAGTGTTAATTTTTGAAAATTACACTTTAGTACGAAAAATAAATTTGTTCGAAAACAGTTATTAAGTGGTATGTTTTGGAACTTACACTTAACTACGAAAAATAAATTTGCTCAGAAATGTATTAAGTGGTAATTTTTAGAAATTACACTTTAATAGGAAAAATAAATTTGTTCAAAAATTTATTAAGTGGTAGTTTTTGGAAATTACACTTTACTCCAAAAAAATATATGGTCGAAAAATTTATTAAGTCGTATTTTTTAGAAATTACACTTTACTACGAAAAATTAATTTTCTCGAAAAACTTATTAAGTGGTGATTTTTGAAAATTACACTTTACTACGAAAAATAAATTTTGTCGCGGAATTTATTAAGGGATTTTTTTTTGGAAATTTCACATTACTTCGAAAAATATATTTGCTCGGAAATTTATTAAGTGGTAGTTTTTGGAAATTCACTTTACTACCAAAAATAAATTTTGCTCAGAAATTTATGAAGTGGTAATTTTTGGAAATTACACTTAACTACGAAAAATAAATTTGCTCAAAATTGTATTAAGTGGTAATTTTTGGAAATAACACTTTACTACGAAAAATAAATTTGATCGAGGAATTTAGTAAGTATTTTTTTTGGATAAACCCTTTCCTACCAAGTTTTTTTTTTGTTATATTTTTGGAAAAATCACCTTCCTACAAAATTTGTTTTTTGTTAAAAAAATTGATTGATATTTTGTGGTGGAAAAATCACTTTCCTACATTTTTTTTTGCTTCTGGGTGGCATCTATTTTAAGATTCTTCATAAACTCTAGCCCATCCTTCTTTATTAATTCTGCTGCTCCTGCTAAGTTGGTACCATTATCAGAGTAAATCTTGGCTGGGCATCCACGAGGCCCACTAAAACGCGATAAAGATTCTAAAATGACTGAGTCGAGAGGTCACTTGTGGGTTCTAGGTATATTGCTTTTGAAAAAAGCAAACGAAGACGCAAACATAACCCTTTGTTATTAAGCAAGCTCTTCCTGTAAAATTCTTTATGTTGAAGGGTCTTGCAAAATCTACTCCTGTGTTGGTAATAGGTCGAGGCATCATAGTTCGCTGGGGCGGAAGTGAGGACATAATCTGGGTTTGAGTCTGGTGTTTATACAAAACACAAGTTCGACAGCTATGAATCACCTTCTTAACTAAGGGCTTCAATCTAAATATCCAGAATTAAGACCTGATTACGCGAGTCATGAGTTGATTTCCGCCATGCATCGTAATTTTGTGAATAAATTCTACTAACAAAAGGGCTAATCTCGATTCGTATGGCAAAAGAATTGGATGGCGCTCGTTATATGTAAGTACTTCGAACTGAACAAGGCGGCCATTTGCTCTGATGAGTCCTTTTGAATCAATAAATGGATTGCGGGATAAACGACTGCTACTAGGTGAGAGTCTTTTCCTTTGGATTAAAGCTAAATATTCCTCTGCGAAATAATGTTTTTGTGTTAAAACAATAAGACGATCATTGATATCTTGGATTTTACCATGGGTGATTTCCGCTGAAGAAATTCTAAGTCGGGTCCGACTAACGCCGGTATTTTTCCAAAACCGAATCGCAAGTGCTAAGACTTTATATGCCCTAGGTTTAGGTTAGAGTGGCAGCCGTATTTATACCCTACACCACACTGTGGTACAGGGTATTATAAGTTTGTTTCATGGCAGATGTTTGTAACACCTGAAAATAACACAGCTAGACCCACCTTAAAGTATACCGATCGACTCAGAATCACTAGCTGAGTCGATTTAACGATGTCCGTCCGTCTGTCCATGTAAAGTTGTTCGTCGACTACAGGTCGCAATTTCACTCCGATCGTTCTGAAATTTTGCAGTTTAGAGTATTTCGCGGCTGTTAAGATCGCTATTGAATTTGGTTGAAATCGGTTCAGATTTAGATATAGCTCCCATATATATCTTTCGTCCGATTTGGCCCTTTAGTCCTATAGAAGCTGTATTTTACATACAATCGTTTTGAAATTTAGAATGGTAGAGTTTCTTGATCCATGAACCAACATTGCCGAATTTGAAGAAAATCGGTTAAGATTTAGCTATAGCTCCCATATATATGTTTCGTCCGATTTGGCCCTTTAGTCCTATAGAAGCTGTATTTTACAATCGATCGTTTTGAAATTTAGAATGGTAGAGTTTCTTGATCCATGAACCAACATTGCCGAATTTGAAGAAAATCGGTTAAGATTTAGCTATAGCTCCCATATATATGTTTCGTCCGATTTTGCTCTTTAGTCCTGTAGAAGCTGTATTTTACATCCAATCATTTTGAAATTTAGAATGGTAGAGTTTCTTGATCCATGAACCAACACTACCGAATTTGAAGAAAATCGGTTAAGATTTAGCTATAGCTCCCATATATATGTTCGTCCGATTTGGCCATTTAGTCCTATAAAAGCTGTATTTTACATCCAATCGTTTTAAAATTTAGAATGGTACAGTTTCTTGATCCATGAACCAACACTACTGAATTTGAAGAAAATCGGTTAAGATTTAGCTATAGCTCCCATATATATGTTTCGTCCGATTTGGCCCTTTAGTTCTATAGAAGCTGTATTTTACATCCAATCGTTTTGAAATTTAGAACGGTAGAGTTTATTGACACATGAACCAACACTACCGAATTTGAAGAAAATCGGTTAAGATTTAGCTATAGCTCCCATATACATGTTTCGTCCGATTTGGCCCTTTAGTCCTGTAGAAGCTGTATTTTACATCCAATCATTTTGAAATTTAGAATGGAAGAGTTTCTGGATCCATGAACCAACACTGCCGAATTTGAAGAAAATCGGTTAAGATTTAGCTATAGCTCCCATATATATGTTTCGTCCGATTTGGCCCTTTAGTCCTATAAAAGCTGTATTTTACATCCAATCGTTTTGAAATTTAGAATGGTAGAGTTTCTTGATCCATGTACCAACACTACCGAATTTGAAGAAAATCGGTTAAGATTTAGCTATAACTCCCATATATATGTTTCGTCCGATTTGGCCCTTTAGTTCTATAGAAGCTATATTTTATATCCAATCGTTTTGAAATTTAGAATGGTAGGGTTTCTTGATTCATGAACCAACATTGCCGAATTTGAAGAAAATCTGTAAAGATTTAGCTATAGCTCCCATATATATGTTTCATTCTCTTTGGCTCTTTAGATCCAATTGTTTTTTTACCCTACACCACACTGTGGTACAGGGTATTATTTAAGTATAAAATGTCCCAAAAGAAAATTTATGTAAACAATTTATACATGAATTACAAAATTTATATATCAGAGTTAATCAATATTACGAGAGTGGTGTAGGGTATTATATAGTCGGCACCGCCCGACTTTAGCCTTTCCTTACTGGTTTTTTTTATACAAGCTCACATAGATTAGTTTAGGTCCCTAGTGTTACAACGGGCTGAAATGCCCCTCATCGAAACCAACCTGTTCGATATACAAATTTATCGATAGTACGAATATCGGTACTGGAAAGATCTGTTAGGCTGCCTAGAAAAGCCGACCCCAGTATGTCCAGTCGTCGTTTACTCAGAGCAGGGCAGTCGCATAGCAAGTGATCAATGCTCTCCACTTCTTCCTCATCTCCACAGCTTCTGCAGAAGTCATTAGAGTCAATGCCCAATCTTTTGGCGTGTTCGCCGATCAAACAGTGTCACGTCAGAACTGATACTGACGTAGACAATCTTTGCCTCTCTAGTGCAAGGAGATATTTTGATCTTCTCAGGTCATACCTTGGCCAGATTTGTCTAGCTACCCTGCAGGTGCCGATTTCTGTCCATCTTACGTTGGACTGCCTGACTGTCGTCCCTTTCCTAGCAAGCTCATCGGCTTTGCAGTTCCCCGGGATATCCCTATGCCCAGGCACCCATATGAGGTGTATATTAAACTGCTCTGCCATCTCGTTAAGAGATCTGCGGCAGTCGAGGGCTGTTTGTGAATTTAGGGATGTTGCCTCCAGAGAATTGATGGCAGCCTGGCTGTCCGAGTAAATGACAACGCCAGTGTTTGTTACACTAAAAAAAGCGTACTGAAAATCAAAGAATTTGTCGTAAAGTTTAAGATTTCGGCAATGATTTCGAGCCAAAGACAATCGCTTAAAGTCTGGCTGGATAAAGTAGATTGGGACGACGCGTTGTTGCCCATAACTCGAATGAATTAAAAATTGTCCCTCAATAGATTCAGTTTCAGTACCTAGGTGGATTAAATTCAAACCCTCAAGTAAAATTGAAGTGCATGGTTTTTGTGACGCTTCAGGCAGCGCTTACGCCGCGACTCTATGATAGATTAGAACATTTAGATCAAACAGTCGAAACGTTTCTTTTGGCAGCGAAACCTCGAGTAGCACCCATACAAAATATCTCTGCCTAGATTAGAATTATGCGGAGTCGTTCTCTTAGCAAAATTAACAACAGCGGTGGTTCCTGACTTACAAATTGCAAATATTTCAACTCGCTTTTGGACCGACTCAACGATCGTGGTAGCATGGCTCAAAAAAACAACCATGGAGTGCCTTTGTAGGAAATATAATTTTAGATAATTTAAGAAATTAATATTGGAAGTCGAGGATGTTCGCCAAATGATTTGCAGTCACATCATTTGTTGTGGACTGGACCCCAATGACTGAAGTTTGCAAAAGACCGATGGCCTAGACACGGAATTAGGAACGACACAGAATTATAAGCGAATGCAGTTAAAGTTTTCTCGACAGCCATATTTTAGGATCCCTTAAATAGATTCTCTTCTTTATCTAGGGCATATACTTTAAACTGCTTGTGGCCAACTGTGAAGGCACTCCAACAACCTGCATTTGGGCCAGGAAAGATCTAAGTATCTTTCTCCTAGCTAAACATCTGCTAGTCTGGAGATCGGTAATCGCATATATTGGGTGGTCTCCAGTTACTTGCCTTATGAAGCTGCAGTACCGACTGCTCTATTCAGGGAAGTAGTAGAAGAAGCAACGTCTGACGAGGTCGAGCTGATTATTGGCCCAGACACGAACGCTCATCTGGGGTAGTACGGATATAAACAATAGGGGTGATTCGCTTCTTGACTTTATTCTAACTACCAACCTAAGACAGACAAGAAGTACTAGACGTAACGTTTCAGATCACCATTATATTGAGTTCAAACTCGCTGAAAAAGCGCCTGAACCTGCCGTCCACAGAAATGTGAGAAAGACAAAGTGGGACCTGTATGAGAAGAATTTCAAGAAAGTCCTCAACTCCAAACTTCAGTACGAACCGAATCACAAAGCCGATCTGGATAATCTGGTCGATCGTATCACCACATCATTCAATAGTTCCCTTGAAGAAGCCTGTCCAAAAACGAGGTACAAGAGTAAAACTGAACCCCAATGGTGGACTTCTGAGCTAACGGCTATGAAAAAGATCTGCAACAAGCTATTCAACAAGGCTAAGTCTACTGCGGTCGCTAATATTTGGGTTGCCTATAAAGAGCAACTCAAGATCTATAAGAAGGAGCTTAGAAAGACGCAAAGACGCTCTTGGTATACCTTCTGTGGCGAAGTGGAAAAGATCTCCTCAGCCGCAAGACTGAGGAAAATACTATAAGCTTCACCCGGTACAGTGGGTTACTTGCAGGATAAGGCAAATAATTGGACCAAAAACAGCATTTCCCGGGGAACTCTCTAAGAGAACCAGAGGATCACCAGGACCAGCAAGAGGGCGAGTGGACTGCGAGCGTCGCTAGCCTGTTGACTGAGAGATCCAGAATAAGCCGGGCTACGACTATTAATAGCTTTAAGCCCTTCAAGTCACCTGGACCAGACGGCATCACTCCAGCAGAAATGTAGAAAATGTTGAAGTACAGTATCCCCTGGCTGGAGAAAATTTTTGTAGGCTGTATCAGGCTTTCATACATCCCAAATCGATGGAGGGATGCCAAAGTGGCATTCATACCTAAAGCGGGGAAGATATCACAGACTAGGCCAAAAGACTTCAGATCAATTAGCCTATCCTCCTTCCTATTGAAAGGTCTGGAAAGACTTTTAGATTATTTCATTAGGGAAAACCTGGATACAAAACTCCTGTCGGTGAAACAACATGCGTTCTATAAGGGGAAGTCTACAGAATCATCCCTGTGAGCACTACCGAATCGTCCCTGCATTTGAAGGAATTCACCATGGTGGCATTTCTTGACATAGAAGGGGCTTTTAAAAACATTCACTCGGATGCAGTAATTGCGACACTGTCACATCTAAAAGATAACTCTAGTTTGATTAGACTTATTCAAAGTCTGCTCAACAGAAGACGCATAACAGCATGTCTTGGGTCCACAACTTGTGACAGCATACTTGAGACGTAATAACCTATGTGACACACCTTTGTATTTCCACTTTGAAACTTAAAGAAAAAAAAAAGGAAAAATTGTGTGCATAAGAGCTCCGATATAATTTGATTGTCAGGGATACGAAAATAATTTTGAAAGAAAAGAAAAAATTTGAAAATTTATTCAAATGGATTTTGGAATTCGAGCTCTTCGGAGTCAGAAGAAAGTTAAAATTATTCGTAATTAATATTTCCTTGCAACCTGTCCTCGTGAATTATAATTATATTGTTGGACTATTTTGAAATTATCATCGTGAACAAATTAATCCTGATTGAGCCTTTCGTTGGCGGTGAACGCCTATATTAAGATAAATTAAAAATAACAAAGGACACGCCAGTGTAAGGATCTCTTGACGCAAACTCTATTGGTCGAGCAATTTTTTTAAGATTTGGTGGCTTTATGCCAGAGACCTTTTTTGTGCTACAATCATATCTGGGATTCCGAATTTCGTCAGTTATTGGCAGATCTCGATTTGTGAATATCCTATCCTAAATATATCCTGGGTAAAGTCCCCACCCAGTTATAGTGGAACAAGAGCATTTAGTGGTATAAAGTTTTCTACCCGTGTTGCAAGATGCCGTTTTGGTAGCATATAAGATTCCGTGGCATTTTGAAAATTTGGAATATTCAAGAACTGATCATCATGCAAGATACAGGCCCATAGGGCGAAAATTAATCTTTAATATAATCAATATCATCCACAAGACATTAACTTAACAATACAGTTGGAACCGGAAGTAACCTATCGTAATTTTGGAAGTTTCAGAACATACTTTTATCTAAAAATCAATTTTGCACAACACTCCACAATCAAATTTTGTAATCGAGCATCGTAAAAACGAATTTTGACTATTACTCAACAGTATCTACCATGATCCTGAATCGTCACCTGGCCAGATGACTTCGTGGGTTGAGTTCGGTAAGTTTCAATATACAAATATTATTTGTTCGTTATTAGATGCTCGTCTGTTTTCTCTCATACCCAATACGCGACACTAATATATTCACATTTATTACCACTTTAAATAAACTATAAATAATTATAAGTTTCTTATTCACTAAACTTCACGGTATTCGATAACCGTCTCGATTACACTACATTTTGATCATATTACATATTATTAACAATTACTCATCTTTAATTACTATATAGTATATTACTTCCCGCGTACTTGGTTTATACATACTCACAATTTTCCTGAATGAATTAAATATAGTTAAAATGAACTTTTAATTTCGATTAATCATTTACGAAAGGTGAAAGGTTCTTGATTTAGGGTGCTTTAATGGGCTGATTTCCTGCTGACAGGACTGGCATGGTAGGGAGGGTATTGAAGTATATAGTGGCAGACTAACATCTAATGCCACACTCTTCCTCCAACGTCATTTCCCCTCTCTCTCTCTCTCTTTCTTTCTTTCTCTTTCTCACTACCTATCTCTCTGCTTCAGTTTCTATTTTTCTTTCCTCTATCAGTCAAGAGCTACCTTAATTTTTTTTCTTTATGTACTCGATCCCGTGTCTATTTCCGTTGGGAGAAGAACCGCCCACCACTGAGCACGGCTGGGGCCAGAAGGAAGCCATTCCCAACGGAAGTAGGACCAGGTAGGGGGTGGGTCGTTACAAACTCTAACAAGGTTTGTAAACAGAGGGACCCTACAATGAGGAGTACTGTCTCCACTAATTTGTGAATGAAATCCTGCTAGATCTAGAACGTTGTGGCTGCAAGGTCGTGGCATATGCGGACGACGTGGCAATCGCAGTGAGTGGCAAATTCGAAAACGTCCTCCGAGACATTCTACAGGTGGCTCGGAACAAATTGGCAAGATGGGCCAGAAGCAGCGGTTTGGGCGTAAACCCAAACAAGACAGAATTGATTCTCTTTACTAGGATGAACAATGTCCCACATGTGGACCCTCCACCTCGGATAAATGGAACAGATCTAGTCTGTTCTGAAAGTGAAAAATTTTTAGGAATAATTCTAGATCGAAAACTGTTATTTAGACTTAACGTATTGGCCTTAAGGAAGGCCAACGTCGCCTTATATTCCTGCAAAACGGCTGTAGGTTCGTGGTGGGGCCTCTCTCCTAAAATCGTCCACTGGAGTTCGTCCTATACTGCTATACGGCATTGTGGTATGGTGGACGGCAACTGACAAACAAACCATAGCCAACCTACTAACAAAGGTTCAGAGAACAGCCTACCTGAGCATAAGTGGAGCCATAAGGACTACAGCGACCGAGTCTCTACAAGACCTACTTCGTATACTGCCGATTAATATTGTGCCTATCAATGTGGAGGTACAAGAACTACGGTCACATGAGGATATCAAAGTGTAGTGCTATGGTAACCGACCGAGTGGACTATATATCAACGGTGCGCACCTTTGAGAGGAACTACATCACCAGCCAGGGATGAATGGGATGGCAGAATACCCTGAAATAGAAACCATCTCCACTTCTATACGGATGGTTCGAAGCTTGTTGAAAATGGTAGCTTCGGAGTACACTGTGCAGAGCTTAGTTTGGATATAGCTCACAGACTACCAGATACCTGCAATGTCTATCAAGCCGAAATAATGGCAATATGGGAAATAGCCAAGTGGCTGAGTCGCAACATACACTGAAAAAAATAGTGATAAAATTAATGACGACTCATTCTTAAATTAAGTATGCGACCTCGGCATCAAATCAATCCCAATTTTCGTAAAAATAACGAAAATTTACATTTTTTTAAGAAATTTTCCTAAATTTAAAGTTTTTTCAATTTGAATTAATGACGATCTAATCATTAGTTTTGTGTACGCGCTTCTTTAAATGTACGCCTTTAAATTGAAGAAACTAATCATAATTTTTGTGAAAATCCGCTTTATTTTAAGTAATATTTCAATATTTTTAAGGATTTTCTGCATTAAAACTGCAAATGTAGACATGTCATAGTTTTAATGACGAATCGGACTTAATTGACAGTATGAGATATTTGAGTAATAAATTTAAGGCTATGCTCCCCTTAGAGGAAAGACAGTCTTGGTAATAAATTTTAATTATACAATCTCTCTCCCTATCTCACTCGGACAATCAGTTTTGTTTGTTAATGTGTAAATCAGTAATTGTTATGGTTATGCGAGAGCTTTTCTACTCTCTGAAAATAGAAAATAATTCTGTTGTTCGTTTTCTTTTAAATCGTCAGTTATTTACAAGCGATGGAGGAGGACGGTTGTCTGTGAACGCGGATTGTGAAAAAATGAGATTGCGGCGAATATGTAAGTATACGTGTATACATACGTGCATATTGCACCGAAAATTATTTTATTATGGGCTGTTAACAGTTATTTTTGCTAAAGCATAGTAACAACAACAAATGCAACCGTCGGGTACATGTGTGTATGTGGTTATGCCGTCGACGTCACCATCGATCTTTGTGATAAGAGAGTGCGTGCGTCATAGTTCCCAGCGGTAAAATGGTCCAGGCCTTCCAGGCATCAGGCCTGATAGAAGGGCTTCCAACACCTCCTATTGGAAGGCACGCATGCCTTCTTTATGAAGGCCTGAAAATGTGCAATCTCTCACTTCTAAAAAAGTAACCGTGCCTCCTGCTACCGTCTTTTTTCAAACATGTCTAACGCCTTCTAAAAGATGTCAGAGAAAAGTCGTTCTTCATGGTCAGCAATCAAATTGAATTATTGACAACCACCGCCGATATATGTTCATATATTGATGCGTTTCGTGTACACTCTGCCTTCCTTCTCCCGTCTTTTATCAGGCATGATTCTGTCCATCTAAAAATATATCATATCGAAGGTGTTTAGCACACAACATTTAAATTTTGTGTGGACATAATCATGCATGATAAAAGACGGGAGAAGGAAGGCAGAGTGTACACGAATTCGTTCTCCCTCCCTCAAGTACCAGGTCAAAACCAGTTGTATGCAAAAAAAAAAGAAATACCGCTACACAAATTGAAAAGTGAAGGTGAAGACAATTAAAATATACAAACAATTAGTCGTTGCAAAAGTTTTGTAGAGATCAGTTGCTTTCTGTTTTTGATATATTAAGATAGATATTTATCAAAATTATTCTATATTATCATTGCGAACTCCTATATTATGCATTTGAAGTGCTGAATGTGACATTCATTTAAAATACATTATTTGGTCTGCATTTTGATTTACTGTAGACTTTCCTTCGAAGCTGTACATCAGACCACAGTTGATTGTCATTTGAGCCCTTTTTATGGCATTTTCCATCACTTTGGCCAAAACTTCCGGCGATAGGTCCTCACATTCTTGACGGATATTGTCTTTAAGAGCTGCAAGAGTCTGATGCTTGTTGACATAAACCCGCGACTTCAAAAAGCCGGAGCGGTCAAATCAGGCGATCTTGCTGGCCAGTGCAAATCGCGCCCGGGAAATGCATCCTTCAGCATATCGGTTGTGGCACGTGCAGTGTGTGCCGTTGCACCGTCCTGTTGGAACCACATGTTTTCCAATCCCAATTCATCAAGTTGCGGCAAAAAGAACTCGTTGATCATTGCTCTGTAGCGCTCACCATTCACAGTAACCGTTTGGCCCGCGACGTCTTCGAAGAAAAAAGGTCCGATGACTCCTCCAGCGAAAACAGCACACCATACAGTGACTTTGAGCGGGTGTAATGGCTCTTCGTGGACTTTGTACGGAAACATCTTCAAATCTTGTACCTCGCTGTAGAGACCGTCGACTGATACCCATTTGCGTGGCACGTCGTCTGGTCGATGTCGACGGCGCTTCCATGACATCCTCGGCTACAGCAGCAATATTCTCTGCAGAACGGCTACTCCGGGGTCTGCCACGCCTGGCAGCATCTCGTGTTGTGCCAGTCTCTTCGAGGCGAGCGGCTAAACGTCGCAGTGTTTCACCAGTAGGCGTTGGACGGCCAGGAAATCTGCGACGTTGTGCCAAAGTCACCGACCGATTATTGGTCAAATAAATAGTCAGCAATATTCCGCGTTCTGGAGCAGTGTAGCGTAACATTGTTTATTAACGTGTATTTCGCATGTGTTTACTACACAAATGTCAAAACAGAACTGACATTAGGGGCCAATCGCAAAATTTCTAGCATTTTCTGATAGGAGGATTACTTTTGCGCCACCTTGTACTTGAGGGAGGGAGAACGAATTCGTGTACACTCTGCCTTCCTTCTCCCGTCTTTTATCATGCATGATTATGTCCACACAAAATTTAAAAGTTGTGTGCTAAACACCTTCGATATGATATATTTTTAGATGGACAGAATCATGCCTGATAAAAGACGGGAGAAGGAAGGCAGAGTGTACATTTTTCTACATATGCAAAAACTTGAGAGAGAGGGAGAACGAAACGCATCAATATATGAACATATATCGGCGGTGGTTGTCAATAATTCAATTTGACTGCTGACCATGAAGAACGACTTTTCTCTGACATCTTTTAGAAGGCGTTAGACATGTTTGAAAAAAGACGGCAGCAGGAGGCACGGTTACTTTTTTAGAAGTGAGAGATTGCACATTTTCAGGCCTTCATAAAGAAGGCATGCGTGCCTTCCAATAGGAGCTGTTGGAAGCCCTTCTATCAGGTCTGATGCCTGGAAGGCCTGGACCATTTTACCGCTGGGAACTATGACGCACGCACTCTCTTATCACAAAGATCGATGGTGACGTCGACGGCATAACCACATACACACTAGGGATCAATAGTAGAGACAAAAAGTCGATTTTTCGACTTTCATGATTTAGTGAAAAGTCGATTTTTCGATAATCGACATTTGGATAATCGACTTTTTGGAAAATCGATTTTTTCGACTTTTCGGTTTTGTCTTAAACCGATTTTTGATTTTTGTTTCTTTTCTATTACGCAGATTCCAAGAACTAAAACTAAATATTCGCGATTGCCTGATCGGACAAAGTTATCAACCCTGTTAAAGTGCTGCAAATGTACGGACAATGATAGACTGTTAGGCAAAGGTGAATTGACAGTTCAGACGATTGCAAGAAAACTATACAATTTCATATATACAATATATTTTGTAAATATTTATATGCAGAATAATACAAATATTTTATAGACAGTGTTACCAATAAAATGTTTTTCTGACAATTGCGCCGGTGTCCCTTGCATAAACTTCGCACATCTAACAATTTGCAAATTATGTTCTTTGCTTGCTTTTATTTGGTCTGCAAATCTTTGTGATTCTAACTAGGATATTCTCCCGGCTTCAAGACCATTTTGTTTCTATATTATTATAGAAACAAGTATTTTATACATGGCGGTGTATAAATATGTATTATCTCACAATGACTTGTTCTGCTAACGCTACAAGACCAAAATTGTATGTTCACACCCTTGTACGTTCACAGGGTCGCATTTCTCCACCTTTTTTTCTGGCAATATTTTTCGATCAGACAACTTAAATATTTATGTATACTCGGCAATTTTTTCCAAGCAAGTGTCAAAGTTTGTTGGAGAGAGCTCTTTCCGACTCTTTCCTAAAAAGCGTTTGAACTGGTTGGAGAAGTTCAAAGCCGCCGTTTATTTAAGTAAGGCCAAACTCGACAAAAGTCGAAATGGTAATCGATTTCGGTTGATATTCCGCCGTCGGATAAAAATCGAAAAAAGTCGAAATGATTAATCGATTTTTCAACTTTTTGTTTGGTGAAAATCGATTTCGACTTTTTCCAATCAAAAGTCGATTAATCGATTAGTCGAAACTCGATTTATAGATCCCTAATACACACATATACCCGGCGGTTGCATTTGTTGTTGTTACTATGCTTTAGCAAAAATAACTGTTAACAGCCCATAATAAAATAATTTTCGGTGCAATATGCACGTATGTATACACGTATCGCTTGTAAACAACTGACGATTTAAAAGAAAACGAACAGAATTATTTTCTATTTTCAGAGAGTAGAAAAGCTCTCGCATAACCATAACAATTACTGATTTACACATTAACAAACAAAACTGATTGTCCGAGTGAGATAGGGAGAGAGATTGTATAATTAAAATTTATTACCAAGACAGTCTTTCCTCTAAGGGGAGCATAGCCTTAAATTTATTACTCAAATATCTCATACTGTCAATTAAGTCCTATTCGTCATTAAAACTATGACATGTCTACATCATAGTTTTAATGCAGAAAATCCTTAAAAATATTGAAATATTTATTACTTAAAATAAAGCGGATTGTCACAAAAATTATGATTAGTTTTTTGAATTTAAAGGCGTACATTTAAAGAAGCGCGTACACAAAACTAATGATTAGATCGTCATTAATTCAAATTGAAAAACATTAAATTTAGGAAATTTTCCTTATTTTTACGAAAATTGGGATTGAATTGATGCCGAGGTCGCATACTTAATTTATGAATGTGTCGTCATTAATTTTATCACTATTTTTTTCAGTGTATGTTGCGACTCAAGCACTTGGCTATTTCCCACATTGCCATTATTTCGGCTTGATAGACATTACAGGTATCTGGTAGTCTGTGAGCTATATCCAAACTAAGCTCTGCACAGTGTACTCCGAAGCTAACATTTTCAATAAGCTTCGAACCATCCGTATAGAAGTGGAGATGGTTTCTATTTCAGGGTATTCTGCCATCCCATTCATCCCTGGCTGGTGATGCAGTTCCTCTCAAAGGTGCGCACCGTTGATATATAGTCCACTCGGTCGGTTACCATAGCACTACACTTTGATATCCTCATGTGACCGTAGTTCTTGTACCTCCACATTGATAGGCACAATATTAATCGGCAGTATACGAACTAGGGCTTGTAGAGACTCGGTCGCTGTAGTCCTTATGGCTCCACTTATGCTCAGGTAGGCTGTTCTCTGAACCTTTGTTAGTAGGTTGGCTATGGTTAGTTTGTCAGTTGCCGTCCACCATACCACAATGCCGTATAGCAGTATAGGACGAACTCCAGTGGACGATTTTAGGAGAGAGGCCCCACCACGAACCTACAGCCGTTTTGCAGGAATATAAGGCGACGTTGGCCTTCCTTAAGGCCAATACGTTAAGTCTAAATAACAGTTTTCGATCTAGAATTATTCCTAAAAATTTTGCACTTTCAGAAAAGACTAGATCTGTTCCATTTATCCGAGGTGGAGGGTCCACATGTGGGACATTGTTCATCCTAGTAAAGAGAATCAATTCTGTCTTGTTTGGGTTTACGCCCAAACCGCTGCTTCTGGCCCATCTTGCCAATTTGTTCCGAGCCACCTGTAGAATGTCTCGGAGGACGTTTTCGAATTTGCCACTCACTGCGATTGCCACGTCGTCCGCATATGCCACGACCTTGCAGCCACAACGTTCTAGATCTAGCAGGATTTCATTCACAAATTAGTGGAGACAGTACTCCTCATTGTGGGGTCCCTCTGTTTACAAACCTTGTTAGAGTTGTGGACCCAAGACATGCTGTTATGCGTCTTCTGTTGAGCAGACTTTGAATCAAACTAGAGTTATCTTTTAGATGTGACAGTGTCGCAATTACTGCATCCGAGTGAATGTTTTTAAAAGCCCCTTCTATGTCAAGAAATGCCACCATGGTGAATTCCTTCAAATGCAGGGACGATTCGGTAGTGCTCACAGGGCTGATTCTGTAGACTTCCCCTTATAGAAAGCATGTTGGTTCACCGACAGGAGTTTTGTATCTAGGTTTTCCCTAATGAAATAATCTAAAAGTCTTTCCAGACCTTTCAATAGGAAGGAGGATAGGCTAATTGATCTGAAGTCTTGTGGCCTAGTGTGTGATATCTTCCCCACTTTAGGTATGAATGCCACTTTGGTATCCCTCCATTGATTTGGGATGTATGAAAGCCTGATACAGCCTACAAAAATTTTCTCCAGCCAGGGGATGGTTAGGTTAGGTTGAAAGGGACGCCCGTCAGAATACAACTGACGAGTTCACTCGGGGCCGGCAGTTCGGTCCATTGTGTTTCCCGTGAGTAGAAAGGAAGAATAGAAGAAATAATTGGAGGTTGACAGACTAGGAAGGAGGAGAAAGGTTAGGAAGAGGGAGAGAAGATTTAGAAAGGGGCATAGGATGATCTAGTTGCTTTCGTTTGTCCTCGTGGCTTTACTAAACCAGAGGGATTTACTGATGAGTTTGAGAAGGGGTTTGAGCGGTACATCTGCTAGGTCGTCTAGGTTTGCGAAGAGCCTGTGCCCTAAATAGGCCAAACGGTACCCTTGCAGTCCTTTGCATGAGCATAGCAAGTGCTGAACTGACTCCTCCTCTTCTTCATCTAAACAGCTTCTACAGAAGTCTTCGTAAGGAAGCTTCATGCGTGCAGCCATAATGCCTATCACGCAGTGCCCTGTGATGACTCCTGTGAGGATGCTGAGAGTGTTCTTCCTGAAGGACAGCAATTCCTTGGTACGGTTCGCATCAATGGATGACCAAAGGGTTCTTGCCGTCCTGCAGTTTTGTACTGTGTCCCACCTAGATCTGGTTAGTGCTACTCCGCGTTCGTCGATTTCGTTTTTAAGTTCCACGAACGGAATTTGCACGTCCAGAGTCGCGGTTTCATTTCGCGCACCTGATCCTATCCTGGCACATTCGTCTGCTAATTCGTTGCCCTGTATGCTGCTATGTCCTCGCACCCAGCAGAGCGTGATTTCGTGCGACTGAATAAGGGTTAAGGCTAGAAAGCAGTCCATCGTGCAGCGTGATTTTATAGTTCTAGAGCCCAAGGCCTTGAGAGCTGCCATGCTGTCGACGTAGATCTTGAATTTTTCGGAGAAATATCCCTTTCTAAGATCTGATTCGCGGCAATGTTAATGGCATAGATCTCTGCCTGGAAGACCGTACATTCATCTGGGAGTCTGGTGGAGATTCTGAGATTGAGGGTATCGGAAAAAACTCCTGAACCCGTGCCCGTCTCCATTTTCGATCCGTCCGTAAATATTGAGATCTCATCGTCCTCTATGACGCTATTTGATGCCCACTCCTCACGGCTAGGAAACGTTACATTAAAATTTTTATCTCGAATTGTTCTTGGTGCTAAGTAGTCCGTTGTCCTATTGATTTTGTCTGTTATACCCATGCTTTCCAGGATTGAGCCATGTCCGTGTGCGGTATTAATGGCTATTCCTGATTCCCTTAGCCGAAGGGTCACTTTCGCTGCGGTACACTTTATGTATATATCGATTGGTTGAAGGTTCAGCATCGCCTCCAGTGCCATTTGTGGAGCAGATCTGAGGGCGCCAGTTATCCCGACGCAAATCAGTCTCTGCACTTTGGCTAGGTGCGAGAGATGTGATTTCTTCATTACCGATTTCCACCATACAACTGATCCGTAAGTGAGTATCGGTCTAATGATCGATGTGTACATCCAGTGTATCATTTTTGGTTGTAAACCCCATTTGCGTCCAAACATTTTCTTGCAGGCATAGAAGGCGCATAGCGCTTTCTTTCCCCTTTCCTCCAAATTCCTTTTCCAGGACAGCTTAGAGTCTAGGGTGATGCCTAGGTACTTAGCTTCTTTCGACAGTTCAAGTACCTTTCCCTGTAGTGTAGGGAGCTGATAGTTCGGAATTTTATTTATTCTAGTAAAAAGGACCAGTTCTGTCTTCCCTGGGTTAACTCCTAGTCCATTTTTTTCTGCCCAGCGTGATAATCGTTTTAGTGATCTTTCCATGATCTCGCTGACCGTAGGCATAAATTGGCCTCTAACCAAAATCACGACGTCATCTGCATACGCTATGATTTTATTTCCTGTATTGCCGAGATCCATTAGGATTTCGTTTATCACTAGATTCCATAATATCGGTGAGACCACTCCACCTTGCGGAGTACCTCTCGTAACTCGCTTTCTTGCCGAACCATTGCCCATGGTTGAGTTAATGATTCTGCTTTTGAGCATGTTGCCTGTCCACTTGGTTATGCCTAGATGTGAGCCTATGCTATCAAGTGCGTTAAGTATAGATGCTATTTTAACATTATTAAAAGCGCCCTCTACATCGAGGAACGCCGCCATGGTGTAATCTTTGTAATGAAGGGAGTCCTCGACAAATCCTACCACTTCATGTAAGGCCGTTTCCACAGATTTACCTTTCAGGTAGGCGTGTTGTGCCGTGCTGAAGTTGTTTGGTGTCAGTTTTCCCCTCACGTTTAGATCAACTAGTCTTTCCATGGTTTTCAACAGAAACGATGATAGACTGATTGGTCTGTAGTCCTTTGTCGTACTGTGGTTTATTTTTCCCGCTTTGGGGATAAAGACCACCTTGACTTCTCTCCATGCCTTGGGTATATATGACCATTGCAAACTTGCAGCAAAAATTGCGCGTAGCCATGGTAGAATAAGTTCCAAGGATTCTTGTAAAAGAGCTGGAATGATGCCATCCGGGCCCGCCGATTTGAAAGGCTTAAAGGATCTCACCGCCCAGCATATTTTCTCGTCATCTATAAAAGTTCTGATTAGTTCCTCCATGTTGGCCGTGGGGGTGTCTGCGTACCCTTCCCCGGCATCTGAAACTTCGCTACAACCCGGAAAATGGGTGTCCATCAGAAGTTCTAGAGTCTCTTGGTTGTTCTCAGTGAGTAGTCCATCTGGTCCCATGAGGAAGTCTGGTGTGCTGGGGTCTTTGGATAGGACTTTGCGGAGTCTGGAAGCTTCGCTAATGTCCTCCAATTCTTCGCAGAAATTCGTCCAGGACTTCCTTTTTGCCTTTCTGGACTCTCTTCTGAAGGTACGGGTGGATGCTTGGTATTCCTCCCAACACTCCGGTGTTTTCTCTTTTTTGGCCTTGTTGAATAGCATTCTACTTTCCTTCCTGAGTTCAGTTCCGGAGTCCACCATGTTTGGTTGGTTTTCCGGGGTGGTGAGCGTTCTGGACAGGACTCATAGAAGGCATCGACAAGGTTACTTGTCATACGGTCAACTGCACAGTCCAGACCCTGCAAGTCATGTATCTCCATATTTGGTGGTGGATACGATTGCATAAGTTGTCTGAATTTATCCCAGTTTGCCTTCCTGGGGTTACGATAGGGTTTCCCCTTAGTAGCCTCATGTTCTACGATGAAGTGTATCATAAGGTGATCCGAGAAGGAACATTCATTTGACACTCTCCACCTGGAAATTCTCATTGAATCGCTATTAGATACTAAAGTTAAATCTATAACCTGTTCCCTGATTTTGTTAAAGAATGTGGGCCTGTTGCCCTTATTACAGATAACTAGATCAGTGGATAATAAGTATTCAAGTAGTGACTCACCTCGTTTGTTTATGTCTGTGCTGCCCCATATGGTATGGTGCGCGTTTGCATCTCCTCCGATGATTAGGTCGTGCCCTTTACTCCTACACCAACTTACCAGAGAGCGTACCTTGTCTGAGGGGGGATCGGCGGATTCATATGGCAGGTACATGGATGCTAAAACCAGTGTTGGTTTACCCTGGCGTTCCATAGCTACCACTGTAAGGTCTTCGTTGCTATAGCGGGAGATCATTGTCAGAGTTATGTTTCTACAGGCTACGATACAGCTACGAATCTTACCTTCTGTCTTCGGGGAAATGAGCGTTAGATTACGTGACCTGAGACCGCGGACTTTGTTGTTTGCCAACCAAGGTTCCTGTATAAGGGCCACGTCTATCTTTTCTTTCCCCATTACTCTCAACAGCTCGTCCGACGCTGCTTCAGAGTGGTGTAGATTTAGCTGCACCACTTTCATGCCGCCCGGGGTTGCTGTTTTCTACTTCCGCGTCGGGGACGGACGTCCGGAGTCGGTTTAGTCCGAACTTTATTGTTCCGTTCGAGAGCCTCAGGATATTTAGGGACTCCGAACCTATTCTGATCCAGAGGTCCTTTCCATCTCCCTTGTCTCTCGCTCGTCCTCGGACTATCTTCCAATCCCCAGCTTGCAGGCTCTTATTCTGCCGTTTTAGGAGGTCCAGAATAACCTTATCCTCCAGGATTGGAGGTGGGACCCACACTTTAATAGTGGTCCAGCTGGGGATTTCTTCGAGTGGCACTATGCTGATGTCCATATCTGGCCAGAGTCCGCTTAGATTGTTGACGCATGCCGTTAAGAACTCGAGAGCTCTAGGATTGCCGCATCCAACAATCTTCACGCACTTATGCCATTTGGCCCCGTCGAACTCGGTGAATGCATCATCCTCGTCCGTAGCAAGGGCTTCATGCATTTTCAGAAGAATGCCTTCTTCTACTAACATCCATCTTTCTGTAGAGATTCTGCCTTCTGGATTGCTCCGGTCAAGAATCGCTACTTGCAGCTCAGGCGCCGATGTCAGGCTGGCCGATTTTTTGATCCGCTTGCCTTCTGGAACCTGAGAGTCGTTTGAACGTTGTCTTTTGACAGCGTTCTTGTCGTCAGTTCGGCCAGAGGTGCCTGGCGCGGCAGGTTGGGCTTCTCTTCTGTGGCTGGCTTTCCTGCCTTTGGAAGGGCCTGGAGAGCTGTTTTTGCCATCATCCTTAGCTACCGGCGCTGGTGGATTGATGGGCTTTTTCAGTTTCGTCTCGTGTGTACTTTTTAGTGCTGTATATTGTTCGTCAGTACGTATTTTAGTGTTAGTGTCAGTGTTCTTGTCCTTAGTCGCAGGTGGAGGGCATACTTCCACGACCGTAGTGTTTACGAGAGACTCGTACTTCCGGACGTGGAATCTATGCTTCCGGATTAAGCGCTTGTCGCGTACTGTGAGGGATGCTGGGTCTTTCGACTGCATACTCCTCAGGTACCGCTGCGAGCGCTTATATCCAGCCTCCATTCTCTGCTCGTCCGTCCTTTTTGACTTTCCCCCCGCGACGGTACCCATGACTTCCTTATCTGACTTTGCTACCAGCCCAGACCTATCCGATTCCATCGTCGTGATGTCATCATCATCGGTTTCAGCTAGCTGGATTTTGCCAAGTGCAGAAAGTCCGTCATTTGTATCGTCGCTGAGGTAGAGTTCAATGCTGTCTTGTCTCGATAGTCTTGTTCGTGTATCTGTATCGTTTTGAGTGGTTTGTGTTGTTTTTTGTGCGTTTTTTGTTGTTGTTGGGTTCGATGAGTTTGGGGCCTGCAGATATTCTGCCCCTGCCAATGCATCATCAACAGATGATGTATTGGGTGGATTACCAGTTCCCGCCTGGAGACCACCTGCAGAGTTCAAATTAATATTTATACTCATCATAGGGGTGTGTGGGTGGGTAACCTTTAGTTGAGGTTACATATGATTGTCAGTGTCTGCAGATAGGAGTGATTGGGCTTTAGCTGTTTTCTTTAGCTTTACCACTGCTACCTGGAGACATCGACAACCTTATGCAACCCGTAAGCCCCCGCATCGCGACAAGATTGTTACCCGCGACGGGGGAGCCAGGGGATACTGTACTTCAACATTTTCTACATTTCTGCTGGAGTGATGCCGTCTGGTCCAGGTGACTTGAAGGGCTTAAAGCTATTAATAGTCGTAGATCAGCTTATTCTGGATCTCTCAATCAACAGGCTAGCGACGCTCGCAGTCCACTCGCCCTCTTGCCGGTCCTGGTGATCCTCTGGTTCTGTTAGAGAGTTCCCCGGGAAATGCTGTTTTTGGTCCAATTATTTGCCTTATCCTGCAAGTAACCCACTGTACCGGGTGAAGCTGATAGTATTTTCCTCAGTCTTGCGGCTGAGGAGACCTTTTCCACTTCGCCACAGAAGGTATACCAAGAGCGTCTTTGCGTCTTTCTAAGCTCCTTCTTATAGATCTTGAGTTGCTCTTTATAGGCATCCCAAATATTAGCGACCGCAGTAGACTTAGCCTTGTTGAATAGCTTGTTGCAGATCTTTTTCATAGCCGTTAGCTCAGAAGTCCACCATTGGGGTTCAGTTTTACTCTTGTACCTCGTTTTTGGACAGGCTTCTTCAAGGGAACTATTGAATGATGTGGTGATACGATCGACCAGATTATCCAGACCGGCTTTGTGATTCGGTTCGTACTGAAGTTTGGAGTTGAGGACTTTCTTGAAATTCTTCTCATAGAGGTCCCACTTTGTCTTTCTCACATTTCTGCGGACGGCAGGTTCAGGCGCTTTTTCAGCGAGTTTGAACTCAATATAATGGTGATCTGAGAATGAGTGGTCGTCCAGTACATTCCACCCAATAGCAAACGTTACGTCTAGTACTTCTTGTCTGTCTTAGGTTGGTAGTTAGAATAAAGTCAAGAAGCGAATCACCCCTATTGTTTATATCCGTACTACCCCAGATGAGCGTTCGTGTCTGGGCCAATAATCAGCTCAACCTCGTCAGACGTTGCTTCTTCTACTACTTCCCTGAATAGAGCAGTCGGTACTACAGCTTCATAAGGCAAGTAACTGGAGACCACCCAATATATGCGATTACCGATCTCCAGACTAGCAGATGTTTTTTTTTCCACTTTAATTAGCCAGGAGAAAGATACTTAGATCTTTCCTGGCCAAAATGCAGGTTGTTGGAGTGCCTTCACAGTTGGCCACAAGCAGTTTAAAGTATATGCCCTAGATAGAGAAGAGAATCTATTTAAGGGATCCTAAAATATGGCTGTCGAGAAAACTTTAACTGCATTCGCTTATAATTCTGTGTCGTTCCTAATTTCGTGTCTAGGCCACCGGTCTTTTGCATACTTCAGCCATTGGGGTCCAGTCCACCACAAATGATGTGACTGCAAATCATTTGGCGAACATCCTCGACTGGCTACATCAGCAGGGTTGCGTTCTGAATCTATATGCTTGCAATATTTATTTCCCACATTATCTAAAATGTCTGAAATTATATTTCCTACAAAGGCACTCCATGAACAAGGTGGTTTATTGAGCCATGCTAACACGATCGTTGAGTCGGTCCAAAAGCGAGTTGAAATATTTGCAATTTGTAAGTTAGGAACCACCGCTGTGGTTAATTTTGCTAAGAGAACGACTCCGCATAATTCTAATCGAGAGTCGCGGCGTAAGCGCTTCCTGAAGCGTCACAAAAACCATGCACTTCAATTTTCTTGAGGGTTTGAATCTGATCCACCTAGGTACTGAAACTGAATCTATTGAGGGACAATTTTTAATGAAATTCTTCCAATTCATTCGAGTTATGGGCTTCAACGCGTCGTCCCAATCTACTTTATCCAGCCAGACTTGTTGCCTGATAAGTTTCGCTACAATGATTACTGGAGCCAGCCATCCACACGGTCGAAAAATTAGGCAATTGAAGCATAATCGCGAATAACGTAGTAAACGACAAAATTAAAATGGTCAAAATTCGTAACAAACGTTTTAAAAAATGTTCTTGTTTTCAGTCATTATAGACATAGCTGCATTTAAAATCTATTTTATAAAAAAAAAAATTATAAATTTTATGTATTTAATTAATTACAAATTGTTTTTGTTCACACGGCGTTGATGGCGCTTACAACGATATTCGCGATTATGCTTCAATTGTTGAAAGGACCTCTCTTTTGGTGCATAATTCCCTTACATCCGTGGGTGGTGATGTGAACGTAAAGTTATCAGCCGAAATGTTCCATCCGATGGCAGATCGCTAAGTAGATTGGGTTCGTTTGAACTCCCTTTCCTCAATTCAAAACCTGCTGAGTCCATGGCTGCTAGTAATTCTTTCATAGACTTAATGGATTCTTCTACAGTGTGACCGCCAGCTAAAACGTCGTCGACATATAAATTTTGTTTGATAATTTCTGAGCCTAAAGGGTACGTTTCTTTACTATTTTCTGCCAATTGAATAAGGGTCCTAAGAGCGAGAAATTGGGCGCAATTAATTCCGAAAGTGCCTGTTGAAAGTTCAAAGTCTTCAACTGGGTCATTTGCTGATTTTCTAAAAAGAATTATTTGAAATGGGTCCTGACTTGGGTCGATTTTTATTTGACGATATATTTTGGTAACGTCCGCGTTGAATACGTATCTAAAAAACCTCCATTTTAAAATCTGCAGCACTAAGTCCTGTTGAAAGATAGGCCCTGGATGTAAAATGTCAATTAAGACTTTTCTTGTTTGACGTGGAACTTGACGCATTGAAAACTCCCCTTAGTTTAGTGGTAACCCTATCTGGTTTAATAACTGCATGATGTGGCAAACAGTAGTGAGGGGTCTTTTTGATTTCCAGAGGTCCCAGTTTCCGCATGTGTCCAAGTTCCAAATATTCCAGATTTGATTTCGGGCGTTTTTTGCAACTTTCTTTCCATTCGATAGAATTGCGCCATTGCGATATTTCGAGATGCTCCAAGTTCAGTTCGGAAGATCTATGGGTCGGCTTTCGTAAAAACGAGGATCTGCTAACTCGAGTTGAGTTGTTTCTCCATGTTGATTTTTATCTAGGGTGCGCGACGGCAAATTAGAAGGAAGGGACTTCAAAACGGGTGCCCAAACTTCTAATTCAAAACAAGGGTTTGTACGAGAATAAAGGTTAAAAAGACATGCTTTTGTTGAAGTTTTTGAAACGGTTTCACTTAAACAGGTAACATGAACAAGATTCTTCCTAGTTGGAAGCTTCAATTGGTTTGTAATCTTATCCGAAATAAATGTTGATTGAGATCCAGGGTCGATAATCGCTCGAGCGTCATATCGCTGTCCTCTAGATTAAATTTGAACAATCGCTGTGAAGAGTAGTGTTTCTTTCGATTGCTGCTGACTAAGTTGTGAATTTTCCTTGAGAGTTAGAGCCGTTATACTAGGAGTTTGAAAACTAGGTGTGGACTGTAAACTAGGAGTTGATTGTACTAGGGTTGTTAGAGCTGCCGCACTGGTACTAGGTCGTACGTCATCTCTAACCGGTTGTGGATTTGTAGGTCGGGTCTCGGTACCCTTATGTAATAAAGTGTGATGTCTTTGACTACATTCCCTACACGTGAAGTGATGCAGTTTTAACAAAGATTGTGAAGTTTTACTAAGTGAATGCGATCATTCACGTTTTTCTCAAGGACTGGCCAATTTCGTAACAAATGGTTTGCCTTGCAAATTTGGCAACTCGGTGCATTTGTACGACTACTAGGTTGCGTAGATGTGTTAAATCTGTTGCTGTTGTTGAATCTTTTGTGCGAACTTTGAGTCTGTTGCGCAACGTTTGTTTGAAATCACTTAACCCTATTTTCCTTTCTACTATAATCGGGTCTAGGCGGATTATTTTTGGAGAAATGGGGCTTAATATTTCCCACAGATTCTAAAGTTTTGAATTCGTTTAAATCTTTCCAAGACGGTAGTATGGAACAATCTTCCAAACCGTTTTCAAATTCTTCTAAGAAGTTTCTCGGCAGTTTCGTAGACGTAAGGTAAACTAAAATTGGGTCCCACCCGTTTACATCTAGTGTCTGAACTCAACCGTCAATCGTGCGTTGAAGTTTTTGGATCGAAGATCCTGAATCTGCCGAAACTGGTGGTAAAATAAGTAGAGTCTTTAGCTGTTCATTAACATCGTTTATTTGTTTATTTTCGTATCTGTTTTCTAAGTTTTTCCACGCTGAATCAAAACCTTCGTTTGTTAATGGAACTTTACTAATAATTTCCCGTGCCTCCCGGCGGTTTTCTGTTTCAGATGGAAAAGTTTTTCTACTTTACTAATGGCGAATTCTTTTCTGCAAAAAAGTGCAACATTTTCATTGCCCTTTTTCCGAAAACGGCACTTTTGTGATACTTTTTTGAAATTTGGTAATTAAGTTACTCGAATTTAGCACAACTAAAATTTCAAAAAAGAGATATAATAGTGCAGTTTTCGGAAAAAGGGCAATGCAAGTGTTGCACTTTTTTGCTGAAAAGAATTCGCCATAAGTCTAGAATTATTCCTGTACAAGGCGGAAAACAAATCCCGAAAAGTAGGCCACGCACTGTATCCTCCATGAAATGTGTCGGTATCGCATGGTGGTAAACGTAACGATAGATTGTTGTTTGGCTCCACAGTTTCCTTTTTTCGGGTCTCCGATTCTCGTTCGAACTTTTCCTACGGCCTTTCGTCGGTTAGTGCTAAAATTTCTCCATTTACTGCGCTTAAACATCGTTTGTATGTCTCTTTATATTGGGTCCTCAACTTTGATTTATCGATTGGGGTCTCATCTTTTTTCGGAACACGATCTCTACAATCTAAATAGGCCCTTTTCACCTGATCCCAAACAGAGTTCAATTCTACTCGCGTCACTTCTAATGAGTGAATATTATCATCGGTGCTAGTAGCAGAGTAACCACTCTCAAAGTCTATCAGGCCATTTACGCAATTTACAAATTTATCACGAAAAACTTTATCCATATTTCCTCCTTCTTAAATATTTTCTTTCTCAAATTTTAAAGTGGCTAAAATTTCAAGAATCTTTTAAAGTTGAGATTTTCTGTGAGAATTTACTTTGCCAAAAATTGGAAAACAATTTCAGAAAAACGCTAAATATTTTTTTAATGGGCCACAATTAGGCCAATCTTTTACAGCTTTTTTACAAATAGATATAAATAAGCCAGTTTTTGTTTGTAAACTTATGTCGTTTGTACGAAAATTAAGAAATTTTAGCGAAATAATTTTTATAGACACTAGGAAAGTGTTTTTTTCAAATAAATAACAAACAATAAAAAAAAACGAATTTTGTCGGGAAGCGATTTTTCCAAAAAATATAACAAACAAAACAACTTGGTAGGAAAGTGTTTTTCCAAAAAAAATCACTTAATACATTTTTGAGCAAATTTATTTTTCGTAGTAAAGTGTAATTTCCAAAAATTACCACTTAATACATTTTTGAGCAAATTGTTTTTTCGTAGTAAAGTGTAATTTCCAAAAATTACCACTTAATACATTTTTGAGGAAATTTGTTTTTCGTAGTAAAGTGTAATTTCCAAAAACTAAAACTTAATAAATTTCTGAGCAAATTTATTTTTTGTAGTAAAGTGTAATTTCCAAAAATTGACACTTAATAAATTTTTTGAGCAAATTGTTTTTCGTAGTAAAGTGTAATTTCCAAAAATTAACACTTAATAAATTTTTGAGCAAATTTATTTTTCCTAGTAATGTGTAATTTCCAAAAATTACCACTTAATACATTTTTCGAGCAAATTTATGTTTCGTAATAAAGTGTAATTTTCAACAATAAAAGTAAATTTCAATAAATGTAAATTATTGTGTTAGCTCTGTTTAGCTTTTTCCGAAATGTCTGTCCAAAACCATCAACCATGAAACCATATGTTTTTTCAATTCTTTCTTTACGACTGAAATTATGTTTTCCTATTTCTCCTTTTATTCTTGTGTTTTCTTTTCCGTTCTCACAAAAAAACTACCGTGGTACATTAAACTTTTGGTTCGCAAATCAAAAACGAAAAATGAACACCGAGAAACCAATGAGAAGAAAATTCGCTACTTATTGTCTCGTATGCATTGGTGTACATAGACTGATTTTGTTGTTCTTGTTTTAATGGGTACGAGGGGGTTGAAAGTGTCGACACAGGCACTCTTTTTTGAAATAAATCAAAATTGTCGCCTCAAAGTGCTGAAGAATTACAATTGTGATAGTTTATAGCACAAACCGCACATACTAATGCCAAAAGAAATTTAAAAATCGTAAATTTCTTGACGTTTTTCAAAAGGGCTTTTCTATTGCATCTAAGGCAATACGAGGGTCGTTCAACAAGTTTGAACACATATTTTCGAAAGTAAATAATATTTTTTTTCCAATTTATTAATTTGGGTTGATTTACGCTCTCCAACGCACAAAATTAATATTCTGTAGTCGAAAAAAAATTGTTTCCAAAAACAAATTGATTTTTTTTTCAAAAATCACGAAAATAGTTAAAACCATTAAGGAAAGGCTAAAGTCGGGCGGGGCCGACTATATAATACCCTACACCACTCTCGTAATATTGAATAACTCTGATATATAAATTTTGTAATTCATGTATAAATTGTTTACATAAATTTACTTTTGGGACATTTTATACCTAAATAATACCCTGTACCACAGTGTGGTGTAGGGTATAAAAACGATTGGATCTAAAGAGCCAAATCGGATGAAACATATATATGGGAGTTATAGCTAAATCTTAACCAATTTTCTTCAAATTCGGCAATGTTGGTTCATGGATCAAGAAACTCTACCATTCTAAATTTCAAAACGATTGGATGTAAAATACAGGTTTTATAGGACTAAAGGGCCAAATCGGACGAAACATATATATGGGAGCTATAGCTAACTCTTAACCGATTTTCTTCAAATTCGGTAGTTTTGGTTCATGGATCAAGACACTCTACTGTTCTAAATTTCAAAATGATTGGATGTAAAATACAGCTTCTACAGGACTAAAGAGCAAAATCGGACGAAACATATATATGGGAGCTATAGCTAAATCTTAACCGATTTTCTTCAAAGTCGGCAATGTTGGTTCATGGATCAAGAAACTCTACCATTCTAAATTTCAAAACGATTGGATGTAAAATACAGCTTCTATAGGACTAAAGGGCCAAATCGGACGAAACATATATATGGGAGATATAGCTGAATCTTAACCGATTTTCTTCAAATTCGGCAATGTTGGTTCATGGATCAAGAAACTCTACCATTCTAAATTTCAAAACGATTGGATGTAAAATACAGCTTCTATAGGACTAAAGGGCCAAATCGGACGAATGATATATATGGGAGCTATATCTAAATCTGAACCGATTTTCTTCAAATTCGGCAATGTTGGTTCATGGATCAAGAAACTCTACCATTCTAAATTTCAAAACGATTGGATGTAAAATACAGCTTCTATAGAACTAAAGGGCCAAATCGGACGAAAGATATATATGGGAGCTATGTCTAAATCTGAACCGATTTCAACCAAATTCAATACCGATCTTAACAGCTGCGAAATACTCTAAACTGCAAAATTTCAGAACGATCGGAGTGAAATTGCGACCTGTAGTCGACGAACAACTTTACATGGACAGACGGACGGACGGACATGGTTAAATCGACTCAGCTAGTGATTCTGAGTCGATCGGTATACTTTAAGGTGGGTGTAGCTGTGTAATTTTCAGGTGTTACAAACATCTGCCGTGAAACAAACTTATAATACCCTGTACCACAGTGTGGTGTAGGGTATACAAATATTTTTTTAAAGCGTCTAAGTAAAGTCAAATGGTCGTTTCCGAAAATCGCCAAAAAAATATTTTCTTAGGTTAGAACGCGTAAGGTTATGCAATGTTAGTATGGTATGTATAGCGAGGTGCTATGTATTTAAGCGCAAGTTAACTGCACTTATGTATATCGGTTTGCTATTTAAGTGCAAATTAACTTCACTTATGTATGTATTTATGTAAAAGGAAACAAGCTAGCGTCGTATATAGGGTCAGACGCGCCAAAATCTCCTTCATATATCAATATCGCGGAGTTACAAAAAATGGTTTTTGGCACCCTATAACACGCTTCTTTTAACAAATCTTGGGTACTCACATTGATCCGTTAGGTTACCTTTGTGTGTGTGTTTGTGGTTGGCGATGTCGCTGGTTCTTCCTTCCTTCCTTCTAGGTTTCCAAAGGGCTTATTTCTGAGTTGTGTTGTTGCTGGGTCTGACTCCTCGTTTCCAAGGCTCTTTGCTGGGTCTTGTGTTGTTATTGGGGCACTTTTTTGTTGTGTCACTTTTTTGTGGTTGTTTTTTAAATTTTAAGTTTTCGCGTACCGTATCGAAATTTGTTTTATATAAATTATTTTGATTTCCACGGTCAAATTAAATTTTCATTACAAAATATTTTACACAGAACACTTGATTCTGTTTTTTAATTATTTAAAAAACTCACTTTTTTATCCGGTTCGCATATGACCAAATGTCTAAGAGCAAAACTTAACTTTTGCCTTTCCAAATGAGGAATCCAAAGTTTTTCAATTTAAAATTCACAATCTTTATTTAAATTCATTGGCTTTTGAGTAAGTAAATGAGAACATATGTATTTGTGTGAAAATGTGGATTTTGGTTTATTTTATTTAATTTCAATTTGTGCTGTTCTTAATGTTAACGATTTGTTCTCATTGTAATTCACAATGTTTATTATTTCTTCTGTTTTTACTTAGTTAATTGTTCGATGTTGGGTCGTTTGAGTTCACTGTGATGTCTTCTATGTACATATTTTTATATATAAACAATTAGCACTTGCAATTCCTTTACTTATTTAAACTGGACCAAAATATAATCACTTAATCACGGGGGAGGATCGGTAAAAGACTGATTGATTACTTGTGACTGCCATCCATCTCTTCTATGCTCACTTAACGATTTTCGTTAACCTACAGATGACAAGCGACAATTAAACAAACAAATAAACAAAAGGGAAATTATAGTAATAAGTGTATGTAATGAATGCTTTAGAGCAGAGATCAGGGATGGAAAATTCGATTTCTCGAAAAATACTAAAATGGTACTGTTTAAACTGAAAGGTATTTTTTCTTTAATAATAATAATTTAATGTAAATATACTGAAATTGTTGACTTTTTCATGGAAAATATTTAACGATGTATTAAATAATTTTGATCAATAACTATGCAAACTTCTATAAAAAGGCATTTTTAATTATACATTCCACTAGTATAAATTCTCTAAGAGCAAAGCTATTCTTCGCTTGCAAAATTAACGCCCGAATCTAGTTCAAAACTTCGATGTTTTTTAACTTGTAAAATTTCATACGCATAAAAATGCTCTTTGATAGAAAACCTACGTGTAGGTTGTGTTTTAAGAAATAAAATGTCGTTTTATTCTTATAGAAATAAAAATTGGCTTTCTAAATCGGCATATAGTGAATTAACTTCTGAAGAATAAGTAGACAGAGGGAAATGGTACCTAAATGGTCGTGGGGGTACTTCGGTACTTTTTAAAGTGGGAAAGTACTGGAAAAAGTTCTAAAGTACTGACTTTTCCATCCCTGGCAGAGATCGGCAAAACAGCGCCCATGGGCGGTTCTCTCCTCTCACACATTGAATGACTATAAACTACCCTGCAGCGAAGCGGTCCAGTTCATAAATAGTTCTACACTGGTCCATGAGAATGTATGAACTAGTTCTACATAATACCCTTTGCCCAGCAAGCAACTGTTTCTTTTTACATGGACTTGTCCTAGGAAGAATCAATTGTCTCCAGCTGCATTCGTTTGGAACAGTTCTGATATAGTTCAGAATGGAATAGTTTAGAATTAATTCTAGGGAACTAGCTCTGATATAGTTCTTCAGGAATATATCTAAACTACTCCAGAACTGTTCCAAACGAATGCATCCGGAGAAAATTGATTCTTCCTAGGACAAGCCCATGAAAAGAGAAACAGTAGCTGGAAAAAATATATTATGTAGAATTAGTTCCTGCTCTCTTGGTTATGGGCAGGTCTAGAACCACTTTTCAGCTTGACTTTATTATAAAATAAAATTTAAGAAATAAAATATATTGAATGGTTTTTATTTTTATAATATTTATAAAAAGTAAATTCAAATATATTTATTCTTTGAAAAACGGAAACAAATTATTTTAATTCCTAGAAAAGGGAAACTTGAAATAGTTATAATTATTATTATCATTATAACGTCTTACTTGTTAAAATTTCCACTTAACAATGAACACAAGACTGAAATGAAAAGCACCACCATAAATTCCTAACGGTAAACACTTAGAATTATTTCAATGCAGACGAAAAAACACAAACAAATATTCACGCTGTACAAAATCAAACAAAAGCAGCACTGCCTAGGCAGATTTCTTTGAATTCTCTTGTTTTTTGTGCTCAACTGTTTCTGGCTGCATTACTTTTGCTCTAGTCTGGATCTAGTTAATTTTGGACCAGCTCAGATCCGGTCCTTTTCATAGACTGTTTCCAATTTCTCTGCAGGTTAATTCATTCAGTTTACATTGATGGTAAAGAAATGCTTTTGTATGGTTGTATGAGTGTGCCGATCCCCGCCCTGCAGTCAGCCAGGCACCATATGTCTCTATGTCACCACTTGCTCTATAGTGACAATGGAACAAGTTAAAAAGTCTACAACTTTCCTTTTATGCGCGAGTAGAAATACTTTACAGACAACTGTTGTACAGTATTTATGGCAATGTGAGCAAGAAAACAGCGAAATGAATATTGTGGGAGAAAGTGAAGATTTTGTGGAGAATCTGCATTTTGGCGTTCCGAAATTTACGTTTCGGTAGAAGTTAAAGCAGTGGTGCATAGAAAGAACTCCTTCTAGGAAGTGTTTGGAGAAACTATTGTCAATATTAAATGAATTTAATTGTATGTACATTCCAGTCTTTGTTATTTTTTGTTAATTAAATGAATAAAAGGTTTAGCCAGCCTCGAAGAAAGTGAGCATATAAATATATGTGTTTTAGTATACTGCGCCCACCTTTATAAAGATGAAGACCAGGGTCACTAAAGTTTACTTTGACTTTTAACATTTACTAGTGAATCTTTGTTCCAAATGTCTACATATGGTTAACTTTGACATTTAACATTTACTAGCGAATCTTTGGTGCAAATGTCTACATATGGTTTACTTTGACATTTAACATTTACTACTGAATCTTTGGATCAAAAGTCAACTGGTGGTTTTTCAATGACAGCTAATGTTAAATGTCTATAGGAGATGAGATGAGCAAGGGCACATTCTGTCTGTAGTACTACTGACAATGTCACAAGTAAATCACTACAATTTTACTAATGGCATTTCCTACAGGGCGCTTTAGAGTGATGAGTGCATAGGTTATGCATGTATGGGATATAAATGCATTCGCATATACTCACCTACATACGTAATGCCGCGCAGCAGTTGTGTCACCTTTGAACAGGTAGCGAACGAAAGAAGGAGAAAGACCCACCACCAAATAATGAGGGAGTCCCACCAGATAGGATAGACGACTCCCAAAGGAAACTTTTACTGGAAAGACAATGATTGAGGTCATCCAGATAAACCTCCACCGGAGCCAATCGGCATCCAACGCTCTGATGGACATAATAAATAAAGGCAGGGTTAATATTGCTTTGGTCCAGGAACCATGGACAACTAACCACAATGTTACTGGATTAAACCATGTGAATTACAACCTTTTCTATTCTAACACAGGTACTCGTCCAAGGACTTGTATTTTGTGCCATAAAATCTTATATTTTATTTTCCCGCGTCAATTCGATGACATTGCCACCTACGTCGGAATTACAACGTCTGGTAAGGGAATCCAAAAATATATACCAGTAAAGAGTTACTAGCTAGTTGTGATGCCAACTCATACCATATCGCTCGTATTCGTAGAAGGGGACAAGCTCTTACAGAATTTTTGAATACTAACGATCTCCTAACTCTTAACATAGGGAACAAGGCGACCTTTGTTAAAAAAATTAGGGAAGAAGTATTAGATATAACGATATGCTGAGAAAACCTCATTGATGAGATCCATGAGTGAAGGGTTTCAGATGAACACTCTTATTCGGACGACCGTTATATAAGGCTTAAAATTGCACAGCCACCGCCTGACCCCATATGTTTCCGTAATAAGGCTAAAACCAACAGACTAAATTCGGCAATCTAATCGTACTTAGAAATCGATTGGGCCAGCCTACACACGATTATCTAAGTACAGAAGACATTGATATCAATGTGAGGAGGATTACGAAGGCTCTTGTTAAATCATTCGAAGATAGTCGTCAACTTCGAGGAAGGAAATCTGCCTATGAGAAACCCTGGATGACAAGATAAATTCGCAAGCATGTCAGCAGACTTTACAACAGAGCTCGACGTAAAAAACAATCAGTATTTTGGGACGACTACCACAGAAGACTCAAAGAATACAATAAAATAATTAGATCGGCGAAACATAACTCCTGGAGCATGTCTAAAATGAACAGCATATCTAAAATGAAAATGTTGCTCTCAAAAACTCATATCCATACCGGAACACTGGTGGATGAAACGGGTAAAAGGATGGAAACTATAGAGGATACCGTAAGGCTCTTGATGAAAACTCATTTTCCGACTGGTAATGCTGCACCAACAGAGGAACATTTATGGAATGAAAATGTACTACATCAAGTTCCTATTACGAACAGATGGTATGGTTAAATAAGCGATAAAAAGCATCTCTCCCTTCAAGGCTGCGGGACCGGATGGAATTTTTCCAGCACTTCTGCAGAATGAGGTGGATCTGGTATCAACTCATCTGGCTGGAGTATTCACTGCATGCCTAACCCATGCTTGTACCCCAAAAAAATTACAGGAATCAAGGGTGGTCTTCATACCCAAGCCTGACAAGGTGAGTTATACGACACCAATGGGTTATCGACCCATTAGCCTAACTTCTTTCCTGTTAAAAACAATGGAGCGAATAATTCATGACATGGTCAAAAGAACAATACCGGTGATTTATTTGTGCCAGACAGAACCTCCTGGGAATACGGAATACTGGCTAATGTGTCAGTGGGAACTAGCTGCTACACTGATGGCTCCAAGCTAGGAGGAAGGACGGGTCTGGGACTTTTTATTGCTGAACCAGAAGTCTAACTTTACTTCTGCCTCTCTAGCCATAACACGGTATTTCCACAGATAGCCAAATGGCGATCAAAGCAAATAACATCGGAAAGGGTCAAATCCTGAACTGTGTTAGTAAAAGTACGATACATGATTACTCATCCCATCATGGTGAATTTTGTATTTGCTGGGTACCTGGACACAACGCACAGTGGGCTAAAATGGAAAAAAATGGACATAATTCTGCCATTTCCACTTATCGTATGGCGATGAAATTTTAGGTGTGTATACAAGAGGTGTTAGAGAGTTTAAGTTCAGAACTTGGTCCCCCTACCTCATACAGGGCCCTAAAATTGACCACCTCGGGTATACAAAATGTTCAGCGGCTTCTAACTTTTGAATGGAGTGTCCGGCGTTTTTTTCTGTGGATACTCCTAGACCGGACCTACAACAAACATTTTATAGGTTGAAGATATCTTGAATAGTTTCCGAGATATGTGGATTTTGAATTTTTCATTTTCATGCCGACTTTGCCTTGGAGTTTAGCCAAAATCTCAGTCAAAAGTTTACCGATTATATTCGCGTTTTTTTATGGATTGTCAATAAAATTTACAAGATCACCAAAAAAAGAATCTGTAAGATATGTGAAGAAGTAAGAAAGTTATGGCCCTATAAAGTAAATTTTTTGAAAAAAATTCATTTTTGGAGATTTTTTGTCGAAAAAGGTCCAATTCGTCTTTAGGTCTTGTAGAAAAAGTTTGTTACACAAAGTATATCAAATTTATACTCATGTTAAAGGAGACGTTTCACAGAATCTGTTAGAGAAAATCTGAAGCCAAAATTTTAATTGGTGTGGTTCTCACTCTTCTCCGATTTTGACCTTTCAAAAGTTTGATCGATTTTCTCCAATCGCAAAGCTAAATTGTTAAATTTTTCTTTATTTGTATTAGGGTGTAACAAAATCGACTGCCACGGGAATCCCGAGCGCGGCTTTTCATATCGAAGATATAGGACTAAAAGTAAGGATTTTCGATGTATTTTTTGGGAATTGAGGGATTTTCCATTAGAAATTTCCACATGTTGCTTTTGATTATTATTTCAAATATCAAAATAAAGAACTTTTAAGAAAAATTCATAGAAATATATACATTTTTAAGAATTTTATGCCGTATTGCGTTTCTGTCTATATGCAAAATATTGTGTTTAATTATACCCTACACCACACTGTTGTACAGGGTGTTATAACTTTGTACATTTGTTTGTAACACCTAAAAGGGGAAGAAATAGACCCATCATTTATTATACCGATCGACTCAGAATCATTATCTGAGTTGATTTAGCTATGTCCGTCTGTCTGTGCATGTATTCTTGTAATTACAAAGTACAGCTCGCAATTATGGTCCGATCTCAACGAAACTTTACACATATATTTCTTTTCTGGCCCAAGGACGGTCCCTATTGGTTAAAATCGGTTCAGATTCAGATATAGCCCCCATATATATGTTAGCCCCGATTTGACATTTAAGTGCTGTAAAAGCTTTATTTTATATCCGATCAGTATGAAATTCGGCAGAAAGACCCCGATTTGACATGTAAGCGCTGCCACTAAAAGCGGACACTCCATTCAAAAGGTAGAAGCCGATGAAAATTTTGTATACCCGAGGTGGTCAACTTTAGGGCCCTGTAGCTCCGCCCCTGCACGCAAAGAAAAAATTCGTTTCTGCGAAACGAAATATTAGACAACTACAATTCTCGTTTACGACGACTGAAATTTCGCTTACGCGATATAACTTTTTGTCACAAAAACGAAATGTCAGTTCCGGCAAACGAGAATTGTAGTTGTCTAATATTTCGTTTCGCAGAAACGAATTATTTCTTTGCGTGTTTATGAGATAGGGGGCCCAAGTTCCGAACATAAACTCTCTAACACCTCTTGTATACACACCTAAAATTTCATCGCCATACGATAAGTGGTTTTGAAATGGCAGAATTATGTCCATTTTTTTCATTTTAGCACATTGTGCACCGAGGTGTTTGAAAAGGTAGACAACTTTAAAAGGCGGACAACTTCGAGTAATAAACCACGAAGAATGAGTAGAAGCTCTGTGCAGTAATGGCTCAGAAAACGGTGTGGAATAGCGCAACAGTAGGAGCAACTGCAAAGATACTGTGGGGTGACCCAAATGAAAAGAAAACAAGAAGTTTTCTGAAACTAAACAAGATCGAGATTAGTAAGATGATGGGTATTGTAACGGGACGCTCAAGCTTACATGCACATCTTCATCGCATAGGACTATCAGAAAATGACGAGTGCAGGGCATGCAGGGAAAACAACGAAACGATGGAACATTTTCTGTGTCACTGCCAGGTTTTCACACATGCCAGATCCCAACATTTCGTGTCCAACATATTGCCAGACTTGACTCATCTTAGAGGATATGACTGGAAGATACTGAGAAAATACGTGTCTAGTAGCGATTTTCTCTAACTTGTGAGGTATAACAGGTAAAAGCGTTAAGTTCGGCCAAGCCGAATCTTATATACCCTTCACCATGGATAGCATGTGACCTCACAAAATAACTCAAACCTAAAGAAAAAAACACCGAAAACACACAAAAGAAATATAGAGGTGAGAACAGTAGGAATCACAACAAGTTAGATGCGATATATTTGGGGCTATATCTAAATATGGACCGATATCGCCCATTTTCAATGCCAAGTTACCTGCAGCTGTAAGAAGTATCTATACCAAATTTCAGCCACCTAGGGTAGAGGGTAGAAAAAGATCATAAAACAGGAGCGCACAACCTCTCTAACCTAACCTAGTGACAAACAAAAAAAAATCACTAAGTGTATGATGCTTTTCATATTTTTTGTTAGTGCTTTTAACGCTTTTCGCACATTTACCAGATCAATTCTGGAAACATAAAGAAATTAGTAGTATAATGTATACACGGGGCAAAATCGAGGTTTTTGATACGTTTGAACAGAAAGCATATATATTTGTAACAGACATTTTTAAATATTATGTATTTCTGAATAAATAAATTTTATTTGAAAAACATTAACACTTATTTGTAGCGCACATGTTAAATAAATATTTCTCAAATAAAATATTTGTTTACAAACAAATAAAAATTATTGTTGAGAAAGTTCTTTAATATATTTTATTTAAAATAATTTTATACTTTGGTGTGAATGTTTTGAATTTATAGTTATGCAAAATTATACGATTTCAATTATAAAAGAATTTATAATTTAAAATTTCTTAAAAAATTACTTTGAATTACTGAAAAACTTGCATTAAGTTTAAGGTATTGATATATATATATCCCCTCACCTTAGAGAGGAGGGTATATATCATTTGCTACGAGACAATGGAGTGACCTAAGACCCTAAGTATGTTCGGCGAATATCCGTTTTGGGTCATTTTAAGTCGAATGAGGAATGTCCGTCCATCTGTCTGTCTGGGTGGATGGTGCGCACGATAACTCTCGAAAGGAGCAACCGATTGACTTAAAATTTGGTATGTGGTAATATTTTCTTCTATCTCCGGCTAAGTTCGAAGATGGGCAATATTGGTCCACTCCTCCTAGTACCTCCCCCACAAAGGGTTAAAATTTAGTGAAATATTGATTATTTAATAACTTCTATACTACTTATTTCAATCCTCTGAAATTCTACACATAGTATTAGTTTATTGGTCACAATTACCTCGAGAAAAATTGGCGTTATTGGCACTCCCCTTTTGGTACCTCTCACCATTTTACAAAAACAGTTAAACAGTTAAAGTTGTTAACGCAATTTAAATTGATAATAATTTAATAATAACAATAAAAAATAATTTTCTAATTTTTGTAGGGACTCAAGGTGAGGGGATTCATAAGTCGGTTTACCCGACTGAACTTTCTTACTTGTTTTTGAATACATAAAACAAAGAAATCTTTATTTCAGAAATAATATTCCAAATAAAAGAATAATTGGGTGGAAACTAAGATTTGTTTATAACTATATCTACAAAAATATATAATACTTGTTTGTGCCAAATATTACGTATTTAGAGTGTGCCCTTAACATATATGTGTTTCAAGCAGATTATGGTTGGGACAATATACTACAGAAGCGGTTTTTCAGCGTGTATCTATCCACTTATGTTCGTCTCCTAGATTTACAAACTTCAGTTTTCAGTTCTGCAGTTTAAATTTTATTAAAATTTAGCCTTAAAAAAATAAAAAATTATTGGCATTTTTAATACCATACAAAATTCTTGTCGAAAATTTTTTCGCCTGAAAATTATGTTGGGTAATTCCAAAGCAGTTCGACCAACTCACAAAAATCACCCCTTTAAAATTTCACAAAAGTTCTCCTACAATAGTTCTCCTAGTGTGCGGGAACTTTTTTTTGGTTTTTAGTTTTCCAAAATTCATTGTAGTTTTTGTGATACAGAGCTCCAAAGTTACCTATCTCAAGGATTTTTCTCAAATTTACCATTTGTTAAATTATCCATATCTTGTTAACCGCGTCGCATATTTTGAAGAAATGAACACCAATGAAAAGGTCTGATACTCCTCTTAAATGCTGGGTTGCGAAAATATGGAATATATCCTTAATGCTTGAATATCCTGAGCAAGTATCAATTTATATAATTAGTTTTTTTGGTACTATATGGTCAAACTGTTATGAACTGACTACGAAAAACTCAAAATTGAACCTTGATGGACCTAAAAGATATAGCAATTTTATTGAGCCAATTTTATAATTTTTCTTGTATACGTGTATGTAGAATTTTAGATTCTTCGGCTGGACTAGTGTAGCTTCTAAACGGCTTGACCAAAAAAAATTAAGGATAATTATTGATACTTTTCAGGATATTCATGCATTAGGGATATATTCCATATTTTCGCATCTTTACACCAAAAGGACTTAAATATTTCATTCCGCAACATCGAAGAGGACTAGCAGAGCTTTTCTTTGGTGACGCGGTTGAGACGATATGGCTAATTAAAAAATGGTAATTTTGAGAAAAATCCTTGAGGTATCTTTGGAACACTGTACCACAAAAATTACAATGAATTTTGAAAAACTACACATTTGTATAATCATTGTTCCAATTTTTATTAAAATCAAAAGAGGTAATTTTTAAATGTGTGTTTCTTGATTCATTTGTTTTGCATTAACGAATCAATAATTTTATAAGATACATGTTTCATTATTTATTTATATATTTATACCTGACAAAAGTCTGGGGTACAGTTAATTATACGTTTGTTTTGGCGGAATGAAATTGGGCTCCAGGAAAATACACCCCAATATGTTTATGAAAATGGGCCCCAAAAAATTACATGTCAAAGAACAACAGTTTTGTTGGGGGCTTCATTTCATTTTTTGTCCGGTTTTTGGGGCTTAATTTCATTTTGTCTGCTTTTTTAGGGTTATTTTCATCTATAAATTAAGAAACAGGAGAGGCTACGCATAAAAGATTAGCTCCGCGTAGCCAACTTTGGATCCTATCCATAGGAAAAAGTCCTAAACAGAGGCCGAAGGCCGTAGGCCGACCGCACAGTAAAAGATTTATGGTTAGAAAATGGGTTCATAAAAGTGTATTATTACTTACTACCCAGATTTACGAAGAGAAAATTTCTTAGTTTTGTTGGGGTGCATTTTCATTTTATGCTGTTTTTTTTTGATTCGGGTGTAATTTCCTAAAGCACTTTTTGTAGCGAATATAGGCCCCAAATTTGGGGCGCTATTTCATTTCATTATTTGGGGTGCATTTTTTGGGGCTCAACTTCCGGCCGCCATTTGTTTTAGACCAGATGTTTGTAAGGCCCTAAAATATTGGAGGTAGACTCACCGTTAATTATACCCATTGACTCAGAATCGATCTACACTTATATTTCTTATTGTTTAGCAAATATTTATGAAATTTAGCAGAGATGAATTTGTGAATCTAAGCGCCATAAAAATGGAAATCATTGAAATATAATTTTAATTAGGAGAAACAACAGAAACAAATTTGTGATGAAAACAGTGGAAAAAGCAACCAAATTTTTGAATAAAACTGAAAACGTTCTAATTCTGAATGCAGAAAAAGGCAATGTCACAGTGGCCATGGACAAAAAAGACTACGAGGAAAGGATGATCGAAATTTTAGGAGATATCATGACCTACCAGAGAATAAATAAAGACTCAACACTATGTCTCCAAAGAAAGAACAATGAGTTAGTAGAAGAGTTATTCAGACAAAATGCAATATCATCCATAGAGAAGAAAAATCTAAAAACAGAAGTCGCCACCGTCCAAGACTATACATATGGGTTACCCATGATACATAAAAAGGGATACCCCTTAAGGCCTATTTGTTCCTCAGTCAATTCACCTTCAATGAAACTATGTAAGTACTTAGTGAACATCTTAAAACGACTTACACAAAATCCGAAGTACAATGTCAGTGATTCTGTTCAATTTAGGGATAAGATTAAAAACTTGACTATCAAACAGGATGAAAAACTTGTATCTTTTGACGTCAAAGCGCTTTTCCCAAGCATACCCGTCGACTTTGCAGTGAAAGTTATAGAGGATAGATGGCTGGAAATAGAAGAATTTACGAATATGACAAAGAGCCTATTCCTACGAATACTTAAATTTTGCATTATGGAGAACAGATATTTTAAATACGAAGACAAATTATACAAACATAAGAAAGGACTACCGATGGCTTGACCGGCTTTTCCAGTAGTAGCGGATATAGTTATGGAGAAACTCCTTGACACCTGTATGGGTAACTTGACAACAAAACCTAGAATTATGACCAAATATGCTGACGACCTATTCCCAATAGTTCCGGAGAGTGCTATAGATATAACATTGACAACCCTCTACAGCTTCCAAAATAATATGAAATTCACAATGGAGATGGAAGAAAATAATAAAATACCGTATCTTGACACAATCGTAATAAAAAACGGCGATAAATTGGATATAGATTGGTACCAGAAAGAAACAGCATCCGGGAGAATAATGAGCTATTTCTCAAAACATCCGAAGAGAATAATAATAAACGCAGCAAAAAATCTGATAAACAGAATTCTGTCTATTAGTGACGAGAAGTTTCAGCAGCAAAACAAAATAAAAATCAAGAATATATTACATAATAATAATTTTCCAAAAAACCTCACGAACCAACTAATATCCAGTTTTAAACCAAAGCAGCATAATAACGACACAATAAAAGTGGACAAAACATTCAAATCCCTGATATATATTCAAGATATATCTGAGCGAATTGCCAATGAGATTTCATGTGAAGGCAATGACTCGGAAGCATGTAAAAGAGTCAACGTTGGTACAACCAAAAACAAGTTAAAAACTAGAATATCTGGGTATAAATCAGATCTAAAAATTCGGAATAATTAAAATTCATCAAAAACGGCATTAGCGGCCCACTGTGCGAGAGAAAATCACCATCCTGACTTCGACAATGTTCGTGTATTACAAAGAGAAAACAATTACAACAAACGCTTCATTCTCGAGACACTACACATCAACGATGTATCAACGACGAAGAGAATGAATTGAAACATTAATTGAGTACACATTGTCTAGTACCTTCCATGAGAAGGCACTGAAATATGCATTTTTCCTACCAACGGGAAATATCCGAACCACGTTCTTGACTCGATACTTTTTGAAAGCAAGGGAGAATGTCAAGTGAGATAATGCTACAAAAAAGCTTTGGCTGCGAATCTAACTAAGCGCACTTGAACTATATTCATATGTAGGATCCAAATAAATGTTATAGATTTGAAAAATTTTATATCTGTAGCAAAATATATGTTTTAAAATGTTGATTTGAAATATATTTTCTTTCAGTTCTAACGTATCAAAACGGCGTCTTTTCTACGTTTAGTACTTAAACAAGTCTTAGTTCGATTGTGATAAAATTGTAGGATGTAACACCCCGGCACGAGCATTTATTTGCGACATTGTTGGCCACAATGCATTAGTTGGCTGCATAAAATGCTATCAGAAAGGTGAACGGAAAAACAATGTCACCGTTTTTTCTTCAGAAGCTTCGTCCTTAAGGACTGATGAAGATTTTTACACACGACGTCAAATAGAGTTCCACAAAAGGAGACATATTCACAGTCTGGGCTGTTTGGAGGAGTCTGGAATACATATGATAACTCAATTTCCACTTGAGCCGATGCATTTGGTAGATCTTGGCGTGACTAAAAAAATGATTTGTTAATTAATCGATAATAAGTCAAAAGTACCAACGACAACTAAGATAAAAAATGAGATTTCGCAAAAATTAATGAATTTGTCGGCAGATGTACCAAGGGAATTCCATAATGTATACTATATTATGCACCACTAGTGTTAAAAGACCTTGTGGAAGACGATTTCTTTTATGAAATGCTGTTGCTCCAGGTAGCATATAGATTGCTGTCAACGCCCAAACACTATGAAGCAAATGTGAATTCCGCTAACGAATTGCTACAATTATTTGTACACAATTTTTATAAAATTTTTGGCGAATGTAGCGTTGTGTTAAATATAATTTAAGAAGACAAACAATATAATTTAAGAAGACATTTCCTCCTGTAGCGAGTAATTGTCAGTTACGAACGAATAGGAATTTGATTCCAACGAGTGAAGTTTTTCGCGGATTTTCAGACCGGTTTTCCCGAATTTTTTGTAACTGTCACAATTAAAAAATTAATATTAATCGATAAGTGCAAAAAAAGTTCAATCAATGTTCGCGGAATATTGTTTTATCGCGTGTTACAATTCATTCCTATTCGTTCGTAACTGATAGATTTTGACGTTTCGGCCTGAAGGAATGTCTTCTTATATTATATTTGTCTTTGGTTTATACCAATAAAGGTTACAGGATTTTCTGACGAAAACCAAGGATTTCTTAAAGGCACAAAAGTTATAAATCTATGACCATTTTATGAAATTCCGGTGGACTCTACGGCCATTGGGATATACGTTGGAGATGTTGATATAGCCGAAGAAGAATGCTTCGAAATAAAAAACATTTATTGTAAGATGGCAGTGTTTCCTTATAGTAATTCATACTTATTTATGCCTATGCTTCATACATGCTCATAATACTATAAAAACAAAGATGTTAAAATTATAAATCAAAAGTTCCGCTAGAAAAAACTGTCCACAAAATACTACAAATCTTGATCTAAATCGGGCTCTAAAAATCGCAGACAAATGGCTGACAAAGCTAATAAAATTGTTTGGCTCAAATAAAAGGTAAGTAAAGTTAATTAAATTTCACAGCACAACACATGATTTTGGGACTCAATTCTGAGAATTTGACGTGAAAGTAGCCAGCAAAGTAGCAAGTTTGCTCAATTAATAATTTAATGGCCATACGATTTTTTTTTGTTTTAACACGGTTATATCTCGTATACCGTAAGGAATATCTTTTTTGTGTCTGATATTGTAGATATTGAATAGGAGAAAAAAAATGCGGAACAAACCTACCCGAAAAAGGTGCATCCAGTGTCACACTACCTATTACAAACATAAAACTTAAAAATTTTAATTTTTGAGATTTTTATGGCACTTTTTTCTGGTAGGTTTGCTCCGCATTTTTTCTCCAATTCCGTACGGTATACCAAGATATAAACGTGTTAAAATATAGAAAAATTGATAAAAATCCACCTTGTGAAAAAAGTTCGTATGCCCAATAAATTATTAATTGAGCCAACTTGACTAAATTAATAAAGCAGAAGTTCTTTTTTTTGTTCTACTTTCACGTCGAATTCTCAGAATTGAGTCCCAAATGAATGAGTTGAAAAATGGTGTAATGCGTTTGTTTCCCATTATAGAACTATTTCATATGGCCTACGGAAATGTGGATAATTTATTATAGTCTAGTAAACGGACTGAAGTACACTTTCAGAGTAATGTTTTATGTATCTCTTGTATGCATACAAATTTTATTAGCCCTTTTCTGTCGATAGCCATATGAAAGTGTAAAGTGAATATTTTGCTATACTGATATAACCCTGTAATACGCATTAACAACTAAAGCTCTTATAAGTAGGCGCATAAAAATAAAAATGGTTTTTGTATTAATTTAATTTCCATTAGAGTTACATGATGATATAAAGAGACAGCATCAAGATATGCATACTCAATACGATGCTATCAAACAAATTGATACCAACATTCGAGCTCAAAACGAAATTGTGGCAGGAGAGTTGGCCCAAGTTAAGGTTTTCTTGCAATAACTTATAAACGACAAGGCGGCAGAAAAAAGTATGATCAATGTGTTTCCTATCCCAGACACGGCAGGATTAGAAAATCTGGAAATGAAACTCCTCGACATGGACGAGGAGTTAAAACTTATTGATTTAGTGAAAAAAATTATCCATAGAGGAAGTATTGTAAAAAATTTACATAATCTAATTGGTACAGATATAATCAAAAATTATAATTATGACGGCATACAACATAAGGAAGCCTTTAAAGCATATGTTATGTTAATCTATTTTTTAAAGCTGTGGAGTCAGAAGTCATTACATACAATTATAAATTTGCCATAAAAAAGCATTTGAAATTGAAAAAAATAAAATATATAAAGAAAAGTGTTTAAAATTAAATAATAACTAAAATGAATTTTAAATAATTTGACTACAAAAAATTTCTAAATGAACTAAAATATTTTTTTATATTATCTAATACTCGTATTACAAAATGTTTTAAGAAAATAAATCTGTATTTAATATACTGAATAAAATGAATAATTGTATTGTAGTTTAATATCAATGATCTTAATAATCATGGGTTTTTATTTTTGGTAAAGGAAATGTTGGTTTGTTTCAGGCCTTCCCTTCTTTAGGAAATAACTTAAAAAAAAAAATCAATAACTTAAGAAATGATCTTGGGTGAGGCTAAATTTAAAAAATGTAAATGATGTATGCTGAAAAAAATTCACATATGTTTTTTTGATGATTTAATGACATTTTGGAGGCCTTATTAAATACATTTTTTGGAAGATCTTCTTAAGTGCCTTTTTTACTAGCTCCTCTTAAAGGCCTTCTTTTTGAGTTTTGGAAATATGCATTCTGGAATGCATGTGCTTAAAGGACTCAGGTGAGGCCTTCTTTCATAGGCCTTCTAGAATACATTTAAATAGAAGCGAGAGGCAAGACATTGCTGTCCAATCTTACTCCGTGTTAATTTTAAATGAGTGCCGAATGCAGCGCACATGCCTACCGGCTCCCTTAGAGGCCTTCTATAGGGCATTGCGTGCGCCTGTGTGATTGGTAGGGAATAGTTGTGTGTGTTTTTTCTGTTTACCTGTTATTTACAAATAATTATTTATACCTATTTATTTAATAATATTTAAAAATCTGCGATAATAATAAATAACATTAATTTCTGTTTAATAATTATTAAACAGAAATGAATGTTAATTAATTTACAATTATAATTGTAGAAAATCCCTGATAAAGCAATTCAAGGAAATTGCGAAATATCGGAAAAATAAAGTTTAAATTTGAATAACAATTATATCCTAAAATTGACCTCGAGCTTGACTATTACTTCAAACAATTTGGATATTTAAAAGGTCGAATTAAAACAAACTTATGAAAAAGAAACAACATTGATAAAATTTAAAAATATTTCTTTTTATTCTGCTCTGATGGTATGGTTTCATATATGTATCTTATTATACACTACACCACACTGTGGTACAGGGTATTATGACTTTGTGCATTTGTTTGTGAGTCGATTTAACCATGTCCGGCTGTCTGTCCACGTTTTCTTGTAATCAAAGTGCAGGTCGTATTTATGGTCCGCTTGTGATGAATTTAGCACAGTGCTCTTTTTTGGCCCAAGGACCATCCCTATTAAAAAAATGGTCAAAATTGGTTCAGATTTAGATATAGCCCCCATATATATGTTACCACCGATTTGACATGTAAGCCCTGTAGAAATTGTATTTTATATGAGATCAGTACGAAATTTGGCATAGAGAGTTTGTCTTAGTACATGAATGAAAACTGCTAAATTCGGGGAAAATCCGTTCAGATTTAGTTATAGGCCCCATATACCGATTTGACATATAAGCGCTGTAGAAGTCGTGTTTTATATCCGATCAGTACGAAATTCGGCAGAGAGAGTTTTCTTATTACATATATGAAATCTTATCGCAATGCCCACTTTCGCATTGTTTGGGAGGGGTAGGGTAGTATATAGTCTGACTTCTGCCCTTCCTTACTGGTTTTTTAATTGTTGTATATCCAATTTCGTTGACAACAGCAATTTTTATTGTAATATATAGCTGTTTTTTAATTAAAAAAAAAAAAATAGTTTAGTGCTTTTCACGCTTTTTGCACTGGAATTTTACGAATTTTCAATTTTTCATTACGCTTTGCGTCGGAAAAGTTGGCACCACTGATTGTTATCGAGTGTTTTACTCGTACCCTTATGTAAGAATATTTGAGCAAGTTAATATTGTAAGTAAGTCAATTACATATTCCTTCCGATTTGTAGTCAACCTGTATGAAATGTGTCAGGAATAGCTGGACATTGTTCCCAAAAATTCAATGCCAGTTCTCTTTGAAAGATTTCATTATGATATGATGGATTTTCTTTTAATATTTTCTCCTTTTCCAGACCTTTGACATAGACTCCAGCCATGATAATGATGCCGTCATAACGGATTTAGTCAATCGAATAAAAAACAAAAATAAAATAAATCTTGATAATATTATCGAAAGACAAAATGAGGAAATTTCGAAAATGAAAGCGGAAATACTCACAGAAATGGATGAACAAAATGCAATCTTAATGGAGAATATCGCAAAGCAGAATGAAAAAGCTGAAGCAATATTTAAATTGATGAGGGAAATAATTCGAAATCAAAACAATGAGCCGGACCAAGAGCTTCTTTCGCAACTCGAACAAATGAAGTTGCAAAAAAGCGATTCCGATGTGATACTCATTAATTATAAAGCAGAAAATGAAAAACTGCTCACAGACATAAAGCAGCAGCAACAACAAATCGATCAGCTAAAAGGAAGTGAGAAGACATGTAATAAGAGTAATGGTATGCCCGAAGAAGAACAAAAAGGGTTAATCAAGACATTTGAAGAACTGCACGATGAGATATCCCAAAACAAACCCATTGTCATTCAAAGACGCATAGATGGATCTGTGGATTTCGCCCGCACTTGGCATGAATATAAAATGGGTTTTGGGAATAGTTCGAGCGAGTTTTTCATAGGACTCGAAACTTTATATAAATTAACTAACAATCGTTCCTATACTCTAAGAATTGACTTGGAGGACTGGGAACACGAACGCCGTTTTGCCGAATACAATCATTTTGTTATTGACAATGAAAACGACAAATACAAATTATCAAGTTTGGGCCAATATTCGGGTAATGCTGGAGACTCATTAGCATATAATTTGGGTCATAACTTCTCAACGAGGGACCGGGATAATGATGGCTGGGGAAAAGGAATTTGTTCTATAAAAGAAGGTGGAGGTGGAGGATGGTGGTTCGGACATTGCTCCAACAGGTAAGTTTCAAAATTCAAATATAACGAATAACAAATAGAAATTTAAAACAAACGTCTTTAAGTAGACAAATAATCTTATGTTGTCGTTATTACATCTTTATTACTTCTTGAACAAAAGCTTTACTCTATAATTTAAATACAAAGAGATATTTGTGCCACACAAATGTTATATTTGCATATTATTAAAATAACTTCCAAACTATTTAGGAATATTTGAAAATGAAAACAATTGAGAAAAATTTTCGATAAATTTAAAGCACGACTAATCAGAAAAATGTATGCCTCAATATACAAACATATATATACAACTTTGTGGGTTGTTTGTCATTCAAATTCAGTCATATTCCAGCGTACTGAATTGAGTTCTTCTCATAAAAAAAACAGTTTGAACAAGAAATCCGATAGACGAAATCAGAAAGTTTAGGTTTAGTCTTTAAAATAAAAGCAGGTAACTACAGCCTTAAGTTTGGCCACCGCTGATCACATTCCAGAGTAAAACAAAGAAAATTGGAAAATTTATGAAAAATGCATATAGAGGAAGATCTTTGTATGGGATCTTCATCAAAATGTACACCTTTGATGATCGTTATTCCTTTGAATGGTTTTGGGTAATAATAAACTGAAAATTATCAAATTTCAGTCTGATCAGCTGAAATTTGTGGTCTCTTTGGTGTCGAGAAGTCACATCGGGCGGTGGCTTAATATGGGTTTAACAAATTGCAACGATATTGCCGCTATTCAGTCCCAAATGAACTGCAGGTTTAAGAAGAGTTGTACTAAATTTCAGTCATCTAGCTTAATTATTTTAAATTGCAGCGTGATTACTACCGACGGACCGACCAGGAGACGGTAATGAACAAAAGAGAATATATCGCTAACTTACTTCAAAAGTGACATAACTCAAAATTGAAAATTTTTAAGATAAGCAACTTTAAGTGTAATCAGATAAGTGACATAAAATAATATGATTTTTAAATATAGTTCTCTAAATAATCAACATTTTATTCAATATTATCAATGTCAAACTGACCACGAACTTGTCATTTAAAAAACAAAAACAATATAAACAAATATGTTTAAAAACGCTGGAATTAACCGAAATATGATTGTTTACTCATAAACTAAAATTCGCTTACATGAATTTATGGATATTTTCAAAATTTGCATTTCTATAAGGCAATCTCAACATTTTGAAATTTTGAGTTATGTCACTCTTGAAGTAAGTGAGCATATTCTTTATGGGGTTCCTGATCAATATTTCAAGATGTTTCTAATAGAATGACAACGTTAGATTAACCCCTCTCTATGGCGGAGGACATACTTGGACCGATATTGCGGCTATTCAATTCCAAGTGAACTGCAACTATGTATATGATGTATTTGCACCATATTTAAGTCATCTAGCTCAATTATTTTAAGTTGTAGTTTGATTTCAACAGACGGGAATTGCTATATTATCTTAGAATTGTAAGACGATTAAGAATGCATATGTATACTTTATAGGGTCTCTGATCAATATTTCAAGGTGTTGCAAGTAGAATGTCAAAGTTAGTTAGTATACCTCCATCTTAATCGTGTTAGAATTTTACGATGGCATACAAATTGTAATTTTTTGAGAAAAAATATTTGTTTAGTCATGAAAAATATAAACAAGTAAAGACGGTGTTAAGTTTGGACATGCCGAATCGTATGTCCCCTCCACCATGGGTCGCATGTGAATGGTTATAGATACAAAAAATTTCATATTATCAGATTTCAGACCGATTCGTTAAAATTTGTGGTTTTTGTTGCGTTACGAAGTAAAATCTAGAGGTACCTTTGTATGGGGGCTATGGCGACTGTTGTTCTGGCTATATATATACCAATTTTCAGCCAGATCAGTTGAAGTTTGCGGTCTCTATGGTGTTAAAATGTCTATCGGACAGATGCTATTTATGGAGACTACATCAAAAAATGGACCAATTTTGTCCATCTTTCAGTTCCAAGTTACCTGCAGCTATGCAGAAGTATCTGTACCAAATTTCAATAATTTGGCTCAATTAATGGGGACTGTAGCGTGATTACAACAGACGGAGAGATTACCGAACAGACGGGAATTTCTAAATCATCTACGAATTTTAAGACTATTAAGAATGTATATACTTTATGAGGTCTCTGATCAATACTTCAAGGTATTACAAATATAATGACAATGAAGAACTTTACGAGGACATACAAATTGTAGTTTTTTAAGAAAAAATACGTTTTTAGTCTTGAATAATATAGACAAGAGTTTTCCAACTATCGTAACTACTCTTAGAACCAAAGATATATAAGATTGTAAAAAGTAAATAATAGAGGCATTATTCATAATAATTTCAGAAGATTTATTGACTTAATTCTCTTCGGTAAAGTGTACGAGGTTTGTTTAAAATATAGCTGACCTATTATTTTTCTCAAATTTTTTTTGTTGATTAAGAACCAATTGCATCCCCTCAGATATAATAAGTACACTTGTGCCAACGATTGTTCCAATCTTCGGAGCACTTGGGACAATTACTTTTTTGTACAACCTTTTGCTCTTTCGGCGATGCAGGGTATATTTCAATATAAAACATATTACTTTTTAAAATATCTATATTTTAATTAGTGTTTTAAAAATAAAAATATGTCATGCAGCTTCCAAACAGCATCCACCTCGATATTACTAAAGCTGAAGTATTTCTAGGTTAAAACAAAATATTTTAATATCCCTCGTAGAATAAAAGTTATGAGCATTCGAATGCAAGCACTTTTTGATAATATTTTGCCCAATTTATAACGTTTAAATGTACATATCTCCCATAGTTCTGAAGATTTTTCAACAAAATTTTATATCCGATATTAGAGCACTATAATGAACATTTCCACCAAGTTTCATCAAAATCGGAGATCATAGGCAATTTTTATGAACAATTTAAGTTGTTCTCGTCTATATATATTTCGTCAAATGTTACGACCCTTTTGAGCAAATATGAATAGTCGTTGACATTATTCAACAGATTCTGAGCGATGCTCATGGGACAGTCCTTTTGTCAAAATAGGGAAAAAACGCCAATTACACCTATAGACATCTAACATTTATATCTAGCAAACACAAACTATAAATGCAAAACGGCTGCTAGAGTCAATCTGTGTTGGGGACATAGCGTCGCATGGATGACCAACTGACGGAACTGACAATTTTTTGGAAATTAAGTCAGGGGCCACCATTGGATTTGCCTAGTCATAGTTGGAGGATGTTGCAATTAACGTTATCTCCAAAAACGGTAACATATTTTCAACATATCTGGAAATATGTCACCTAAAATTGCATTCTTTCAGAAATTACTTTAATTTTTTTAAGAATATACAAAAAGAGGATGTTTACATACATAATAAGAAAAACAAACTGGAAATTGTATAATAAATATTACTCCATGGGGAGAAGCAAAATTGTCTCAAAAACAGAGAATTTGCTCTCCTGAACAGCTTTGAAACTGTTAGTTACGCCAGTTGGTCATCCTAGCAACGATATGTATGTACACTTATAACAGAGACCAAAAAAAGAAAATCCGGTTTATGTAGTCCGCGAAATTTGAAAAAGTTGACTTTTTTGAACAAATCTCGTATATGTATTTTTTAGTAAAAGCATATTCAAAATGAATGAAATTATTAATGACACTTTCGTCTCTTTTCACAGTAATCTGAATGGACACTATAAAAAGGACGGAAACGAAGCCGGTTTGCGAAATGAAGTTGTTATGTGGCGTCATTTCAAAGGCTACTATCACTCTCTGAAATTTGTGGAAATGACGCTTCGTCCCAATTAATGTATGTCGAGAAGGTTTGCCAATGCCAAGACTCCTGCGAGATTATGGATTAAACAGATGATGCAATCAAACATATATCTTTATTTGTAAATAAATTATATTTGGAAACAATGTACATATTAACATATATGCACAACCGAGAGTCGGTGTTGAGCGCAGCGGGATCAGAGGTAAGCAGGCAAAATTTTACTAACGCTAAGTAACAAGTAGACTTCATAAAAAAGTGTTTATCCGAGCGAAACAGAGTGTCCAGTGATTTTATGGAGGAATTTCGTTTCTTTATAAGAATGAAGAAGAGTCGGTCAGTGTTATACCGCAATATACTGCTACTCTCCGGATCCAAATGAAGCTAGTGTCACGTGAAACTTCGCACCAACAAACGTTCATTCTAGATAGGCAAAATACGTGCCTCTTCGCTCAACCCAAGACATATTAAAAACGATCCAATCCGAACAGCGATCCGGCTCCGCTAGAACTTCCTATGCAAAGGTAATTAATTTAAAACCAACTAAATTACGTTTTTGAAATGTATACTCCAATATTGTTTATTTTAATCCGAACTACTAACAACATCAAACAATTATTTCCATACACAGTACAGCATTTTTCAGCTCATTGATTTGGGACTCAATTCTGAGAATTGGACGTGAATGTAGCCCCAAAAATAAGAACTTCTGCATCATTCGTTTAGTCAAGTTGGCTCAATTACGAATTTAATGGCCATACGATTTTTTTTTGCTCAAGGTGGATTTTTAGCACTTGTTCTTTATTTTTTCTCGGTATACGGTACGGTATATTTTTTTATGTCTGAAGTAACAATGTTGTAGATATTGAATAGGAGAAAAATGCGGAACAAACCTACCCGAAAAAAGTGCATCCAGTGCCTTAAAAATCACAAAAATGTTCTGTTTTGTTTTATAATGTTCTATTTTAATGTTCTCGCGTGTTACGTATACGTATTTTTCAATAGTTTACTGACAAATATTTTATGACTTTGTGGGCATTTTTGCGATAAAGGCACTGTATGCACTTTTTTCGGGTAGGTTTGTTCTGCTTTTTTTTCTCTTATTCAATATCTACCACTTTGCTTCAGACACAAAAAGGATAATCCGTACGGTATACCGGCGATTTGTATGACGTTTGACATACGGTAAAATTTGAGTGCTGAGAAGCGTGGTTGACTATTTTGAGAGAAATAATTCTCGATGGATTCACTTTATTTCGTTCTTTGGATTGAAGCGCGTTTTCGGAAGTTTTCCACTTCAAAATCGCCTGCAAAAAAATCAGAGAAAAGAATCTCTCTGATTTTTTTTTGCAAACTTTGGGTCGAATATCGCGAAAACAAGAGCTAACCTTCTTATTTTTGGGGCTACTTTCATGTCCACCTCTCAGAATTGAGTCCCAAAATCAGGTTTTTTACTCTGTTATGAACGCATTTTAGACAACTACACTCCACATTTCCGGTAAACAAAAGTTCTCTTCTGGAACACATTTAAAATACATTGCACATATCGATACCTCCATTCTAAACCATGAATGCTAAGTGCAAAAAGGTACTTCAGGAGAGGCGATCATCGTTTGAAGATTTTTTGAATTTGTGTAAAATCTCCGTAAAAACATGCTATGTCGACTTTGCGCATTTTAGAATGGATCTATCCATATCTATACCTCCATTTCAAAGTATGCTATGTCGAAACAGTTAGTTTTTCAGGAGAGGCAAAGAAAGTTTTGTAAAATATTTAAATTTGTATAAAATTTCTCTATAATGCAAATCGAATGACCTTTATTGTTTTGAGTTTAGCTTTTTTGATTGGGTTGACAGAAAAAACCAAATTTTGCGTGAATAGAATTTGAAATATTTGGAATTTAAAAATACCACATCCCTAAAAACATGCTAATTCGACTAAGCATACTTTGGAAGGTACCGATATGTCTGCCAACTTAATTATACTCAATGAAAAAAAATACTTTCCATATGAACGAAATTTTGCGCAATAATACTATGTATTTCCGCTTAATATCATTTGTTGTAAATAATTTCTTTTTTAATAATTTTTAGTATCTAAACTTAAATTGTATTTGTCTGAAATGTTGAGAGTATTTGTCTAAAACTTCTTTCCCAAGGAAATATTTGTTCTTTGCGTTTAGTATTCAGGATTAAATAGACATTATTGCAAGATAATTTTCAAACATAAAATGTAGTTGATTGTACAAAAAATATATTTGCTTTAGGGATTCGAAGTGAAGCGGGTGCGGATCTCTGTGCGGATTGGAGCGATTTTAATATGTCTGATGTTGAGCGGAAAAATAACAGAACACATATTTGGCCAATGTAGAATGGATTTTTGTGCACAGTTTGACGTGGAGCATAATTTGCCAGAATGGTGTTGAATGAAGTGACATGATTCGGAGCGAAAATAGACTCCCTAATTCGGAACGCGATATTCTTCCATAAAATCACTATACACTCAACTACGCCCTGATAAAAACTTTTTTCGAAACCCTCTTAGATCACCACTCGTCAAAATATGACTATTAAGATATGCACCCCGCTCCACTCTGTCTAGCATATTCTTGGTTTGCATATTTATTAATGTATGCTTTGTTTGAGAATACAAATTATTTACACATATATATTTAGTCATCTGAAACGAAAAAGGGCCAATTAAGGAAAAAAATCCAAAATGTAATTAATGATAGGTAATTTCCTTTGCTTCAAAGTACACATCCTGACAAGTTTTTAGCTCCCAACTTTCAAAAAATGACGAATTTATTAACGGAACTAAAAAGGGCCTAACAATAAATTATTTCTTTTTTTACAGTTAAAAATGAATAGTTTACACAATTTGCAAAAACAACTTATAAATCATGTTTTGTGTGAATTTATATAAGCATTATTATGTTTGGGTATTAGCTTCAAAACCCCCCCTCTTCTAAAAGCAAATTTTTTCATATTATTTAGATTTTTTGTAAATTTTTCAAAAATGATGATTGGCCCGTTTTCATTTCTTATGACGATATATGTTTGTAATTTAATTTCAAATTTATACTTTCTTAAAATTTTTACTTTCAAATTACATTTAATATTCAATTATAAAATATGTTTCAAAAAAATTTTCTATATGCAAATCTAAATGTTTTTATTATAATGTACTTTTTATTAATATTTTTTTTTTAATTTCATACATTAACTTAGATAATTTGAAATTGTAATAGATTAAAATACAAACTAACATTATTATTATTTGGTCAAAGTAATTTTCATATTCTAATGATTCAAATTCTTTTAAATTGTAATCAAATTAAGAAACTCTGTAAAAAAGATGTTATTGTTTTCGATAAAGTGTTTTATGTTTTGTAGTTCTTCAAATTGCCTGAAACTGTTTTAAATCAGAACCCAAAAACTTTACTTATTAATTAAAATTTTATATCCAAATTTTGTAATTTTATTGTAGATTGTAATCAAATCGAAATGCTTTGTAAAACTAAACTAAAACTTTTTTAATAATAACTTCAATTCAATAAAATTTTGCTATTATGAGAAATAAAATTTCCTCAAGCATTAATAATGACGATTTCGTTTCTGGAAAAAAGTGAAGCATGTTCTCTACACGTTTCCGGAAAACAACAACATTCTAACATATTTTAGGAATTTAAAAAATTGGATTTAAATTAAATTCGAGGGACTCCTTTACTTAAAAAGGTTAAATATTTTCTAGCATTTCACGTTGACAGGGCAACATTTTCTCCAGAAACGAAATCACCATTAAATGTTCTTTAATTTCTTATTAAATACAAATGTAAGTATGGAAGTATATTTAAAATAAGGTAAGAAAATGACAGTCGACTAAACCGACTAAGGTACACACACTTTGTGAGTAATGGAATATGATACCTTTTGTGGGAGCCAGGGAGGTGGAATAATTTTACTAAGTCATAAGTCATTGCAAATGTCTATAGGCAAACAGAATATGAAATCATTTAGTTGATTGATGCAGAGGTTATGGGTAAGTTGAGGTCGAATAAATGTGTCAACTTGTGGGCGGGGTTAAACAAATTGATTGTAAATACGCCTATTTTGTGTTGAACCGTGGATACTTCAAGGGTGTTGCACCGTTGTAAGTGTTTATATGCACTGGTCTTAAAGTTATAAGATATTCAATTCTGGTATGATTGGATCATTTTGTGTTGGAGTTACCAAAAGGGGCGCGGCCACTTCGCAAGGTGATAGCGACAGACAAACTATTACTATGTGTGGAATTACAGAAGATTCGGGTGAGTAGTAAATAATTTATTATAGAGAATCTATATTTCACTATACATATGTTAACCCTGAAATTTAGAGTCATTCTGTTACTTCATTCGAGAGTTATCGTGCGCACCACCCAAACAGGCCGATATAAGTACACGCTGAAAAAAATTCGCTTCTGTAGTATATTGTCCCAAACATATTCGGCTTGAAAGATGTAATTCTTAAGCGTACACTCTAAACGTATTATACGTTGGTACACACAAAAATTATATGTTTGGGAAGATGTTGTTCTAAACAAATCTTTGTTTACATTCCAATATGTGTTTATTTTGGACTATTTTTTCCGAAACAAATATTTATTTGCATTTAAGTATTCAGAAAGTACCTAAATTGTGTTAAATTTTTCAGTAATTCAAATTTAATCTTTTAGAAAATTTTCATGTCGTAAATATAATAAATAATTATTCAGTCAGAATTTATTTTGTTTCCATATGTTTCAGTTACTTTCTGTCTATTGCAAAAAAGTAATAGAAACAAATACAAAAGTTGGTAGAGAGTTTTAATTGCTTGGTAGAATTGAACTGCAGTTTCGATAGACACCACTCTATCATATTCAGAATTCAATAGCAATAATGTATGTCCTTAAATTGAAATTTAACAAGAACTGCTAACCAAACCCTTATTTTGCCGAACTAAGTCAATATACTAAAACTCTCATACCAATACATTTTTATACCCTCCACCATAGGATGGGGGGTATATTCATTTTGTCACTCCGTTTGTAACACCTCTAAATATTGATCTGAGACCCCATAAAGTATGTATATTCTTAATCGTCTTAAAATTCTAAGACGATTTAGCCATGCCCTGTCCGTCTGTCCGTCCGTCTGTTGTAAACACGCTACAATCAATAATACTTGAGGTAGGTGGCTGAAATTTGGTATAGATACTTCTTATAGCTGCAGGTAACTTTTTCCGTCTATTGCAAAAAAGTAATAGAAACAAAAATTGGTAGAGAGTTTTAATTGCTTGATTGAAGTTAAAGACACACACTATGGCTACTGAATTCTGAAGATGATAGAGTGGTGTCTATCGAAACTGCAGTAAATTTTACCAAGCAATTAAAACTCTCTACCAATTTGTGTATTTGTTTCTATTACATTTTGGCAATAGACAGAAAGTAACTGGAACATATGGTCTCGAACCAAAATAAATTCTTACTGAATAACAACAATACCAGACCAACAATAAATAACAACAACACATAATAAATAATAATAACTGAAATCATATAATCTTGGTTCGAAATATATTACTTGGAGGTTTGACAACTAATGATGGCTTGGAATACTCAGAAATTTTAAATGATGGATTTAAAACATAAGTTAATGCTGCATTTGGTATCATAACTGGGAGGTTCAAGTCGCAACCAAAAAAAATAAAACTGAAATTCGAAAAATTCAACAAAAGTTTCGAAAATCTTTTTTTAATAAAATAAAATATGGAGAAATTCTTAAACAATAATTTTATTTGTATTCAAATACATATTTTATTTGAGAAATTTTGTTTGCAAATATTAAATGTTGTAACATGTTAATATACGAGTTCCAAATATATTTTAATGATTTTCAAATAAAATTTATTTGCTCTGAAATATATAATATTTAAAAATTTGTGTTCCAAATATATTTTCTTTCGATTCAAACATATCAAAAAAGCGATTTTGCCCTGTGTACAGATGGACGAACATCGCTCAAATAGCTTAAAATGTCCTAATACGGATTTCCGCCGAACATAACACTTTGCAACAGTGAAAAAAATACACGGACTTGACAGTATAGGTTCGATTCTACACTTGGAAAATCGTCCTTTTACATATGTTTGAATTGAAAGAAAATATATGTAATTGGAACCAACATTTTTAAATATTATATACATATTTGTGAACAAATAAGTTTTATTTGAAAACCAAGAAATATTGTTTGGAACGCATATATTAATATATTAGCGCAAAATATATTGGCGAACTGAATTTCACAAAAATATAATATGTGTTTACCCACAAACAAAGTTATTGTTTAAGGAGTTTTCCAAATATATTTTATTTCAAAAAGATGTTTACAACTTTGTTGACTGTTATAGTTAAGAATGTCATAAGCAGAAATAGATTTGGATTTGCAGTACCAATTTTTAATTTATAAATAATCCAATTCATCACTTTTTGTCAATCTTAAATTCCATTTATAGTTAAGAAAGATTGAACGATTTAAATTTTTATCTAATTTTACAAAAAAAAACAAGTAAAAGCGTTAAGTTCGGCCATGTCGAATCTTATATTCCCTCCACCATGGATTGCATTCAATTTTATTACTGGAAAAATCTTTGGATATGAAGCAAATCATGAAACGATCCTTTTTGTTTAAGTATCTATGGCCTAAATACTTATATTTATAAATATGAACCGAATTGTAAAATTTTTCCTGTGATGAATTCTTGACAAAATAGAATACAAACTGCAAAGTTTCTGCTAAATTGCTTTAAAAATGTGGTATCTATGGCTCAAAAAACGTATTTTGCAGCGACCTCTATAAGGGGAGATATATCAAATCATTGACCGATATGGCCCACTTGCAATCCCAAACAACCTGCAACTGTAAGAAATATATATTAATACATATTTGATCAACCTAGCTCTATTATTACGAACTGTAGCGTGATTACAACAGACGGACGGACAGACGGACATGGCTAAATTGTCCTATCATTTTACGACGATTAAGAATATAAATAATCTTAATTTCTGAGAGATCAAACTGAATATACCCCCATCCTATGGTGGAGCGTATAAAAACGTTGCACTTGAACTTCTGAAAAATAGAAAACTTGTCTTAAGGCATTGGAACATTGACGAAATACTTACTTAGAAATTAATCTTTGTTTTTAAATATTAGTTCCAACTAAAAAATATTTGGATGAAAACACACTATTGTTTAGATAAACAACCTCGCAAACATATAATATTTGTATGTGTCAAATATTATATATTTGGAGTATACCCTAAACATATGTATGTTTTTTCTAGCAGAATAAAAAAAAGTTTGGGACAATAAGTTACAAAAGCTGTTTTTTTAGCGTTTACTATCAAAGGTAAGTATAACTCGGTTTGGCGAAATTGGTGACCAATTTTTTTTATGGGCCTCAAAAGTTTCTGAAAATCATTGGGCCCCTCGAAAATGGGGTCAGCAGTCAATTTGTCCAATATCTAATTCAGACTTGGTGATACCGCTTCACTATAATTGGCAATAATGTAGCTAAGAATATGCTGAACATATGTTGTTAACATTTTATGCAAAAAACCTAAAAACGTACTTATTTTTGAAAATGGAAAAAAAAATTTATTTACTTTTTTCAGCATAACTTTAGGGGACTCGTCATTTTTCACTTACAATGTTTGGCAAAATTGTAGCCAACGTATATGTGACCAACTTTTGTGATTGAATATCAAAAAATTATTATTTTTTCACTTTTTCCAAAAAAAAACCAGTAAGGAAAGGCAGAAAGTCGGGCGGGGCCGACTATATACTGCCCTACACCTCCCTAACAATGCGATAAGGGTCATTGCCATAATAATTTGGAAAAATTGGTAAATGGGTAGAAACATATTATCTAATTCTGAAACGATAATCGCTAAATTAAGCAATATTCGTTCCTAAATTGAAAAACATCTTTCTGGAAAATTTTAATGATCGGAAGTAAAATACAACTTATATAGCGATTTGATACCAAATCAGGAGGAACAATCAATATAAATCTGAACCGATCTTCCCTGAATACTCATTCATGTAAAAAGACCTCCTTCTGTCGAATTTCGTACTGATCGCATATAAAATACAGTCTCTACAGCGCCTACATGTCAAATCGGGGGTAACGTATATATGGGGGCTATATCTAAATCTGAACCGATTTCTTCCAAATTTAACAGTGTTCATTCATATAATAAGAAACCTCTTTATGCCGAATTTCATACTGATCGGATATAAAATACAGTTTCTACAGCGCTTACATATCAAATCGGGGGTAACGTATATATGGGGGCTATATCTAAATCTGAACCGATTTTCTCCGAATTTAGCAGTATTCCTTTATGTAATAAGAAACCCCTTTCTGCCAAATTTTGCACTGATCGGATATAAAATACAGTTTTTACAGCGCTTACATGTGAAATCGGGGGTAACATATATATGGGGGCTATATCTAAGTCTGAACCGATTTCTTCCAAATTTACTAGAGTTCATTCATGTAATAAGAAACCTTTTCCTGCCGAATTTCATACTGATCGGATATAAAATAAAGTTTTTACAGCGCTTACATGTCAAATCGGGGCTAACATATATATGGGGGCTATATCTAAATCTGAACCGATTTTAACCAAATTCAATAGGGATCGTCCTTGGGCCAAAAAAAAGATATGTGTAAAGTTTCGTCGAGATCGGACCATAATTGCGACCTGTACTTTGATTACAAGAATACATGCACAGACGGACAGACAGACAGACAGACAGACAGACGGACAGACGGACATAGCTAAAACGACTCAGAAAGTGATTCTAAGTCGATCGGTATAATAAACGATGGGTCTATTTCTTCTCATTTAGGGTGTTACAAACAAATGCACAAAGTTATAATACCCTGTACCACAGTGTGGTGTAGGGTATAAATACCGGAAAAAATTTTGTTTCGAATAAAATGTAAATAATCTTTTTTCAGCATATTCGTAGCTACATTATTGCCAAATATAGTCAGGCGGTATCACCAAGTCTGTATTAGTTGTTGGACAAAAGCTGATGACACCTTTTTCAAGGGGCCCATTGATTTTCAGAAATTTTGGAGGTCCATAAAAAAATTGGTCACCAATCTGCCAAACCGAGTATAGACCTTTGGAAGTTGAATCGAACCTGTACTGTCAAGTCATTCATTGACAGCCAAGCAGCTACACGCTGAAAAAAATCGCTTCTGTAGTATATTGTCCCAAACACATTCGGCTTGAAACATATATATGTTTGGGGTAGACTCTAAGCATGTAATATTTGGTACACACAAAAATTGTGTATTTGGGAAGATGTTGTTCTAAACAAATATTTGTTTACATCCCAATATGTTTTTATTTGGGACCATTATTTCCGAAACAAATATTTATTTGCATTTAAGTATTCATAAAATACATAAATTGTGTCAAATTTTTCAGTAATTCATAGTTAAATTTTTAATGTTCGTAAAAAATAATAATTGAAATCATATAATCTTGGATCAATATAAAGTACTTAGAGGATTGACAACTAATGATGGCTTGGAATACTCCGAAATGTGAAGTGATTGATTTAAAACAGAAGGTAATGCTGCATATGGTATCATAACTGGGAGGTACAATTCGAAACCCAAGAAAAATTTAAACTGAAATATGAAAAACTCAGCAAAAGTTTTGGAAATATTTTTTAAATAAAATATATTTGGAAAAATTCCTAAATAATAATTTTATTTGTATTTAAACACATATTTTATTTGAGAAATTTTGTTTGCAAATATAATTTGTTGTAATATATTAATATATGCGTTCCAAATATATTTTATTGATTTTCAAATAAAATGTATTTGCTAAGAAATATATAATATTTAAAAATTTGTGTTCCAAATATATTTTCTTTCGATTCAAACATATTAAAAAAGGCGATTTTGCCCCGTGTATAAAGGCGTTACAGGCGACGGATATAAGGTCAAAGGTGGTCAGCCGCTGTCATAGAGAATTGAAGATTCTCACTGAGCAGCATAATACTCGTATTACCCTGTGCTGGGTGCCGGGCCACAAGGATATCCCGGGCAATTAAGAAGCAGACGTACTGGCTAAGTATGTTTATGTATGTTCATGTTTTACCATCGTTATCTTATTATTTTCATTTAATTAGAGAGAGGAATAAAGAGAAGTGGCTCAGACGTTGGATTACATCTACAGGCTGTGAGCAGACCAAACTACTGTGGGACGAAAAGTCAAAGCGGAATTCAGACTTTATGTTGAATATGAACAGGGCAAATGTGAAGGCAACTATTGGACTGGACATAAGACCCTTGGTAAACACATGGTAAGAATCGGTATCAGAAATGATGGCATATGTAGATGGTGTGGCGCAACAGAACACTCGGAAGCTAGTTATCACTTCCTCTGTCAATGCCCTGCCTTAAGCCTAAGAAGAAATAATATATACGGGTTTTTTTTTCTTTTCAGACTCTGACGGAAATTCGAGGAATCGAACCAGATAAAATGTTGGCCCTCGTTAAGGTATCGAGATGGCACCCATAGAACTACACGAAGTATGTAGGCGGAAAGAGGGGTCTAAAAACTGAACCCTACTTTTCACGGAAATACCTTTGGCAAACAATAGACCAAGAAGACGAGAAGAAGAAAGAAACTAAAAATGAGGAATAAGAATGTATTAATAAAAGGTCTAGTTTGGACGCCGGACGGGCTCCGGAGTCATCCTCAAATAACCTAACCTAACCTACTGCCAAGTCCGTGTATTTTTCAAAAAGTGTTCATTTGTTGCATAGCGTAATGTTACACATAACATTTAAAATGTATATAACATAACAGGTAAGTTAGTTAGTATGAAGCTATTTAATGTTCATGATTAATATACACATTTTGGAAACACCATTAATATATTGATAATTGAAGATTATTCCCAAATTTATGTTGCTTGCTTGCTTTTATTCGGTCCGCAAATCTTTGTGATTCTAACTAGGATACTCTCCCGGCTTCAAGACCATTTTGTTTCTATATTATTATAGAAACAAGTATTTTATACATGGCGGTGTATAAATATGTATTAAAAATTGGCAGCACACATACTGGATCATGATTTCTGAGCCGTGACACTCGTTATCAACAGTTCTGCTGCAATTGTATGGGAGATACGGAGCTCTATATGGTTGACTTCAGCACGCAAGCGAATGAGAAATCTTTGTGAAACCTATTATCTCTCTATTATCAACGGAAAAACTCCCAATTTGAATGAGCTCCAATCTTTCTAGTTTTGCTTCTATTCTCTGAAGAACATTTCAATTAACCACATTCTAAAAGGTTTTTGGCAAAATTCATAAATGTTAAAATACCTGGAAAGTTTATCATTTAAGAGAGTATTTGTAAGCCCATAGCTCCGAAACTATGAAAAGCATTAGAACTTCGAATTGAATTCATGGAATAAAGACTATTTTGAAGTGATTGTTTCCATTAAAAAATGCAGTTTAGCGGTTTATCTGTATATTGGCAAAAAAAAAACTAAAGGGTGGTCCAAAATTAACACTTTAACGATTTTAATTGTAAATAAAAAACAAAAAGTTTTCAGAGAATTATCTTAATGTTTTTTCTGATTATTCAGACAGAATTTATTTTGGTTTAAGGCCATGTGTTTCTTTTACATTCTGTCTTTTCCAAAATTTTAATAAAAACAAATACAAAAATGGTAGCGAGTTTCAAAAATTGCTGGGTAGAATTGACTGGGCAGTTTTCGATAGACACTACTCTATCATCGTCAGAATTCAAAGCAATAGAAATATGTTCTTGGTTGGCAGTTCTTATTAACAATAATAAACTACCTCCATAAGTAATTCAGCTGATTTAAGCAAAAGACATACATACCATTGCTTTGAATTCTGGCGTTGATAGAGTGGTGTCTATCGAAACTGCGCAGTCAATTCTATCCAGCAATTTTTGAAACTCGCTACCATTTTTGTATTTGTTTCTATTACATTTTGGCAATAGACAGAATGTAAATGAAACACATGGTCTTAAACGAAAATAAGTTCTGACTGAACAACAAAAAGCACAGATCAACAATAAACAACAACAACAACACATATGTTTTATTATGATAGAAGGATGTATGACATTTATATAAGTATGTGAAACAAAATGTCGGCCAAATACAAAAATCTTGTCGTTAAGGTGTGACACACAATTAACATCGTGCATTATGATTGGACCACCCTTCTTAAGAGGGAAACTAATAATAAATGATTTTATTTTGAGGTTATCTACATTTTGCAATGTGCAATATTTGCACAATCATCAAAATAAAACGATGGCACAGTGGTTCGGAATGGTTTTTTTAATGTCCAAAACTCTGTAATTTTTGAACCGATAGAGATATTTTAGTAATTTTTGGTCAAACCAAAACGCACGATGTTAATTGTAAATAAAACAAAATGTTTTCAGAGGATTATCTTAATATTTTTGACTATGTATTATTACACTGTGATAGTCCAAAAATGTAACAGAAAGGAAACCCTATGGATAGACCTATTTCGGCTAAGCTGAATCCAGTAGCATTAGCCATTTTTCTATGTTAGCTCTTATTTTCGCGATATTCGACCACAAAGTTTGTTTGGAAATCAGAGAGGTTACTTATCTCTTTGGTGATTTTGTAGTGGAAGACTTCGGAATATACGCTTCAGTCCCAAGATCGAAATAATGATAACTTTTGCAGAATTATTTCTCTCAAAACAGTCTTCCACGCATCTCACCCCCTTATCCCTGAAAAAGTGCAATGAAATCGTATCATATGTTACAATCATACTTATCGTAGACATTTTTAGTAGGCATCGTTGAGAAAAATATTCCTTTCGAAAAGAAACTGTAAGTCCTTTCTCAACTTTTTTATGAGAATTAAGCAGATTTCGAGTTATTACATAATTTGTGTATTTTTCTGCCCATAGCAGAAAATATTTTGTTAATAAAATTTTTTTACTTAAATTTTTGTAAATTATTTTTTGGTTAGTAACAATGGAAAAATTAAAGGTAACCAAAAAACATGCTAAATTATGAAACCTGTTAATTTTTCATAAATATGTTGAAAGGAGACTCATAGTAGTTTTTCGCGACGAATATTTTTCTCAAAGACACAAACTAAAAATGTCGACGATTAGTATGACGTTTGTCATATGATAAGATTTGGTTGCACGTTTTCAGGATAAGGGGGTGAGAAGCGTGGACGACTGCTTTGAGAGTAATAATTCTCCAAAGGCTCTCTTTATTTCGATCTTTGAACTGAAGCGTGTATTTCGTAGTCTTCCACTTCAAAATCACAAACGAGATAACTAACCTCTCTGATTTTCCAACATACTTTGTGGCCGAATATAGCGAAAACAAGAGCTAACCTAGAAAAACGGATAGCACCATTCAATTCAGCAAGGTCGAAATAGATATATCCATAGGGTCTCCTTTCTGTTACATTTTTAAAGTATCCATTTCGAGCACAGTGTTATTATATGATAATTATGTGTGAAAGAAAATATCGTCCAAGGGCAAACAACTTGATGTTAAGGTTTGACTCACAATTAACATCGTGCACTATGTTTGGACCACCACTTACATTCGCGAGGCAGACCTAGGTCTTGACGTTAATAAAACATTGATAAACTAACGTCTTAGTTAACCAATGCAAAAATAAAATTCTGATTATACTTCCAAACATTGATTTTATGAAAGAACAGGAACAACTGATCTACAAAAAGCAACCCAAAATTACTGTTTCTTATACCCTATTCTCTCTATAGATAGTCTCTTGACTCTCAAATATAGACTAAGAAAATTTTAAGGAAACCGGTTCAGATTTTGATATAGCATACATACACGGGCAAAATCGCCTTTTTTTGATATGTTTGAATAGAAAGAAAATATATTTGGAACACTAATTCTTAAATATTATATATTTCTGAGCAAATAAATTTTATTTGAAAATCAATAAAATATATTTGGAACTCGTATATTAATATGTTACAACATATAATATTTGCAAACTAAATTTCTCAAATAAAATATGTATTTGAATACAAATAAAATGATTGTTTAGGAATTTCTCCAAATATATTTTATTTAAAAAAGAGTTTCGAAACTTTTGTTGAATTTTTCGAATTTAAATTTTATTTTTGTTTGTTTTTTTTTTTGGTTTGAACCTCCCAGTTATGATACCAAATGCAGCAATAACTTATGTTTTAAACCAATCATTTACAATTTCTGAGTATTCCAAGCCATCATTGGTTGTCAATCCTCCAAGTATATATTTCGATCCAAGATTATATGATTTCAATTATTATTATTTTTTGTATTTAAGACGTTAAAATTTTTGACAAAATTAACTTTGAATTACTGACAAATTTAACACAATTTAGATATTTTCTGAATACTTAAATGAAAATAAATATTTGTTTCGGAAAAAATAGTCCAAAATAAACACATTGGGATGTAAACAAAGATTTGTTTAGAACAACATCTTCCCAAATATATAATTTTTGTGTGTACCAAATATTATATGTTTAGAGTGTATCCTAAAGATATATACGTGTATATATATTCAATTCGATTTTATAGATAAGCGCTATAGAAGTCAAATTTTTAACCAAAGTGTACGAAATTTTACATAAGAAAACCCTTTAGACAAATAGAGATGCCAACAAATTTCAACAAAAATCGGATCAGATTTATTTGGGGAATTTCATGTCAAGTGAGTCATTTTTTAAAAGCGATGTCTGCCAATCGCGATGAAGCTTGCACCAAGTTTAGTCCTATTGGACAGTAGGTATGACGCAAAATTTCAACCAAATCGGTTAAGGAGGGTCCGAGTTGGAGGGTGTTGAATTTTGAAATTTTGTAGAAAACGGACCTTTTGTCCCATCCATATAACTTGATACCTATTGTATTTTGAAGAATTTGCCCAAAGCATTTTCGATAGGTTTTTCTACAATCTTTCTAAAAAAATAAAAAAAAATATTTTTGTGAATTTTTTAGCGAAATTAAAAAATTAAAAATTGTATTTAAATTTGTAATTTAAATATTAAAAATTGTATTTGCATTTTTGCAAAAACTATATTTTATTATTTTTTGTTCAAACGAAAGCTAAAGCAATTTATGGTGATGGGACCTGCTTATACTCGTGTATCGAAACAAAGATAAACACCAAAATAATAAAGTTGGCACCACATTTTTTAGCTCAAAAAGCATCTACCCTAATTGGTTGAGAACGCTTTAAAGAATCCTAAATTAAGTAACCTTCATCTTCTTCTAATATAATTTTTTCATCCCCATTAGCGGTTTCAAAGATAACTTACAAGATTTTCCGGAAAATTTAAATTAATTAATTTTTTAATTAAAACCTTTTAAAAACTTCGGAGAATACCCAACTACGAGTATTGAAATCTGTTATCTACAATAACCTAAATTAAATACCAAATCGTAGGTATCGATTTTTCGATTCTAAACTATGCTAAGTGCAAAAAGGTAGTTTTTCAGGAGAGGCGATCAAAGTTTGATGATTTTTTTAAATTTGTGTGGATTTCCTTTGTAATGGAAATTGAATGACCTGTACTGTTTTGTGAATAACTTTTGATTGCGTTGACGGATAAACACCAAATTTTGACTGAATATGACTTGGAATATTTAGAAGTTAAAAATGCAAACTCCCTGAAAACATGCGAAGTCGACTTAGCATGTTTTAGAATGGAGGTATCGAAATGTAAAATAACATTCTGTAACTAAACATAACAGCACACTTCTAAACCAAATATTCAAAGTTTGTAGACTTACTTAACTAGCTGAGCATTTCCATGTTAAGTGCACGGGAAAAATCGCCTTTTTTGATATGTTGAATCGAAAGAAAATATATTTGGAACACAAATTTTTAAATATTATATACGTCTAAGCAAATACATTTTATTTGAATATCAATAAAATTTATTTGGAACGCGCATATTAATATATTAAACAAAATATTTTTTCAAATAAAATATGTGTTTATATACGAATAAAATTTCTGCAAATATATTTTGTTTAAAAATCTTCCCAAAACGTTCCAGCTTCTTGAATTTCATTGATTTCGAGTTATATCCTAAAGCACTAATTTTATACTTATGTTTATTCCAAATCGTAATTTGTTGTCAATCAATCGAGCAATGTATCATTTAAAGCATAAAGAAATTTTACGAACTTTCAAAATATCTAAAAAAAAATTATCGTTGAATTACTGAAAAACAGCTCAAATAAAATATATTATGATGGAAACAAAGATATGTTTAGAGGAACATATTCAGAAATATATAATATTTGTATGTGGCAAAGAATAGGGAGAATATACTACAGAAGCGATATTTTTTAAGCGTGTGAACACAGTATTTTTGGCTTATGTCACAGATTTTTATGACATTTGGTATAATGGTTGTACTAAGTGTTGTCAACGACCCATGTAAATTATGTACATATTATATACTTACGATTACATACACATGTGTAAGAAGAGAAAAAGAAAATCGATTAGATTTTATGCATTGACTACTGATAAGACCTCATCATGTCTACCATTTATTTTGTTAATGATAAGTGAAGCTGAATATTCATTCTAATTGTCAGTCTAAGTGCTAGAGCGATTTGGTAAAGAACTCAAAAAGAAAACATTAATGAAATGTTTAAAAAAAGTGAAATTATTTAAAATTTTATTTATTATTTTACCATAATCTTCAAAAAATAAATGCCAAAGAATGTTCTTTCAAGTGATAATAAAAATTCCCCATTCAATATGAATTTTCTGAGTTTTTTTCTTTAAAAAAAGTAGAGAACCTCGAAATGGATCACTCCTTACATTGTAGCGTGAGTACCACAGACGGACGAACGGACATGGCTAATAGTCTTAGAATGATACGACCATTAATAATATATACTTTATGGAGTCGCAGATCAATATTTAGTGGTTTTACAAACGGAGTGATAAAATGTGGAGGGTATACCTATATGTGGTATAGCAAAATGTGGATTGACCTATGGTGGAGGGTATACAAATATTCTTCAAAGTACTGTGTATAAAGCGCGGACTATACTGAACAAACCTCCATTTTGAGATTTTTAATCTATGAAAAACGCTGTCTCTATCGAGACAAACCCATTCGATTTTGTAATTTACAAGCGATTACAGGAGATTCTGAGGAGATGATTTCAATGTTGTACATACCAAGCTAAGGGAAGTCTTAGTAGTATGTTTTGGTATAAAAATGTTTTCACATTGTTATTAAAAATAATAATATAAGTCAATATATAATTTAAATTGAATATTCACAATATTTGAGAGACTGTAAATCTATACTGTATAACACCACGATGTTTCTCTTAAAAATAGATATGTAAAATTGTGCCAAGTGTCCATTATTTCATTTGCTCACTTTTTCCTAGGACTAACCGCGCCCGATATTATTGGATTTTATAATAAAATAATTCGGAGATATGTTGTGTTTTTTCTTGAAACTTTTTAATCGCGGAATGGCTATCGCGAAAAATGTTATATTAATCTATTTGTCAGAAGTAGCTAGTCGTAGATTTCGACTATATAAATCTAAAAACTCTACCCACAATATTTTATTAAAAACTTGGCGGTGTTAAGCATTTTTATAGATTACAAAAAATTCGCAATATGGAAATATTGTAAACATTGCGTAAACTTTAAAACGACTTACAATTACTCGTATTTTTTTGGAAATTTTGTTACAGTTCTAAATATCCCCGATTTTTTCTATAGTTCATTGTAACTAACTTCGTTTTTTACTGTTTTCGCGATATCTCGGGAAGCTAAGCAGATCCGATTTTGATGTCTTTACAGTTGAGTGAGGGGATGATCCTGAACAAAACCTCATTAACATTTTTGGTGTCAAACTAGCCAAACTTTTTAACCCTTGAGGTACGATGTGTGTAGAAGAGTTATTAGAGAATTTAAATTTAAATTTGGGCCCTCTATAACATAAGGAGCGGAGTTACATGGCTCGGGTGTACACAATATATGTGTCCAAACAACTAACTGTGGTCCTCAAGAAACCTTTTACCCCTAATGGTGTTCTCATGTAGTTTACGATATATCTGCATTCAAAAATTTAATTTTTGTTTGTTTTTTTTTCGACGCTGCACAGCGGTCTCAAACAAAAGATTCTTTGACCACAAGTCTTGAAAGTGTTTTTAAATCTTTCATTTGAGATTCTAACATAATAAAATAAATAATAAGTTGTTTTCGCAAGCCTTTGATTGTATTATTAACCAGGAAGAAAGGGCTAAAGTCGGGCGGAGCCGCTTATGTGATACCCTACACCACCAGAGTAGAATATGAAGAAATATTTTCATGTTTTATTAATGTAGTCTGATAATAATGATCTGTTGAAAAAAATTATTTTAAAGCGCTAAGATTAAAAATCTGCAGATATCCTAATCTGGACCGATTTTCTTCAAATTTGGCTAAGTTTGTTCCTCGTTCAAGCAATTGTTGTCTGCTAAATTTACAACGGATCTGTTTAGAAATGCTCTTGTCACATGAAACTTTTATCTGCCCTAAGAAAAAAAAAATCGCTTCTGTAGCATACATATTATATTTGGGAAAAATTACTTTTTTCCTATAGGTAGGACAACAAATTCTGTAGCCGATTTAAATATTTCCCAGTTTTTAAAGATAATTTGCACAAAAACTCGAAAAAATAACATTGATAAGAGAGATATTCAAAATTTTTTTACGGTATTGTAAATATAAAATATTTGCACCAAAGTATAACTTAATTAAATTTTGATCCCAAACATATTTTGTTTCCTGTTTTTTTCTCCGTGTGCATTTTTATATATGTATAAAAATATGTTGAGAACTTTGGATATAGAGGTTGGATGCAATATCAATATGTATGGTATATATATATGTATTGGGGCTTAATATAAATGTGTACCAATTTTCTACAAATTCTATAGTGTTCTTCCGTGGATCAAGAAACTCATCTCTGCTCTGTATCATAATTATCGGATTTCAAATGCCCATGCAGTGAACAATGTGGCGGATGATTTGGAGGCGGATACTTTCATATTCCTCGCAGTGAAAATGTTCAGCTATGTAATTATTCAGCTTCTCGCAAATGCCAGCAAAGTGTGGGCCCGACGTCAGAAAGTTAGATTGCAGAAAGTTAGATGTTAAACAGTTCGGAGATATGACCCACGTTGGAGTACTCCCTATTTAACTCCGCGGGGCCTTAACTTCTTGTTTTTGTATTTCACGTACAACTGGCGTCACCACATACGATTTATGATCCAGCGCTTCAAAGTAGACTGGAGGGACGTGTTAACAATGTCCTCAAATAATGTGACAAGGTTGCCACGAGGACGGCCCTGTCACAAGGCTTCTTCTGGGTGAGACCAAGAATTGAAATCCCAGGCTTCGTCGTAAGTATTTTTATTGTTTTTTTAATATTTTTTTTACATTGTACTGCTTAATAATGACCTTCCACATCTTTTGTTTAAATAACAGATCAAATCTAAGTATAACTTTGCGCTGGATGATATTGTGGCTGTGTATAACTTCCTAAGGAATCTTCCCTCCGCGTGACGGGTATCATGGAGGCCTGCAACAGGATTAGACACATGCCGTGGGCTTAGGTGTAAGCGAAAAAAGTATTTACACACAGACTAAACACTCGCTAAAGCAGGAGCCACTTCCTCGACCAACGTCGAAGTAGATCTTTTTATACCCTCCACCATAGGATGGGGGGGTATATTAATTTTGTCACTCCGTTAGTAACACTTCAGAACATACAGGATTTTCCAACAAGAGGTGTTATTTTGAATCACCCGGTATTTCGGTAGCTGTCACTTTTGAAGCTTTTATTCTTTGATATTTGACAAGTAGAAACTACGCCATTACTAAAAACGGAACGATACACGATCATCGAACGATACAAAACAACGATACGAACGATACAAAATCATCTTGACTGATGAGGCCCATTTCCACATCGGTGGCTACGTCAACAAGCAAAATTGTCGCATCTGGGGCTCGGTAAACCCAAGAGTTATTGTTGAGAAGCCTCTCCATCCTCAACGTGTGACTGTTTGGGTCGGTTTATGGTCCGACGGGGTCATTAGACCTTACTTTTCCGAAAATGAGGTTGGATCAACAGTTACGGTGAATGGATTGCGCTATCGAGAGATGATTAATGATTTTTTATGGTCGGAGTTGGATGGTATTGATCTGGACAACGTTTACTTTCAACAAGACGGCGCTACGTGCCACACAAGAAACGAAACCATTGCTCTGTTACGGGAAAAGTTTCCAGACCGTGTTATCTCTCGAAGAGGTGATCACAATTGGCTACCGAGATCTTGTGATTTAACACTTTGCGATTTCTTCCCTTGGGGCCACGTGAAAGATAAGGTCTACGCCTTTCATTTATCTTTGAATACCAAAATAACACCTCTTGTTGGAAAACCCTTTATATTGATCTGATACCCCATAAAGTATATATATTCTCAATCATCGTAAAATTCTTAGACGATTTAGCCATGTCCGTCTGTTGTAATCACACTACAGTCTTCAATAATTGAGCTAGATAACTGAAATATGGTAACTTGGGATTCAAAATGAGCAATATCGGCTCATTTATCAATATAGCCCCCTATATAGCATCACCCCGATTTCACTTTTTATCGTCATAGAGATCACAAATGTCAACTGATCGGGCTGAAAATTAGTAACTGGGGATTATTTACACCCGGAATCCTTCATAAGAACAACGGTGATCATAAGTCAAAGTTTTTATATAGTCCCCTTACATAGGTCCCCCTAGATTTGAATTCATAATGCCACAAAAAACTCAAACTTAAACGAACTTAATCAGTCTTGTTTGGTATAAAATCGAAATGAAAAAAATTTGGCATCAGAAATTTTAACTAACAGATGGGTTTGAGCAACCAAAAGCTCTTTGGGACGAAATGACTACATGGATCCCGGAGATAAATTGCACCTACGATTGATTGTGGGCGTTATCACTGGACACAACAGTCTCTGTAAGCATATGTATAAAATTGGCTAAGAAATGACCACTTGTGCCGCAGTTGTTATAACCCTGACGTACAGAAGCAAAAAGATACTTGTTTTTTTATTTTAGATATAGTTTTCTAAATAATCGGTCTTTTGTTTAATATTATATTGGATAACTATCAATAAATATACAAATACAACACCTGCCTTTTATTTTTCTTTCAGGAGTTAGCTGAACTTAACAGATTGGACCCTCTCAGATTTCTACAATTCATTCAGATCGGAACTACTGACTCAACTGATGCTGCAGAAAAAGCAGCGCTTTTTTCATTTGACAGCGCTTTTTTCATCTCTCTTGCATGATGTTTACTTTTTATTATAACACAGAGCTGACCCAAAAATATTTTTCACACAAACGACGACAAAAAATGCAAAAAATTACAGCATAGGGCGACAGGGAAATATTCAGTTGCTGATAAGGACCTACAGATGATACGTGTAAGTATAATAATCTGTTATCGTCTTTACATATATAAATTTTCTTTTCATACTTTCAGGCCGGGTGAGGAAAATATCCACACCCATAAAATGCCGACAAGACACCATGGACTTTCCGGTGGCCATAGTATCATTGTGGCCAGTGCGCCAGTCATGGAATCCGAATGTGTTGGACCTGATTCCTTGCCGGGTAGCTGGTAAACTCCAAAACAACATCCGGTTGCCCAAGCCAAGAGGGCAACGACACCAACTTTTCTCGTGTATTAAGTGGCGAATAAACGGTAGAATCCTCGTACCTATTATCGCAACAAAGATATCGTAAGATCGAACGCTCCAGACCAAAAATCGTACGGTTTTGTGCACACGCATTATACAATCATGGAATTACGATTCCAGCTTGAGCGATAATCGGTGTGATGATTGTACCGTGTATTTGCTACTTAATAGTAATGGTAAAACTGAAATAACATCGATATCCTAATATTAACAGACACATTTTAATTAACAGTTGGACAACATGTGACGTTGCACAACATAAGGCTCCCTCGAAAACCCGACACATGCCAGAACAAAGTCCGTAATAGGGAGTATACACAAGGAACATCACTACATCTTTTCCACGCTTCTTCAACAACAATAACTAATGGACGTTTCATCTTCCAGCATTAAATAATGTATTTAAACACAGGACAAGTCAGAAAATTACAGTCGCCTAAACTGACCAAGGTATGTACAGCTGCGTTAAAACTAACAGCACCACAATATTGAAAGACATCAAAACGCATATACTTCAAAACTTTTTGAAGTACGAAGGTATGTACGGCTGCGGTCAAAATAATAGCACCACGATATAGAAACATATTAAATCTGATATACTTCAAAAACTATTGCATTACTGACATTAGTTTCTTTGATTAAAATAAACACTATACTATACAGAAATTATAAGTAGTGCAGATATTTCGGTATTTTAAATTATTAACCCTTCTGTATGCGACAAGGTCCCCAGGGACCTTTTTGGTTTTTATTTACTTACAATTGTGTATCTCTTGGGATGAAAATCATGATTGTTTATGTATTCCAAAAGTAAAGTGTTTTATATTGATTAAAACCAAGTTTCAAGTAATATGACAATTTTTTCGGATTAAAACTGAGTTTTTATAAACTTACTGCGTGTGTGTGCAATAAGGTCCCGTGGGACCTAGACGATTTTATTCATAACCACTCTGACCGGTTTAGAATTTAGCGATTTTTTTTGATACAATTGGCTACACTGATGCTTTTTATGATTGTACCGTTATAGAGAACAATTTCTCTCTTTCCATTGTGACTTTTATCGTTTTTATTAGCAGTCAGTAAGTTTTGGTGATCAGTGAACGTGGAACAGTGAAAAAAAATTTAGAACGTGAACGTAACTTCCATTTTAAAAAAAAATAAAAAAAATATAGAAAAATGTCCGAATCAGATTGGGATATCATGGATATGGTATTGCGAAATACTTCGAGATATCAGCAAATGATGGAGGAAGAAAGGAGGATAATTGATTCAAGATTTGCCAGTTTTATGGACGAAGATGACGATGATTATGTTGGTGTTGAAATTGAAGGCGATGACACCGCTGAAATGGTTGGCGATCCTGGGGACGCATCTGATGTCGAAGATGAAGCCCATGTCGAAATCAACGTTGCGACGGATGAAGATGACGATGATTATGAAGAAGTGGCAGACCAGCCGGGCGTTGTGGGTGACTCCACTTACTTCTATTCCAAGAATGGAACCAAATGGCACAAAGATCCACCCCCATGTAGCCGTATTCGGTCTCACAACATCTTCAACTATGGAAGAAAGAAACCTGGACCAGTGAATAATGCACATGATCCGCTGACAATTTTACGTTCCCTAATAACCGAAGATATTGCATATGTTATAATTCGCGAAACAAATCGGAAAGCAAATGAAGAAACGTTAGCTTGGAATTTAGACAACCCGACAAACAAAAAGGTTTGGAAACCATTTACTCTAAATGAATTTGATGCATTTGTAGCTATTGTGTTATATGCTGGACTTTCTAAGTCCAATACTGAGCCAGATAAGGAACTATGGGACAAAGCACGAGATCCTTTCTACAAAGCAGCAATGTCATTCAACAGGTTTTGCGCTATAAAAAGATTTATTCGATTTGATAACGGATCAACACGTCCCGAAAGAATGAAAACAAGCAAAACAGCTGCTATCGACGATATATGGTTGATGTTGCAACAAAACTTGTCAGCGGCCTATTTTCCACATGATGCCCTGACTGTGGACGAGCAGTTATTTGCTTACAGGGGTCGGACTCGCTTTACGCAGTATATTCCGTCTAAACCTGCCAAGTATGGAATAAAAATATGGTGGTTGTGTGACTCGAAGACATACTACCCCCTAAAAGGTATAATATATGCAGGCAAATTACCTGGTCAAGATCGAGAAGTCAAGATCGAGAAGGACAAAAAATAGTGCGTCAGCTTGTTGAACCATACCTCAACACAGGCAGAACAGTTTATGCCGACAACTTTTTCTCAAGTTTGGATTTGGCAACAATCCTATTGAGACAGAAAACTGGTTTCGTAGGAACTGTCCGCTCAAATAAAACTTTTATACTACCAGAATTTCAAAAAAACTCTGCTCGTCCGATTTGTAGTACATTGTTTGGTTTTTATAAAAGGGAAGTCTCACTAATCTCATATGTTCCGAAAAATAACAAAGCTGTCCTACTTTTATCCACAATGCACTACACTTGTGATGTTGACACCGACTCTCAAAAACATAAGCCATTGGCAATCCTGGATTATAATAGTAATAAATCTGGTGTGGACACTATGGATCAAATGCTTGGAACCTACACATGCAAACGATCAACAAATCGATGGCCACTTGCATTATTTTACAATATGCTGGATGTAGCTTCTTTGGCAGCATTCATTATTTTCAATGAAATTGAGCCCTCTAATCGAACAGATAAGAGGCGAGTATTCCTGAAAGTTCTGGTGAGACAATTAGCAAGAGCAAATATGGAGGAAAGAGCAACAAATACACACGTAACACGTTGACCCAATATCCGAAATGCTTTGGAGGCATTTGACATAAAGGTAAATAGTACCTTTTAGTAATATATGTATGGTTATAATTAGCTAAATATTTCACGTAATTACAGGTTTCTGCTAGATCAGACATTGAAATAGTGGACGATATACCTCAATGTGCACCACGCTCAAATAGACCAGTATGTCAAATATGTCGTGAGCAGGACAAGCGTCAGCGGAAAACTAGATCATACTGTCATTCTTGCAAAAATGCCGTTTGTGCGGAGCATTCATCTACAATTTACAGATGTGAAACATGCAAGCAATTATCAGAAAAAAAAATAGTTGTTCACTTTTTTTTGTTAATGTATAAATATTAGTTACAATGAATTATTAAAAAATGTTTTCGTTTGTTCTATTCAAAAAAATATCATTTCAACCTATAAGAAGCATTATAATATCAAATATTTCACTTGCAGGTCCCTACGGACATTGTTGCACACGTATCGGTACTAAAGCTGTCGCATACAGAAGGGTTAAATAAAAAACATAATTTCTGATATTGTTGACCTTTATGGTGTTTTAAATTTTGGTTTTTTCGGCTTTAGGTCCTTGATTAAAAAAACAGCTTTTTCCTTTAAATTTCAAAATTTATTCACGATATTTCGACTAGCTTTGCTAGTCATCTTCTGATGATCTATTGCAAAAATACATTAATTATTAAAACATATATATAAACACAAAAAAATATGAATTTTACAATATAATGATGTTTGTTTGATTGTTGTCTGTCCTTTTTAAAATCTCGCTGTACCCGGATTTTTATGTCGTCCGTGTCTCTTAACAGTGTGTCGATACATTTGAGAGCACCTGTCAGTGTCAGATTTGTAATTTAGTCTCTTCTCTGTAGGGACGTCAATTATGTACAGCATCTCTAAAGTGTATAGTCTGTGGTAGTTACTCTCATCTGCTGGTATCTCCACATTGTCAAAATTAGGTTTATGTCCAGTCAGCGCACAGTGGGCCGCATGCGGCGTTCTGTTTTCTATTGGTTTGTCAAAAGCTTTTAATTAGGATTTGTTCGATGACAGTCTAGTTTTTAATTTTGTCTTGGTTGTACCGACATATCCTTTTTTGCATATTTCGGAACCTTCGGCTTTGCGTTGAATTTTGTAGATCAAATTTGATTTTTCGTCCTTTGTCACTTTCGATTTTGTTTTGCTGAATAGAAGATTTGTTGTGTTCTGTGTTTTGTGTGCAACTTTTACTAAATTTTTGTCATATATGTTAGAATTTTTTAGCCTCTCAGAAAATGTTTTCTATATCGTTGGTGTCGTTGTCTCCTGGTCCTTATCTATGTTCTTCTTTATCCTGGAGCGTCGTAGCAAATCCTCTATAGTCCTCTTGGGATAGTCATTCATTGTTAATATTTTCCTTATTTTATCTCTGTTGGTTTTATGGAATTCCTTGTCACTTATTGTGAGCACTCTTTCTATAAGGTTAGTAGCCGTGTTGATAATAGTCCTTCTGGCGTGTTTTGGGTGGAAGTGTATTAATCTTCCTGAAGATATGCTTTTTTGGTACCAATCCGTTCTCAGTAAGTTACCATGTCCAGATATGCGAGTTTGTTGTCCTTTTCATCCTCCATTGTGAATTTAATTTGTCTGTTGTATGAATTTAATATTTGTAGAGTGTTCATCATATTTATTGAAACGTCGAGTAATTCTATCATTACTATATCTGCTAAGACCGGGGAGGCGGGCGATATCCCTTACCAGCGTCTTCATAAATGTCTCTCTGGGTATTTTAGTGTGATTCTCCAACAAGTTCCATTTCCTCTCTATTGTCCCTAAAGCTAAAGTTATCGGCCTACTAGGGAATAAGGACACCACGCCGAATGAGAAAAGAATTTCGTCATCTTCTGTGCGTACGTTGTCAAGTTTTGATTTAAAGTCTGATATTGTATCGGGAATCCTTTGTTGAGTTCTTTAATATATCCACTATATACCTAGATAGTCCATGACCCGGGGAATTAGTCGATGAACAAATCGGTGTTAATGGAACTTCATCTTTGTGGATCTTGGGAAGTCCATAAATGCGAGGAGGAAATACTGCATTATTTGTCAATTTTCTCTTTTCTGTCAAGTTAATTAGGTTCGTGCTGAATAACGTTTTCACTATTGCGTTATTTTTGCTTTGTAGGTCAGATGTTGGATCCCTTGTTGATCGTGTGTATGTGCACATATATGTGGACGTCTTATTTGGAATTATCAAGAAAAAGGATGTGGAACACTCTGCAAATATTAAATTCATACAACAGTCAAATTAAATTCACAATGGAGGATGAAAAGGACAACAAACTCGCATATCTAGACGGATTAATCATTAGACATGGTAACTTACTGAGAACGGATTGGTACCAAAAAAGCATATCTTCAGGAAGATTGATAAACATCCACTCAAAACACCACAGAAAGACTATTACACAGTGCGACAAAATAAACTCATGTTGAGAAGCAAATGACGCGATACTATTTTTCCTGTAGGTCTTGTTGAGTAAAACACGAATCTTTTTTTTCGTGTTTTTTTGGAATTCCCCGGACACCCCCAAAATCCGGATCTACGGTTAAAAACCCGATTTTCTTGCCTTTTTTCACTTGAACGTCTATAACTTTGTTAATTATTAACCCATTTTCAAGAATTTGGAAAGAAGAGAATTAGACCTTTCGATCGATGTATACTTTGTTTATTTGAAGCTGTAGGAATATAAGTTTATTTGTCCTACAAACGGATTTTTTTCATTTTTGTAATTTTCTAGTTTAGACAATGTTTTACCAATTATATTGTGAGATAAACGTACGATTAGTTAATTTACATATATAGTATATTTTATCAGGAAAAAAATGCAACCAGTCTCTTAAAAATCTGTTTGCAATAGACGGAGTTATTAAAGTTTAATTAAAACTAAATGTGTACATAAATACTCGTTTTGACGAGATAAAAACAAGTAAGAAAGTTTCAGTTGGGTAAACCGACAAAGGTATACCCTCACTTTGTGAGTAATGTAATATAGAATATTACTCGAATTATTCTGTCTATTTGTGTGGGAGGTACCAGAATGGGTTTATCAAATACACCTTTTTTTAAAACATTGCCTAAACTGGAAAATGACCTACAAAAATGAAAAAAATGTGTTTGTAGGAAAATAAACAAAATATACATCGTTCGAATGGTCTAATTATCTTCTTTCCAAATTCCTTTAGAGATCGAAAATCGCTGAATAATTAACAAAGTGTTAGGCGTTCAAGTGAAAAAAGGCAAGAAAATTGTTTTTTTACCTGTAAATCCGGATTTTGGGGGTGTCCGGCAAATTTCGTAGAACAAACGTTGTTCTACTCGCCGAGACCTACAAGAAAAATAGTATCGCGGTTTTTGGACTGTCGCACTGTGTTATCAACACGGCTACCAACTTTATAGAAAGAGTGCTTACTATAAGTGACAAGGAATTCCATAAAACCAACAGAGATAAAATAGGGAAAATATTTACAATGAATGACTATCCCAAGAGGACTATAGAGGATTTGCTACGACGCTCCAGCATAAAGAAGAACAAAGATAGAGAACAAGAGACAACGACACCAACGATTTACAAAACCATGACTTTTATACCGGGCTTTTCTGAGAGGCTACAAAATTCTAATATATATGACAAAAATGTAGTAAAAGTTGCACACAAAACACAGAACACAACAAATCTTCTATTCAGCAAAATAAAAGTCGAAAGTGATAAAGGATGAAAAATCAAATTTAATCTAAAAAATTCAATGCAAAGGCGACGGGTCCGAAATATGCAAAAAAGTATATGTCGGTACAACCAAGACAAAATTAAAAACTAAACTGTCACCGCAGAAATCTAACTTCAAAGCTTTTGACAAACCAATAGAAAATAAAACGGCGCTTGCGGCCCACTTTGCGCTGACTGGACATAAACTTAATTTTGACAATGTGGAGATACCAGCAGATGAGAGTAACTACCACAGACTATACACTTTAGAGATGCTATACATAATTGACGTTCCTACAGAGAAGAGACTAAATTACAAATCTGACACTGACAGGTGCTCTCAAATGTATCGACATACTGTTAAGAGACACGGCCGACCTAAACATAATTTCACAGCGAGAACTTAATAAGTACAGACAACAATTTTAAAACATCATTTTATTGTAAAGTTCAGTAATAATTAATGTAATTTGCAATAGATCTCCAGAATGATGAAGCCAGTCGAAATATCGAGAATAAATTTTGAAATTTAAAAAACAAAATTGTTTTTTTAATTAAGGACCTAAAGCCGAAAAATAAAAAACATAATTTCTTTCTAAAAAGTACAAAAAATCTCCAGTCAAAATAATCGCACCTCTAGCATTTGCGGTTGTCTTAAAGTTATATTAGGTAAGATTAGGTAAAGAGTGGCAGCTTGTAAAACAGACTCACGTAGGCTATCCAGTCCATTGTGTTACCACTGGGACGTTAGGGAAAGCATAAGTTATTCCGTTAAACCAATTTGATTGCTTTAAAAAGCTCAAAAGTTGGAGGATTCCAACAGCAGCCAAGTTAGCTAACTCCTAAAAGTAATAGGAGCCCAAGGTTGTATGCCGCCTTCTGCAGAGAGCGCTTATTGATTGAGTCCTCCTCCTCTTCGTCTCCACAGCTTCAGCAAGTCATTATGCAAGACCTTTGATCTCTCTGCGTGCCGTCCAATAAGACAGTGACCTGTCACGACAGATACGATAAGCGAGAGGTCCGTTCTCGACATCGACAGAAATGCTTTGGTGCGTTTTGAGTCGAAACTCGGCCACATCAGTACCTGACTAGTGATCACCTGACATTTGAAGCCGTAAGTGCACTATCTCTCAAGAAGAGCTTGCAGGTTGCTAGAGGCAGGTCCCCTGGAGCGTGTACGGTAATTCCTGGTCTTTCAAGTTCATCTGCCTTGCAGTTTCCTGGTATATCCCTGTTGGCCCGGCACCCATATCAGGTGAATATTGAGCCATCTCGTTAAGAGATCTGCGACAGTCGAGGGCAGTTTTTGAATTTACGAATATAGTTTCCAGGGACTTGATAGCAGCCTGACTATCAGAGAAAATATTTATACCGACTTTGGTCAGCACATTAATTTTCAGCCATTCCGCTACCCTTTAATATCTAAAATTTCTGCCTGGCAAACACTACATACAGTGATCAGGCCGTCTTTTTTCAAGTGATAGTTGAAGTTTCTCAGAAAAGACACCAAAGCCCATTTGGTTCTCGAGTTTGGAACCGTCCGTATAGAAGTTAATAAATCTTCTCTGTCCTGGGATACGACCATTCCATTCTGATCTATCAGGCATAAGAGTGAGATACTTCTTGCCAAAGAGTGGTTCAGTAATAGTGTAATCAGCAGTGCCCGGAGGGTCAGGCATTCTGTCTAGAACGACACTATATCCGTATGACACTATAAAGTTATATAAGTAACAAAATATTTATTCAGCAATATTACCGAAATAATTGTTCTGCTTCTGAACTATATTTGCTAAATCGAGTATTTAAATGACTTTCCCGCTTTTCCTAAAGCTTCGTTGCGAGTTTTCTTTTATTATTGTACTATCTCCCTTAATAATTATCCACTTTTTGTTATATAGACAGTTCGGAGCTATGTGTGTCATTCTAATACACTTATTTGGTTATTGGCAAAGCGTTGTATCAATAAATTTCTCGAATTTTGGATCGTTATCTTGTTGGAAACTGCGAAGGAGCAACATTTCTTCATTTGCATTAACCCACAATATCTCATTAAGAATTATTTCATATACGGATGAATCATTGATCGGATTTATACCCGCCACCATAGGATGAGGGGTATATTCATTTTGTCACTCCGTTAGTAACACCTCTAAATATATATTGATCTGAGACCCCATAAAGTATATATATTCTCAATCGTCTTAAATTCTAAGACGATGTGACCATGTCCGTCTGTAAGTCCGCCTGTCCGTCTGTTGTAATCACGCAACAGTCTTCAATAATTGAGCTAGATAACTGAAATATGGTATAGATCAGGGATGTAACGAAAGTTGCTTTAGCGAAAGCGAATGCGAATATTGAAAAATTCATTTTTGCGAAAGCGAATGCGATAGCGAATACTCGTATTATATCTTGCGAATACGATGCGAATGTCAAAAACTGATTTACGAAAGCGAAACATCATTCCTACATGCTGTCTTTTAAATTCAATATACATATATTGCAGTTGCAGTTGATTTCTTAAATATAAAATATTAAATTAATATTTAAAAACCAGTAAGGAATGGTTAAAGTCTGGCGGAGTTTATTGTATTATGAACGGATGGACATAGTCCAGGATCCAGCACTTCTTCTTGTGGGTGTTCATAGAAATTCGATTCTAACGTAATTAACTTTCGCAAAATCTAGTATCCATAGTTTAGTAGAGCCAAGTTATAATTCACAAAAAGTAGCTTCACTGTTTTTTCACTATTCAATCTTTCACTTTCGTAGAGATTCATAAATAAGTCAGGCTCGGGTAAATAACTGTTACCTGGGGACAGGGATGCGAACTTAGTCCTTTTCGCACCAGATTTAGTGCTTTTAAGACCCTCCAATACGCGAAAAGTGTCCACTTAGTGCCAAACGAAAAAAAGCACTAGGTGTACGCTTTTCATGCTTTTGTTGGTGCTTTTGACGCTTTTCGTACATTTGTCAGATCAAAACTGGCAACATAATGAAATTATACTGTTTTTGCTACTCCGTGTTATGAACATATTAATATGCACTTACATTTGACTCTCTGATTTGCATATTGCTGTTATCACTTCTGCAGTTTAAATTTGATTGATATGTAGACTTACAAGAAGTAAAAGAAATTGCTTTTTTATACCATACAAAATTATTGGCGAAAGGGTTTTTGGCGAAAAATTATGGTTTTATAAGTACACAATTCTGCAGTACAGTGTATAATACTTTTGTTTTTGACCAGATATTTGTAAGGCCCTAAAATATTGGGTGGCAATTCATAACGTCCAGGGACATAATGTCCATGGATCTTATGACACTTTCGCGTAACCGGCTTTGGAAAAAATTGTGAATCCCGGCCGAAGGCGGGCCACGCTGAATCGCATTGGTCCGCGTACCCATCGTTGGGCATACATCAGAAGGGAAAATCTTTAACCCCGGCCAAAACCGGTCACGCAGACACAGTTTGGTCCGCGTAGCCCGCTTTGGATATATCGATAACTGGAAAATCGTCTTCAAAGATAACTTACAGACTAAATGGTCTATTGAATCAGAATCACTAGCAGATTCGAATTATTATAGGGATAAATCGAATCTGCTAGTGATTCCTTATTGCTCAGCAAGTCTTTATGCAATTTAGCAGAGAAAAAATTTATGAATCTAAGCGCCAAAAAAAAAAAGTTTGGAAGTATTATTTTAATTAGGGAAACAACTATGATTAAAATTTGATAATTATTTTTATTTTAAAATTTTTAATGTAAAATTAAACTTTTTTATTGCAAATGAAAAAAAATACTTTAGTGCGTTTTTACGCTTTTGGTCTAGAATTTTACGCTTTTTACGCTTTCTAAATTTTTCATTACGCTTTTGCTCCGCAAATAGTTGGCATCACTGCCTGGGGACACTTCCCGGCGGTGTAGTTTAAAACTGGCGTACAAAATCTATTTATACCCTACACCACACTGTGGTACAGGGTATTATGACTTTGTGCATTTGTTTGTAACACCCAAAAGGAGAAGAGATAGATCCATTGTTTATTATACCAATCGACTTGTAATCACTTTCTGAGTCGATTTAGCTATGTCCGTCTGTCTGTCCGTCTGTAGACGTATTCTTGTAATCAAAGTACAGGTCGCAATTATGGTCCGATCTCAACGAAACTTTGCACAAATCTTTTTTTAGGCCCAAGGACGATCCCTATTGAATTTGGTTAAAATCGGTTCAGATTTACATATAGCTCCCACATATTTTTGTACCTTTAGATATAGCCCCCATATATATGTTACCCCCGATTTGAAATTCAATAGCTGTAGAAACTGTATTTTATATCCGATCACAGCGAAATTCGGCAGAAAGAGGTTTCTTATTACACGAAGGAATACTGCCAAATTTGGAGAAAATCGGTTCAGATTTAGATATAGCCCCCATATATATGTTAGCACCGATTTGACATTCAAGCGCTGTAGAGACTGTATTTTATATTCGATCAGTACGAAATTCGACAGAAAGAGGTTTCTATTTTACATGAATGAGTGTTCAGGGAAAATCGATTCAGATTTATATATAAGCTCCATATATATGTTCCTCCTGATTTGGTTACAAAGCGCTATAGAAGTTGTACTTTACTTCCGATCATTACAAAATTCTCCAGAAAGATGTTTCTCAATTTAGGAACGAATATTGCTTAATTTAGCGATTATCGGTTCAGAATTAGATATATCCGCATATATATGTTCTTACCCATTTACCAATTATTCCAAATTATTATCGCAATAACCCTTATCGCATTGTTAGGGAGGAGTAGGGTATTATATAGTCGGCCCCGCCCGACTTTCTGCCTTTCCTTACTGGTTTTAGATTGAGGAAGCGAATACTGAAATATATTCTTGCGAAAGCGAATGCAAAGGCGTATATTCCAAATTTGGTTTTGGCGAATGCGAAAGCGAATATTCAAAATGAAGCGAATAATTGGCATTCGCATATGGGGATGCGAATATTCGTTACATCCCTGCTATAGATGCTTCTTATAGCTGCAGGTAACTTGGGATTAAAAATGGGCAATATCGGTCCTCTTCTCGATATAGCCCCCATATATAGCATCTGCCCGATTTGACTTCTTAACGTCAGAGAGACCACAAATGTCAACTGATCAGGCTGAAAATTGGCAACTGGAATCCTTCACACGAACAACGGTAGTAGCAGGTCCATGTTTTGATATAGCTCCCATACAAAGGTCCCTCTAGATTTGACTTCGTAACGCCACAAAAATCTCAAATTTAAACGAATTGGGCTGACATTTGGTATAATAAGTTTATTAGTACCCGTAACCATTCACGTGCGATCCATGGTGGAGGGTACATAGTATTCGGCATGGCCGATCCTTCATTAAAATATAATAATTTTTAAAATTTTTATGGCGTTATTACAGTTCTTTATTATAAACTTTGAAATAGCACATTTTGTTGTCTATCCAGAAAACATATTGAGAAAGGAATCGGTATATATCAAACTATAATACATACTGATTCGTAGGAAAGGATCGGGAAAAAATAAAAAAAATCATTTTCAGAAGAAGACAGAAATTTATTAAATTCATAAAATATTTAAAAAATGCTATATTTTAATTATGTTTTTATCCCCTCACCTTAGAGGGGAGGGTATATATCATTTGCTACAAGCCAAAAGTGTAAAACATCGAAGGGGTGACATAAGACCCTAAGTATGTTCGGCGGAAATCCGTTTTGGGTCATTTTAAGTCATTTGTTGAGCAATGTCCGTCTGTCTGCTGGCTGGTGCGCATGATAACTCTCGAAAGAAGTAACCGATTGACTTCAAATTTGGTACGCGGTCCACTACTTCTAGTATCTCCCCCACAAAGGGTTAACAATTAGTGAAAAATTGATTATTTAATAACTTCTATCCTACTTATTCCAATCTTCTAAAATTCCACAAATAGTATTATTTTATCAGCAGCCATGACCTCGAGAAAAATGAGTAAGGTTGCCACGCCCCTTTTGGTACCTCCCACACAAATGGACAATTTTGCACCAAAAGTTAACAGCTTATACATTTAATACCAGTGCATACAACAGTCCTGTTAAAATGGACGTTATTACAATGCCCTTTTTGGTACGCCCCACACAAAGGTACCATTTTGTACCATAAGTTAACAGCTTATAATTATAATAATAGTGCATACAAATACTTGAAATTCTGGATAGTGTAAAGCTTTTATAGCGCCTAGAGTCCAGAGAAAAGTGGGCGTTATCGACACGCCCCTTTTGGTGCGTGGATTGCAGAGACTCAGTCGTTGCAGTCCTTATGGCTCCGCTTATGCTCAGGCAGGCAGTTCTCAGAACTTTCGATAGTAGTTGTCAGTTGCCGTCAACCATACGACCACAATGCCGTATAACAGTATTCGCCGAACTACTGCTATATATAGCCAATGGATGATTTTAGTAGAGAGGCCCCACCGTGACACCCTACAGTCTTTATGCAGGAATATAAGGCGACGTTGGCCTTCCATACACGTTCCAATACGTTAAGTCTAAATAAGAGTTTCCTATCTAGAATTATTCCTAAAAATTTTGCACTTTCAGAAAAGACTATATCTGTTCCATTTATCCGTTTTCGAAACTAGTGAATAAGAAAAATTAAATATTATTAAAACCATCTATAGACAGAAATTTCATGAATTTCTCCTGATGAAGTTGGAAAAAACAACAGTCCACAGTAGTCCATACAAACATAAATTAAATAAATCCAGTTGGTCATAAATAAATACACACAGTTATCGGTAGTATTTTGGAGATATGGACACCGTTACTAAAATCAAAATGTAAGATAGATGTGATAAGTTTTGGGCTTTGGTGTGTTCTGACATATACATATAGTACAATTTTATGGCCAACATTTTTTTTACCACCGTTATGTGGTAGAGCAAGAGGTTTAATAGGTTAGGTTGAAGAGAGGAGACGTTTAAACGTCTCATGTCCATGGACATACACTTAAGCCAGTGGTTCGGCCTGTTGTGCGCTCCTTATTTATGATCTTTTTATACCTCACGAGTTACAGAAAATCGGTACTAGACACGAATTTTCTCAGTATCTTCCAGTCATATTCTCTGAGATGAGTCAAGTCTGGTAATATGTCGGACCCGAAATGTTGGGATCTTGCATGTGTGAAAGCCGGGCAGTGACACAGAAAATGTTCCATCGTTTCGATGTTTTCTCTGCATGCCCTGCATTCGTCGTTTCCTGCTAGTCCTATGCGATGAAGATGTGCTTGTAAGCTTGAGTGTCCCGTTAGAACACTCATCATCTTACTAATATCGATCTTGTTAAGTTTCAGAAGACTTCTTGTTTTCTTTTCATTTGGGTCACCCCATAGTATCTTTGTAGTTGCTCCTACTGTTGCGCTATTCCACACAGTTTTGAGAGCCATCACTGCCCAGTGCTTCAACTCATTTTTCGTGGCTTCGAAAGGTTTCCAATTTTCCAAGTTTATTCAAAGTTCTCTTCCCTTTGAAGCCAAGCTGTTTGCCACTTCATTTCCAATCACTACGTTGTGTCCCGGTACCCAGCAAATACGCAATTGACCATGGGCTGAGCAATCATTTATCGTTCTTTTACAGTCCAACACAGTTCTGGATTTGACCCTTTCCGATGTTATTGCTTTAATTGCCATTTGGCTATCTGTGAGGATGTTGGCATATTTAGGCTTTGTCGTGTTACTGAGCCAGTTCACACACTCCGTGATTGCTCGAACTTCTGCTTGAAATACCGTGTTATGGTCAAGGAGGCGGAAGTGAAGTTCGACTTCTGGTTCATCAATAAAAAGTCCCAGACCCGTCTTTCCTCCTCGCTTGGACCCATCCGTGTAGCAGGTGGTTCCCACTGGCACATGGGCCAAAGAACCATTTTCCCAGGAGCGTCTGTCTGGCTCAAACGTACCACGGTAGCTGTAAGCCGCACTTCAGGAATGCGGTCCGAGATTTCTGGCGTTTGAATGTGACCAACTAGATATTCTTAAATCTTCTGATGGTACGACTTGTGGTCTCGATTTATCCATTCACTTGTGTTATGGGTGAATGTGAGGGCTGCCTCATACTTTATACGGATGTCTATTGGTTGGATGTGCATTATAGTCTCCAACGCATTTGTTGGTGCAGTTCTAAATGCCCCGCTTATGCCTAGACAGCACATACGTTGAATTTTTTGCAAAGGTATTACGTTGCACTTCTTGTCCATTGATGTCCACCACACTACACAGGCGTAGGTGATTATTGGTCTAACCACGCTCATGTAAAGCCAGTGAGTCATATTTGGACATTTTCTGCACAACGACCAACATCTGTGGGCCTTTGTAACTCTTTCTTCAAGATGATCTTTCCAGTACAGTTTCTGATCCAAGATTACGCCCAAGTATTTTACCTTTTTATACCCTCACTTTAGTGTGACGAGGGTATATATCATTTGCTACGAAAAAAAGTGTAACACATCGAAGGAGTGATCTAAGACCCTAAGTATGTTCGGCGGATATTCGTTTTGGGTCATTTTAAGACGAATGAGCAATGTCCGTCCGTCTGTCTGTCTGTCTGTCTGTCTATCTGTCTGTCTGTCTGTCTGTCTGCTGGCTGGTGCGCACGATAACTCTCGAAAGGAGTAACCGATTGACTTCAAATTTGGTATGTGGTAATATTTGTTTCTATCTCCGGCTAAGTTCGAAGATGGGCCATATTGGTCCACTCCTTCTAGTACCTCCCCCACAAAGTGTTAAAATGTTGTAAAATATTGAATCTTTAATAACTGCTATACTACTTATTCGAATCTTCTGAAATTCCACACATAGCATTAGTTTATTAGTCGCTATCAACTCGAGAAAAATGGGCCAAGTTGCTACGCCCCTTTTGGTACCTCCCACACAAATGCACAATTTTGCAGCAAAAGTTAACAGCTTATAACATTAATACCAGTGTATAAAAATACTTGAAATTTTGTACAGTGTAATGCTTTTATAGTGCTTACAGTCCAGTGAAAAATGGGTGTTATATTCACGCCCCTTTTGGTACCTCCCACACAAAGGTAACATTTTGCACCAAAAGTTAACAGCTTATAACATTAATACCAGTGTATAAAAATACTTGAAATTTTCTACAGTGTAATGCTTTTAAAGTGTCTATAGCCCTGTGAAAAATTTACGCTATTGCCACGCCCCTTTTTGTACCTCCCACACAATAGGTACAATTTTGCACAAAAGGTTAAGAGCTCACAACATGAGTACCAATGCACGAAAATGCCACAACATTTTGCACAGTGTAACGCTTTTGAAGTGTCTATAGCCCTGTAAAAAATGGCCGTTATCACCACGCCCCTTTTTGTACCTCCCACACAATATGTCCAAATCATACCAAAATTTAATATCTCATAACGTTAATAAACCAGTGCAAATAAACGCTTATAATTCGGCGCAGTGCAATGTATTTAGAGTATCTACTATTCAGCGAGAAATAGGTGTATTTGTTAAACCCGTTCTGGTACCTACCATAAAATCTAACAGAATAATTAGTGGAATATTCAATATTACATTACTCACAAAGTGAGGGTATACCTTAGTCGGTTTACCCGACTGAAACTTTCTTACTTGTTATTTCTAGCAATTGTCTTATTCAGAAATCGAGGCGGGGTAAAACGTGGGATCTTCGTTGTCCTTGTAAATAGACATATTTCTGATTTGTCTGGGTTAACATTTAATCCTCTTGGTTGTGCCCAGTTATATGCTATATTAAGTGCCTCTTCAGCTCTTCTGGATGAAAGCCTCTTAGAAGTATTAAAACGTCGTCTGCATAACAGACTGGTTTAAGTCCTTCATTGGTGAGGGCTTTTAGGAGACTGTGTATCGTCGTAACCCATAGAAGAGGCGATAAAATGCCCCCCTGAGGTATACCACGATTTACCTTGTCTCTAATTTTGACGTCATATGACCCACAAATAATCCACCTATTCCTAAGCATATTGTTGATCCAGTTTTTCAGCGCCCGGTCAACCTAAAACTCGTCTAAGGTCTGGATAAGTGTATCGGTCAGTACATTGTTAAATGCGCCTTAATGTCTATGCAAACAGCAAGTGTATACATTTCTTTACTGAAGGACTCTTCTATGTGGTGCACTACCCCATGCAGAGCTGTTTCCACTGATCTTCCTTTGACATAGGCGTGTTGTTTGAATTTTAGCCTGTCATCCGCCATTTTACTTTTGGCCATGTTATAAATTATTCGCTCCATTGTTTTTAACAGGAAAGAAGTTAGGCTAATGGGTCGATAAGCCTTTGGGGTCGTATAACTCGCCTTGCCAGGCTTTATAGAGGTTTAGTATGTCCCACAAGAATATTCGCCTTAATATTTTCTACAAAGTTGGTAAACATACCCTACACCAAAAAAAAATGTATTTCTTTAGAGTTACAAAGAAGTAATATTTTTGAAGTACAATGTTGTCTTTGTGAGCTTTTTAAGGTGCCTCGACACGTTCATATTGCATTGATACGAGTATGTTCACAAAAGTTGTTCAGATTTACCATGGCTACAATTTTGCTGTTAGTGAAAAAGTAGAAGACCCTGTAAGTTATGCTGAAAAAAGAGAAAAAATATTTTTTCCTTCACTTTTTCAGAAAAAAATGTTGTTTTGGCATAAATGTTAACTTTGCTCAGCATATTCTTAGCTATATTATTGTTAAATGGACAAAAACTGATGCCACCTTTTTCGAGGAGCCCACTGAATTTCAGGATCATTTAAGGTCCATAAAAAAATTGGTCACCAAAATCGTCAAACCGAGTATAGGGTTATACCACCCTTTGGTAGGAGAATCAAACCTATGCTGTCAAGTCGTGTAATTTTCAGAAAGTGTTCATTTGTTGCACAGTGTATTAAATGTAATAACGCCTTAAACTATTAAAAATTAATATTTTTCTATGAAATATCAGAAATCTGAAAGTAATTCGCAATCATTATATTTGCCGAAATCAATCGCACAATTTCCAAATCCCCAAAAATTGTATTTCTTAGATTTTCGCATTTATCTACTATACAAAGGGCCTTGCGTTCCAAATTCATTTTGCAGTTCAACGAGCAACGCCTTACCACAAATAAAAATAGTAAAAGTTTTAAAAATTTAACTCTGCGATTAGAGAATATGTGGCTTACTTTTGAAATTTGTGTAAAAAATGTTATAATTTGGGGACGCTTGGCAACAATACCAGTGAACATTTTTGACTTGTTTCTTCTTAGAAATTATTGTCCTGTTTTGAAGAAATGGCAATTTTTTACCAGTTCATTCTTCGAGTGCATTCTATCGAAAGTTTCCTTCAAGATGAAAAAAAAAATATGAAATACTTTTTTTATAACTCCAAAATACGATAAATACTTTTTCTCAAAAAAAAAATCACCTGGTCTCAGGGACGTATCCACGATTTTGGTTCGGGTGGGTGGGGTCCAACCTTATTTTCCATAACAAAGATAAACAATTAAAAAATTGCGTTTATTGCGTAGGTAATGGATGTTAAGTTCATTAATTTTTTATTCGAATTTTATTCCTAAATATAAATGTGTACTTTAGTACGAGATCAGTAAAACTTTTTATAATAAAATACGTAAGAGTTAAAAATGTAATCGTCGATTTTTTGAAAGAAATATATCAATTACTTCATCGATTTTGACTTCATCTTTGTATATAGACATCAAAGCCAGATAAAATAGCCTTTCTCCTTCAATTCTGTTCCGGAGATAAGTTTTTATTCTTCTTAACGTCGAGAAACTTTGCTCAGCAGATGCCGTTGTCACTGGTCAGTATCTGCAAAAGGGTAAAAACTCTTGGGAACATGTCCTCATCACAAACTGAAATAACATCTAATGGCTTATCATTCTTCTGCTTCCAATAATCAATCCATATACTTATTTCAGTTAAAACAGATTTTGCTGAATTTTTTAAATCGTTTTTGTAAAAAAGTGTGACTTCTTCGAAATCTTCCTTTATTAGATTTACAACTCGTATCGGAACGATATTAAACAGACTTGTAATTATAGCTTCATGTTCGGAAAATCTATTATTTAAATGTGATACTACTTCGTCCAGATATGGTATGAACAATGCTGTCCTAAAATATGCATTGGCATCTGAACCAGGAATATTAGCCCTATACTTTTGAGTGCCTACTCTTCTAGGTAGTGCAGCTTCTATTCCAAAACTTCTTGCAAGTTGTGTGGATTCTTTAAACAGTTTATCAAACTCCGCATCTGAATTTCTACGCATGTCACTTAATTTAGTCGTTACCAATTTTATGATTTCGTAAGCCTTTATTATATCTAGGTTAATCGTTTGCAAATACCGTGATAAGTTCTGTGTAATGGCCAAAACCGTACACTCAATATAAAGTCAAATTTACCTACACGGTTGTGCAAATTCATTCCATGTTAAAAAGGTAGATAGATAAGAAATCATAAATGTAATTTTAACTTAATTTTCGCCATATCTGGTTATCATAAACTTAAAGCCAACCAATAATTACACCGGTCGACAAAACAACATTTTTTCTTGGGTTTCTGTTTTAATGCATAGATTCTGATTCTGGAATCTTAGCTTTTAAAGTTTGTTTTTGTAAATTTTACATTAATAATAAAGTTTTAAAGTTAAAACTTTACTAAATGAGCTATAACTTTTTAAATTATGCATCGATTTTCTTCGGAATAGGCTCGTTTAATTCATGACCGAACAGACTTTACGATAAAATCATAAAAATATAACATTTGATTTTTAGATTGTTTTATGGGAGCTTTATTTTAAAAATATGAAAATTTTATCAAAAAATCACATTTTTTTGCAATATTTTGTAATACTCGTATATCGTCGAAACCGCTGAACGGATGGAAAATGGTATTATATGAAGTTGAAGGCTACTTAATATTTAATTCTTTAAAACTTTCCTCAACCAAATCGGATAAATGGTTCTCGAGTTATGCCACTATATGTGGTTCAACAACTAATTTCTTTCCATATCACAGCTTATCGCGAGAATTTAACAAGACAACCCTTTAGGCTAAGAAAAAAGAGAGGTTGAACCACATATTATTGCATAACTAGAGAACCATTCATCCGAATTGGTTCAGGTAAGATTTAAAAACTTCAGAATTAAGTAGCCTTCAACTTCGCACAATACAATTTTCCATCCGTTCAGCGGATTCGACGATATCTTACAAAGTATTGCAAAAAATCATATTTTTTGAGAAAAATTTTTATAATTTTTAAATAAAAGCCTTATAAAAACAACTAGAAACGCATAATTGTCATATTTTTGTGATTTTATCGTAAACTCTGGAAGGTTATGAATAAATTGAGACCATTCCGAAGAAAATGGATGCATAATTTAAAAAGTTTTAGCGAGGAAACCACCCACTTTTCTCATTTTTAGTTGTTATTACTTTTACTGGTACCATTTTTTACCCTTTTGTATTGTTTTTTTTTAACGGCCTTCCAAATATTTTTCGTATTTTTATACCCTACACCACACTGTGGTACAGGGTATTATAAGTTTGTTTCACGGCAGATGTTTGTAACACCTGAAAATAACACAGCTAGCCCCAACATAAAGTATACCGATCGACTCAGGATCACTAGCTGAGTCGATTTAACCATGTCTGTCCGTCCGTCCATGTAAAGTTGTTCGTCGACTACAGGTCGCAATTTCACTCCGATCGTTCTGAAATTTTGCAGTTTAGAGTATTTCGCAGCTGTTAAGATCGCTACTGAATTTGGTTAAAATCGGTTCAGATTTAGATATAGCTCCCATATATATCTTTCGTCCGAATTAGAAGAGCTGTATTTTACATCCAATCGTTTTGAAATTTAGAATGGTAGAGTTTCTTGGTCCATGAACCAACATTGCCGAATTTGAAGAAAATCGGTTAAGATTTAGCTATAGCTCCCATATATATGTTTCGTCCGATTTTGCTCTTTAGTCCTGTAGAAGCTGTATATTACATCCAATCGTTTTGAAATTTAGAATGGTAGAGTTTCTTGATCCATGAACCAACATTGCCGAATTTGAAGAAAATCGGTTAAGATTTAGCTATAGCTCCCATATATATGTTTCGGCCGATTTTGCTCTTTAGTCCTGTAGAAGCTGTATTTTACATCCAATCATTTTGAAATTTAGAATGGTAGAGTTTCTTGATCCATAAACCAACGCTACCGAATTTGAAGAAAATCGGTTAAGATTTAGCTATAGCTCCCATATATATGTTTCGTCCGATTTGGCCCTTTAGTTCTATAGAAGCTGTATGTTACATCCAATCGTTTTGAAATTTAGAATAAACAATTTATACATGAACTACAAAATTTATATTTCAGAGTTATTCAATATTACGAGAGTGGTGTAGGGTATTATATAGTCGGCCCCGCCCGACTTTAGACTTTCCTTACTGGTTTTTTAATAATTTTGAAAATTGTAAACAGTTTATGACCTTGTGTGTCTTGGAACACATGTGTACAGAAAATAAATATATTTACATTACATTTCTAATAAAATACGAATCTATTTTAGATTCGGTAGTTCATCCAAAGATATAGTGCCTTATTCATAAAAAGTTAAAGAACACTGCTAAAGCGTTCCTCAAACCTTTATTAAATTTTTATGAATAAGGGCCATAAATACCAAGATACAACGGTATCCATTCACAACTAGTTTGCAGATGGCGTAAATAACCAATAGGGCACACATTAATTCTAATATTTGGTGTTGCCGATTATCAAATTTGAATGAAAATTTTACAGGAAAAAATTAAATGTGCAAATGATATGTGTAAAATGCGTTGCGTTGCGCGGGTTGGATTTCAATACCGCAATGCAAACATCTGATGAAAAACTCCGATTAAAACAAAACAATGCACTTTTAAAAGCCAGGGCGCATACGATTTTGGAGTTATCTTGATGACCGTTACATCAAATTGAAAGTAATAAACTTTGATTTTTTAGACTAATAGCCAACATAGTCTTCAGTATATCTTTAAATAATTCCAAATAATCGCAAAAACGTAAATCTCAAAATAGAATCTACAATTTAAAAAAAATATTCTAAGAATCTCACTCACTCCTTGGGTAGCATGGGGCCTATACAAACATCTTCCAGAATGTTCCATCATTTGCTGTTGCTTTTATTTCCTTCCAAATTTTAAATGTTTTTTCGATTTCCTTCATCCAGGCTTCTCTTCCAAGAGTTTTTTTTCCGTCCTTTAAATCTGCTTTCTTGGACATATTAGATTTTTAGTTACATTGAAATATCTCAAATAAATAATTTTATTAAAAAATCGAAAATACTTTCTTCACTAAAATATAAATAAGAAATTATAAGATTCAGAAAATCATTTAAATGCAGAGGACTCTTTTGAAAAATAAAAAACGTAAAATGTTCCAATTAATTTGGGCACTTTCTGAGACAATTTTGGGCGTGCAATCAAAGACAAAACCAGTAAGGAAAGGCAGAAAGTCGGGCGGGGCCGACTATATAATACCCTACACCTCCCTAACAATGCGATAATAATAATAATATTCGCATTCGCATATGCGAACGCGAATTATTCGCATCATTTTAAAATTCGCTTTCGCATTCGCATTCGCAAAAACCATCTTTGGATTATTCGCTTTCGCAAAAATATATTTCAGTATTCGCTTCCATTTATTAAAGTGTTAAATCTCCTTATTCCCTTCACACAATTTGAAGATATGTGTGTGCTTGTGGTAACAGGAGGTAAAACTATGGAAAACAGTCTTAATACTTGAATATCCTGGAAAAGTATCAATTCAGTTCCTTAAATTTGTTGGTACTAAAGGCTCAAACTATTATTCGCATTCGCTTTCGCAAAAATGCATATTTCACTATTCGCTTTCGCATTCGCATTCGCAAGAAATATATTTCAATATTCGCTTTCGCATTCGCTTTCGCTAAAGCCACTTTCGTTACATCCCTAGGACAGAGAGACAGACAGACGGACAGACAGACGGACATTGGTAAATCGACTCAGAAAGTGATTACAATTCGATCGGTATAATAAACAATGGGTCTATCTCTTCTCCTTTTGGGTGTTACAAACAAATGCACAAAGTCATAATACCCTGTACCACAGTGTGGTGTAGGGTATAAATACTAAAGATGCGGCAGATAGTTTGCACGCAATATACCTAAGATGGCGCTGTTTCATTGAGGCCCAATCTTTTACTCGAGAAACAGATGTCGTTAGTGCATAAGTGTCTAATATTTTTTCAAAGAACGGCTGAACTTTCGAATCTCCCACATAATTATTTCTCCGGGACTTGGTATTATTAAGAAATGGAAGTAAAAGAAGAAATATCGTTAAAACTGCTGAAAACAAGTAAGAAAGTTTCAGTCGGGTAAACCGACTAAGGTATACCCTCACTTTGTGAGTAATGTAATATTGAATATTATTCTGTCAATTTGTGTGGAAGGTACCAGAAGGGGTTTATCAAATACACCTTTTTTTCGCTGAACATTAGATACTTTAAATTCATTGCACTGTGCCGACTTATAAGCATTTATGTTCACTGGTATAAACGTTATGAGACATTAAATTGTGGTATGATTTTGGCATTTTGTGTGGGAGGTACAAAAAGGGGCGTGGCAATAACGCCCATTTTTCACAGCGCTATAAAAGCATTACACTGTACAAAATTTCAAGTATTTTTATACACTGGTTTTAATGTTATAAGCTGTTAACTTTTGGTGCAAAAAGGTACCTTTGTGTGGGAGGTACCAAAAGGGGCGTGGCAACAACACCCATTTTTACCTGGACAGTAGGCAATATAAAAGCATAATACTGTAAAAAATTTCAAGTATTTTTATACACAGTTATTAATGTTATAAGCTGTTAACTTTTGGTGCAAAATGGTGGATTTGTGTGGGAGGTACCAAAAGGGACGTGGCGACTTCGCCCATTTTTCTCGAGTTGATAGCGACTAATAAGCTAATACTATGTGTGGAATTTCAAAAGATTCGAATAAGTAGTATATCAGTTATTAAAGAATCAATATTTCACAACATTTTAACCCTTTGTGGGGGAGGTACTAGAAGGAGTGGACCAATATGGCCCATCTTCGAACTTAGCCGGAGATAGAAAAAAATATTACCACATACCAAATTTGAGGTCAATCGGTTACTCCTTTCGAGAGTTATCGTGCGCACCAGCCAGCAGACAGACAGACGGACGGACATTGCTCATTCGACCTAAAATGGCCCAAAACGGATTTCCTCCGAACATACTTGGGGTCTTAGGTCACTCCTTCGACGTGTTACACTTTTTTCCGTATACCCTCACACTAAAGTGAGGGTATAGTTAATTCGTATTTTATTAGAAATGAACACTGTATATCTATGTACTATACACATGTGTTCCAAGAAAAACCAAGCTCCATCTATGCGGTAAAAATTATTCCTATCTGGTAATTTGATTTGCCTCATCTTTAGAATTTTTGTCTTTGGTATTTATATCTTTGGTTCAGCCGTTCTTTGAAAAAAAGATTAGACCCTTATTCACTGAAGACATCTGTTTCTTGAGTAAAAGATTGGGCCCCAAGGAACAACGCCATCTAAGGTATATATTGTGTGCATACCATCTGACGCATCTTGTTAACATGCGGCAAATCAAATCACGCGATAGGGATAATTTTAGCTGCAAAGATGGAGCTTAGTTTTCTTGGAACACATGTGTAAAGTGCATAAAAATGCAGTGTTATTTTCTTGTAAAAAATGATTTATTTTCCATTAGTTTAAATGATAACACAGGTCCACAAAAAGGAAATAATTTTTTGAGGCCTTGAGTTTTGCAGCTGATTTTATTTGTATGTACTTTTAACACGGATTTCAAAACTGAATACCATTTTTCCCTAGCAGCTCTAGTTTTTGAGTTACAGAAATATCTAATTTACCCTACTATGTACAGTATAACCTCTCTAATCCGGACACTCGATAGTCCGAACTATCCAGTTATCCGGACAGCTCAATGATTCGGACAATTTCGAAATTTTACCTCTGTAGTCCGGACATCAATATGTTGTTGTGTTTGTTTTTAAGTTTTTTATCGTTATTATAGCTTTAGCCAAAAACAATAATTATGTACTCGTAGTGGTTCTGGGAAATGATAATTTTTTTCAAAATATCCGGTGGTTGCTAAAATTCAAAATTTGTAATGAAATTAAACTTGCAAAATTTGTAATGAATTAAAAAGCCCTATCTTTGAGGGCTCTTTCAACAACTTTTTTAATTCAGCTCCAGGCAGAAAAATGTCAGCAGATAGATTGTCCTTCATGGTAACGAGCCTGGATCTCATACGTTGCCTTTCCTTTTAATAGGTAAGCCTGAAAATCCATGAGCGTTTAAACAATTTCAACTTTCTTTTGTATATAAGTCTACCAAAAAAGGCTGGATATCGACTTCCGTTTTTGAAGATTGAAGAAATTTCTGATAAATGCTAAGAAGCCGCAGATAGCACTTCAGTTATTGGGTAAGGCTCCATCACAAGAAAATGAAATCAATACGGAGGATTACAGAGAAAGAAAATGGGACCATACAAATCTTTCATTTCTTGTTCACCACTGATGATGTTATAGTTCCGTCAGTTATGTCAAACGAAAATATTGAAAAGGACATAAACTCCATTGTAGTCTTGAAGAAATTCACTATTTTTTGTAGACAAATAAGAAAGCAGCCGAACCCTTTCAAGTGCTATTTTATAGGCTTAGAAAGTAATAATATTTCTAAAAGAATTTAGAAACAGACCTAAAAAAACTGCAAAAAGTTAAGTGTAAAAGAGTCGATTGTATTCATTATTTATCTTTTTCTTTTTAAGAAACGCGATTCTTAATAAGATATGAAAATATGACCCACTTTCGAGTTTTGTACTGTAGTCCGGACAATTCAGTAATCCGGACAAAGGTCGAAACTATATCTGACCGGATTAAAGAGGTTATACTGTATTTAAAAAGTGCATATGCTTTTCGGATATTCACGTAACAAACGTGTGTTAACATAATTTTCTTCTCTGTTATAGGTAGTGTTCATTTTCTTATCTTATTTTATATTTGTGATAAGGAATTACAGTAAAATAATCTCATCTTCTTACTATTAATACTGTAAGTGATTGAGAGGTAATTTTCAAAATTTGTCGTTTAGCCACAGAATCTGTGTAAATCATCCCGAGTAATTTTGTTATATATGTGGTGAATACACGACAAAAAATACACATAAAAAATGTTTTACTTTCTTCTTTTCAGAATTATTTTGGATATTTCTAAGAGGTGTCAAGTTTACACCACTCTACATGATAACGGGAGCTGCTAGGCAAAAACCGACTGCAGATTCGTATTCAGGAGGTCGAATTTACTAAAGAACTGTTCAAAAAGTATCGGCACCAAAATGTGTGTATACCGGTGTAATCATCAATTTCTGAATAAAAGTCTCGGTGATGGAATTATGGGGAAGTCTAGGTCTTTCAAACGTTTTTGGAATACAACTTGGACCCTAATGCACAAATAACATCTGTTTTAGAGTAAAACAAAGCCAATCGAAGGTACAGGCACCTTATCGCAGTTGATATTAGATCCCAGTTCAACAGCTCCACCTTAGGCAAAGACAAAAAATACTAAAGATGAGGCTAATCAAATTACCTGATAGGGATAATTTTAACCGCATAGACGGAGTTTGGTTTTTCTTGAAACACGTGTGTACAGTACATAAATATACAGTGTTCATTTCTAATAAATTACGAAATAAAAATCACCATTTTTAACGATATTTCTTCCTTTACTTCAATTTCTTAATAATACCAAGTTCCGGAGATATAATTAAGTGGGAGATTGGGTCGTCCAGCCGTTCTTTGAATGGAAGATGGGACCCTTATGCACTAACGACATCTGTTTCTCGAGTAAAACATTGGGCCCCCAATGAAACAGCGCCATCTTAGGTATATTGTGTGCAAACCATCTGCAGCATCATTAGTATTTTGTCTTTGGTTGCTGTCTTTGATAACAACGAAAGCAAAGACGCACACCCTACAAATGTAGCTATGTCACAAATTACACAGTTTCCGTCAAAAACGTATTCTTTTTGTCGAGCTTTCTTCAGTCTATTATTGTGGCGCTATTTGCATTTCAACTATACATACTTATAGTTATTCTAGGTTTGTCGTCATATTCCATGAGTCTGATTAAGTTGCACTGTCTTGTTACAATTAATATTGTGCATAAATAGTACTCACATGCAAAATATATAAACAATTCATACCGACAACAGTCCAACTACTATTAGATGTCCGAATGGAAAAGGGGTCAAAAGTATTCACATAGTTTAATGTTATTAAAGAAAATTACATACATACATTTACGATATAATAGACATACATATTTCGAATAACATTTTCAGAGAAAAGCTGAACCAGAGCAGTGCCAAACTGAAGCTAATCGGAAGTTACACTTTTTCAAAAAAAATGTATTGACCAACGACTAAGATTATACACAAGCAGAGATTTAGATGAGATGCTCGTATTCCCCCGAGACCCCCTCATATTTAAATTCCATTATAATGTTTATTTGGAAAAATGTGACGACAATGGATTTATTTCGAATTAAAAGAAATTATTGTTGCTGTGTGACTACTTAGGTCCGGCTCTGTATGTATGTATGTGCGAGTACACGTCTTCTAGCAGAATTGAACTTTTGAACTCTTCGATAGCGATATACTCTACGTACGTATATACATACATACGTATATACATACATACGTATATACCCACATACGAGCGTCTATAGGGAAGAATAATCTCGATGCATATTAAATTATTGTCTACTGATAAGACCAGAAGAAATCCAACAATTATTTTGCACAATAAATGAAAATGAATATTCATTCTAAGTGACAGTCTAAGTGTTTCAGTGAATTGTTAAAGAACATTAAAGGAAAAAAAAACAGAATGAAGCAAAAATTAAAAAAATTGGAAATAATAATGTTTTATTCGATTATCATGCTAATAGCACCGATTGAATCATCCGATTTGGTAAATGTGTAGTTTATACATAACTTAAATAATTTAAAGAATATGAAAATCATTCAAAATATTACAGTGAATATTATTTTAAAGCTTTAAACTACAAAACAAATTGAAGTGCAAGAAAAAATATAAATAATCGGTTAACAATTAACTGAAAGTGAAAAATATTTATTCAAAATAAATACGTCCTAACTTCTCTACAAGAAAATTATGAAACCGGAATATAAAGACACACATAAACCGAACACAAATTAAAAACAGTATGGAAAGGCTAAAGGCGGGCGGAGCCCACTATGTATACTCGTATAATACTCTACCTCACCTTATTAGAGTAGAATAAAAACACGTATAGATGCTCTGTGTCTAAAAGTATTACATTTAAACTCGCAGCGCACAGTGGTTAGAAATATTGTTATACTTATATTTCTGAAATTTTCTGCGTTTTGTGAACGGTTGAATATATTTGCACAAAATTTCACATACTCTAAAATGATGATTTGGTGTTTTTGAGATGATTCTGCAAAGTGGCAGTTCATAGCGTTTGGTTGTGTGCTTTCAAAGTAGCTGAACTCGGGTATACAAAATTTTATAATTGTTGTCAAAAGTCAAAATATGCAGATATTGCAGAGATTTTGTTGACATAGAAGGACATTTTAAATACCCTCTGCTTAGAGTAGTGATACATTTTAAAGCAACTTTGTTTGCGCTTTGGAAGTGAGCAGATATGCTCCTATCAGCGCCATACAACGGCGCACTATGGACGGAAATTGAAAAATGCGGCCAAAATTCAAATTTTATGGCAAATGTAATATTGAAGAAATTTGGTATACGAATCTGTTGAGCAGATATTCAGTATATTGCATCAAAAATATAAACAATATATCTTAATATTTAGGTGATCATACACCTGTTCAAAGTGAGGCATATATTTGAACTTATAGAACAATTTTATGCAATTTTTTTTAAATGTTGTGAGGAGAGAAAAGAGAAAGTAATTGGACCAATGTAGGCATGAATTTAAGGCATGCTTTATGCAGAATAAAATAATATATAAGCGTTTGAGTTTTTCTTTTATTTCGTTGTTACTACAAAATTGATTTGAGAGTCTTCGGTGAGGTATTCTGTAAAAATTGCATCTGCACCTAAGGTACACTTTGGACGCTACATCATGACATGACCTTCTACATAAAATTAAATAATGCATTGATTATCTTCGGAATGGTCTCAATTCATTCACGGTCGATCAGACTTTACGATAAAATAATAAAAAATATAGTGATTGTGCATTTCTCGATGTTTTTATGACGTGTTTCATAAACAGCTAAAAAATTTGGGTAATTTTTTAGCTGTTTACCTTTACTTGGATAGATAAACAAGTCTCATCCCACTGAGAGACCACAAAGCTCTTAAAGGAAATGACCTAAGCTTTTGTTTGAGCATAAAATGAGAAAAATATATAGTTTTTGACAAAAATGTCAAAACAAGTTTTAATAAAAAAAATGCAAACATTTTTTTAAAATAAAAATACAATTAAACATAAAAGGTAATTAGTTATAGAGATGGGGGACAAAGGATCATTGCTGCTGAAGTTACCAGCGACATTCAAGAGACAAGTACTTTCTTTTGCGAACGAACTTATAACCGAACAACATCTCGAATCCTCCCGTGACGTGATAAAAGCGAAAACAAACAAAGAGTTGAACTTACCCTAAAATTACGTGAAACTTGAAGTTAAATTTAAAACTTATAAAGTGAATAACTAAAACTAAACTGAATTAATAAGTAAAACTAAACTATTTGTTAAACAATTAAAATCTAAAAATTTAACTACTAAACATAATATTTACTTAAACCGTAAATATCATTACAAACTAAAATAAATAAACAGTGAACTAAAATTTAGAACTGAAATTAGAGCAACTGAAAAACAGTCTACTTTTGTTTCTTAAATCTAAATTTAACTAACTTAAACTAAAGTTGCACATTTCCCTGTAATTTGGCAACATTGTTTTTACAAAATACAAACAAAAAAGCTCTCATATTCATTTAAATCAAAAACACACTCACAGAGGAACATATGATCCACTGAGCCAGATAAAGTGCAAAAAGTGATAAAGTTCAAAAATCAAATAATTACGAAAAGTGCTACAACAAATAAAAAGAAAAATACTAAGTGCCCAGAAACGAAGAAATTGTGCTAAATAAATATTAAAACAACAAAGACAGCTTGTGAGTTTTGGGACAAATTCAATTATAAAAAACGGTACGGCCGGGCAACAGAACCAGACCAAAACAAAAAGAGAGGATCCAGTCGACGAATGGATCGGCACAGGTTTGACACACACGTTACGAATATATAGGCGTACATGTATATATATATATATATATATCTATATACATTCAAAGTGAGTACTTACATATCTAATTTTCTGTGTCAACATAGACGACAGCGAAGAATACTGGGTGCAGCATTTTATTATCTTGGCGCTTGAACCTGTATACTTCACTCTGTCCAAAGAAGTTTGACTCGTTCAATTTTAAAATATACATATTCACGTTACTGTAAATTCGGACAGATAAGACTCCTTATATGTTCAAAATTCCACCAAATTCGCGAAATCAACGACTTATTTATACAGAATTATCTTTTTCCTCGAAACACATTTAGCTTTGAAGAAGAAAGAGAAACGAAAATTTTAATTGTTTCATTGAAAAATTCTATTGCTAGAGCTATTAACCGACCCCTCGCATCGCCCTTGAATACAAAGAAAAACAACTTGGATTTTAAAAAAAAAAGTTAGACGTCTATATGCGTGCTTGGCGTTATAAAGCACAGCATTCGCATTTACAAACCATATTGTAAACTTCCATAAGTATTTCAGCTGATTTAAGTTAAAGACATACATTATTTCTATTGAATTCGGAAGATGAGAGAGTGGTGTCTATCGAAACTGCAGTCAATTCTACCAGCAATTAAAACTCTACCAATTTTTTAATTTGTTTCTATTACATTTTTGCAATAAACATAAAGTAACTGAAACATATCGAGTCATAACCGCCAAAAAGACTTAAGCGCCACTCACAAAAATTTAGAGGAGAAAGATTCTTTTGCGATTATTTATTGTTTAAATGCATATGTAATGCATACATCGGTTTATATAACTGTGAAAATTAGTATAACGGTACATTTTACAGCTAAAAATTTCGGAAACATGGTGCCATTTGTCATAAGTAAACGATTTCCTTCAAAAAATTAAAAGTAAATCATAGTGGCGCTTACGTCTTTTTGGCGGTTAGGGGCCGATATGGTCTTAAACCGAATAAATTCTGATTGACTAGGGAAAGAAAAATTTAATTTTTTCAAAAGAAAACAGCTTTTTGCTAAAACTTTTGCTAAGTACAACTGGAGCAACAATACGTCGCTGTGAGAGGAGCTGCGGATTTTTTATCCTTCTATTTGGGCTGGGTTAGAATATTTAATAGCGACCTATGAAGTTAATTTGTGGCTAAAAAGTGTGTAAACAGTTGCTAAATGGTAAAGTAATATCTCGCTATAATTTTTTCGATTTTGAAAAAAAGAGGGTTTGAATTTTAATTTTGTAATTGCTTTCGAACGTCTGAACCTATATTTTGCAAAGTTTACATTGGTTTAAAAAGGACATAACGTGATATTTTTTGTAGCCTTTTGTAATTTTACGAATACTCGTCTCACAAATCCAAAACAGTAATTCTACTTTGTGAGCCTCAATGTTTATAAAAGTTACGGACGGAAGAATGGTTTGGCAGCTTTTTCCATTTTTCGTCTGTTTCCCGGCGTGTAAAATACATATTATACAAAAAGAGATTTTAAAAATCATATGTCAAGGAACAGAAGAGAAATGCTCAAAATTGCCAGAGCAATCTTAGTATTTCGGCCATAATTTTTAAAAATATTAATATACAATTACTGTTTAGGGTTTATGAGAACGCGACAAGTACTCTGTATAAGTTTGAATATAATCCCCCTTCGATTTTCTTAATATGTATGCAGAAAGCAATTTTTTAAAAAAATGTTTTTCCTATAATTACAAAAAAAAAACCGTTATGTCCTAAAACAATGTAAACTTTGCAGCCGCAATCGGTTCAGCCGTTTGAGAGCAAATACAAATTTCGTAAAACCCAGAAACTGATTTTTTAATATTTTAAAAATTTAAAAAGCCCATAAAATTTATGAAAAAAAAATTCAAAAAAAAAGTATAGCGTGAACTTTGTTTTGCCATTTTGCAACTGTTAAAAACTCTTTAGCCAAAAATTAACTTCATAGTTCGATATTAAATATTCTGGCCCTGCTTCGATTTGCGACAGACAGAAGGTCAACTTTCTGCATTTTTTTCGGGGAAAAAGATGAGAAGTAGAATTAATTAACAAAAAGGTTTTGCGATAACCCAAAAATATAATTACCTACATAAATGCAAAAAAATCAGTTTGTTGGAAATACGAAAAGAAAATAAGTCGATTTTTTTCAACTTTTAAAAAATTCAACAAAACGTCCTAAGAAAAAATTTAAAATTTTTGGAAACACGAAAAGAAATGAACAACGCGATATTTTTCAAAACTCTTGGAATTTACACCGATCTACAATTTTATTTTTGTCGCAACATAAATTGTTTATTTTTGGAATTTACACCTGCCTACAAATTGTATTTTTTGTCAAACGTTTGGAAATGACCGCTGCCTACAAAAATTATATGTGTGATAACTTTTGGAATTGACACCGGCTTACAGTTTTACTTTTGCCCATAATTTTTTTTCTAGAAAAAATATTACTACAATTTAGTTCCTCGAAATATTTTTCATCTTTACACCAGCATACAAAAATTAAGTTCAAAAAGTAATGTTTTGAAATTTGCTGCTATTTGTATACGAATTTGAAGTGATTCGTAAAATTTATTCTTAGAAATATTTATTTTGGTGTTCGGGCTCTTGGCAATTTCAGAGAAATGTTTTATATTTTTCTTTCTTCTGCAAGTTGAGCTAAGACCCAACCTCGTTCGAAATTTTCGTCGTTATCGCATATATTTATTTATGTGTTTCAGTATCTTGTATGTTGGAATGTCAGAGAAAAATTGTATTTTTTTCTTCTGCAAATAGACCTAAGACCCAGCCCAAAAAAGTTTTGAATTTGTTGGTTTTATACGAATTTGACGAGATTCGGTAAATTTGTTCTTGAAATTTTTTATTTTCGTGTTCATGCTCTTGGATAAAAACAAAAAATGTAAAATTTGGCAATTTGAAAGAAAAATATATTATTTTTCGTCTTAAAATTAGCATAGGCATCCTCGTTCAGATTTTGTATCCCCTCACCTCATATATCCTACTATATCCTACTTACATATATATCACTTGCTACGAGCCAAATGTGTAACACATCAAAGAAGTGACCCAAGTCCCTAAGTATATTCGGTGGAAATCCGTTTTGGGTCATTTTAAGCCAGTTCTGTAAACCAACTCACAGAATTCGTGTACTTATAATCTGTAGAAAGCAGCGAGAACAACATACATTCACTGGAGATCTCGCGAGTGGAACTTGGCTCGCTCTGGGGTCAAGTAAATAGAGCCTATTTGGAATGTCGAGATCTTGTATGAGCGGGTGAGTGAATGCCAATTGATGAAACCACACCGCGAACACACTATAAGGATGTCCTTAGAAGCTACAAACGTGTTTTGAGTTCTTTGCATGCAGAAATTTGGTCCCTTTCTGCACAATAAGCATCCAAACTGTCATCAGGGGATTCCGAAAAGAAAGAAGATGTACCTAAACAAACATTCACTGCAATTTCGAGATTACCACAATGTAACACGGATGGGGGATATACATACCAAATTCAAAGCGGAGTAATTTGGAAAAAACTTTTTAATTTGATCCAGAGGACAACAGCAATGTTCATTTAACAAATTATGGGTTCGAGTTGGCTTGGGACGAATCTGGTCGATCGATACGAGAATAAACGGATGCAAGTCTATGATCAGCTGAAGAAACTTTTCAATTTGCCGTATGTGACCTTTGACTTGAGTTCATCAATGCAAGAATTACAACGTACAGTAAACAGCTGCATCAAAATTCTGGAAACTCTAAAACTCGCAAAGGATTGGGACCCGATCTTCATATATTTAAGTTCAGCAAAACCGCTACCTTTCTTGAAGACATCGAAAACTCTCTGGTGGATTTCACAAAGCTTCCCACGTGGGCGGAGTTTGATAATTTTTTGACTCATGATCATTCACCGAGAAAATCAACCTATCAATGCGTGTAAAAAAAAATCTTGCACTGAACTGGAAAAAACCCTTGGAGGTTTTGTTATGGATAATGTAGACTTTCATTTGCAATTGGTTTCATCCCATTCCCATTTTGGTTGTTGCACTCTTTTATTGGAGGACGAATAGAACAAGGGTCTCAGAAGGATCACCGAATTTCTTTATATAATTTTGATTGATTTTGATAAGATTTTGCGGTCATAAGAAGATTTATTTTGCGAACAAAGTTTCAAAGAAGCTACTCGACAAAAAAATATATTGTTACCCTACCGTTAAAAATTTTTGAGTAAATGGGCAACTCTGGAAAAATTGCATTGACTCAACTTCATAGAGTGGAAAGGAAATTGTTAAAAAAACGTACGACGGTGTAAAATCGCCTTTTTGATATGTTTGAATCGAAAGAATATACGTTTGAATCGATAGAATATATCGTATACTCGTATTTAAAACAGAAATTTTTAAATATTATATATTTCTGAGCAAATAAATTTTATTTGAAAATCAATAAAAGCATATCTATATATGTATATAAAATTGTTGCGTGACTGGCTGACTGACTGGCTGACTGATTGACTGACTGATCATCGTCAAGGCCAAACGGCTGAAGCTAGAATCATGAAATTTGGTGGGAGGGTAGTCCTTGGGACGTAGACGAGCAATAAGGCGGGGCAAAAAGGGATAAATATGGTACCACCACCAAATCTAAACGAAATGAGCTAGAATCTTGAAATTTGGTGTGAGGGTAGCTATTATGAGGTAGACTCTGAAATTGACAGGATTTTTCGAAATTCGAACATTTACGTACACAGTGGGGTAAAAACGGTAAAATGTGGAACAACAGCCAAATCCAAATGGCAAGAATCGTGAAATTTGGTGTGAGAGTAGCTCTTGGGACGTAAACAAGAACAAGGAGTGATTTTTTTTAAAAATTTAGAGGCACAGTGGGACAGAAAGGTATAAATATGGTACCACCGCCAAATTTAAAGCCTAATATTAGAATGGTGAAAATTGAAGCGAGGGGTGTCTTTATGACAACTGATCGGGGTATTAAGTTTTTTTTTGTATTCGTAGTTTTCGGGGCACAGTGGGGCAAAAATTTTAAAATATAGTACAGTGGCTTTAAAATGTCAAACATGGATCAATGGTTCCAGGGTAACTTTTGGAACATAAACTAGAGATTGGAAGTGATTTTTAGTAACTCTAACTTTAAGAGGCACAGTGGGATACGACGGGTTAATTATGGAGCATGGGGAAAAAGGGAACAATCTGCCAAAATCGGAACTTAAAAATGCGATATGAAGAGTTTATATGGTTTTAGGAGCACTGTGGTCAAGAACGGTTAAATAGTGGAGTGTAGAAAATATGATTAAATATGTTACAGTCGGGGAAAAAGGTTTAAGTACGCCTGCGTGGATACACATTTTAAATACGAGTACGGTACAGTGAGACAAAAATTTTTTAAATTTGGTACAGTGGGTAAACATTTTGTACAGTGAGAAAAGAGTTGAATGGGGCACAGTTGTGCAAAAAAGGTTAACGTACCATAGTTAACCTTTTTTGGGGTAAAAATAGTTATATGTATATGGTAAAGTGGGACAAATGGGTTAAAAATGTTACAATGGGGCAAAAAGCGTTAAATATTGAACAGAGGGGCAAAAATGTATTTACTATGATACAGTGGGGCAAAAAGGGTTAAATATGGTACAGTGTGACAAAAATGGGTTACTATACAGTGTGTTAACTATAACTGTGTTAAATATTGTACAGTGGGGCACAGAGGGTTAAATATGGTACAGTGGGGCAAAAACTGTTAAATATGGTACAGTGAGACAAAGCGTTTAATATGACACAGTGGGGCAAAAAGCTTTAACAATGGAGCCGTGGGAAAAAATGTGTTAGCTATGGTACAGTGGGACACAAATGGTTAAATATGGTACAGTATGACAAAAATGGTTACAGTGGGCACAAAAAGTAAAATATGGTAACGTGTAACAAAATGGGTTAAAAATGGTACAGTGGGGCAAAAATTTATTTACTATTATACAGTGGGGCAAAAAGGGTTAAATATGGTATAGTGTGACTAAAATGGTTAACTATACAGTACAGTGGGGCATAACTGTGTTAAATATTGTACAGTGGAGCATAGAGGGTTATATATGGTACTGTGGGGCAAAAACTGTTAAACATGGTACAGTGAAACAAAGGGCTTAATATGATATAGTGGGGCAAAAAGGGTTAACTATAGTACAGTGGACACAATTAGTTGAATATGGTAACGTGGGACAAAATGGGTTAAATATGGTACAGTGGGGCAAAAAGCTTTAACTATGAAACAGTGGGGAAAAAAAGGTGTTAACTATGGTACAGTGGGGCAAAAATGGTTAAATATGGTATAGTATGACAAAAATGGTTACAGTGGGCACAAATAGTAAAATATGGTAACGTGGAACAAAATGGGTTAAGTATGGTACAGTGGGGCAAAAAGCGTTTACTATGGAACTGTGGGGCAAAAATGTGTTAACTATGGTACAGTGGGTCAAAAATGGTTAAATATAGTGGACAAAATATAGTAGGACAAAAAGGTGTTAAATTTGATTCAGTGGACCCAAAAGGTTAAAAATAGCACAGTGGGTCAAAAAGCGTACATTTAGTACAGTGGGTAAAAATATGGATGCAGGGAGAGAGGGTAAGTTAAATATGAAATAAGAATGTTTTTTTTTTCAATGTATGCTTTTAGTAGCACTGTGGCGCAGAAAGGTTAAAATTATGACAGTGCATCATAATTATGCACTGTGGTGCAAGAAGGTTAAAATTATGCTGCAGTTGTGGCAAGCAAAAATTGTTCAACATGTTACAGAGGGGAAAATATGTTATTTAACAAATTTTTTCCCCTCTGTAACATGGTTTAGTGGAGCAAAAAGGGTTAAATATGGTACGGTGAAGCAAAAAAGTTAAATACGGTTAAATGGTTAAATGTGGTATGTGGGGAAAAAAAAAGGAACAACATAATAGTAGATATGTATAAAAATTCGCACTTTATAAGCACAGTGTAATAAAAAGTGTTTCATATGGAACAGTGGTGCAAAAGGTGTTGAATGTGGTCCCTGAGTGCAAAGGTAGCTCTTACAGCATAAACCAAAGCTAAGAAATTGTTTTTTCCAAATAGGTTCTTCTACTTAAACCGTGGGGATAAAGTTAAATAAATGGTACAGATAGTTGACAAGAATGTTAAAATACGGCCTAAGCTTGCGAATTTGGATCTTGAAATATCAATTATCATTTTAAAATATTGTACAATCGTGCAAAGTGGTTAACTATGACACACTAAAGGTTAAATGTGGTACAATGGAGCGATTTACTTTAGATTTTTAAATTCGTACCTTTATAGACACAGTGGGACAAACATGGTTTTATATTGTACCAGGGTGTGAATGTAGGTATTGAAACATAAACAAGGGGAAAGTTGCTAACGTATGAACCAAAAAAAATAGTTTTTCAACGTCCAGAGGTACTGTGGGAAAAGGGATAAATATTGTAAAATGATGAACATAAACTAGAAATGAAACGAGGGTTCGTATTTTATATATAAAAGTAATCAAATCTTCTTCATTTTGCACCATATATAATAATCATGTCATTTTGAAAGAAAGAGGTATAGCTATTTTACAGTACCCTAAATAGAAAATAGATAAAAGCTGGGGGCTGCGAAGCGCACCGGTTAAGCTAGTATTAATATATTACATCAAAATATATTTGCAAACTAAATTTCTCAAATAAAATATGTGTTTGTTTAAATACAAATAAAAATTAATGTTTAGTTATTCTTCTAAATATATTTTATTTAAAAAAAAAACTTTTGTTGACTTTTTCGAATTTCAGTTTTAATTCTTCCTTGGTTTTGAATTGTACCTCACAGTTATGATACCATATCGTTAAACTAATTCAGAAAGGGCGTTAATAGCCATTTTTTAGGCATTGCGTTTTTATGTTGATTACCAAAAAATTCGATATGTATATATAAAAAAAAGGTGCGATGCGCGAATTATGGAAGACTTCGACACATACAGGGTTACCATAGCCTTATTTCGGAAAGGAGGACTTTTGTGTCAGAAAAGGAGGACATTTGGAACATTTACAAGGAGACAATGATAATGATTTGTACAACAATTTGTATTTTATAGCGGTTAGATGCCAAATCGGAGGACTATATCTAAATCCGAACAAATTTTCTTCAAATTTGGCAAGGTTTGTACTTGGGTGCTAAATTTAAATCTGAGCCGATTTACACCAAATTCGACAATGTGGGAACTTGAATCAAGAAACTCCATCCCGCTTAATTTCAAAGTGATTGGATATGAAAAAACTTCTGTAGCGCTAAAAGGCCAATTAGGAAAGAAAATGTATATATGGCCTATATCTAAATCTGAAACGACTTTGACCAATTTCTTCCCTTATTATCAAATTTCAGCACGATCGGAATGAAAATGCGACCTGTACTTAAGGAACAATTTCAAAAATACAGACAGACAATCGGTGTACTATAAAGTGGGTCTAGCTCCACTATTTTTAGGTGTTAATTATAATAAATAAGTGAAGCGGCGTTAAGATCTGACATTCCGAATTTTGCATACCCTACACCATAGATTGCTTGTCAATGGTTTTTTGATTCTTTGGGATTTGTTGCGCTAAGAAGTAAAATCTTGAGGTACCTTTGTGTGGGGGCTATATCAAAACATGGACTTATGATGACCATTGTTCGTCTGAAGGGTTCTGGATATACATACATTACCAATTTCAGTTCGACCAGTTGAAATTTGCAGTCTCTATGGCGTTAATAAGTCAAATCGGACAGAAGATGCTAAAAATTGATCGATATTGCTTATTTTTAATCCAAGTTACCTGCAGCTATAAGAAGTACATATATGTACCAAATTTCAGTCATCGAGCTCAATTATTGTAGTACTAACTTTGTACTAATAGTAGTTGCGAATATAATTCATGTGGAGGTTTACTGTTTGTGAAAAATTTTAATTTGTAACAAAAGGAGGACAAATCCAGGAGGGAGGACGAGAGGACACTGGTTAAAACGGAGGACTTGTCCTCCCAAAGGAGGACGTATGGTAACCCTGGACACATACCTCTTTTAAAAATAAAAAACTGCATTAGAAGATTTTTAAAATTTTTATAATGTCAGTTATGCCTTTTTTAAGTTCTAAAATCAGATTATTCTGTTTTAAATCAATCATTTCAAATTTCTGAGTATTTCAAGTCATCATTAGTTGTCAATCTTCCAAATAATTTGTATTGATCCATGATTATACGATTTCAATTATTATTATTTATTATTTTTACAAACATTAAACATTTCTAAAAAGTTAACTTTGAATTACTAAAACTTAAACACAATTATATATTAGGCGTGTTTTCGTTACACCATAAGTGCTTAATATGTATGGGGAGCTAAGCACTTTTAAGCACTATTAGTTCCCGATGAAGTTTGGTGCTTGTGTTCCTGCCTTAATCGAGTATGATGTTGCCAGATTGGGCATCCTATATTTGTTATCAAATATTGTGAATTAAAGGAAGAAGAAGAACAAAAACGGGAAATTATTTTAATATTTGCAAAAAGAGTGTAAACAATTGAACATAGAATAGTAAATATATGATTTATAAATACTTTTCACGAATTTTTTGTCTGTTTCGCACTATTCTTTCTTCGCAACTCATGCCACCATTGCTACCAGATAGTGAAAATCCGCCACTTATTGCTTATGTGCCAGTTAGTGGAAGTCAGTTGTTTTCGTTGCAAAGTGCTAACCTAAAATTACTAGCTTGTAACGAAAACATGCCTATTATATTTTTAGAGTGTACCCAATACTAGTACTTGTATATGTTTCAAGCCGAATATCTTTGGGACACTTTAGTGATACGAGGTTATATATCATCTGCTACGGGCCAAAAGTGTAACACATCGAAGGAGTGATCTATGACCCTAAGTATGTTCGGCGGATATTCGTTTTGGGTCATTTTAAGTCGTGGCTGGTGCGCACGATAACTCTCGAAAGGAGTAACCGATTGGCTTCAAATTTGGTATACGGTAATATTTTTTTCTATCTCCGGCTGTGTTAGAAGATGGGCCATATTGGTCCACTCCTTCTGGTATCTCCCACACAAAGGTTTAAGATTTAGTGCAATATTGATTCTTTAATAACATTTATACTACAGGGTTTTCCAACAAGAGGTGTTATTTTGAATCACCCGGTATTTTGGTAGCTGTCGCTTTTGAAGCTTTTATTCTTTGACATTTGACAAGTAGAAACTACGCCATTACTAAAAATGGAACGATACACGATTTGGAACGATAAAATTCACTACAAAAATGGTGAAAATCTCGTCGTGAAGCACCTTGTCGGACCGCAATACAGAAATTGGTGGAAAAATTCGAGCTGTTGGTACAAGTTAGTGATGTGAGAATAAAACCCGTGCACGTCGCTCAAGAACAAAGTGTTGAAGAAACCCCAGGTTTGTCCATTCCTCGTCGTTCTTTGGAATTGGACATTCCACAAACGTCATTACATCGTATCTTGCATTAAGGCTTGGGTCTTAAGGCTTATAAAGTTCAGTTAACACATGAACGTAAGCCGGCCGATCATCAACAAAGTCGTGTCTTTACTGATTGGGTCCTTGAAATGCATGAAAATGATCCGGAATTCCATCGAAAAATCATCTTGACTGATGAGGCTCATTTCCACCTCGGTGGCTACGCCAACAAGGGTCTCGGAAAACCCAAGAGTATTGTTGAGAAGGGGTCATTGGACCTTACTTTTTCGAAAATGAGGTTGGATCAACAGTTACGGTGAATGGATTGCGCTATCGAGAGATGATTAATGATTTTTGTATGGTCGGAGTTGGATGGTATTGATATGGACAACGTTTACTTTCAACAAGACGGCGCTACGTGCCACACAAGCAACGAAACCATTGCTCTATTACGGGAAAAGTTTCCGGACCGTGTTATCACTCGAAGAGGTGGTCACAATTGGCCACACCTTGCGACTTCATCCTTTTGAGGCCACGTGAAAGATAGGTCTACGCCAACAGCGCAGCGTCGATTCAAGACCTCAAAGATAGAATTTGTGAGGCTATCGGTTATGGAAAACTTCATGAAAAGGATATGGTCCTGTAAGCGTGGTCGTGGTGGCCATTTGGCTGATGTTGTTTTTCATTATTAACGGCATACCTTCCTCTTTATTATGAAATAAACACCCGATCATTTATCTCAAAAAATGGCACTTTTCTTTGAATACCAAAATAACACCTCTTGTTGGAAAACCCTTTACTTATTAGAATCTTCTAAAATTCCACACATTGTATTATTTTATTAGTCGCTATCACCTCGAGAAAAAAGGGGAAAAGTTACCACGCCTCTTTTGGTACTTCCCACACAAATGGACCATTTTGCATCAAAATTGAACTGCTTATAACTTTAATACGAATGCATAAAAATACTTAAAATTTTATACAGTATATTTTTTTGTAGCTCCTATAGTCCGGTAAAAAATTGACATTATTTTACAGCCCCTTTTTGTACCTCTCACACAAATGGACCATTTTGTACCAAATTTAAACAGCTTTTAACTTTAATACCAGTACATTCTTTAAAGTTATTAAATGCAATTTAAATTGATAATAATTTAATTAAAACAAAATAAATTAACGAATATTTTTTTGGGACTCATGGCGAGAGGATTCATTAGTCGGTTTACCCGACTGAACTTTCTTACCTGTTTCAAATTTCTGAGTATTTTAAGTTGTCAATCCTCCAAGTAATTTATACGAGTATTGATCCAAGATTATACGATTTCAATTATTATTATTTATTATTTTTACAAACATTAAAAATTTCTAAACATTTAACTTTGAATTACTGAAAATTAAACACAATTTAGGTATTTTCTGAGCATTAAATGCAAATAAATATTTTTTTCGGAAATAATAGTCCCAAATAAAAACATATTGGTATGTAAACAAAGATTTGTGTAGAACAACATATTCCCAAATAAAGGGCCCGCCAAATAACTTTTTATTTTGAAAACATCGCGCAAAACATCGAGTGTAGCTTCGGCTGTGTGGCACGTAGCGCCGTCCTGTTGAAACCAAATGTTGCCAATATCCTCCTCTTCAATTTTTGTGAACAAAAATTCGTTCACCATGGCCCGATAACGACCGCCATTGGCTGTAACGGCCACTCTTTGCTCATGGCCCAATTATGCCTCTGGACCAAAATGCGCACCAAACAGTGACTCGTTTTGGGTGTATCGGCTTTTCAATGTATGCGTGCGGGTTTTCTGTGCCCAAATGCGACAATTTTGCTTGTTTACATACCCGCCAAGATCAAAATGAGCTTCATCTGAAAAGATGATTTTTTTTGGCAAAATCGGCATCTTCTGTAAGTCGATTGCTCCCAGCCAACCATATTCGTTCAGCGGAAGGATAAAACTAATTATCTGTCAAATCAGACATGAGCTAAGTGTTACCAGTCACGAAATACGCACTAGTTGAAAAAAAACCTTAGATGGCGGACCCTTTACATAATTTTTGTGTGTACCAAATATTATATATTTAGAGTGTACCCTAAACTTGTATATGTTTGAAGCCGAATATGTTTGGGACAGTATACCATAGAAGCGATTTTTTTTTCATTTTCCTTTAAAATTTTAATTTTCTTGAAGATATCTTTAGTATTTGGACCATATTTTTTTAAGTGTATTCTTAATAAATCCCGTACATAATTTAAATTAATGAAAATTACGAGGACAAATGTTAGTAATGTAACTTTCACGTGGAGACAGAAGTTTAGAAACTGTCGTTAAAATAATTAGAAAGAATTTGATTTTATGTCAAAAAAATCGTGTTTTGCTGGCACGACAAAAAACCATAAAAATTAGAAAAAAGTAGCAAAAAATTGTTTGTTAAAATTTTTGGAAGCTAGCTAGCAAGGGTATATCAGATGCTGCCAACCAAAAGTGTAACACATCGTTGGAGTGACATAAGAGGCCCCAGCGAAAATCCGTTTTGGGGCATTTTAGGTCATTTTAGCAATGTCCGTCAGACTGTCGGTCTGTCTGTCTGGTTGGTGCGCACGATAACTTTCGACAGGTTTAACTAATTGACTTAAAATTTGATATGTGTCAATATTTTTGTCTATCTCAGACGAAGGTCAAATATGGACTATGTAGTAGTAGTAGTAGTAGTAGTATCTCTTTATTTATAAATAAACTTTTTCAATACATTTTTGTGTTTTGAGAATTCAAAATATATGTATGTTTGTAAAAACTTATTATACAAGATAATTATAACACAATTTTATTTCAAATAAAAAAGAGAGATATACGGCTATGACGTAACGTCGTCAGCAGGACCAAACTTAAAACTTCCAAATATTTGAGTAAAGTCAGACAAAATATGATTTTAAAACTTAATAATTTAATTGAATTCAGTGGTAATTAATAACCTATAATGCAACGCCGCCTTTAGATATCCGATTAAATTTTTCCAATCGAACGATTCTCTCCCATCTAATATTTCTAGGACTTCATTCTCCGCCAGTTGTAGCTTTCCGAAATATCACAGTCTATATATTCTTAGCACTGGTGAGTTCCAGGGGGGTGGATCGGCCCTCCAAAGTTAGTGGGGGTCGGTCATACATTTGGACTCGATTGGCGGCCTCTAAATGGGTTAAAGTGGGATTTTTCAAAATTTCTCCCTACGGAAATTTCTCCCTCTGAGCAAATAAATTTTATTTGAAAATCCCTTAAATATATTTGGAACTCGTATATTAATATGTTACAACATATAATATTTACAAATTAAATTTCTCAAATAAAATATGTATTTGAATACAAATAAAATGATTGTTTAGGAATTTCTCCAAATATATTTTATTTAAAAAAGATTTTCGAAACTTTTGTTGAATTTTTCGAATTTAAATTTTTTTTTTTTTTTTTTTTTGGTTTGAACCTCCCAGTTATAACACCAAATGCAGCAATATCTTATGTTTTAAACCATTCATTTAAAATTTCTGAATATTCCAAGCCATCATTGGTTGTCAATCCTCCAAGTATATATTTCGATCCAAGATTATATGATTTCAATTATTATTATTTTTTATATTTAAGACGTTAAACACTGCTTGATCGGCGAACACGCCAAAAGATTGGGTATTGATGACTTCTGCAGAAGCTGTGGAGATGAGGATGAAGTGGAGAGCATTGAGCACTTGCTATGTGACTGTCCCGCTCTGAGTAAACGACGACTGGACATAGTGGGGTCGGCTTTTCTAGGCAGCCTAACAGATCTTTCCAGTACCGATATTCGTAATATCGACAAATTTGTATATCAAACAGGTTGGTTTCGATGAGGGGCATTTCAGCCCGTGGTAACACTAGGGACCTAAACTGGTCTATGTGAGCTTGTATAAAAAATACGGCTGCCACCCTAACCTAAACCTAACCTATTTATGAATGTAATGGGTTGACAATTTACGTTCAGCGGCAGTGGAACTGTGTGGAAGTGGTAATAAATAAAGCTTAAAAAATTTGCGAAACATTTTTCAGTTTTTTTATAGGGGCAACTTTCTCCGAAAAGTGGAGAGTTTAGTGTCGCTAAGACGGAGCAAATTCCACCCTGTTACAATCCAATCGGGGTCACATTCAACAAGCTTGGGGAATTTATTAACAGGTGGAAATATTGAGAAATCTTAATTGGAAAACACCTTTTCGGGGGTTATCATATTTAAAAGCTTTAAACTTTCATTTTAAAATCGATTTCCTTTTTTATTTGACTTAGCATTTCAATGTAAATTCCAAAAAAACTGATTTTACTTCTGTTTTTCTGAGTTTACTCCCTTGTGCCAATATTATTTTAGAAAAAACAAAGTGACTGATTTTATTTTTGTAGTTCCTTGTTCAAATTATTAAGAACGGGAAGAATATATGTTAGAAAGAAAAAATGGCACATAACCCTGCTAGTCATTTTTTCTTCAATATAACCAGCACAAATTCCGTGTACTTCATAGTAACACGAAATGAAATACAATTTTAAGCAATCCCTTTGCTCAAAAATTCTTGAAATAACACTCTCGGGCGAAGGTCACCGTGTATTGCTTAGTATAGATTCACTCTCGGCAGTTATTTTCAAAACAAGTGTCAAAGTTTGTGGGAGAGAGGGACAGAGAGCTCTTTCCGCCTGCCTCTCTCCCCAACAAACTTTGACACTTGCTGGAAAAAATTGCCGAGTGTGAATCTGGACTTATATCGAACATTTTATGTAAAATAATTCTAGTTTTTGTTGAAAGAGTCCTCCAACTAAACCAGACACCGCCTGTTGCTAAACCAGCCATATTTTGCAAAGGAATTTTGCACGACCCAAAATATTCCTTGATTTTTCCTGGCGGAAAAAATCGGCCCAAAATCTGCCCAAACTACAAATTTTTAATTTTTTCTGCCCAAATTTGGTCCGAAATGCCCGAAACGGCAACACTGCTTAGAAGCCAAATCGGAAGGAACATATATCAATATGAAAATCTAAACCGATTTCCACCAAATTTAGTAGTCTTTATACCCTACACCAAACTGTGGTACAGAGTATTATAACTTTGTGCATTTGTTTGTAACACCCAAAAGGAGAAGAAATATACCATCGATTATTATACCGATCGACTCAGTATCACTTTCTGAGTTGATTTAGCTATGTTCGTCTGTCCGTCTGTCCGTCCGTCTGTCTGTCTGTATTCTTGTAATCAAAGTGCAGGTCGCAATTATGGTGCAATCTCAACGAAACTTTGTACATATCTTTTTTTGGTCAAAGGATAATCCATTTTTAATTTTGTTGAAATCGGTTCAGATTTACACATGGCTCCCATATACGTAGTATGTTCAAAACATTTGCGAATTTTGTATTTTTTTTAAAAAGTATTTATTTATTCATGAATATCTATTTTGTCCCCTTCAAAGTAATTCCCCTCTGATATAATACACTTCTGCCAAAAGTTTTTTCCAATCCTCGAAGCACTTCAAATAATCCTTTTTTGTGATCTTGTTCAGCTCCTCCTTCGATGCCGTCTTTATCTCCTCCTTTCATTGGCCCTTTCAGTTTTGGGAACAAAAAATAGTCACAGGGGGCTAGGTCAGGGGAATACGGTGGCTGCGGCACCATAACTGTGTTGTTTTTGGCCAAATATTCGCGCACAAGCAACGATGTGTGTGCAGGGGCGTTATCATGGCGCAAAAGCCAGTTTTTGTTCTTCCACAAATCCGGGCGTTTTTGGCGGATTGCTTCGCGCAATTTGCGCATAACTTGCAGGTAATATTCTTTATTGACCGTACTATCCTGTGGCAAGAACTCATAATGCACCACGCCCCTGCAATCAAAGAAAACTGTGAACTCGGGCGTCCGGCACGCTGTTCGTCCGTCCTATGAACATTTTGTACCACCGATAAACGTTGCTTTGGTCCAAGGTAGCTTCACCATATGCCACAGTCAACATTCGGAATGCGTCAGCGCACTTTATTTTGTTTTTCACACAAAATTTGATGCAGATTCTTTGATCCATTTTCTGAAATAGATAAAAATCGAAGACAAGTTAAAACACATCCAAGCACAACAGCTGTCAATAATTAACTAAACATTCAAAAAGACCGACCTTGTCAGCATAATTAAGCGACATGAGTACCAACATAACGCTACAAAAATATCAAAAATCAAATACACGTAGCCCGCGGAAATTTTTTTTGAACATACCTCGTATGTACCTCCGATTTGACATATATGCACTGTATAAGAAATATTTTTTAGCCGATCAGTAAAAAAAACTAACAGAGAGAAATGTCTTGATACACATAGAGAAAATTCAAAATGGGGGGATATCAGATTTAGATATATCCCCCATATATATGTTTCCCCCGATTTGACAAGTAAGCGCTGTTAAAGCTTTATTTTATATCCGGTCATTACGAAATTCGACGTTTTTTATAACATGAATGAATACTGCCAACATTGGGGAAAAATCAGTTCGGATTTAGATATAGTCCCATACATATGTTACCCCCGATTTGACATATACGAAATTCGACAGAAAGAGAGTAAACATTGCCTACTTCGAGGAAAATCGGTTCAGGTTTAGATATTGTCCCTATATGTTCCTTCCGATTTGGTATCAAAGCTATCTAATTTATTATGATCAACATCTTCACCTCCTCCTTGGAATAAGCCTTGATGAGGAGGTGGAGCTAAGTACTTTGCTAACTGAAACGGAACTAATGATTCCAATTTATTATCACAATGCCCCTTTGCGCATTGTTAGGGAGTTGCAGAGTACATCTATATGGTGTAAAATATACCTCCTATAGGTCTAAGAAGCCAAATAGGAAGGAACATGTATGTATATGGGAGCTATCTCTATAACTGAACCGATTTCAACTAAATTGAGTAGACTTTTTTATTGGGTGAAGAGATTTGACCTTGGCAACTTTAGCTCGATCTGGTGTAAAATACACCTTCTTTAGACATTAGAACCCAAATAGGAGGAAAGTATATGTATATGGGTGCTGTATATAAATCCGAACCAATGTCCACCAATTTCAATCAGAATCGTCCCTGGGCTAAAAAAGTGGCTTGTGTTAAATTTCATCACAATCGAACCACGAGTACGACCTGCATTTTGATTACAAGGATACATCTACAGACGGACGAACCGACGTGATTAAATCTACTCAGGAAGTGATTCCAAGTCGATCGGTACAATAAACGATGGGGGTATCTCTTCTCCTAAAGATTCTATTGATTTAGCACGATTTCTAGTTATTGGTTGCGACGGTATCGTTATAAAGACAAGTGAAGACGGATTAAGTTCGGTAATGCGGAACCATGGATCGCATGCGAATGGTTTCGGGTAAAAATTAACTAATTGTACCAAAATTCAGCCCAATTCGTTGAAATCTGAGGTTTTTGTGGCGTCACGAAGTCAAATATAGGAGGAACCTTTGTATGGGGTCTATATCAAAATATGGACCTATGACTACTGTTGTTCTTGTGAAGGATTCCGGTTATAAATAAACACCGAATTTTCAGCCCGTATGTATATACTTAGTAGGGACACAAATGCTGTTACACACCTTTTATGCTATAACGTTAAAAGTAATAGATGCTTTTGGACCAAATTTATTGTATATATTTATTGATATATATTGTATATAAAAAGAAAGCACTCATTTGAAAACTCCGCTTTTGGCCTTCACACTTGCCTTAAGTCGCACTGACCAATCATCTATAGCCGCACGCACCTCTTCCCTTTGGGAAAGTGGCCACAGCACGAATCAAAGCAGTCCTAAGAGAATTGATGTTGGCTTATCATTTGTGGCAGACCATTTCCTCTAAAACTGTCCAGTAATCCAGTGGGTTTAAATCAGGGCTTCCAGAGGGCCTTTCTTCAGATGAAATTAAGGCTGGTAGTTTCTTTCGAAGCCATGTCTAGGTCGTTTTAGCCTTATAGGCCGGCGCAGAATCCTGCTGGAAAGTCCATGCCTGGTTTTGGAATAGAGAATGGTTAAGTGGCTTCACAACAGCTTCCAAAACGGTTTCTTGGTAAACTTTGGCCGATGTTTTGACCCCTTGTTCACAGAAATGCCAGTCAGTGATCCCTTCGTAAGAGACACCCCAACAAACCATGACTGAAGCTGCACGCAGAAAAAAATCGCTTCTGTATTATATTGTTCCAAACATATTCGTCTTGAAACATATATATGTTTAGCGTATACTCTAAATATATAATATTTGGTACAGACAAACAATATGTATTTGGGAAGATGTTGATCTAACCAAATTTTTGTTTTCATCCTAATATTTTCTCTTTGGGAATATAGAAGAATTTAGAGAATATATCGATACCTTAATTGTGCTATGTTTGTCAGCAATTGATAGTCTATTTTACAGGAATTTTTAATGTTTGTAAAAATACTTTATAACTGAAATCGTATAATCTTGTATAACTTGGATAACTAATAAATTATTCGATTATAGACAACAAAAGATGACTTGAAATATTGCGATATTTAAAGTGAGTTCTTTGCAACAGAAGTAGTAGTTCGAAACTAAGGAAAATTTAAAACTTAATTTCGAAAAAGTCAGAAAAGTTTTGAAAATATTTTTAAATAAAATATATTTGAAGAAATTCTAAAAAAATTATTTTATTTGTATTTAAACACACATTTTATTTGAGAAAATTAGCTTGCAAATATATTTTGTTGTAATATATTAATATATGCGTTCCAAATTAATTTTTTTTGATTTTCAAATAATATGTATTTGCTCAGAAATATATTATATTTAAAAATTTGTGTTCCAAATATATTTTCTTTCGATTCAAACATATCAAAAAAGGCGATTTGTCCCGTGTGGATAATGGCATTTTCGACCCGTGGAATCAGTTCAGATGCTTCCTTAGGCGACCATGCATACTAGGGTGTATTTCATTTCGTTTGTTACATTTTTTTTTGCACGGTACAAATTTTTTAATCAGAGACGTTTGCATTTTCAACGGATGTCCAGTACGGCGTTTGAAAGCCCCAAATCTTTTTTGATAATTTGACTCATGGATTTTTGCGTATTATTCATCTCATGGGCCATGATTTTCTGTTTTCTGAGCGGATTTCACAGAATTCTTGACTTGATGGCTTTAATGACCTGCGCACGATGGGAAAATATGATGAAATATGCGCGCATAGGACTTTCAAAACAACTTTTAAAAAACAGTTTTTTGGGATTGTTGTTTTATTGTGGATAACATTTAATGAAAATACCTTCAAATTTTATGAAAATATCTCTAGGTGATTCCGAGTTATGACCATTCAAAGTTTGTATTTTTTACTCATAAATGCAAAAAAATTGCGATGATAAAATGTATATACTAAAATGCTTGTAGAATTCTCGTTTGTTAGTGAAATGCGACTGGACTTGTAACATATTATAAGGTTATATTCATCTTAATTTTTGTGTATAAGACGCATTTTTAGCGTCTTTAAATTAAGAGATATTTCAAATCAAAAATACATTTTTTTTTTGTTTTTCAAAAAAATTATCCACAGTAAATGGAATACAACTTTTTTGGATCATGTGGGATCACTACCACATGACATAGAGAAGAGAGGTGACGTAGTGGTGAATCCAACAGTACCAAGTTTATCTGCGACTTTTTGCGACTATGGCAGTTTTTTGTACTTTAAATATGTCCTTTTTTACTTTAAATATAGATAAAATGGAGCTACATCGAACTATGAACCGATTTTCCCGAAACATATGGACCGATTTTCTTTGTCAAAAAAATAACTTTTACGAAATTTCATCAAAATCGGACAATAAATACGATCGGAAGATGTCCGGCTGCAAGTTTGTAGTGTCCCACGATCACAAATAGTGATCTTATTAATTTTATAAGAATTTGTAATTATTATTGTTTACTTCTTCTACAAAAACTATAAAAATATAGTTAAACGCTTCTGTAGTTTGTGTATATTAGGGTGGACCGATTATTTTCTGTTTTTAATTTAACTTTTCTTTTATTACCAGTCGACGACCCATTGTGTAAGAGCATTATTGTAACACTTCAGCTTTCAAAAATATTGCAGACTACGATTTTATCCTATTTATGTTGTTTTGGTTTCAATTTCAAAAACATTGCCCTGTTTTGTAGACTTTTAACGCAATGTTGACAAAAATAATTTTGAATTTCAATGGTCTATATATTTAAAACGCACCAACACACAATCAAGTAACTAAAATAGATTTTGGACTAAATATTGTCAGCTCTAATTTAAAATAAAGATCACTGAAGTTGGTACGATATTCCGATTTTTACACTAATTTCCACAAAGTCGATTTTGTAGCCTCACTGTGCGATATATGGTAACAGTAAAATAAAATCTGGGTACAGCTATTTCTTCTCCAAAGAATTCTCTTGAATATGGTCCAAATCGTAGGACTCTATCTCTAACGGTATAGTCATGAGATAGAAAATATTGCTATGCGCGCGTATTTACCCCTTTTTTCCCATTGTGCTGCGGCGTTCGAACAGTACGAGGGCATCCCAACCGATGGCGTCTTTGGCATCTCCAGTCTTCAGTCATTCCAGTTAAATCTTTTAGTAGACATAAAGAGCGCTAGGTTTCGTATGCTAACGGTTATCCTTTATAAGACATAAAGAACACCAGATTTCGTGAGCGCGTTCTATATTTTTATTGTAATTTTTAAAAAGTTTACGAAGTTATCCTCTCCCGATCTTTAAACGCAAATTTACCAAGCTAAATGTTTATGAAAAAGACAATCCTTTCATATTTGAGTAAAACACATCAAAAGGCATTTTTTCCGACCGCCACATTCACAAAAATCGGCCGATTGTTATATGCCTTTGGCAAAGGTTATCCGCTTCAACTTTTTCAATAAAAATATTCATTTGTTATTAAAACTTTTGTGTAATGCTATTAAAATTAAATTCTATGCACAAACCCAGCAAAAAATAAAAGAAGTACTTCCAAAAGAATAACATTATAAGTACTTCCAAATCAGAAGTATGAACATTTTTTCAGCATTTAATGAAGTTGTTTTAAATAACTAACCCAGTTGTAATTTCGGAGTATAAATTATTAACCCTACAATGTAAAACGATTGGATGTAAAATAAAGCTTCTGAAGTGATAAAAGCCCAGATCGGAAGGAACATATATATGGGGGCTATGAAGTATATGTGAAATACTGCTTCTATAGTGCTAAAGGAAGAAATATATACTTATATGGCGGCTATATCAGTATTAGTGAATGGTCGATTTTCGACTTTTTCGTTAACCAAATTTCGTTTCAGTCGACTAGGTCGATTAATCGGACCTAAAAGTCGACTTTTTCATAGTCGATTAAAAAAAAATTAAGTAATTTTAAAGTATGTTGATATTTTTCTAAATATGTTAAATTGTGGAATTGAAGTACAGGGTGGCTGATATGTATTGCAACCAACTTCAGGTTGCTATCATTTCTAAACCGCTAGTCTGATAGCTGACAGATTTATTTCAGTGACAGTTCATTTTATTGGTTACAAGCTTACAAAAGCATTTTGATCTATTGCATTCAGAAAAAAAGTTATTCGTGATGGAATTCAAGCGTGATAGTGTGATTGCTTTATATTTGGGTAGAAAAACACAAGTGGCTATCGTTAGAGCCCTCCAGCATTTAAATGTGAATAAATCTTTTGTTTCTCGTACCATTGCTCGTTACCGTGATAATGGCAGTGTTGCATCGTGTCCAAAAAGTGGACGAAAAAAACGGTAACAACACCAGAAATGATCCGAAAAGTGAAGGCCAGATTTGATCGAAATCCACGCCGCAGTGGTAGAAAAATTGCTCGTGAGCTCAACATATCGCGAGAACGGATACAACACATATTAAAAAATGAGCTTGGACTAAAGCCATTGAAGTTCCAAAAAGTGCAAGAGCTCACCGATGCACAAAAAAAGTTAGACTGGAAAGAGCCAAGGAGTTGCTTCGCTTGCACGAAAGTGGCCAGTTACCGAATTTGGTTTTCTCCGATGAGAAGCCATTCCAAATTGAGCAGTTTGTGAACAAACAAAATGATCGGGTTTACTTGCCAAAGAGGTCAGCTGAAAATTTACACCTTCGATTGGACACCAGAACTCAAGCGCCGCCGATGGTAATGGTGTGGGCCGCCGTAACGGCCGATGGTCGCTCTCCACTCGTATTCATCGATCATGGGGTCAAAATAAATACCGAATATTATCGGGAAAATGTCCTAAAGACAGTATTGAAGCCCTGGGCAGACAAACATTTCGGCCGCAGACCATGGACATTCCAACAGGACTCAGCACCATCGCACTCAGCATGCGTCACCAATAATGGCTTAAAAAGGAGGTTTCTCGCTTCATTTCTACCGCACAATGGCCACCAAGATCTCCGGATCTCAATCCGTTGGACTTTTGCGCCTGGGGCATTTTAGAGAGTAAGGTTCGCACTAAAAAATACCAAAGTATCGATCATCTCAAGACGGGAATGGGCCGAAATACCGCAGAGCCACTTTCGTGCAGCGTGTGATGGCTTTGTCGGCCCTTTGAAGGCCATAATTCGTGCCAAAGGTGGCCAGTTCGAACAAATCTAAACTGTTTCCAAAATTTTATGTTATTTCCGACATTTTTGCTTTTGAACAATAAAATTTAAAAAAAAAATAAAAAAATATAGCGCTTTACTTTGTTGCATTACATATCAGCCACCCTGTACATTGGATAGCGATAAAAACTGAATATATTAATAACACCAAATTTCATGAATATCGGAAGGAAATTATATCTTCTATAGAGGGTATAAGCTAAATCGAAGGTACATTCATATATATATGAAGATATCTGGTTCTAAACTGATATTCAAATAGTTACGAGATTTTTGATCGTTCGCCGTAGACGAAAGAAAATAAGTTACAGAAAAAGGCCCTATATCTAAATACGGATTGTCTTTCTTTTTCAATACGAATTGTAGATATGTGCAAAATTTCTTTGAGATCGGGCTATATTTGCGAACTGCACAGCTAAATCGGTTCAGAAAGTGATTCTAAGTCGATCGGTATAATAACCGATGGTCTATATCTCTTCTCCTTTTGGGTGTTAGAAACAAATGCATAATTATAATAAATTGTACCACAGTGTGGTGTAGGTTATAAATAAATAATATTAAAAGAAATTATGGGAATTAAATATGTATACCATTCCATACTTACTACAAGTATACCACACTGAGGTACTTTACTACTCTCTGAACCGGGGCTACGGAAAATACGAAGCGAAGCACCAATGTGCTATGTATTACAGTGTTGAATAAAAAATACTTTTTTTATTAGTGAGAATGTTGACCATTTGCAAAAATGTTACTAGAAGTTACACTATGGGGCAGACAATGAAGCCGACCAAAATTTTCGGCGGCGGCGCATGGAAAAATATCGATAGGCGACGGCGGCTGATCGGCTGAGCCGATCAATTTTCAACAATCGACTGAGCCGGTAAATTTTCCACAATCGAAAGCGCACGAATACGAATGTAATTCTTCTGCAAAAGTGTTTTTTTTTTTGATATTTAGCGTTAGAGGAAAAAACTTAAAATTAACACAAAGTTATGGAAGTTTGATATAATATTGAAAATCGGTTTAATAAATCTTCAATGGTTGATACATTTGTTATTAAGTTGACAATCCTTGGCCAAAAGGAATTGGGTCGTTCCGGAGTTTTGATCCGATGGTTTTGGGCCTCAGTATTTTTAAAAGTTATGGACGAAATACTAGGATTGGTCTCTTAATTTTGGCGCTTTTCTTCTATTTCTGCACATATGAATTTTAAACGCCCTTGCGAATATTCTGTGAAAATTTGAAAAAAAATCGAGGGAAACAATTTTTTTGGAACTCAAACTTTTTTAAACGTAGACTTTGAAAAAATCGGTTCAGCTGTAATTTTCGTGAAACCCAAAACGCATTTTTTATTTAAAATTCCCGTATATTTTTATAATATTTTTTTAATAAAAGATAGCCATATCTTATATTAACATTAGCAACTTTTTATAAACTTTGTACGCTACGCTTTGTACTTAACTCTAAATATTGCAAATTCCGAACCTAAGGTATCACTTAGTAGTCGCTTTCTAAATTTTCATGGTTGCAAAAATAAAATCTTCTTGACTCACCAAATAAAATTCGGCGGCTGAGTTTCAGCCGATATGAGCCGCTAAAAGCGGCGGCGGCGCCGGCTTGTAAAAAATCATCGGCGATGGCGCACCGCCGGTTTGCGCCGCGTCGGCTTCATAGCCTGCTATGGGGTCATCGGTCACACTTTTCAAGAGCCAGCCACACGATACAGATTACAAACATCTTCAAATGTCCCGAACATACATACTTATATATATGATCGTCGATCTCTTTGGCCAAGAGTAAATTATTTATACATTCCCTTCCCTATGTCACGAAGGCTCAACATTTGTATTCCTTTAAAATAAGAGAATTATCTCTGAACCCAAAGATGTTAATAAGAACGACATACATTCATCAAATAAATACAACACCAAAAAAGCAAATTTAATAGTGCTTTGAAAGAAGTTGTGCAAAAGTGGTGACAAATAAGTACTTCCCCGGCGCGACAAGCCCTTGTTAAATTCATTGGTGAAAATCCAAATTATCCGGATCATAAGTTGGGGATTTTAATTGCTTCTTTGGATGCTCTTTTTTTGCTGGGAAAGGAGTCCCCGTTTAACAACGACATCTTACGGATTTTGTATGCAAATCTATTCTCACCCATGTTACTTGCAACAAAGATGTACAGAAAATTCGTGTATTTTATATTGTACAATAAATCGCAAGCCGCCACAGCTGACCCAGTTTTGGTCGTGCATCGGCTTCGCTTTCTCTGGTGAAAATTTGTAACAACACTGTTCAACAAAATCATACTCGTGGAATACAAGAGGTCTAATACCTCTTCAGAAGTTCTTTAGCACCTCCCTCCGCCCACAGATATTGCTGGATTTTTTTAATTTTATCAATTCCAATCGTCTATCAATTTTGCAGTTACCAGAAATAATATTATTTTTTTCAAATGCTGTAATGAATGTAAAAACTCAAAGGTTTGGAATCAATTTGGAAGTGGAAGGACGATTCTTAGGTTTCGTTGATTGTTCTGTATATATGCCAATTCTTTACATAAACTTATTTTGGTTTCTTTTTTGGAAAAATAAGATGGAAATGTTCCTATAATTGGAATAATTAGAAGTCACTGCGAGGTATAAAAATTAAATTTGGTAATTGTCGACTCCTATACGAACATAGAATCATCATCAACATTTTTCAATACATATTTCCAAACCTGAAAATCATATTGATTTCAAAAGAATATGCAATGTTAAAATATTTGGAATTTCGGAGACTCAGTAAAACTAGATGGTGTTCCAGATACGAAAATTGTAGATCAATTGCGTTAAATTATGTTGGTACAGGAAGCAAGTGCTTCACGACACAAAAATGCAGTGCGGGCTTTGGGATTATTAAATATAATCACTAAATCAGAATCCGTTATGAACCTTCACGTATTTAACATTGCTCTACAAAACATAAATAATTTAAGCAAATATTTTCAAACAACAAATGCAAGGCTCGATGATCTTCAATATTGGCTTCCAGTGCGTCAACCGTTGCGGGCCCCTATATACATGAGCTTTGACAAATAATCTAAAGGCGTGAAATCGCACGATCTATGCGGCCAATTGACCGACCCCAGCGTGAATTAAACTTCAATAATCTGCAAGCGTTGTTCGATTTTTATTTGACATGTAACATGTTACACGAAAACTGCGGAGCTGCCATCAAAACGATTATCAAATTTGTTTCGGTTAATTCAACGTTAGTTTAAAGCCAATATGTAGATTTGCCTGATGATACATATATGTGGCTATATCTAAATCTTAACCGATTATCTAAATTAAACAATATTCGTTCCTAAATTGAGAAACACCTTTCTGCCAAGGGAACATACATATATATGGAGGTTATATCTAAATCTGAACCGATTTTTCCTGAATGCTCATTCATGTAATAAAAAACCTCTTTCTGTCGAGTTTCGCACTGATCGGATATAAAAAACAGTTTCTATAGCGCTTACATGAGAAATGGGGGGAACATATATATGGGGGCTATATATAGATCTGAACCGATTTTCTCCAAATTTGGCAGTGTTCATCAATGTATTATATTATTATTTTGTATATAATAATTATTATTGTATATAATAGATACCCTTTTCTGACAAATTTCGTTTTGATCGGAAATAAAATACAGTTTCTATAGCGCTTACATGTTAAATCGGTGGTAACATGTATATGGGGGATATATCTAAATCTGAACCGATTTTCCTTAAATTTATTATTGTATCAAATAAATCCAATGAGAATTTGTTATTGGAATGCAAACGGCCTGAGCCAACACAGAAATGAGGTAGAAAATTTTCTCCGAAACCACTGTATAGATATTTTATTAGTCTCTGAGACACATTTTTCAACCAGAAATTGTTTTAGGATACGTGGTTGTTCCACATACTAAACATCCTAACGGGAGAGCCTGTGGTGGTACGGCTCTTATTGTCCAAAATAAAATCAAACATTATCCTATGCCCGAATATAGGACTGAGCATATACAAGCAACTTCTATCGCTATCACAGGCACAAATCTGGTGATATCGTCGATATATTGTCCCCCTAGGCACAATATTAACAAAGATCAATTCATGGAGTTCTTCTCCACTCTTGGCACAAAGTTTTTGGTAGCAGGTGACTACAATGCCAAGCACACATTTTGGGGCTCTCGCCTCACTACTCCAAAAGGTAGACAACTACTTAAAGCCATAACATCTGCTAAACTAGATGTAGCTTCGAGCGGTCACCCAACATATTGGCCCTCAGATCTGAACAAAACGCCTGACCTTATTGATTTCGCTATAATAAAAAATATAAGGCGTGAACAATTATCTCTATGTCCATCACTTGATCTATCATCGGATCATTCGCCTACCATTTTGACACTGCTTTACAACAATCGTGAAAATGGGTTTGACAGTTTGCCCAATAAGTATACCAACTGGCTAAAATATAAAAAATACGTTAGCTCACACCTATCCGATGGTGTATCGTTACGTACAACGGATGAAATTGAAGCCGCGGTAAACCTATTCACAGACGTTGTAAACAGTGCTGTTAAAGTGGCTACTCGAAAAGAGCATTCAAAAGAGATAACTCCAATAACACAATAGGCATCCAAGCGTTAATCAATGAAAAAAGAAGCGTAAGAAGAGAGTGGCAACAATATCGCTCCCCAGCACTGAGAACAAAACAAAAAAATTGCAAGAAGAGATTGAAATCAGCCGAGGAAAGTGTTCTAAAAATATATTTGCAATCTCTGGATCCAACCCCGAAAACAGATTATAGTCTCTGGAAGGCCACAAAAAATATGCGAGGTCCTGTTGCGCATGAATCCCCAATTCGCCTTGAAAATGGGAAATGGGCTAAAAGCACAGAAGAGAAAGTAAATGCATTCGCAAACTACCTCGAGTCCGTTTTTACACCCAACAGTGATACATCTGAAATCTATCCGCCCGTGATAGGTAAAATTCCTCGCCCACACTATCCGCCCGTGATAAACGACACAATTCCTCGCCCAATCTATCCACCCGTGATAGATGGTACAATTTCTCACTATCCGCCCGGGATAAATGACTCAATTCCTCTCCCAGTCTATCAGCCCGTGATAGATGACATAACTTCTCGCCCAATCTATCCGCCCGTGATAGACGATATAACTCCACGCATAATCTATCCGCCCGTGATAGATGATTTAATTCGTCGCCCAATCTATCAGCCCGTGATATATGATATAATTCCTGGCCCAATCAAGCTTAGAATAAAGGATGTTGAAAAATCTGTCAAAGAACTAAAATTAAAGAAATCGCCCGGAGGAGATGGTATAACAGCGAAAATGATTAAAGAACTTCCCTTTTCAGCCTTAAAAATTGTGTTATTTTTATTCAATGCAATTCTCCGTGTAGGTTATTTCCCCCTATCTTGGAAGAGGTCTGAAATCGTGATGATACCGAAACCAGGCAAAGATCCAACTTTCAAAAATGTTTGAGTCCATTCTCATGAAGAAAATCACACCTCATATAATTTCTCACAATATTATATCTGACCATCAATTTGGTTTTAGAAAAAGTCATAATACTATAGAACAGGTACACCGTATCGTAACCTGCATCAAAAGAGCAATTCACAGATTCCCCAAAAGGATCATGTAAAATACCTTGGAATCCACTTAGCTCGGCGTTTGACGTGGTCGCGCCACATAGACTCTAAAGTAACTCAAATAAAACTCAAAACTAATCAACTTCAGTGGCTTATCAGCCAAAGATCTGCCCTAGATCCAGAGTATACAGTTCTTTTATACAAAACGGTATTGAAGCCAATTTGGACGTATGGTATCCAGCTCTGGGGTACAGCGTGCGCTTCGAATGTATGAAAATTACAAAGAAGACAATCGAATATTCTTCGTTTAATTACAGGTGCACCATGGTATATAAGAAACGCTAACATACATAAGGATCTCAACATGCCAACAGTAAAAGAGGAAATTGAAAAACATTGCCGGTGTTACGTGGGTAAACTATTCAAACATCCTGGCTCGAGAACTACTAAATTTTGAAGGTCATGACCGCCTTATAAGGAGGGATACGCTGGACATGATAAAAATTAAAACAAATCCTAATCAAAATCAAAAACAAAAAAATTAAATGAAATTATGAATTCCTAAATTTGAAATGTTAACCTTTTTTGTTTAAGTAAAAAATCGTGTAAAGTCTCAATGGTTTATTCGCAATGGCAATAACCCAGAGAATAGTATTTTAGGTTAAGATTTGTCCACTTATTGTTATTTTCATCGTATAATAATGAAAGATTCGATAAAAAATTTAATGAATTGCAAAAAAAAAATTGTATCAAGAGACTTTTCGCTGTCAATTTTTATACAGATCGGATAAAAAATGTTGCTTATACAGTGCAAATATGCCAAATCAGTGGTAAATATATATGCGACCTATATGTAAATCTGAACCGATTTGAACCAAATTCAATAGGGATCGTCCTTGGGCCTAAAGAAAGATATGTGCAAAGTTTCGTTGAGAGCGGACCATAATTGCGACCTAGACTTTGAATACAAGAATACATCTACAGACAGACAGACGGACACAGCTAACTCTACTCAGAAAGTGATTACAAGTCGATCGGGATAATAAACAATGGGTCTATCTCTTCTCCTTTTGGGTGTGGGTGTTACAAACAAATGCACAAAGTCATAATTCCCTGTACCACAGTGTGGTGTAGGGGATAAAAATATTGTTAAAATGTGTGAAAATTAATTCGCATTTTATTAGAAATGAACACTGTATATTTATGTACTGTACATACGTGTTCCAAGAAAAACAAAGCTCCAGCTATGCGGTTAAAATTATCCCTATCGGGTAATTTGATTTGTCTCGGAGGTAGGAATTATGGGGAAGATTGGTTCGTTCAGCCGTTTTTATCCCCTCACCTTAGAGAGGAGGGTATATATCATTTGCTACGAGCCAAAAGTGTAACACATCGAAGGAGTGACCTAAGACCCTATGTATATTCGGCGGATATCCGTTTTGGGTCATTTGAAGTCGAATGAGCAATGTCCGTCCGTCTGTCTGTCTGCTAACTCTCGAAAGAAGTAACCGATTGACTTCAAATTTGGTATGTAGTAATATTTTCTTCAATCTCCGTCTAAGTTCGAAGATGGACCATATTGATCCACTCCTTTTAGTACCTCCCCCACAAAGGGTTAAAATGTTGTGAAATATTGATTATTTAATAACTTATATACTACTTATGTGAATCCTTTGAAATTATACACATATTATTAGTTTCTTAGTCACTATTACCTCCCACACAAATGGACCATTCTACAGCAATAGTTAACAGCTCATATCTTTAATACCAGTGCATATACTTATAAATACTTGAAATTTTCTACAGTGTAATGTTTTTATAGAACCTAAAGTCCAGAGAAAAGTGACCGTTATTGGGACGCCCCCTTTGGTACCTCCAACAGAAATAGACCATTTTGCACCAAATGTTAACAGCATATAACTTTAATACCAGTACATATTTTAAAGTTAATAAAAGCAATTTAAATTAATAATAATTTAATTAAAACAAAAAAATAAATAAATTTACTATTATTTTTTTGGGACTCAGGGTGAGGGGATTCATAAGTCGGTTTACCCGACTGAACTTTCTTATTTGTTGGAATGAAATATTGGACCCTTATGATCTAATAACATCTGTTTCTCGAGTAAAACAATGACAATTTAAAGTATAGACATCCTAGTGTATTTGCAACTTTTTTCCACAAGATGGGGGAAAGTCAGTTGCGCGTACGTTTCTATGCGAGTGAGAAGATTTTTAGGTAGCCATCTACAGAAAGCTTTTTGGTCACTTTAAAAGTCAACTGCGATAGGGTGTCTATACCTTCGATTGTCATTGAGTAAAAGATTAATGGTGTTTTCTTTTGTGCCAAAAAATGCTACATTTTTTATGCCTTTTTGTCTTCGATTGTAAAATAAATGCTGCACTGTGAAAGGGTTTCGTTTTCTTTTGTGAAAAATGTCGCACTTGCACGGGGCAAAAATGCAACATTTCAGCACTGTATTTAATCGAAGGGGGGGACGCTGCCCTACAAAACAGATGTTTTTTCGGCGTCGAGCGAATAGTTTAAATAACCGCGTGTGTCCGTGCGTGCTTTTTTATAATGAAGTTTGGTCAGATGCTTTATTTAGGCGGCGCCGTGGAGTATTCTTTGTTTTTATTCTACTTTTAGTGAGTTAAAAGGCTAGTTTTTTTTTTTTTTATCGATTCTGACCATAAAAAATGCAGCAGTACAAGTGGGTGTAGGCGACATTATTAAAATGCTGCTCTCTGACAGGGCAACATCTTTTTTTAGAAAAGAAAACACCATAAGTTCCGATTAAGCTGCGACATCTGAGGTATATTGTGTGGTTTTTGTCTTTGACAACGACAACAACGAAAGCAAAGACGCACACCCTACAAATGTCGCTAAGTCACAAATTACACAGTTTCCGTCAAATACGTATTCTTTTTGACGAGCTATGCTTCAGTCGATTATTGTGGTCATATTTGCATTTCAACTATATACTTATAGTTATTCTAGGTTTGTCGTCATATTCCATGAGTCTGATTAAGTTGCACTGTCTTATTACAATTGATATTGTGCATAAATAGTACTCACATGCAAAATATATAAACAATTCGTACCGACAACAGTCCAACTACTATTAGATGTCCGAATGGAAAAGGGGTCAAAAGTATTCACATAATTTAATGTTATTAAAGAAAATTACATACATACATTTACGATATAATAGACATACATATTTCGAATAAGATTTTAAGAGAAAAGTTGAACCAGAGCATTGCCAAACTGAAGCTAAGCGGAAGTTACACTTTTTCAACAAAATGTATTGACCAACGACTAAGGTTATACACAAACAGAGATTTAGATGAGATGCTCGTATTCCCCTGAGACCCTGTCAGCCGCCAGATATACTTAAATTCCATTATAATGTTTATTTGGAAAAATGTGACGACAATGCATTTATTTGGAATTAGAAGAAATCATTGTTGCTGTGTGACTACTTATGTCCGGCTCTGTATGTATGTATGTGCGAGTATACGTCTTCTAGCAGAATTGAACTTTTGAACTCTTCGATAGCGATATACTCTACGTACGTATATACATACATACGTATATACACACATACGAGCGTCTATAGAGAAGAAGAATCTCGATGCGTATTAAATTATTGTCTACTGATAAGACCAGAAGAAATCCAACAATTATTTTGCCCAATAAATGAAAATGAATATTCATTCTAAGTGACAGTCTAAGTGTTTCAGTGAATTGTTAATGAACATTATAGGAAAATATAAAAATAATGAAAACAAAATTAAAAAAATTGGAAATAATAACATTTATTTCGATTATCATGCTAATAGCACCGATTGAATCATCGGATTTGGTAAATGTTAACTTTATACATAATTTAAATAATTTAAAGAATATGAAAATCATTCAAAATATTCAGTGAATATTATTTAAAGGCTTTAAACTACAAAAATTGAGTGCATAAAAATATAAATAATCGGTTAACAATTAACTAAAAGTGAAAAATATTTATTCAAAATAAATACGTCCTAACTTCTCTACAAGAAAATTATGAAACCGGAATATAAAGACACACATAAACCGAACACAAATTAAAAACAGTATGGAAAGGCTAAAGGCGGGCGGAGCCCACTATGTATACTCGTCTAATACTCTACCTCACCTTATTAGAGTAGAATAAAAGCACGTATAGATGCTCTGTGTCTGAAACGATTACATTTAAACTCGCAGCGCACAGTGGTTAGAAATATTGTTATACTTATATTTCGGAAATTTTCTGCATTTTGTGAACGGTTGAATATATTTGCACAAAATTTCACATACTCTAAAATGATGATTTGGTGTTTTTGAGATGATTCTGCAAAGTGGCAGTTCATAGCTTTTGGTTGTGTGCTTTCAAAGTAGCTGAACTCGGGTATACAAAATTTTATAATTGTTGTCAAAAGTCAAAATATGCAGATATTGCAGAGATTTTCTTGACATAGAAGGACATTTTAAATACCCTCTGCTTAGAGTTGTGATAAATTTTAAAGCATCATTGTTTGCGCTTTGGAAGTGAGCAGATATGCTCCTATCAGCGCCATACAACGGCGCACTATGGACAGAAACTGAAAAAAGCGGCCAAAATTCAAATTTTACGGCAAATGTAATATTGATAAAATGTTTATGCGAATCTGTTGAGCAGATATCCATCAAAAATACAAACAATATATCTTAATATTTAGGTGATCATACACCTGTTTAAAGTGAGGCATATATTTGAACTTATAGAACAATTTTATGCATTTTTTTTAAAGGTTGTGAGTAGAGAAAAGAGGAAGTAATTGGACCAATGCAGGCATGAATTTAAGGCATGCTTTATGCAGAATAAAATAATATATAAGCGTTTGAGTTTTTCTTTTATTTCGTTGTTACTACAAAATTGATTTGAGAGTCTTCGATGAGGTATTCTGTAAAAAGTGCATCTGTACCTGAGGTACACTTTGGACGCTACATCAGGACATGACCTTCTACATGAAATTAAATAATGCATTGATTATCTTCAGAATAGTCTCATTTCATTCACGATATAGTGATTGTGCATTTCTATTAATATAGTGATTGTGCATTTCTATTAATTAATTTAGTAATTTTTTAGCTGTTTACCTTTATTTGGATAGATAAACAAGTCTCATCCCACTGAGAGACCACAAAGCTCTTAAAGGAAATGACCTAAGCTTTTGTTTGAGCATAAAATAAGAAAAATATATAGTTTTTGACAAAAATGTCAAAACAAGTTTTAATAAAAAAATTGCAAACATTTTTTTAAATAAAAATACAATTAAACATAATAGGTAATTAGTTATAGAGATGTGAGAAAAGGATCATTGTTGCTGAAGTTACCAGCGACATTCAAGAGACGAGTACTTCTTTTCCGACATCTCGAATTCACCCGCGACGTGATAAAAGCTAAAACAAACAAAGAGTTGAACTTACCCTAAAATTACGTGAAACTTGAAGTTAAATTTAAAACTTATAAAGTGAATAACTAAAACTAAACTGAATTAATAACTAAAACTAAACTATTTGTTAAACAATTAAAATCTAAAAATTTAACTACTAAAAATAATATTTACTTAAACCGAAAATATCATTACAAACTAAAATAAATAAACAGTGAACTAAAATTTAGAACTGAAATTAGAGCAACTGAAAAACAGTCTACTTTTGTTTCTTAAATCTAAATTTAACTAACTTAAACTAAAGTTGCACATTTCCCTGTAATTTGGCAACATTGTTTTTACAAAATACAAACAAAAAAGCTCTCATATTCATTTAAATCAAAAACACACTCACAGAGGAACATATGATCCATTGAGCCAGATAAAGTGCAAAAAGTGATAAAGTTCAAAAATCAAATAATTACGAAAAGTGCTACAACAAATAAAAAGAAAAAAACTAAGTGCCCAGAAACGAAGAAATTGTGTTAAATAAATATTAAAACAACAAAGACAGCTTGTGAGTTTTGGGACAAAAGCGAGATCAATTATAAAAAACGGTACGGCCGGGCAACAGAACGAGACCAAAACAAAAAGAGAGAATCCAGTCGACGAATGGATCGGCACAGGTTTGACACACAAGTTACGAATATATAGGCGTACATGTATATATATATATCTATATACATTCAAAGTGAGTACCTACATATCTAATTTTCTGTGTCAACATAGACGACAGCGAAGAATACTGGGTGCAGCATTTTATTATCTTGGCGCTTGAACCTGTATACTTCACTCTGTCCAAAGAAGTTTGACTCGTTCAATTTTAAAATATTCACGTTACTGTAAAATCAAACATATTAACGTTACTGTAAATTCAAACAGATGAGACTCCTTATTGAAGGATCCGTTTTGTATATAATTCCACCAAATTCGCGAAATCAACGACTTATTTATACAGCATTATCAGCATTTGAAGAAGAAAGAGAAACGAAAATTTTAATTTTTTCATTGGAAAATTCTATTGCTAGAACTTTTAACCGACCCCTCGCATCGGCCTTGAATACAGAGAAAAAAGCACAGCATTCGCATTTACAAACCATATTGTAAACTTCCATAAGTATTTCAGCTGATTTAAGTTAAAGACATACGAGTACATTACTGCTATTGAATTCTGAATATGATAGAGTGGTATCTATGGAAACTGCAGTCAATTCTACCTGCAATTAAAAATCTCTAACAATTTTTGAATTTGTTTCTATTACATTTTTGCAATAAACATAAAGTAACTGAAACATATGGTCTTAAACCGAATAAATTCTGATTGACTAGGGAAAGAAAAATTGAATTTTTTCAAAAGAAAAAAGCTTTTTGCTAAAACTTTTGCTTAGTACAACTGGAGCAACAATACGTCGCTGTGAGAGGAGCTCCGGATTTTTTATCCTTCTATTTGGGCTGGGTCAAAATATTTAAAATCGACCTATGAAGTTAATTTGTGGCTAAAAAGTGTGTAAACAGTTGCTAAATGGTAAAGTAATATCTCGCTATAATTTTTTCGATTTTGAAAAAAGAGTTTTTGAATTTTACAAAATTTGTAATTGCTTTCGAACGTCTGAAACTATATTTTGCAAAGTTTGGTTTAAGAAGGACATAACGTGATATTTTTTGTAATTTTACGAATACTCGTCTCACAAATCCAAAACAGTAATTCTATTTTGTGAACCTCAATATTTGTAAAAGTTACGGACGATATACTAAGAATGGTTTGGCAGCTCTTTCCATTTTTCGTCTGTTTCTGCAAAACCCGGCGTGTAAAATACATATTATACAAAAAGAGATTTTAAAAATCATATGTCAAGGAACAGAAGAGCAATGCTCAAAATTGCCTGACCAATCTTAGTATTTCGGCCATAATTTTTAAAAATATTAACTCCCTCAATATACAATTACCGTTTAGGGTTTATGAGAACGCGACAAGTATTCTGTATAAATTGAAGATAATCCCCCTTCGATTTTCTTAATATGTATGCAGAAAGCAATTTCTTAAAAATTTGTTTTTCCTATAATTACAAAAAAAACCCGTTATGTCCTAAAACAATGTAAACTTTGCAGCCGCAATCGGTTCTGCCGTTTGAGAGCAAATACAAATTTCGTAAAACCCAGAAACTGATTTTTTAAAAATTTAAAAAGCATTTTTTACCATTTAGCAACTGTTAAAAAACTTTTTAGGCAAAAATTAACTTCATAGTTCGATATTAAATATTCTGACCCTGCTTCGATCTGCGACAGACAGAAGGTCAACTTTCTGCAAAAAAATCAGTTTGTTGGAAAAACGAAATGAAACTAAGTCGATATTTTTCAAGAATTTATGAAATCCAACAAAAGGTCCTAAGAAAAAATTTCAAACTTTTGGAAAAACGAAAAGAAATGAGCAACGGCGATATTTTCCAAAACTATTGGAATTTACACCGATCTACAATTTTATTTTTGTCAAAACATAAATTGTTTATTTTTGGAATTTAAACCTGCCTACAAATTTTATTTTTTGTCAAACGTTTGAAAATGACCGCTGCCTACAAAAATTAAATGTGTGATAATTTTTGGAATTGACACCGCTTACAGTTTTACTTTTGCCCATAATTTTTTTTCTAGAAAAATATTACACCATCATACAAAAATTAAGTTCAAAAAGTAAAGTTTTGAAATTTGCTGCTATTTGTATACGAATTTGAAGTGATTCGTAAAATTTATTCTTAGAAATATTTATTTTCGTGTTCGGGCTCTTGGAAATTTCAGAGAAATGTTTTATATTTTTCTTCTGCAAGTTGAGCTAAGACCCAACCTCGTTTTTTGTTTCTCTTTTATATAAATTTGACCAACTTTCGTCAAATTTGTTATCGCATATATATATTTATGTGTTTCAGTATCTTGTATGTGGCAATTTTGGAAAAAAATTGTATATTTATACCCTCACTTTAGTGTGACGAGGGTATATATCATTTGCTACGGAAAAAAGTGTAACACGTCGAAGGAATGACCTAAGACCCCAAGTATGTTCGGAGGAAATCCGTTTTGGGTCATTTTAAGTCGAATGAGCAATGTCCGTCCGTCTGTCTGTCTGTCTGCTGGCTGGTGCGCACGATAACTCTCGAAAGGAGTAACCGATTGACCTCAAATTTGGTATGTGGTAATATTTTTTTCTATCTCCGGCTAAGTTCGAAGATGGGCCATATTGGTCCACTCCTTCTAGTACCTCCCCCACAAAGGGTCAAAATGTTATGAAATATTGATTCTTTAATAGTAGTATAGCATACTTATTCGAATCTTTTGAAATTCCACACATAGTATTAGCTTATAAGTCGCTATCAACTGGAGAAAAACGGGCGAAGTCGCCACGTCCCTTTTGGTACCTCCCACACAAAGGTACCTTTTTTCACCAAAAGTTAACAGCTTATAACATTAAAACCAGTGTATAAAAATACTTGAAATTTTGTACAGTGTAATGTTTTTATAGTGTCTATAGCCCTGTGAAAAATGGGCGTTATTTCCACGCCCCTCTTTGTACCTCCCACACAAAATGCCCAAATCATACCACAATTCATAAATGCTTAGAAGTCGGCACAGTGCAATGAATTTAAAAAATATAATGTTCAGCAAAAAAAAGGTGTATTTGATAAACCCCTTCTGGTACCTCCCACACAAATTGACAGAATAATTCGAGTAATATTCAATATTACATTACTCACAAAGTGAGGGTATACCTTAGTCGGTTTACCCGACTGAAACTTTCTTACTTGTTTTCTTCTGCAAATAGACCTAAGACCCAACCCAAAAAAGTTTTGAAATTGTTGGTTTTATACGAATTTGACGAGATTCGGTAAATTTGTTCTTGAAATTTTTTATTCTCGTGTTCGGGCAATTGGATAAAAACAAAAAATGTAAAATTTGGCAATTTGAAAGAAAAATATATTATTATACCCTACACCACACTGTGGTACAGGGTATTATAAGTTTGTTTCACGGCAGATGTTTATAACACCTGAAAATAACACAGCTAGACCCACCCTAAAGTATACCGATCGACTCAGAATCACTAGCTGAGTCGATTTAACGATGTCCGTCCGTCCGTCCGTCCGTCCGTCCGTCTGTCCATGTAAAGTTGTTCGTCGACTACAGGTCGGAATTTCACTCCGATCGTTCTGAAATTATGCAGTTTAGAGTATTTCGCGGATGTTAAGATCGCTATTGAATTTGGTTGAAATCGGTTCAGATTTAGATATAGCTCCCATATATATCTTTCGTCCGATTTGGCCCTTTAGTCCTATAGAAGCTGTATTTTACATCCGATCGTTTTGAAATTTAGAATGGTAGAGTTTCTTGATCCATGAACCAACATTGCTGAATTTGAAGAAAATCGGTTAAGATTTAGCTATAGCTCCCATATATATGTTTCGTCCGAGTTTGCCCTTTAGTCCTATAGAAGATGTATTTTACAACCGATCGTTTTGAAATTTAGAATGGTAGAGTTTCTTGATCCATGAACCAACATTGCCGAATTTGAAGAAAATCGGTTAAGATTTAGCTATAGCTCCCATATATATGTTTCGTCCGATTTGGCCATTTAGTCCTATAAAAGATGTATTTTACATCCAATCGTTTCGTATAAGTTTCGTCCTATTTGGCCCTTTAGTTCTATAGAAGCTATATTTTACATCCAATCGTTTTGAAATTTAGAATGGTTGAGTTTCTTGATTCATGAACCAACATTGCCGAATTTGAAGAAAATCGGTAAAGATTTAGCTATAGCTCTCATATATATGTTTCATCCGATTTGGCTCTTCAGATCCAATTGTTTTTGTACCCTACACCACACTGTGGTACAGGGTATTATTTAAGTATAAAATGTCCCAAAAGTAAATTTATGTAAACAATTTATACATGAATTACAAAATTTATATATCAGAGTTATTCAATATTACGAGAGTGGTGTAGGGTATTATATAGTCGGCACCGCCCGACTTTAGCCTTTCCTTACTGGTTTTCGTCTTAAAATTAGCATAGGCACCCTCGTTCAGATTTTTTATCCCCTCACCTTAGAAAGTATACCCTACTATATATTACTTATATATCCTACTTATATATCACTTGCTACGAGTCAAAAGTGTAACACATCGAAGAAGTGACCGAAGTCCCTAAGTATATTCGGTGGAAATCCGTTTTGGGTCATTTTAAGTCATTTGAGCAATATTCGTCCGTCCGTCTGTCTGTCTGTCTGATGCGCACGATAACTCTCGAAAGGAGTAACCAATTGACTTCAAATTTGGTATGCGGTAATATTTTTTTCTATCTCCGGCTAAGTTCGAAGATGGGCCGTATTGGCCCACTCCTTCTAGTACCTCCCCCACAAAGGGTTAACATTTAGTGAAATATTGATTCTATAATAACTTTTAAACTACTTACTCGAATCTTCTGAAATTTCACACATAGTATTAGTTCGTTAGTCGCTAACACGTCAAGTTAAATGGACGAAGTGACCACTTCCGGTTTGGTACCTCCCACACAAATGAACCACTTTACACCAAAAGTTAACTGCTTATGGCTTTAATATCAGTTCATACAAATATTTGGAACTTTGTACAGTGTAATGCTTTTATAGTACCAAAAGTCCAGAGATAACTGACCGTTATTGGGACGCCCCTATTTGGTACCTCTCACACAAATGGACAATTTTGTACCAAAAGTAAACAGCTTTGAACTTTAATACTAGTACATACTTTGAAGTTATTGAAAGCAATTTAAATTGATAATAATTTAATTAAAACAAAAAAAATAAATTTACGACTATTTTTTTGGAAATGGTCGAAGTTTCCACGCCCCTTGTGATACCTCCCACACAAATGCACTATTTTGCACGAAAAGTTAACTGCGTATAACATTTATACCAGTTCATAAAAACACTTAAAATTGTGTCCAGTGTAATGCTTTTATAGTAACTACAATTCAGGGAAAAATGGGCGTTATTGCCACGCCCTTTTTGGAACCTCCCACACAAAATGGCCAAATCATACCAAAATTGAGTAGCTCATAACCTTAACCCTCCTGGTACCTCCCACACAAGTTGACAGAATAATTCGAGTAATATTCAATATTATATTACCCTCAAAGTGAGGGTATACCCTAGTCGGATTACCCGACTGAAACTTTCTTACATGCCCTTCTGCATGTTGGCATAAAAACCACCCTCGTTTCGTGTTTGTAAAAATTTACGCTTACATTAATCTGTTAAATTGGTATTCGGCACTTCAAAAACAAAACTGTGTTCTTTTTTTTCATCCATCTTTCAAATCTGTCTTACAAAAAGTGGAAAAGTCAGTACAATTTGATCTACACGATGGACAAGATTAAATGCGACAAATTTGCCAGTTCTGTAAACCAACTCACAGATTCCGAGAACTTATACAACATACATTCACTGGAGATCTCGCGAGCTGAACTTGGCTCGCTCTGGGGTCAAGTAAATAGAGCCTATTTGGAATGTCGAGATCTTGTATGATCGGGTGATGGAATGCCTATTGATGAAACCACACCGCGAACACACTATAAGGATGTCCTTAGAAGCTACAAACGAGTTTTGAGTTCTTTGCATGCTGAAATTTGGACCCTTTCTGCACAATAAGCATCCAAACTGTAATCTGGGGATTCCGAGAAGAAAAAAAGGTACCTAAACCAACATTCTCTCCAATTTCGAGATTACCACAGTGTAACCCGGACACATTTATTGGGGGTACAATGCGTGGCCGACGTTACGTGATCTCTTTTCTGCGATATACATAAAGAACACAAAGCTGAGTAATGTGGAAAAAACATTTTCATTTGATCCAGAAGACAGAAGCAATGTTCTTTTAACAAAAGATGGGATCTAGTTGGCTTGGGACGAATCTGGTCGATCTATTCGAGAATAAACTGATGCAAGTCAATGTGCAGCTGAAGATCCTTTTCAATTTGCCGAATGTGGCCTTTGACTTGAGTTTATCAATCCATGAATTACAATGTACAGTAAACAGCTGCATCAAAATTCTGGAAAGTCTAAAACTCGCAAAGGATTGGGACCCGATCTTGATATATTTAAGTTCAGCAAAGCTGCCGCGATCCTTTCTTGAAGGCTTCGAAAACTCTCGAGGATTGCACAAAGCTTCCCACGTGGGCGGAGTTTGATAAATTTTTGACTCATAAATTCAAGACACTAGAATCCGTTGGAAATATCCGACCATTCACTTCAAAATAGAATTATAATAAATACAATTTAAATGAAAAAAGAAATACATCTCATACAAATATTTCACAAAAGGCACAATTTACCGGAAATAAGAATAGATTTAGCACTAGAAACCGCAAACAGAAAACAAATTCCAAACTGGACAATGAATGTTGTTTATTCCCTGTCCCGCAAGGATAATGAGACCCAGACATCTAGTCAAGACCCTGCGAGAGATGAGGCACGTTCTGGTCTTAGTACCGCAAATCTAACGACACTCATACATGCCACACAAACCATTGAACCAACAAACATTACCGCCTTGACTGTCCAAGAAAGCCAACCTAGTATATAGCTGGTGTCAAACACCAATTTGCAGCCCGATCAGTTGAAATTTTTTGGTCTCTGTGGCGTTAATAAGTCAAATCGGGGAGATGCTATATATGGGGGCTATATCAACAAGTGGACCGATATTGCCCATTTTCAATCCCAACATACATGCAGATGTGAGAAATAAATGTACCAAATTTAAGCCACCAACATCAGAGGGATATGGCTAAATCATCGTAGAATTTTACTATGATCTATAATATATGGGGAAAAACACGTCAAAATGCCCACCTTTTTTTATTTAATGCCGATCGCGACGAAACTTGGGCCAAAAATACAGCTTCGTCGTCGAAACTTGTGCCAAAAATACAGCTTCCTAGCGTGATATGTTAGGAAGATACAGGGTGTCAAAGTTTGAAATTTTGACCATTGTATCTCCTGACTACGTGGACCGATTTGAAAGAAACGTGGCTTATATGACAGCTATTTAGAAAAGCACAAATGTACATTGATAATTGTTTGCAAATATTACATTTTCATACTTTTTTCTCGACTTATGTTTTCCGCGCGATTTTAATTGTGTTCCGCGAATGCGATTCTATATCTTTAAACTACAATAATTTACTTTATCAATACGAATTTTCGCAATGGGATGAAAACCACAACAAAAGCTGTGGAAATTTTAAAAGTTAAACCTATTATTATCCCCTCGCCTTAGAGAGGAGGGTATATACCATTTGCTACGAGTCTAAAGTGTAACACATCGAAGGAGTGACCTGAGACCCTAAGAATGTTCGGCGGATATCCGTTTTGGGTCATTTTCAGTCGATTGAGCAATGTCCGTCCGTCTGTCTGTCTGTCTCTCTGCTGGCTGGTGCGCACGATAACTCTCGAAAGGAGTAACCGAATGACTTCAAATTGGTATGTGGTCATACTTTCTTCTATCTCCGGTTAAGTTCGAAGATGGACCATATTGGTCCACTCCTTCTAGTACCTCCCCCACAAAGTGTTAACACTTAGTGAAATATTGATTACTTAATAACTTCTATACTATTTATTTGAATCCTCTGAAATTTTACACATAGTATTAGTTTATTTGTCACTATTACCTCGAAATTGGCGAAGTAGCCAAGCCCCTTTTGGTACCTCCCACACAATGAACCAAATGTTAAAAGCTTATAACTTTATTACCAGTACATACAAAGACTTGGAATTTTGTACAGTGTAATGGTTTAATAGTACCTAAAATACAGTGAAAAATGGGCATTATTGCCACGCCCCTTTTGGATCAAATGGACCATTTTGAACCAAAAGTAAACAGTTTTTAACTTTAATACCATTACGTACTATAAAGTTATTAAATGCAATTTAAATTGATAATAATTTAATTAAAACAAAAAAATTTATAAATTTACTAATTTTTTTGGACTCAAGGTGTGGGGATTTATAAGTCGGTTTACCCGACTGTACTTTCTTACTTGTTTTAAGAGGTTTTAATAAAAATATATTAAAATTTTCTAAAAAAATAATTTTTCTGCAATATTTTGTGGGATGATGTTAGAAGAAGAAGAAGGCTGCTTAATTTAGTATTTTTTTTTTACAGATTTCCTGACTAAATTAGGATAAAGTGTTCTCGAGTTATACTAAAATATGTGGCGCAACCTCTATTTTTGTCGGTGTTTATCTTTGTTTTGATATATAAGCAGGTCCCTTTCGTTTGAGCAAAAAATAATAAAAACAAGTAAGAAAGTTTCAGTCGGGTAAACCGACTAAGGTATACCCTCACTTTGTGAGTAATGTAATATTGAATATCACACAAATTATTCTGTCAATTTTTGTGGGAGGTACCAGAAGGGGTTTAAGAAATACACCTATATTTCGCTGAACAGTAGATACTTTAAATACATTGCACTGTGACGAATTGTAACCTTTTATATGGACTGCTATATTAACGTTGAGATATTAAATTGTGGTATAATTTGGCCATTTTGTGTGGGAGGTACAAAAAGGGGTGTGGCGATAACGCTCATTTTTCACTGGACTATAGTCATTATAAAATCATTACACTGTACAAAATTTCAAGTAATTATATACACTGATATTAATGTTATAAACTGTTAACTTTTGGTGCAAAATGGTACCTTTGTGGGAGAGGTACCAAAAGGGGCGTGAATATGCACGGGGCAAAATCGCATTTTTTGATTTGTTTGAATCGAAAGAAAATATACTTGGAACACAAATTTTTAATTATTATATATTTTCGAGCAAATAAATTTTATTTGAAAATCAATAAAATATATTTAGAACGCATATGTTAATATATTAGAATAAAATATATTTGCGAACTAATTTTCTCAAATAAAATATGTGTTTAAATACAAATAAAATTATTGTTTATGAATATTTCCAAATATATTTTATTTAAAAAAAAAGATTTTCAAAACTTTGCTGAATTTTTCGAACTTTAGTTTTAATTTTTTCCATGTTTTCGAATTATGCTTTCCTATTAAAAATGGCATACTTAGCATTAACTTCTATTTGAAACCACTTATTTTTATTTTCTAACTATTCCCACTCATTATTAATGTTATAAGCTGTTAACTTTTGGTGCAAAATGCTGCATTTGTGTGGGAGGTACCAAAAGGGGCGTGGCGACTTCGCCCATTTTTCTCGAGTTAATAGCGACTAATAAGCTAATACTATGCGTGGAATTTCAAAAGATTCGAATAAGTAGTATAGCAGTTATTAAAGAATCAATATTTCACAACATTTTAACCCTTTGTGGGGGAGGTACTAGAAGGAGTGGACCAATATGGCCCATCTTCGAACTTAGCCGGAGATAGAAAAAAATATTACCACGTACCAAATTTGAAGCCAATCGGTTGCTCCTTTCGAGAGTTATCGTGCGCACCAGCCAGCAGACAGACAGACAGACGGACGGACATTGCTCATTCGTCTTAAAATGACCCAAAACGAATATCCGCCGAACATACTTAGGGTCTTAGATCACTCCTTCGATGTGTTACACTTTTTTTCGTAGCAAATGATATATACCCTCGTCACACTAAAGTGAGGGTATAACCAGTAAGGAAAGACAGAAAGTAGGGCGGGGCCGACTATACCTTCCCTACACCCTACACCTTCCTAACAATGCGAAAATGGGCATTGCGATAAGAATTTGGCAGTGTTCATACATGTAATAAGAAAACTCTCTGCCGAATTTCGTACTTATCTATATATATAAAAGAGAATGTGTGTTTGTTGGTTTGTTTGTTTGTACCATATAGACGTCTAAACGGCCGATCTTCTTGAAATTTTCACAGAATGTACATGTGTAGGGAGTGGTGAAAATAGGGTACTTGAATTTTCGATATATCAAGTGGGCGTGGCCCCGCCCATACAAGTAAAATTTTGAAATTGAGATATCTTGAGCATTTTTTAGCGAGAGTGCTGCAATTTTGTATATATATATCTGGTAGCAGTCTACGTGACTGGTCCAAAAAAATGGGCGGGATTGGACAAATGGGCGTGGCCCCTCCAATATAAGGCAAATTTTGGAATTGAGATATCTTGAACAATTTTTTAGCGAGAGTGCTGCAATTTTTTGTATATATATCTGGTGACAGTCTAAGTGATTGGTTTAAAAATGGGCGGGATCGGACCAATGGGCGTGGCCCCGCCCATATAAGCAAATCTTGGAATTGAGATATATTGAGCTATTTTTTAGCGAGAGTGCTGCAATTTTGTGTATATATATCTGGTGACAGTCTACGTGACTGGTACAAAAATGGTCGTGATCGGACAAATGGGCGTGGCCCCTCCCATATAAGGCAAATTTTGGAATTGAGATATCTTGAAACATTTTTTAGCGAGAGTGCTGCAATTTTTTGTATATATATCTGGTGACAGTCTAAGTGATTGGTTTAAAAATGGGCGGGATCGGGCCAATGGGCGTGACCCCGCCCATATAAGCCAAATATTGGAATTCAGATATCTTGAGCAGCAAAGAAAAAATTCGTTTCTGCGAAACGAAATATTAGACAACTACAATTCTCGTTGGCCGGTACTGAAATTTCGTTAGTTGTGACAGAAACTTATTTCGCGTAAGCTATTTTTTGTTCTGACCAAAAGAATTTCAGTCGTCGTAAACGAGAATTGTAGTTGTCTAATATTTCGTTTCACAAAAACGAATTTTTTCTTTGCGTGTATATCTGGTGGTAGTCTACGTGATTGGTCCAAAAATAGGCTGGATCGGATTAAAGGGCGTGGCCCCGCCCATATAAGAAAAATTTTGGAATTGGGATATCTTAAAAAAATTTTTTGCTAGAGTGCTGCAATTTAGTTTATAAATATATGGTGGCAGTCTACGTGAATTGCCGAAAAATGGGTGGGATCGGACCTATGGGTATGGCCCCGCCCATATAAGCCAAATTTTTAGTTTGAGAAATCTTGCTCAATTTGTTATCTAGAGTGCTGTAATTTTGTGTATGTGTATCTACTGCCAGTCTCCGTGATTGGCCGATAAATGGGCGGGATCGGATATATGGGCGTGGCCCCGCCCGTATAAGACAAATTTTGAAATTGACATATCTTGCACAAATTGTTAGCGAGACTGCTGTAACTTTGTGCATATGTACATGGTGGTAGCCTACGTGATTGGTCAAAAAATGGGCGGGCCGGACAAATGGGCATGGCCCCCAAAATAAACCAAATTTTAAAATTGAGATATATGCACAATTTGTTAAAGATAATGCTGTAATTTTGTATATATATCTGGTGGAAGTCAACGTGCTTGGTCCAAAAATGGGCGGGATCGGACCAACTGGGCGTGGCCCCGTCCATATAAACCAAAGTTTGAAATTTAAATATCTTGGTAATTTGCTAGCGAGAGTTCTGTAATTTTGTGTATATGTATATTGTGGTAGTCCACGTGATTGGTCCAAAAATGGGCGGGGTCGGACAAATGGGCGTGACCCTGCCCATATAAGCCAAATATTAAAATTTAGATATCTTGCACAATTTGTTAGCGAGAGTGCTGTAATTGTCTACATATGTATCTGGTGATAGTCTACGAAGCCGAAGCCAACCTTTTTATCATGCTTCGAACCATCCGTGTAAAAGTGGAGATGGTTTCTATTACCTGGTATTCTTCACACCCATTCATTTCTGGCGGCAATCATAGTGATGTAATTTCTCTAGAAGGTGTACACAGTTGGTATATAGTCCACTCGCTCGGTTACCATGGCACTACACTTTGAAATCCTCATGTGACCGTAGTTTTTGTACCTCCACATTGATAGGCAGTTTAATCTTATTGCCGCTTTGGTTGCAACTTCTCTCGCCACAATATTAATCGGAAGTATATGGAGTAGGGCTTGTACAGACTCGGTCGCTGTAGTCCTTAAGGCACCGTTTATGCTCAGGCAGGCTGTTCTCTGAACCTTTGTTAGTAGGTTGGTGGTGGTTAGTTTGTCAGTTGCCGTCCACCATACCACAATGCCGTATAAAGTATAGGACGAACTACTGCTATATATATCCAGTGGACGATTTTAGGAGAGAGGCCCCAGCGCGACCCTACAGCCTTTTTGCAGGAATATGAGGCGACGTTGGCCTTCCTTACACGTTCCAATACGTTAAGTCTAAATAACAGTTTTCTATCTAGAATTATTCCTGAAAATTTTGCACTTTCAGAAAAGACTAGATCTGTTCCATTTATCCGAGGTGGAGGGTCCACATGTGGGACTTAATGCATCCTAGTAAAGAGAACCAATTCTGTCTTGTTTAGGTTTACGCCCAAACCGCTGCTTCTGGCCCATCTAGCCAATTTGTTCAGAGCCACCTGTAGAATGTCTCTGAGGACGTTTTCGAATTTGCCACTTACTGCGATTGCCACGTCGTCCGCATATGCCACGACTTTGCAGCCACAACGTTCTAGATCTAGCAGGATTTCATTCACCGCTAGGTTCCAAATTAGTGGAGACAGTACTCCTCCTTGTGAGGCCCCTCTGTTTACAAACCTTGTTAGAGTTGTGGACCCAAGACATGATGTTATGCGTCTTCTGTTGAGCAGACTTTGAATTAGTCTAATCAAACTAGAGTTAACTTTTAGATGTGACAGTGCCGCAATTACTGCATCTGAGTGAATGTTCTATGCCAAGAAATGCCACCATGAAATGCAGGGACAAGTTCGTGCAGGGCTGATTCTGTAGACTTCCCCTTATTGTAGGCATGTTGGCTTACAGACAGGAGTTTTGTATCCAGGTTTTCCCTAATGAAATAATCTAAAAGTCTTTCCAGACCTTTCAATAGGAAGGAGGATAGGCTAATTGGTCTGAAGTCTTTTGGCCTAGTGTGTGATATCTTCCCCGCTTTAGGTATGAATACCACTTTGATATCCCTCCATCGATTCGGGATGTATGAAAGCCTGATACAGCCTACATAAATTTTCTCCAGCCAGGGGATAATGTACTTAAACATTTTTTGCAATTCTGCTGGAGTGATGCCGTCTGGTCCAGGTGTCTTGAAGGACTCAAAGCTATTAATAGCCCAGCTTATTCTGGATCTCTCAGTCAACAAGCTAGCGACGCTCGCAGTCCACTCGCACTCTTGTTGGTCCTGCTGATGATCTGGTTCTGTTAGAGAGTTCCCCGGGAAATGTGTGTCGAGAAGTACATTGAGCGACTTCTCGCTGTTTTTGGTCCAATTATTTGCCTCATCCAGCAAGTAACCCACTGTACAGGGTGAAGCTGATGGTATTTTCCTCAGACTTTTTTCCACTTCGCCACAGAAGGTATACCAAGAGCGTCTTTGCGCCTTTCTAAGGTCCTTCTTATATATATTGAGCTGCTCTTTATAGGCATCCCAAACATTAGCGACCCCAGTAGATTTAGCCTTGTTGAATAGCTTGTTGCAGGTCTTTTTCATAGCCGTTAGCTCAGAAGTCCACCATTGGGTTTCAGTTTTACCCTTGTACCTTGTTGTGGAACAGGCTTCTTCAAGGGAACTATTGAATGATGTGGTGATATGCTCGACCAGATTATCCAGACCGGCTTTGTCATTCGGTTCGTACAGAAGGACTTTTGGAGTTGAGGACTTTCTTGAAATCCTTCTCATACAGGTGCCAATTTGTCTTTCTCACATTTCTGTGGACGGCAGGTTCAGGCGCTTTTTCAGCGAGTTTGAACCCAATATAATGGTGATCTGAGAATGAGTGGTCGTCCAGTACACTCCACCCAATAATTTTGTCTGACAGTCGGTCAGTAGCAAACGTTACGTCTAGTACTTCTTGTCTGTCTTTAATTGTAAAGGTCGGTTTATTACCTATGTTACAAATACTTAGGTTGGTAGTTAGAATAAAGTCAAGGAGCGAATCACCCCTATTGTTTATATCCATACTACCCCAGATAGTATGATGAGCGTTCGTGTCTGCGCCAATAATCAGCTCGACCTCGTCAGACATTGCATCTTCTACTACTTCTCTGAATAGAGCAGTCGGTACTACAGCTTCATAAGGCAAGTAACTGTAGACCACCCAATATATGCGATTACCGATCTCCAGACTAGCAGATGTTTGGTCCTTACCACTTAAATTAGCCAGGAGAAAGATACTTAGATCTTTCCTGGGCAAAATGCAGGTTCTTGAAGTGTCTTCACAGTTGGCCACAAGCAGTTTAAAGTTGGGTGTCCTGATACCGCACACCCTTCCTCCCACTGCGTAGGACTCCTGTATCAGGACGATGTCTATTATAGTATGTATACCAATCTTGACAAACTCCTTACAAAAATCCAAAGAAATAACGGATAAATGACCTCTACTGGAAAGGGAGTCAGTAATAAGATTATATAAGAACAATAGATTATCCGCTACTGACTTCCCCTGTTTGAAAGCAGTCTGTTGACTACTGATCAGTTTGTTTGTATTGATAAACCACCATAGTCTGTTGGCAACAATCTTGTCGAGTACCTTCGAGCAAGACAAGAGTTTTAGGATATGGGTCTGTAGTAGGGTAATCAAAAACCGCACCGGTTAACCGGTTAATCGGTTTCACTTTAAAAACCGCCTATCGGTTTTCGGTTTTTCTGCATTTGCGAATAACTCGAACCGTCGGTTTTTACAACTCGGTTTATTCGACTTTTCGGTTTTTTGAAACCATTATAAAATGATAAAGAAAATATTATTTTTGAAATAGGAACCTACCTAAAATTTTGAAAACATCAGTATAAAAACCGTTGACTTCATTTGTGCATATCCATCGATTTCAAAATGCAGTTTTATATGTATTTATACTGCATATTTTATCGACGGTCTAGGTGATTATAGCGGTATAGAAATTAATTAACAATCCTTTCTAATTGAAATGTAGGTATAAATAAAAATACATTTGTCCAGTTTCACATTTCGACAAGTTTTCATCTCTATAGTATGCTCAAGTCAGAATCCGCTACTACTGATAATATATGTATATAATCGGTTTGCCATTTGAGCCATTCATATGATGCTAAAACCTAAGATTTTGCCGATCTTCACTATTAGTCAAGTTTTATAAAAATCATAATCAATTTTTTTGTAAAGAAATCTTTTTAAAAATTGAACATAAATATTATAAATATCGCAGATATTATAATATTATATCATAAATAAAATGCAATTTTCAAATAAATCTTAATTTAATTGAAATATGGTTGCGTATTGAATTTGAACTACGCTTATTTTACGTCATCTAACAAAATTTTGAGCATTATTTATGCAATTTTATTAAAAAAGAAAAAACCGAATACAACCGGTTCACCGGTTTTTTATTTTCGGTTAAACCGAAAACCGGTTTTAGAGTTAACTTAATTTTCGAAGAAACCGAAAACCGTATTTTCAAAATAACCGGTTTTTTGATCACCCTAGTCTGTAGGATGTGAGTACATTCTTTTCAGCATTTGGTTTCAAAATGGGGATAATTAGACTTCTCTTGTAAGCCTGTGGAATGTAGCTGTGAATGATAATATTAAATAAATTATGTTGTTTTTATTAATTGTTGACCTTCGTGTTATATTATGCTGAACGTAAAAGAAATTTTCCGTCTTTCCTTCGCAAAGCTAATCACACCACTACTGTTTTATTCGTCCGTACTTTCTCACTATGTGTCGGTACATCTGGGAGCACCTGACAATGTCCGATTTATAGTTTAATCTCTTCTCCGTAGGAACGCCAATAATATGCAACATCTCTAATGTATAGCGTTAGAGATGTTGCATATTATCTTGTCAAAGTCTGGTCTATGCCCTGTTACCGCACAGTGGGCCGCTAATGCTGTCCTTTGTTCAATTATTTAGTCTTAATTTCGCATCCCTAGGCATATTTCTCAACATAGGGTAATTTATACGGTCCTCTCCTGGAGACTTCCCTTTAAATTTGCTAATCAAAGAATTCATCTCAAGAAATGTTATATCCTCTTCTATAATAACGACTGAAGCAGAAGATGTGTATCCAAGGGATAAGTTGATTTCAGCTTTGTGTGTATTAAATTCGCGATGAAAGTTTGAACCCTCCAGCCCTTCTGTGGCTTTGTGGTATGGCTAAGTTCGCATATTGATTAATAATCCTAGTAATATTGGCGGCCTCCTTGTTAACTTCATCAGATACAGGTCGAGCCGAATTAAATTCCGACAATTTCTGTGCGTATACATCCCAATTGGCCGAGTTTGTATTATATCTGGGTTTGAGTCTCACTGACTCATGCCTTCTTTCAGGGAAAAGTATAATCAATATCGGGAAGTGGTCACTTCCATTAAGATTGTCCAGCGTTCGCCATTCTCTCCCCAACGCCAGTTGAGGTGAACAAAATGTCAAATCAATGTGAGAAAAAATATTCGGCCTGTTTCTGTATTTCTAACGAAAGTCTCTGCGAACGAAAAGCACCCACTCACTTTCGTCAGGAATTTGGTTTCTCTAACGTTCTATCGTTCGTTCGCCTGACCTTACGTCAATGACGTTAGCAATTTACCACTTGGAAAATAATGTAATTGCCAGATCAATAATTGCACAACTTCCGGTCTAAAAAAGCACACATTTTTGTATGATCGACCTTAGCAAATACATCTCTGTACTATTTACACTAGTGGTGGCCAAAAAAGCAACCCTGGGTGGTCAGCTGAGCTGCACCAAGATGCTCATTTCTTTCTCTCTCTCTCATTGTGCACTGATAATTTTTTCCATCTTAGCGAACAACCAATATTGACTTCTTTATGCTAAAATATGTACACAATTTTATTATTATTTAATTGTTTTTACCATAATTATATTAATATCTACTTATTGTTTGCTTTTAATAATGTTTATTTTGTCATTGTTCCTATCAGTCGACAAATAAAATAATGTGACTCGATCTGACATTTGTGTTCGACGAGATGAAAAGAGAGATAGAGAAACCAAAATTTGCTCTGAAATGATTACGTTGTGATGGTAGTTAGTGAAACCCAAATCAGCTGTTTGTCGTCTGGCAGGCGAACGAAAGCAAATTTTTATTTTACAGAAATAGGCAGATTATGTGTACTAAAGTGGGTCGGACTGCCATCATTCATAAGTAAATAACCGGATTATATTACCTCTCCTTTTATTAATCGGTGATCCCCACATGAGACTGGGTTCCAAGCAATCTCGAAACATCGCCTCCAAATCATGAAGATCACAACCTATACTAGGTGATATGTACACCAACGTTACCATTAAACTCCTCCTAGAGTCAATGGTAGTCGAAACCATGTCAAAACTGTCTGTGTTCACATTAACACTGTGCTTTATCTGGTCATGAACTAAAATAGCAGCACCTCCAAAAGAGCTGCCAGAGTTGTTCGTATTGTACAGAGAATAATTTACGGGTATTGGTACTCCAGCAGTAGACTGTAAATGAGTCTCCTGTAAGGTAATGATATTGGGTCTAAGCGACTTAATGATCAACTGAAGTTCATGAAAATTATTTAAATAACCCTTCATGTTCCATTGCATAATTCTTAATGACATTATATAAAGTTAGAAAAAAGAGTGAATGAAAAACTTAACTTAAGGTAAAAAGATTTAAAACAGAAAATATTAAAGTAACATATTAAATAAACTTATGTATTCTCAAATATATCCTCGTCGTCAGAGATGGGCAAGTCCATGGTCATCGACGGTTTTACAGATGTTCTTGTTGTAGTTTTTCTCAGCTTGGCCTTGAGTTCATACTTTTTGCGTTTAGACAAATTTTTTGGTACAACTGGAATTTTTGAAGATTTTAAGGATGTCATTGGTTGTTCGGGTTGTTTTGTTGTAATTGATGTCGATTGTAGTCCAGATGATGGAGATGGGGATACTACTGTATTGATGTTTGTGTTATCTAGTGATTTTGAGATTTGACCGTTCGTTGAAGTTGGAAGAGTTTTGTCGAACATGTTTAATGTACAGGGTGGCTGATGAAAGCTGCTACCAAAAAGAAATTAATAACTTTTTTTCTATTTAATGAATCTGGTTAATTTTTTTTTATTTTGCAGATTGATTTTTAGATTTAACAAAAATGGGTAACTGGGACACTGAAACAAGAATTTGGATTGTCCGCCGCTATTACGCACTGAAGTCCGCAGTTTCGGTTCAAAGAGAGTATAGGAGCATGTTTGGCGGCAATCCTTCGAGCAAATGGACCATAAAGAGACTTGTTAACAATTTTTCCGAGCATGGGACAGTCAACAGAAGACCTTACCATCGAAACCCTTCAGTTCGGACGGAGGACACAATCGCTGCTGTAGCTGATGCCGTACAAAACAATCCACGAGTTTCGACAAGAAACGTATCTGCTCAAATGGGTATAAGCAGACAGTCATTGCAGTCAATTATGCACAAAGGTTTGGAGTTATTCCCATATACAATTCAAATGGCCAACAAAGTGAACTCAGCAGACTTCCCGATTCGCTTGGAATTTTGCCAGAAGATGCTTCAAATGGTGGAAGAGGACGGAAACATGTTGAACTGTCTTTTCATGTCTGACGAGGCCCATTTCGATCTAAACAGCAACATAAACAAACAAAATTGTCGAATATGGAGTGCTTCCAACCCACAGATACTCCATGAGACGGAATTACATCCACTTCGTGTCATAGTGTGGTGTGCAGTTTCATCACGCTGCATTGTCGGGCCCTACTTCTTCCAAGAAAACGGTCACACCGTTAGAGTTACTGGAGTCCGTTCCTTGAGCATGTTGAGAGAGTTTTTCTATCCAGAATTACGACGAATGAGAATTTCTTTCAACTCTGTGTGGTTTCAGCAAGATGGTGCAACTCCTCACATAGCCCGGCCTGTTATGACAGAATTGCGGCGAAAATTTCCCAATAAGCTGATATCCAGAAACTCCACATTCCGTTGGCCCCCCAGGTCGCCTGACCTTACTGCACCTGACTTTTTCTTGTGGGGTTATTGCAAACAGGATGTCTACAAAGCAAAACTAACAAATTTGAATGAACTAAAGCAATCCATTCGAGAAACAACTGCGGCTATTCCCGTCTCAACTCTCCAAGCAGTAATGAACAACTTTTTGGTAAGATGCATCAACGAGCTGGGGGGCATTTAAATTCCATTATTTTTAAAACTAATTAAGCTATATTTAATTAAATTTAATGAGCTTTAGCATGAATAAAAGACAACTGAATTCCATACACTGAAAAAAGTTATTTGAGTTTCTTAATGTAGCAATATTCATCAGCCACCCTGTACTATAATTGACGGATGGTCTAGTTACAGATGTGAAACTTGCATTGGTTTGATGTCTTTCGTTATATATTTCACGAGCTCTCTTGTTGTCAACCTTTCTCGTTGTTTTAATTGCCTGAATTTCTTTCTCTTTTAAAAATATGGAACATTTCCTATCCATTGTGTTGAGGTATTTGTCGTTTTTGCATAGTTCGTTAGTCTCAGGATTTGTATGGAAAGGTTGACTGCAATTGCAATTTTTTTTTCCAGAGTACAAAACTTTGTTGCGTTACCAAATTTAAAACATTTAAAGCATCTTAGAGGGTATGGTATAAATGGACGTACTGGAGTATTTTCATAACCGACTTTTACTTCATCTGGATATTCGGGCTTGGATTATTAAACCTGTTTCCAAAAGATTATCTCCATCTATTTTCAATATCTTCTTTATTTCGGAAACTGCTTGTGGTTTCATTTCATGTAGAATCTCTTCATCATTTGTGCCAATTAAATCACCAGCGTATATTACTCCTTTTGAGCTGTTTAAAAATGTATGTTCTGTAATTTCCATTTCGATAAAGGCAGTAAGTTGAACCAGTTTTGTTGCCTGCGTCAAGTTCTTCGTTTTAAGTAATATGTTACCGTTTCTCAGTTTTTTTGCAACTTTCAATCTCTCCTCCGCAAACATAATCTACAGTTTTTTTCAGTAGAAATGGGGACACTTGTGCCAATGTGCTCTCACTATTTTTTCTGCTCATTACTAAATATTTAGGTCCCAACGCAATGTTATTCATTCTCTTAGTCTTGTCAATTCTCATTGACATATTCCTAAACAAAATATGCGTTATAGGTCAGAAAACAATCCACACGTACTCCATGAGTCATCATTGCATCCCGAAAAAAGTACGGTTTGGTGCGGTTTATGGGCCGGCGGCGTCATTGGGCCGTACTTCTTCCGTGATGATCAAGACCGGCACGTTACTGTGAATGGGAATCGCTACCGTTCAATGGTAACCGAATATTTTTGGCCCCAATTGGATGATATGGACTTGGAAGACATGTGGTTCCAACAAGACGGCGCCACAAGCCACACAGCGAATGCCACATTCCAAGTTTGGAGAACGTGTTATCTCACGAAATGGTCCAGTCGATCGGTCGTGCGATTTGACGCCGTTTGACTATTTTCTGTGGGGCTACGTCTAGTCTTTGGTCTATGCCAACAAGCCAGCGACGATTGATGAACTTTTGTACGAATATCGAACGTGAAATTGCAGCTGTATCGGCCGATTTATGCTTGAAAACCGTCGAAAATTGGGTTCAGTTTCTGGACTTCTGCAAGCGTGCCCGTGGTGGCCATGCAAAAGAAATCGAGTTCCATACATAATGGCATCGAACGTACTTTCACAGGAATAAAGAATTTCATTGATATACAAAACCGTTTTTGTTTTATTTAAAAAAACTTTTGTAGCGCTCTTATTGACGGACCCGATATGTACACCCATGGTAATAATTATACTTCCACATTGTAAAATGCACATTGTGACACCATAATTACCTCGTTCAGTCGTCCTGACATGGACAAAATTAAGTTTGTAATGTTTATTATTTGTTTATTTCTATCGTTTATTTATTTTTATAAATTTGTGGCCCAAAATATGTTTTCCCTCTATTCAAATATCAAAAACGGTGAATTTTCCTCCGTGTATAAATGTGTGTGACACATTTACTAAAGAAAATTTTTGGTAAAATTATTTTGAAAAAAGAGGAAAAATTAAAAATGAGTACAACCGTTGAACTAACCCCTTTCACAATAAAATCCATTTTTTTCAGAGATGCTGATAAAATTGTAAAAGAAATTGCTGAAACATTATTTTCAATTAAAATTATGTTTTAATAAATACTGTTCCACAAATAATTCTAAGAAATGATATGATATTTGTTGAAACAGTATATTTTTTCTTAGATTTCCTAAAAAAGTACTTTATTGAATATACGGTAGATATAAAATTTGCCGGAGAAAATACGTTACATCATTGGAGCTCCACATTGGCTCCAAAAACCAGTGCCTGTGTTAATTGGTCCAATCAATGCTAGATTTCATTGATGATATGATGGAATTTCTTTCAGTGTAAAAGCAATATTTTCTCATTTTCCAGATGTATGATTCCTGCGATGCTGATGATGCGGCCATAACGGATTTATTTGATCAAATACAAGAGTGTTTTCGTGCCAAAAATGATCTTAATAAAATAATAAAGCAACAAAATGAAGACATTGCGAAGATGAAAGCGGATATACTCCAAACTATAAATGAACAAAATGCAAATTTAATGGAGACCATCACAAAACAGAATGAAAAAACTGAAGCAATATATAATATGATGAGTGAACTATTTGCAAAACATAAACTAAATGAGCAAAACGAAGAGCTAATTTTGCAAATCGAACAACTAAAATTGCAAAGAAGCGAATCCGATAATTATAAAGAGAACAATCAAAAGCTACTTGTGCAAATCGAAGAAATTAAAGAGCAAAAAAGCATATCCGAAATAACAATGAATAATTATAAAGAGGAAAAAGAAAAACTGCTCTTAGAAGTTCAGGAGCAGCGGAAGCAAATTGCTCAATATAAAGAAAATCAGAAGAAATGTAATGAAAAGAATGAAAAGTTGGAAAAGCAGCTGGGGTTAATAAAGACATTTGAAGAACTCAACGATGAGATATCCCAAAACAAACCCATTGTTATTCAAAGACGCATAGATGGATGTGTGGATTTCGCCCGCACTTGGCAGGAATATAAAATGGGTTTTGGGAATAGTTCGAGCGAGTTTTTCATAGGACTCGAAACTTTATACAAATTAACAAACAATCGTTCCTATACTCTCAGAATTGAGATGGAGGACTGGGAACACGAACGCCGATATGCGGAATACAGCCATTTTGTGATTGACAATGAAAACGACAATTACAAATTATCAAGTTTGGGTCAATATTCGGGTAATGCTGGAGATTCCTTAGAATTTCATTTGGGTCAAAAGTTCTCAACGAAGGATAAGGATAATGATGAATGGAGTTTAAATTGTTCTGTAGCTTATGGTGGATTTGGAGGATGGTGGTTCAGATCATGCGTTGCCAGGTAATTTTCAAAATTCAAATATAACGAATCACAAATGGAAATTTAAAACAAACGTCTTTAAGTAGACAAATATCTTATGTTGTCGTTATTACATCTTTATTACTTCTTGAACAAAAGCTTTACTCTATAATTAAAATTCAAATATTTTAAGCGTTTCACAAACAGATATTTGTGCCACACAAATAATATATTTTTGTATATTATCAAAATAACTTCTATTTATTTTATTTGAATATTTGAAAATGAAAACAATTGAGAAAAATTTTCGATAAATTTAAAGAATGACTAATCAGAAAAATGTCTGCCTCAATATACAAACATACATATACAACTTTGTGGGTTGTTTGTCAGTCAAATTCAGTCATATTCCAGCGTACTGAATTGAGTTCTTCTCATAAAATAAAAAAAAACAGTTTAAACAAGAAATCCGATAGACGAAATCAGAAAGTTTAGGTTTAGTCTTTAAAATAAAAGCAAGTAAATACGGCGTTAAGATTGGCCACCAATGACCGCATTCCACAGTATAACAAAGAATATTGGAAATTATATAAAAAATTCATATAAAGGAGGATCTTTGTATGGGATCTACATCAAAATGTACACCTTTGATGACCGTTATTCCTTTGAATGGTTTTGGGTAATAATAAACTCAAATTATCAAATTTTAGTCTGATCAGTTGGAATTTGTGGTCTCTTTGGTGTCGAGAAGTCAAATCGGGCGGTGGCTTAATATGGGTTTAACAAATTGCACCGATATTGCCGCTACTCAATCCCAAATGAACTGCAGGTTTAAGAAGAGTTGTACCAAATTTCAGTCATCCAGCTGAATTATTTTAAATTGCAGCGTGATTATTACCGACGGACAGACCGGCGACGGTAATGAACAAAAGAGAATTTATCGCTAACTTGCGTCAAAAGTGACATAACTCAAAATTGAAAATTTTTTAGATAAGTAACTTTAAGTGTAATCAGATGAGTGACATAAAATAATATGTTTTTTTTAAATATAGTTCTCTAAATAATCAACATTTTATTCAATATTATCAATGTCGGACTGACCACGATTGTCATTTAAAAAACAATACAAAATAATATGTTTAAAAACGCTGGAATTAACCGAAATATGATTGTTTACTCATAAACTAAAATACGGTCACATGAATTTATGGATATTTTCAAAATTTGCATTTCTATAAGGCAATCTCAACATTTTAAAATGTTGAGTTATGTCACTCTTGAAGTAAGTGAGCGATATATTCTTTATGGGGTTCCTGATCAATGTTTCAAGGTATTTCTAATATAATGACAATGTTAGTTTAACCCCACTCTATGGCGGAGAACATACTTGGACCGATATTGCGGCTATTTAATTACAAGTGATATGCAACTATATGATGTATTTGTACACAATTTAAGTCATCTAGCTCAATTATTTTAAATTGTAGTTTGATTTCAACAGACGGACTGACAGACGGGAATTGTTACATTATCATAGAATTATAATACGATTAAGAATATACATGTATACTTTATAGGGTATCTGATCAAGACGATGTTAAGTTCGAACATGCCGAATTTTAATGTACCCCCACCATGGATCGCATGTGAATGGTTATGGCTACAAATAGTTCCATATTACGAAATTTCAGACCGATTCGTTAAAATTTGTGGTTTTTGTTGCGTTACGAAGTAAAATCTAGAGGGACCTTTGTATGGGGGCTATGGCAACTGTTGTTCGTGTGAAGCGTTCTGGATATATACCAATTTTCAGCAGATCAGTTGAAGTTTGCGGTCTCTATGGTGTTAAAATGTCTATCGGACATATATGGAGCCTACATCCAAAAATGGACCAATTTGGTCAATTTTTCAGTTCCAAGTTACCTGCAGCTATGCAGAAGTATCTGTACCAAATTTCAATCATTTGGCTCAATTATTGGAGACTGTAGCGTGATTGCAACAGACGAAGAGAATGCCGGGCAGACGGGAATTTCTAAATCATCTAAGAATTTTAAGACTGTTAAGAATATATAAACTTTATGAGGTCTCTGATCAATACTTCAAGGTATTACAACTATAACGACAATGTAGAACTTTACGAGGACATACAAATTGTAGTTTTTTAAGAAAAAAGGTTTTTAGTCTTGAATAATATAGACAAGAGTTTTCCAACTATCGTAACTACTCTTAGAACCAATGATATATAAGATTGTAAAAAGTAAATAATAGAGGCATTATCCATAATAATTTCAGAAGATTTATTGACTTAAGTCTCTTCGGTAAAGTGTACGAGGTTTGTTTAAAATATTTAAAATATAGCTGACCTATTATTTTTCTCAAAATTTTTGTTTGTTCATTAAGAACCAATTCCATCCCCTCAGATATAATAAGTACACTTGTGCCAACGATTGTTCTAATCTTCGGAGCACATGGGGCAATAACTTTTTTGTACAACCTTTTGCTCTTTCAGCGATGCAGGGTATATTTCTTTAATCCTTGCAATTATCCGTCCTTCCATGGGTCATTTCTTGGTTTTGCAAACAGGTAAAAAGTCACCGGGAACAAGTCCGTGAGACATGAATACGGAGTTCTTTTAATGTAAAATATGTCTAACAAGTAATGAAGTGTGCGCATTAATGTGGTGAAATATCCTTGAGTTGTTGTTGCAATTTCTGGTATTTTTGTTTCTCTAGTGCTTCACGCAAATGGCGAATTGCCTAAAAGTACTATTCCTTAGTCCAAATTCACACTCAGCAATGTTATCCAAGCAAGTGTCAAAATTTGTGGAAGAGAGAGGCAGAGAGCTCTTTCCTCCTGCCTCTCTATCCCACAAACATTGACACTTGCTTAGAAAAAAATGCCGAGTGTGAGTCTGGACTTATTGACCGTACGAACTTCTGGTAAAAACCAAACCATTTGAATCGAAGAAAACAGTGAATAAATCTTTTGAGTCTTCTGGCAGTTTTCATTGCGATTGGGCATTGTTTTCGATGTCATAACTATACAGAGGAGAACCACGCTAATTGTTCATAAAAATTGCCTAGAGTCTCCGATTTTGATGAAGCTTGGTGGAAATATAAAATATGGTGCTCTAATATGGGATATAAAATTTTATTGTAAGTCTTCAAAACTATGGGAGATATGTATGTTCATTTAAACATTACAAATAGGGCAAACATATCTAATAGGGCTTGTATTCGAATGCTCATAACTTTTGCTCTACGGGTGATATTTAAATATTTTGTTCTGACCTAGATTCCTAAAGACTTCTGCTATAGTAATGTCGAGGTGGATACTGTTTAGAAGCTGTATTACATATTTACATTTTTAAAACACTAATTAAAATATAGATTTTTTAAAAAGCAATATATTTTATATTGAAAATTTGTGGACCAGATGATAACCCATATTGTGTCGTATTTGTCAAAAAAAATCTTTTTGGGATCGCCAGTAGTTTGGGAGATATCAATAAAAGAATAAGATAACTTCACAATTTTCTCCCATTTATGGGGAACAAAATTTTCAAATCAACGGAAATCAAAAACAACAATATAGGTTTTAAAATACGAGTACAAAAAAACAGTTTCCAAAAATTCAAATGAAATATAGGAGAAAAATGTGAACTTATCTTACTTTTATAAATATCTCAAAAACTAACGGTGATCCCAAAATGAATTTTTTGGACTATAGGGCAGAATATGGGTTATAATCAGGTCCGCATTTTGTCAATATAAAAATATAACTTTTTGACAAAAACCAAGTTTTTAATTAGTGTTTCAAAAATAAAAATATTTCATGCAGCTTCCAAACAGCATCCACCTCGATATTACTGAAGTCTTTATAGGGTAAAACAAAATATTTAAATATCTCTCGTAGAACAGAAGTTATGAGCATTCGAATGCAAGCACTTTTAGATAATATTTTGCCCAATTTATAACGTTTAAATGTTCATATCTCCCATAGTTCTGAAGATTTTTCAACAAAATTGTATATCCGATATTAGAGCACTTTAATGAACATTTCCACCAAGTTTCATCAAAATCGGAGATCATAGGCAATTTTTATGAACAATTTAACTGGTTCTCGTCTATATATATTTCGTCAAATGTTACGACCCTTTTGAGCAAATATGAATAGTCGTTGACATTATTCAACAGATTCTGAGCGATGCTCATGGGACAGTCCTTTTGTCAAAATAGGAAAAAAATCGCCAATTACACCTATAGACACCTAACATTTATAACTAGCAAAAACAAAATATAAATGAAAAACGGCTGCTAGAGTCAATCTGTGTTGTGGACATATCGTCGCTTGGATGACCAACTGGCGGAACTGACAATTTTTCGGCATTTAAGTCAGGGGCCACCATTGGATTTGCCTAGTCATAGTTGGAGCATGTTGCAATTAACGTTATCTCCAAAAACGGTAACAAAATTGCATTCTTTCAGAAATTACTTTAATTTTTTTAAGAATATTCAAAAAGAGGAAGTTTACATACATAATAAGAAAAACAAACTGGATATTGTATAATAAATATTACTCGATGGGGAGAAGCAACATTGTCTCAAAAACAGAAAATCTGCTCTCCTGAACAGCTTTCAAAATGTTAGTTACGTCAGTTGGTCATCCTAGCGACGATATGTATGTACACTTATAACAAAGACCAAAAAAATAAAATCCGGTGTATGTAGACCGCGAAATTTGAAAAGCTTCCTTTTTTGAACAAATCTCGTATATGTATTTTTTTAGTAAAAGTATATTCATAATGAATGAAATTATTAATGACACTTTCGTCTCTTTGCACAGTAATCTGAATGGACACTATAAAAAGGATGGAAACAAAGCCGATTCGACAAATGAAAATATTAGGTGGGCAACTTTCAAAGGCTACTGGCACTCTCTGAAATTTGTGGAAATGACGCTTCGTCCCAATTAATGTGTGCCTAGAAGGTTTGCCAATGCCAAGACTCCTGCGAGATTATGGATTAAACGGATGACGCAATCAAACATATATCTTTATTTGTAAATAAATTATATTTACAAACAATGTCCATATTAACAAATATGCTAAACCGTGAGTCGATGTTGAGCGGAGCGAGGATCAGAGGTATGTTGGTGAAATTTGACTAACGTAAAGCATCAAGTGGACTTCAAAAAAAGTTTTTATCAGAGCGGAACAGATTGTATAGTGATTTTATGGAGGAATTTCGTTTCTTTATATGAATGAAGGAGAGTCGGTCAGTGTTATACCGCAATATACTGCTACTCTCCGGATCCTGTCCGTCCTTTCAAAACCATTCCTGCAAATGAAGCTAGTGCCACGTGAAACTTCGCACCAACAAAAGCTCATTCTAGATAGGCAAAATAGGTGCCTCTTCGCTCAACCCAAGACATATTAAAAACGATCCAATCCGAACAGCGTCCGGCTCCGCTAGGACTTCCTGATGAAAACTTCATTAATTTAAAACCAACTAAATTATGTTTTTGAAATGTATACTCCAATATTGTTTATTTTAATCCGAATTACTAACAACAACAACAAATTATTTCCTTACACAGTACAGCATTCTTCAGTTCATTGATTTGGGACTCAATTCTGAGAATTGGACGTAAATGTAGCCCCAAAAATAAGAACTTCTGCATCATTCGTTTAGTCAAGTTGGCTCAATTACGAATTTAATGGTCATACGATTTTTTTTTGCTCATGGTGGATTTTTAGCACTTGTTCTATATTTTTTCTCGGTATACGGTACGGTATATTTTTTTTATGTCTGAAGTAACAATGTTGTAGATATTGAATAGGAGAAAAATGCGGAACAAACCTACCCGAAAAAAGTGCATCCAGTGCCTTAAAAATCGCAAAAATGTTCTGTTTTGTTTTATAGTGTTCTATTTTAATGTTCTCGCGTATTACGTATACGTAATTTTTAATAGTTTACTGACAAATATGTTATGACTTTGTGGGCATTTTTGCGATAAAGGCACTGTATGCACTTTTTTCGGGTAGGTTTGTTCTGCTTTTTTTCTCTTATTCAATATCTACCACTTTGCTTCAGACACAAAAAGGATAATCCGTACGGTATACCGCAAAAAATATATACATATATAGGAAAAGTGCAAAAAATCCCATTGAAATGCATTTGGCCATTGAATTACACTGTGCTAGTCCAAAAATGTAACAGAAAGGAGACCCTATGGATAGACCTATTTCGACCATGCTGAATCCAGTGGCATTAGCCGTTTTTCTATGTTAGCTCTTGTTTTCGCGATATTCGACCACAAAGTTTTTTTGGACTTTAGGTGACTTTAGGTGACTTATCTCTTTGGTTATTTTGAAGTGGAAGGAAGACTGCGGAATATACGCTTCAGTTCAAAGATCGAAATAAAGGGAACATTTAGACATTTTTTTATCTCAATACAGCCGTCCACGCTTCTCACCCCCTTACCACCGCAAAAGTTCAATGAAATCTTATCATATGTAAAAAATTATACATATCGTCGACATTTTTAGTAGGCATTGTTGAGAAAAATATTGCTCGCAAAGAAATACTTAAGTCCTTTCTCAACTTTTTTATGAGAATTTAGAAAAATTCGAGTTATTACATAATTTTTCTGCTTATAGCAGAAAATATTTGAAATAAAATGGTTTGACTTCAATTTTTGTAAATTATTTTTGGTTAGTGTTAATGGAAATTTCAAAGGTAACCAACAAAACCTGCTAAATTGTGAAACCTGTTATGTTTTCATAAATATGTTGAAAGGAGACTCATAGTAATTTTTCGCGAGGGACATTTTTTCAAAGACACAAACTAAAAATGTCGGCGATTTGTATGACGTTTGACATACGGTAAGATTTGATTGCACTTTTTCGGGGGTAAAGAGCTGAGAAGCGTGGTTGATTATTTTGAGAGAAATAATTCTCGATGGGTTCCCTTTTTTTCGTTCTTTGGATTGAAGCGGGTTTTAGGAAGTCTTCCACTTCAAAATCACCTGCAAAAAAATCGGAGAGGTTAGTTATCTCTCTGATTTTTTTTTTGCAAACTTTGGGTCGAATATCGCGAAAACAAGAGCTAACCTAGAAAAACGGCTAGCACCGTTGGATTCATTTTTAAAGTGTCCATTTCGAGGGTAGTGTTATTAATTGAGCCAACGTGACTAAACGAATGATGCAGAAGTTCTTATTTCTGGGGCTACTTTCACGTCCAATTCTCAGAATTGAGTCCCAAGATCAGGTGTTTTACTGTGTTATGAACGACAATAGACAAATACACTCCACATTTCCGATAAACAAAAGTTCTCTTCTGGAAAACATTTATCGATACCTCGATATATTTCAGGAGAGGCGATCATCGTTTGAAGTTTTTTTTTTAATTTGTGTGGAATCTCCGTAGAAACATGCTATGTCGACTTAGCGCGTTTTAGAATGGATCTATCCATATCTATACCTCCATTTCAAAGTATGCTATGTCGAAACAGTTAGTTTTTCAGGAGAGACAAAAAAAGTTTTGTAAAATGTTTAAATTTGTATACAATTTCTCTATAATGGAAATCGAAAGACCTTTATAGTTTTGAGCCTAGCTCAGCGCGTTTTGAGCTCAGCGAGTTTTGAGCTTAGCTTAGCGCGTTTTATAATGGATCTATCCATATATATACCTCCATTTCAAAGTATGCTATGTCGAAACAGTTAGTTTTTCAGGAGAGACAAAGAAAGTTTTGTAAAATGTTTAAATTTGTATACAATTTCTCTATAATGGAAATCGAAAGACCTTTATAGTTTTGAGCTTAGCTTTTTTGATTGGGTTGACAGAAAAAAAAACAAATTTTGCGTGAATAGAATTTGAAATATTTAGAATTTAAAAATGCAATATCCCTAAAAATTTGCTAATGTGACTAAGCATACTTTGGAATGAAAGTATCGATATGTCTGCCAACTTAATTATACTCAATGAAAAAAAATACTTTCCATATGAACGAAATTTTGCGCAATAATACTATGTATTTGCGCCTAATATCATTTGTTGGAAATAATATCTTTTTTAATAATTTTTGGTATCTAAACTTAAATTGTATTTGCCTAAAATGTGGAGTGTAATTGTCTAAAACTTCTTCCACAAGGAAATATTTGTTCTTTGCTTTTAGTATTCAGGATTAAATAGACATTATTGCAGGATAAATTTCAAACATAAAATGTAGTTGGTTATACAAAAAATATGTTTGCTTAAGGGATTCGCAGTGAAGCGGATCGCTGTGCGGATTGGGGCGATTTTAATATGTCCGGTGTTGAGCGGAAAAATAACAGAACACATATTTGGCCGATGTCGAATGGATTTTTGTGCGAAGTTTGACGTGGAGAGAGCATAATTTGTCAGAATGGTGTTGGAAGAAGTGACATGATTCGGAGCGAAAATAGACTCCCTAATTCATTAATATAAAAACGCGATATTCTTCCATAAAATCACTATACACTCAACTACGCCCTGATAAATACTTTTTTCGAAACCCTCTTAGATCACCACTCGTCAAAATATGACTATTACGATCTGCACCCCGCTCCACTCGGTCTAGCATATTCTTGGTTTGCATATTTGTTAGTGTATACTTTGTTTGAGAATACAAATTATTTACATATATATATAGTCATCTGAAACGAAAAAAGGCCAATAAACCAAAAAATCCAAAATGTAATTAATGATAGGTAATTTCCATTGCTTCAAAGTACACATCCTGACAAATTTTTAGCTCCCTACTTTCAAAAAATGACGAATTTATTAACGGAACTAAAAAGGGCCTAAAAATAAATTATTTCTTTTTTTACAGTTAAAAATGAATATTTTACACAATTTGCAAAAACAAGTTATAAATCATGTTTTGTGTGAATTTATATATGCATTATTATGTTTGGGTATTAGCTTCAAAACCCCCCTCTTCTAAAAGCAAATTTTTTCATATTATTTAGTTTTTTGCAAATTTTTCAAAAATGATGATTGGCCTGTTTTCATTTCTTATGACGATATATGTTTGTAATTTAATTTCAAATTTATACTTTCTTAAAATTTTTACTTTCAAATTACATTTAATATTCAATTATAAAATATGTTTCAAAAAAATTTTCTATATGCAAATCTAAAAGTTTTTATTATAATGTACTTTTTATTAATATTTTTCTTTAATTTCATACATTAACTTAGATAATTTAAAATTGTAATAGATTAAAATACAAACTAACATTATTATTATTTGGTCAAAGTAATTTTCATATTCTAATGATTCCAATTCTTTTATATTGTAATCAAATTAAGAAACTCTGTAAAAAAATTGTTATTGTTTTCGATAAAGTGTTTTATGTTTAGTAGTTCTTCAAATTGCCTGAAACTGTTTTAAATTAAAACCCAAAACTTTACTTATTAGATCAAATTTTATATCCAAATTTTGTAATTTTATTGTAGATTGTAATCAAATCGAAAAACATTGTAAAACTAAATTAAAACTTTTTAATAATAACTTCAATTCAATAAAATTTTGCTATTAAAAGAAATAAAATTTCCTCAAGCATTAATAATGACGATTTCGTTTCTGGAAAAAAGTGAAGCTGTTCTCTACCCGTTTCCGGAATTCAACATCTTTCTAACATATTTTAGGAATTTTAAAAATTCGATTTAAATTAAATTCGAGGGACTCCATTACTTAAATAGGTTAAATATTTTCTAGCATTTCACGTTGACAGGGCGACATTTTCTCCAGAAACGAAATCACCATTAAATGTTCTTTAATTTCTTATTAAATACAAATATAAGTATGGAAGTATATTTAAAATAAGGTAAGAAAATTTCAGTCGACTAAACCGACTAAGGTATACCCTCACTTTGTGAGTAATTTAATATGATACTTTATGTGGGAGCCAGAAAGGTGGAATAATTTTACTAAGTCAATAGTCATTGTAAATGTCTATAGCAAACTAAATGTGAAATCATTTAGTTGATTGATGCCGAGGTTATGGGTAAGTTGTGGTCGAATAAAGTTGTCAACTTGTGGGAGGGGTTAAACAAATTGATTGTAAATACGCCTATTTTGTGTTGAACCGTGGATACTTCAAGGGTGTTGCACAGTACCAAATTGTAAGTGTTTATATGCACTGGTCTTAAAGTTATAAGATATTCAATTCTGGTATGATAGGATCATTTTGTGTTGGAGTTACCAAAAGGGGCACGGCCACTTCGCAAGATGATAGCGACAGACAAACTATTACTATGGGTGGAATTACAGAAGATTCGGGTGAGTAGTAAATAATTTATTAGAGGGAATCTATATTTCACTATACATATGTTAACCCTTAAATTTAGAGTCATTATGTTACTTCTTTCGAGACTTCTCGTGCGCACCACCCAAACAGGCCGATATAAGTACACGCTGAAAAAAATTCGCTTCTGTAGTATATTGTCCCAAACATATTCGGCTTGAAACATAGGGTACACCCCAAACGTATAATAGGATACACTATAAACGTATAATATTTGGTACACACAAAAATTATATGTTTGGGAAGATGTTGTTCTAAACAAATCTTTGTTAACATCCCAATATGTGTTTATTTTTGACTATTTTTTCCGAAACAAATATTTATTTGCATTTAAGTATTCAGAAAGTACCTAAATTGTGTTAAATTTTTCAGTAATTTAAAGTTAATATTTTAGAAATTTTTCGTGTCGTAAATATAATAAATAATTATTCAGTCAGAATTTATTTTGGTTCGAGACCAATGTTTCAGTTACTTTCTGTCTATTGCAAAAAAGTAATAGAAACAAATACAAAAGTTGGTAGAGAGTTTTAATTGCTTGATAGAATTGACTGCAGTTTCGATAGACACCACTCTGTCATCTTCAGAATTCAATAGCAATAGTGTATGTCCTTAAATTGAAATTTAACAAGAACTGCTAACCAAACCCTTATTTTGCCGAACTAAGTCAATATACTAAAACTCTCATACCAATACTTTTTTATACCCTCCACCATATGATGGGGGGTATATTCATTTTGTCACTCCGTTTGTAACACCTCTACACATTGATCCGAGACCCCTTAAAGTATATATATTCTTAATCGTCTTAAAATTCTAAGAAGATCTAGCCATGTTCGTCTGTCCGTCCGTCCGGCTGTCCGTCCGTCTGTTGTAATCACGCTACAATCTATAATACTTGAGGTAGATACTTCTTATAGCTGCTGGTAACTTTTTCCGTCTATTGCAAAAAAGTAATAGAAACAAAAACAAAAATTGGTAGAGAGTTTTAATTGCTTGATTGAAGATAAAGACACACACTATGGCTACTGAATTCTAAAGATGATAGAGTGGTGTCTATCGAAACTGCAGTCAATTCTAACAAGCAATTAAAACTCTCTACCAATTTTTGTATTTGTTTCTATTACTTTTTGGCAATAGACAGAAAGTAACTGAAACATATGGTCTTGAACCAAAATAAATTCTGACTGAATAACAAAAGCACAGACCAACAATAAATAACAACAACACATAACAAATAATAAAAATTGAAATCATATAATCTTGGTTCGAAATATATTACTTGGAGAATTCACAACTAATGATGGCTTGGAATACTCAGAAATTGTAAATGATGGATTTAAAACATAAGTTAATGCTGAATTTGGTATCATAACTGGGAGGTTCAAGTCGTAACCAAAAAAAAAATAAAACTGAAATTCGAAAACTTCAACAAAAGTTTCGAAAATCTTTTTTTAATAAAATAAAATATGGAGAAATTCTTAAACTATAATTTTATTTGTATTCAAATACATATTTTATTTGAGAAATTAATTTAGTTTGCAAATATTATATGTTGTAACATGTTAATATACGAGTTCCAAATATATATTTTATTGATTTTCAAATAAAAATTATTTGCTCAGAAATATATAATATTTAAAAATGTGTGTTCCAAATATATTTTCTTTCGATTCAAAAATATCAAAAAAGGCAATTTTGCCCTTTGTACAGACAGACACACAGATTGACGAACATTGCTCGAATAGCTTAAAATGTCCTAATAAGGATTTCCGCCGAACATAATACTGTGCAACAGTGAAAACAATACACGGACTTGACAGTATAGGTTCGATTCTACACGGGGAAAATCGTCCTTTTTCATATGTTTGAATTGAAAGAAAATATATGTAATTGGAACCAACATTTTTAAATATTATATATTTGTGAACAAATAAGTTTTATTTGAAAACCAAGAAATTTTGTTTGGAACGCATATATTAATATATTAGCACAAAATAACTGAATTTCACAAAAATATAATATGTGTTTACCCACAAACAAAGTTATTGTTTAAGGAGTTTTCCAACTATATTTTATTTCAAAAAGATGTTTACAACTTTGTTGACTGTTATAGTTAAGAATGTCATAAGCAGAATTAGATTTGGATTTGCAGTACTAATTTTTAATTTATAAATAATCCAATTCATCACTTTTTGTCAATCTCAAATGCCATTTATAGTTAAGAAGATTGAACGATTTAAATTTTTATCTAGTTTTACAAAAAAAAAACAAGTAAAATCGTTAAGTTCGGCCATGTCGAATCTTATATTCCCTCCACCATGGATTGCATTCAATTTTATTACTGGAAAAATCTTTGGATATGAAGCAAATCATGAAACGATCCTTTTTGTTTAAGTAAATTTTAAAAAAACGAACGCTCCAATTTAAGGCCACAAATTCTTTAGCCAAACTCTTTGCCTGAAAAATGTGGTATTTATGGCCTAAAATAGCTTTTTTGAGAGCTACATCTACACGGGGACTAAAACAAAATAAAATTTTATTTGTATAAATTTTATTGAGATGAATTCTTGCCAAAATAGAATACAAACTGCAAAGTTTCAGCTAAATTTCTTAGAAAATGTGTTGTTTAAGGTTTAAGAAAGCCTTTTTGGGAGCGACGTCTTTAGGTGGACTATAAAAAAAGGTGAGAATTATAACTGCGATTAAAAAATTTGTACTGCGATGATTTCTTGTCTTAAATAAATACAAACTGCAAAGATTCAGTTAAAATGCTTAGAAAATATGGTATCTATGGCCTAAATACTTATATTTATAAATATGAACCGAATTGTAAAATTTTTCCTGTGATGAATTCTTGTCAAAATAGAATACAAACTGCAAAGTTTCTGCTAAATTGCTTTAAAAATGTGGTATCTATGGCTCAAAAAACGTATTTTGCGGCGACCTCTATAAGGGGAGCTATATCAAATCATTGACCGATATGGCCACTTGCAATAGCAAACAACCTGCAACTGTAAGAAATATATCTGTGGTCACAAGGCATAACAGCATATGTGTGTTTTTGCAAGTTTTCAGGTGAGCATTTTAAAGGTTTGCATCGATATAGCAAAAATATTTATAAACTTATTTTGAATTTTACGCCTGCAATTTCTCCGGACTTGGAAGTGAAATTAATTAATACGAACACATTTATATAATTATTTTAATTATAAATGTTATAGGCTAAAAACTGTTTTATGCTGTTATTCCCTTTTTAAATATATTAAGTTACAAAACACACAACTCGAGTTGTGTCGTTATTACAAAATTAATTTTATTATATATTGCAGAATATATCGATTTATGCTGATAAATCAAAGGATGATTTCGAAATTTACAACATTCAGTAGTCAATATTAGATTTTGGAATAACAGCATAAGTTGAGTTATGCTTTTGTGCTAGGGCTTAGTTCAACTTGGACTAATAACATAACTCAGATATGCTGTTACGACTTCATTCAATTTACATTTTCAATAGTCCAAAGATAAATGGGGAATAAAAACACAAGTATAGTTTTCAAAGGAAAAAATGTGAGATATGCTGTTATGTACGTTATGAAATGTAGTGATAAAGCGAGATATGCTAATAAGTCTTGCCTTGTATCTGAACAACTAAACAAGGTATCATCACCAAAATTTGTCACAATATGTAATCGAATATGGGGAACATCGTGGCATCAAAAACGCAATTTGAGCATAACTCGAGTTATGCTGTTATGCCTTGTGACCACAGATATATTAATACAAATTTGATCAACCTAGCTCTATTATTACGAACTGTAGCGTGATTACAACAGACGGACATGGCTAAATTGTCCTATCATTTTACGACGATTAAGAATATAAATAATCTTAATTTCTGAGAGATCAAACTGAATATACCCCCCCATCCTATGGTGGAGCGTATAAAAACGTTGCACTTGAACTTCTGAAAAATAGAAAACTTGTCTTTAAATTAAGGCATTGGAACATTGACGAAATACTTAATTAGAAATTAATCTTTGTTTTTAAATATTAGTTCCAACTAAAAAATATTTGGATGAAAACACACTTTTGTTTAGAGAGACAACCTCGCAAACATATAATATTTGTATGTGTCAAATATTATATATTTGGAGTATACCCTAAACATATGTATGTTTTTTCTAGCAGAATAAAAAAAAGTTTGGGACAATAAGTTACAGAAGCTGTTTTTTTTAGCGTTTACTATCAAAGGTAAGTATAACTCGGTTTGGCGAAATTGGTGAACAATTTTTTTTATGGGCCTCAAAAGTTTCTGAAAATCAGTGGGACCTTCGAAAAGGGGTCAGTAGTCTATTTGTCCAATAACTAATTCAGACTTGGTGATACCGCTTCACTATAATTGGCAATAATGTAGCTAAGAATATGCTGAACATATGTTGTTAACATTTTATGCAAAAAACCTAAAAACGTACTTATTTTTGAAAATGGAAAAAAAAAATTTTCACTTTTTTCAGCATAACTTTAGGGGACTCGTAATTTTTCACTTACAATGTTTGGCAAAATTGTAGCCAACGTAAATCTGACCAACTTTTGTGATTGAATATCAAAAAAATTATTATTTTTTCAATTTTTCCAAAAAAAATACCGGAAAAAATTTTGTTTCGCATAAAATGTAAATAATCTTTTTTCAGCATATTCTTAGCTACATTATTGCCAAATTTAGTTAAGTGGTATCACCAAGTCTGTATTAGTTGTTGGACAAAAGCTGATGACACCTTTTTCGAGGGGCCCATTGATTTTCAGAAACTTTAAAGGTCCATAAAAAAATTGGTCACCAATCTGCCGAACCGAGTATAAACCTTTGGAAGTAGAATCGAACCTATACTATCAAGTCAATCATTGACAGCCAAGCAGCTATAAAGCCGTTACAGGCGACGGATATAAGGTCAAAGGTGGTCAGCCGCTGTCGTAGAGAATTGAAGATTATCACTGAGCAGCATAATACTCGTATTACCCTGTGCTGGGCATAAACACTCAAACTAATAGATGGTCCGTCCGACTCTTTAAAAAGTGAGAGTTACGAACGATTAAATTTTTGACATTTGTTTTGCTCTCTTCGAGTTTCTTTGGCATTCTCTTGTTAGCTCTCGAGATTTAATTTGCTGATTTAAAGATGTGTTTTTTGCAATTTTATTTAATAAATCAATTGTGTTTGCTACCATTGTGATTGTAAAGTGAAATGTTTGAGGAAAAATGACAAAAATATGTATAAAAAATAAAAACAAATTTGTGCTCTTTCTTCTCTTAACTACTAATGTCAAAAATTTAATCGTTCGTAACTCGAGAAATTTGCTTAAGGGAGCGAAGGACCATCTAGTAGTTTGAGTGTTTATGGTGCTGGGTGCCAGGCCACAAGGATAAGTATGGCTAAGTATGTATGTTCATGTTTTACCATAGTTATCTTATTATTTTCATTTAATTAGAGAGAGGAATAAAGAGAAGTGGCTCAGACGTTGGATTACATCTACATGCTGTGAGCAGACCAAACTACTGTGGGACGAAAAGTCAAAGCGGAATTTAGACTTTATGTTGAATATGAACAGGGAAGGCAACTATTGGCGTGATAACTGGACATAATACCCTTGGTAAACACATGGTAGGAATCGGTATTAGAAATGATGACATATGTAGATGGTGTGGCGCGACAGAACACTCGGAAGCTAGTTATCACTTCCTCTGTCAATGCCCTGCCTTAAGCCTACGAAGAAGTAATATATACGGTTTTTTTTTTTCTTTTCAGACTCTGATGGAAATTCGAGGAGGAATCGAACCAGATAAAATGTTGGCCCTCGTTAAGGCATCGAGATGGCACCCATAACGCTACACGAAGTTTGTAGGCGGAAAGAGGAGTCTAAAAACTGGACTACACTTATCACGGAAATATCTTTGGCAAACAATAGACGAAGAAGACGAGAAGAAGAAAGAAACTAAAAATGAGGAGTAACAATGTATCAATAATGGTTTGGACGCCGGACGGGCTCCGGAGTCATGTTCAATAACCTAACCTAACCTACTGTCAAGTCCGTGTATTTTTCAAAAAGTGTTCATTTGTTGCATACCCTAATGTTACACATAACATTTAAAATATATATAACATAACAGGTAAGTTAGTTAGTATGAAACTATTAAATGTTCATGATTAATATACAAATTGTGAAAACACCATTAATATATCGATAATTGAAGATTATTCCCAACAATTATTCGAAATTATTAAACCTAATGACAAATGAATTGAGTTGGGTTTTCTACAATGAAAAGCTAAAAAATTGTAAGGAAAGACCCTCCTCCATTATTTGCTAAGCAATAAACGGTGAATTTATGTAGGGGCCATGTCAAACCACTATTACTAGGAATTGTCAATGATTAAAAAGGGGTGAGACGTTTCTAAATTTCAGGCACATCGTTTAAAAAGGTTGCATCTACACCGCACATTGTACTATTATCAACGCAAAAACTCCCAATTTGCATGAGCTTCAATCTTTCTAGTTTTGCTTCTATTCTTCGAAGAACATTTCAATTAACCACATTCTAAAAGGTTTTTGGCAAAATTCATAAATGTTAAAATACGCGGAAAGTTTATCATTTAAGAGAGTATTTGTAAGCCCATAGCTCCGAAACTATGAAAAGCATTAGAACTTCGTTAAATTCATGGAATTAAGAATATTTTGAAGTGCTCGTTTCCATTAAAAAATTCACTTTTATTGTCCTTTTCAAGCCGCGGATTATCTGTATGTTGGCAAAAAAATCTAAAGGGTGGTCCAAAATTAACACTTTAACGATTTTAATTGTAAATAAAAAAACAAAAAGTTTTCAGAGAACTATCTTAATGTTTTTTCTGATTATTCAGTCAGAATTTATTTTGGTTTAAGACCATGTGTTTCAAACAAATACGAAAATGGTAGCGAATTTCAAAAATTTTTGGGTAGAATTGACTGGGCAGTTTCGATAGACACCACTCTATCATCGTCAGAATTCAAAGCAATAGAAATATGGTTTTGGTTGGCAGTTCTTATTAACAATAATAAACTGCCTCCATAAGTATTTCAGCTGATTTAAGCTGAATGCTTTGAATTCTGGCGTTGAATTTTTTAAACTCGCTACCATTTTTGTATTTGTATCTATTACATTTTGGCAATAGACAGAATGTAAATGAAATACATGGTCTTAAACCAAAATAAGTTCTGACTGAATAACAAAAAGCACAGATCAACAATAAAAAACAACAACACATATGTTTTATAATGATAGAAGGATGTATGACATTTATATAAGTATGTGAAACAAAATGTCGGCCAAATGCAAAAATCTTGACGTTAAGGTGTGACTCACAATTAACATCGTGCATTATGATTGGACCACCCTTCTTAAGAATGAAACTACTAATGCATGATTTTATTTTGAGGTTATGTAAATTTTGCAATGTGCGAAATTTGCACAATCATCAAAGTAAAATGACGGCACAGTGGTTCGGTTTTTTTTACTGTCCTAAACTCTGTTACTTTTTAACCGATAGAGATATTTTATAGAGCCCTGCATCGGCACCATTTTTCAGTATTCGAAAACATTCATTGCTTTTGCGATTACTATACTTCACTCACTTTCTTTGTTTCAAACAGAGAAGTGAACTGCCGTTATTGTTTTCGAGTAGTTAGTGAAGAGAGACAAATGAGAGTGAGTAGTCTGTTCTCGTTGTGTTTGCTCAAACGGTCCATGCGAGAACCAATATGTTCGAAAAACGGTCCAAATAAAATATAAGTATTCGAAAACTTAGTGTATTTCACCGAGTATATTTCGGTATTTAGGGTATTTTTGTCTATGAGCTGGGTAAAAGAAATCAAGTCACAAATATATCAACGGAAATTTTTGCGTAAATCTAATTTCATATTTTTTAGCTAATAACCTGTTATATAAATAACATTAAAAAATTACTAATATCGGTTTACCACCAAATCCAAAAGACTAGAGTTATAATCATTTGGTAGCCCTAACATTTTAAGAAATTTAAATTTTTGGGCGCACAAAATGCCGAATGGTGGATAAATATGGTACAGTGTGGCAAAAATTGTTGAATGTGGTACAGTGGGTCAAAAAGTTGTAAAATATGGTACTGTGGGACAAACATTTTTAAATGTGGTAAAGTGGGTAAAAAAAGTGTAAAATATGGTACAGAGGGATAAAAATGGTTAAATGGTGGGGTAAAAATTGTTTTATATGGTACAGCAATAATTTGTATGTACAGTCGAGCAAAAAGGAGTTAACTAATGTACTGTGGGGTCAAAAAGAGTTCAATGTGGTGCAGTGTGTCAAAAATTGTTATATATGATACAGTGGGTAAATATTGCTATTACATACTTACTGTACAGGCGAGAAAAAAGGATTTGGTGCAGTGAGCCAGATATAGATAAATTTGGTACGTTGGGGCAAAAATTGTTAAATATGGCACAGTGGGGAACACAAGTGTTAAATGTGGTCACAGGGCGCGTAGAAATATCTTGCAGCATAAATTAAATATAAGATTGTTGTGCGAAATTTGAAATTTAGAGGCACAGTGGAGCAAAACGGTTTAATAACGGTGTGAGACATAAAGGGTGAAATGGGTAATGGGAATGCGAGGCCAACTATCACAACATAAACCGGACATTCCGTGGGGCAAGAAAGTAAATAAATTAAATGGGGTATGAAAGGGGATCGAAAAGAGTTAAATATGGCACAAGCAAGCGAAGGAAGCTCTTGGAATATTTTAATGAATATTTTAGTGACACAGTCCCAAGGTGCGATTGTAGTCTTACAACATAAAGAAGGTAGCTATTGTAACAAAAATAAAACGGTTCAAAGAGCCATTATCTCCAAACTCAACTTCTGCTTGCGAGGAACATCCATATTCACCTTCCTGAATTTGTTCAAATAATAACATTAATTTTTTTTAAGAAAATTTAGAAAGATAACTTTATGTGCACTATAAGAAAAAGAAACTGGAAGTTGTATAATAAATATTACGCCATGGTGAAGAAGCAACATCGTCTCAAAAATAGAAAATCTGCTCTTCTGAACAATTTTTAAAATATTAGTTCCGTCAGTTGGTCACCTAAGCGACGATATGTATCCCTTTTCCCCACTGTGAGTCTACATGTCGAAAAACAAATTTGTGGATCATATAACCCCTTTTTACCCACTGTACTATATTTAACAAATTTTTCCCCCACTCCAGCATATTTAACTCTTTTGGCCCACTGTACCACATTTTAAACTTGTTTGCCCCACTGCACCATAACTTAAACATTTTGCACCACAGTGCTTCTAAAAGCAAAACAAAAATTCAAATCTCCTTTTATCTCATATTTATGTACCAAAATTACTCTCGCTACCTGGAATCATATTTTTGCCTACGGTACCATATTAATTCCTTTTTGTTGCAATGTATGGTATATAACAACTCTTTGGCTCACTTTACCATTCTTAACAGTTTTTGCCCCACTGTACCATATATAACCCTTTTTGCTCCAATGTACCATAGTTAACCTTTTTTGCCCCACTGTAACATATGTATTTAGAAAACCTTTTACACCCACTGTACCATATGTAACACATTTTTGAGCTGTACAATATTTAACACTTTGTCGCACTGTACCGTATGCAACACATTTTTACCCCCTGTATCATATTATTTATTATCTCTCTTTCTATTTCACGAGCGACCCTCGCATCATATTTAACACTAGTTGTTCCACTGTGCCCTTAAAATACCAAATTTCAATCGTAAGTACTACGGACAGCTCTCGCATTAAATGTCACGACTCTAACTAGCCGTTTGAATTTTTCAAGGGCACCATTTTCAAATCTTTTCGTCACACTGTGCACCGAAAAATCGACAAATCGTTTCTGATGCGTGCCAAGGCCCCACACACCAACTTTCAAGATTCTAGCTCATGCAAATTGAATTTGGCCACGTAACCATATTTATCTATGTTGGAACTTCGAAAAATGTCTCATTCTTTCGAGTCTACGTCCGAAGAGACATCCTAACATAAAATTTCACAATTCTATTTCTTGCCGATTAGATTTATTGGTGGCACCATATTTTTCCTTTTTTGTCCCACTGTGCGTTCAAAATTCCGGTCTATGTCAACTACAAGTCAAGTACTACCATCCCACCAAATATCATGAATGTAAATACAGCCGTTTGGGCTGGGTCAAAAAGTCAGCCACGCAATAATTTTATATATAAACATATATAGAAGTACTACTAGTGAATAAGTATTTTGGCTACCCTTATTTCCCAACCATTCCTTATTATATTTCTCTAAAAGTGAGGATATACTCCAGTCGCTTTATTCGACAGATACTCGTATCTTATCGTTATTTAATTATACCCTCACTTTAGTGTGACGAGGGTATATATCATTTGCTACGGAAAAAAGTGTAACACATCGAAGGAGTGATCTAAGACCCTAAGTATGTTCGGAGGAAATCCGTTTTGGGTCATTTTAAGTCGAATGAGCAATGTCCGTCCGTCTGTCTGTCTGTCTGTCTGTCTGTCTGTCTGTCTGTCTGTCTGTGTGTCTGCTGGCTGGTGCGCACGATAACTCTCGAAAGGAGTAACCGATTGACTTCAAATTTGGTATGTGGTAATATTTTTTTCTATCTCCGGCTAAGTTCGAAGATGGGCCATATTGGTCCACTCCTTCTAGTACCTCCCCCACAAATGGTTAAAATATTGTGAAATATTGATTCTTTAATAACTACTATACTACTTATTCGAATCTTCTGAAATTCCACACATAGTATTAGTTTATTAGTCGCTATTAACTCGAGAAAAATGGGCGAAGTTGCCACGTCCCTTTAGGTACCTCCCACACAAATGCACCGTTTTGCACCAAAAATTAACAGCTTATAACATTAATAACGGTGTATAAAAATACTTGAAATTTTGCACAGTGTTATGCTTTTATATTGCCTACAGTCCAGAGAAAAATGGGCGTTGTTGCCACGCCCCTTTTGGTACCTCCCACACAAAGGTATCATTTTGCACCAAAAGTTAACAGCTTATAACATTAATACAAGTGTATAATAATACTTGAAATTTTGTACAGTGTAATGTTTTTATAGTGTCTATAGTCCTGTGAAAAATGGGCATTATCGCCACGCCCCTTTTTGTACCTCCCACACTAAATTGCCAAATCATACCACAATTTAATATATCGTAACGTTTATACCAGTGCACATAAACGCTTATAATTCGGCGCAGTGCAATGAATTTAAAGTATCTACTGTTCAGCGAAAAATAGGTGTATTTGTTAAACCCCTTCTGGTAGCTCCCACACAAATTGACAGAATAATTCGTGTAATATTCAATATTACATTACTCACAAAGTGAGGGTATGCCTTAGTCGGTTTACCCGACTGAAACTTTCTTACTTGTTTTCTCAATATAAGATTTTAAAAATATATAATAATTTGTTTTACTTGCGTTTTCAGAATCCATTTTGACAAAAGTCTAATTAAAATGTTTTTTATATTAATTTGTCCGTTGTTTGGAATAATGAGGTACTAAAATAGTACTGAAATAATGAGGAAACTCACATGTACGCATATGCAAAACAGCAGAAGCAAACGAAAATTTACGGTTATTCCCATTAGTTACTATGCAATTGTTTCGAGTACATTCATCACAGTTCGAACATTTCAAATGTTCTCGAAAACTTTTCAACTACTTACTGAAATGAGTGAAGTTCAGCTCAGTATTTGTTGTAACCAAACAGTTCAGTACAGTGTAGTTGTGTGATGTCATGACACTGCAGTGATCGGACCGATAATGTTGGCTTCACTTCAGCATTCGTTTTGGTTGCGGTTCATACAGGTATGTACAGTATTCGTTTCTCATACGCTCTATGGTACGCGGTGAAACGAATATATTCATGCAGGGCTTTAATATTTTAGTAATTTTTGGTAAAAACAAACATAAATTAAACAAAACGCACGATGTTAATTGTAAATAAAACAAAATGTTTTCAGAGGATTATCTTAATATTTTTGACTATGTATATAGTCTATGTATAGTCCAAAAATGTAACAGAAAGGAAACCCTATGGATAGACCTATTTCGGCTAAGCTGAATCCAGTAGCATTAGCCATTTTTCTATGTTAGCTCTTATTTTCGCGATATTCGACCACAAAGTTTGTTTGGAAATCAAAGAGGTTACTTATCTCTTTGGTGATTTTGTAGTGGAAGACTTCGGAATATACGCTTCAGTCCCAAGATCGAAATAATGATAACTTTTGCAGAATTATTTCTCTCAAAACAGTCTTCCACGCTTCTCACCCCCTTATCCCTGAAAAAGAGCAATGAAATCGTATCATATGTTACAATCATACTTATCGTCGACATTTTTAGTAGACATCGTTGAGAAAAATATTCCTCGCGAAAATATACTATAAGTCCTTTCTCAACTTTTTTATGAGAATTAAGCAGATTTCGAGTTATTACATAATTTGTGTATTTTTCTGCCCATAGCAGAAAATATTTGTTAATAAAATTTTTTGACTTACATTTTTGTAAATTATTTTTTGGTTAGTAACAATGGAAATTTTAAAGGTAACCAAAAAACATGCTAAATTATGAAACCTGTTAATTTTTCATAAATATGTTGAAAGGAGACTCATAGTAGTTTTTCGCGAGGAATATTTTTCTCAAAGACACAAACTAAAAATGTCGACGAATTGTATGACGTTTGTTATATGATAAGATTTGGTTGCACGTTTTCAGGATAAGGGGGTGAGAAGCGTGGACGACTGTTTTGAGAGTAATAATTCTCCAAAGGCTCTCTTTATTTCGATCTTTGAACTGAAGCGTGCATTTCGTAGTCTTCCACTTCAAAATAACATAATTTGTGGCCGAATATAGAAAAAACAAGAGCTAACCTAGAAAAACGGATAGCACCATTGGATTCAGCAAGGTCGAAATAGATATATCCATAGGGTCTCCTTTCTGTTACATTTTTAAGGTATCCATTTCGAGCACAGTGTTATTATATGATAATTATGTGTGAAAGAAAATATCGTCCAAGGGCAAACAACTTGATGTTAAGGTTTGACTCACAATTAACATCGTGCATTATGGTTGGACCACCCCTTACATTCGCGAGGCAGACCTAGGTCTTGACGTAAATAAAACATTGATAAACTAACGTCTTAGTTAACCAATGCAAAAATAAAATTCTGATTATACTTCCAAACATTGATTTTATGAAAGAACAGGAACAACTGATCTACAAAAAGCAACCCAAAATTACTGTTTCTTATACCCTATTCTCTCTATAGATAGTCTCTTGACTCTCAAATATAGACTAAGAAAATTTTAAGGAAACCGGTTCAGATTTTGATATAGCATACATACACGGGCAAAATCGCCTTTTTTTGATATGTTTGAATAGAAAGAAAATATATTTGGAACACTAATTCTTAAATATTATATATTTCTGAGCAAATAAATTTTATTTGAAAATCAATAAAATATATTTGGAACTACTATATTAATATGTTACAACATATAATATTTGCAAACTAAATTTCTCAAATAAAATATGTATTTGAATACAAATAAAATGATTGTTTAGGAATTTCTCCAAATATATTTTATTTAAAAAAGAGTTTCGAAACTTTTGTTGAATTTTTCGATTTTAAATTTTATTTTTGTTTGTTTTTTTTTTTTGGTTTGAACCTCCTAGTTATGATACCAAATGCAGCAATAACTTATGTTTTAAACCAATCATTTACAATTTCTGAGTATTCCAAGCCATCATTGGTTGTCAATCCTCCAAGTATATATTTCGATCCAAGATTATATGATTTCAATTATTATTATTTTTTGTATTTAAGACGTTAAAATTTTTGACAAAATTAACTTTGAATTACTGAAAAATTTAACACAATTTAGATATTTTCTGAATACTTAAATGAAAATAAATATTTGTTTCGGAAAAAATAGTCCAAAATAAACACATTGGGATGTAAACAAAGATTTGTTTAGAACAACATCTTCCCAAATATATAATTTTTGTGTGTACCAAATATTATATGTTTAGAGTGTATCCTGAAGATATATACGTGTATATATATTCAATTCGATTTTATAGATAAGCGCTATAGAATTCAAATTTTTAACCAAAGTGTACGAAATTTTACATAAGAAAACCCTTTAGACAAATAGAGATGCCAACAAATTTCAACAAAAATCGGATCAGATTTATTTGGGGAATTTCATGTCAAGTGAGTCATTTTTTAAAAGCGATGTCTGCCAATCGCGATGAAGCTTGCACCAAGTTTAGTCCTATTGGACAGTAGGTATGACGCAAAATTTCAACCAAATCGGTTAAGGAGGGTCCGAGTTGGAGGGTGTTGAATTTTGAAATTTTGTAGAAAACGGACCTTTTGTCCCATCCATATAACTTGATACCTATTGTATTTTGAAGAATTTGCCCAAAGCATTTTCGATAGGTTTTTCTACAATCTTTCTAAAAAAATAAAAAAAAATATTTTTGTGAATTTTTTAGCGAAATTAAAAAATTAAAAATTGTATTTAAATTTGTAATTTAAATATTAAAAATTGTATTTGCATTTTTGCAAAAACTATATTTTATTATTTTTTGTTCAAACGAAAGCTAAAGCAATTTATGGTGATGGGACCTGCTTATACTCGTGTATCGAAACAAAGATAAACACCAAAATAATAAAGTTGGCACCACATTTTTTAGCTCAAAAAGCATCTACCCTAATTGGTTGAGAACGCTTTAAAGAATCCTAAATTAAGTAACCTTCATCTTCTTCTAATATAATTTTTTCATCCCCATTAGCGGTTTCAAAGATAACTTACAAGATTTTCCGGAAAATTTAAATTAATTAATTTTTTAATTAAAACCTTTTAAAAACTTCGGAGAATACCCAACTACGAGTATTGAAATTTGTTATCTACAATAACCTAAATTAAATACCAAATCGTAGGTATCGATTTTTCGATTCTAAACTATGCTAAGTGCAAAAAGGTAGTTTTTCAGGAGAGGCGATCAAAGTTTGATGATTTTTTTAAATTTCTGTGGATTTCCTTTGTAATGGAAATTGAATCGCCTGTACTGTTTTGTGAATAACTTTTGATTGGGTTGACGGATAAACACCAAATTTTGACTGAATATAACTTGGAATATTTAGAAGTTAAAAATGCAAGCTCCCTAAAAACATGCTAAGTCGACTTAGCATGTTTTGGTAAGGAGGTATCGAAATGTAAAATAACATTCTGTAACTAAACATAACAGCACACTTCTAAACCAAATATTCAAAGTTTGTAGACTTACTTAACTAGCTGAGCATTTCCATGTTAAGTGCACGGGGAAAATCGCCTTTTTTGATATGTTTGAATCGAAAGAAAATATATTTGGAACACAAATTTTTAAATATTATATGCTTCTAAGCAAATACATTTTATTTGAATATCAATAAAATTTATTTGGAACGCATATATTAATATATTACAACAAAATATTTTGTTTAAAAATCTTCTCAAAATGTTTCAGTTTCTCGAATTTCATTGATTTCGAGTTATATCTTAAAGCACTAATTTTATATTTATGTTTATTCCAAATCGTAAATTGTTGTCAATCAATCGAGCAATGTATCATTTAAATCATAAAGGAATTTTACGAACATTTAAAATTTCTGAAAAAAATTATCGCTGAATTACTGAAAAACAGATCAAATAAAATATATTAGGATGGAAACAAAGATATGTTTAGAGCAACATATTCAGAAATATATAATATTTGTATGTGGCAAATATAATATACTTCGAGTGTACCCTAAATACTTATATATTTCAAGCAGAATATGTTTGGGAGAATATACTACAGAAGCGATATTTTTTCAGCGTGTGAACACAGTATTTTTGGCTCATGTCACAGATTTTTATGACATTTGGTATAATGGTTGTACTAAGTGTTGTCAACAACCCATGTAAATTATGTACATATTATATACTTACGATTACATACACATGTGTAAGAAGAGAAAAAGAAAATCGATTCGATTTTATGCATTGACTACTGATAAGACCTCATCATGTCTACCATTTATTTTGTTAATGATAAGTGAAGCTGAATATTCATTCTAATTGTCAGTCTAAGTGCTAGAGCGATTTGGTAAAGAACTCAAAAAGAAAACATTAATGAAATGTTTAAAAAAAGTGAAATTATTTAAAATTTTATTTATTATTTTACCATAATCTTCAAAAAATAAATGCCAAAGAATGTTCTTTCAAGTGATAATAAAAATTCCCCATTCAATATGAATTTTCTGAGTTTTTTTCTTTAAAAAAAGTAGAGAACCTCGAAATGGATCACTCCTTACATTGTAGCGTGAGTACCACAGACGGACGAACGGACAGACGGACATGGCTAATAGTCTTAGAATGATACGACCATTAATAATATATACTTTATGGGGTCGCAGATCAATATTTAGTGGTGTTACAAACGGAGTGATAAAATGTGGAGGGTATACCTATATGTGGTATAGCAAAATGTGGAGTGACCTATGGTGGAGGGTATACAAATATTCTTCAAAGTACTGTGTATAAAGCGCGGACTATACTGAACAAACCTCCATTTTGAGATTTTTAATCTATGAAAAACGCTGTCTCTATCGAGACAAACCCATTCGATTTTGTAATTTAGAGAGATTCTGAGGAGATGATTTCAATGTTGTACATACCAAGCTAAGGGAAGTCTTAGTAATATGTTTTGGTATAAAAATATTTTCACATTGTCATTAAAAAAATAATATATGTAAGTAAATATATGATTAAAATTGAATATTCACAATATTTGAGAGACTGTGTGTCTTTACTGAATAACACCGCGCTGTTTCTCTTAAAAAAAGATATGTAGAATTGTGCCAAGTGTCCATTATTTCCTTTGGTCACTTTTTCCTAGGACTAACCGCGCCCGATATTATTGGATTTTATAATAAAATAATTCGGAGATATGTTGTGTTTTTTCTTGAAACTTTTTAATCGCGGAATGGCTATCGCGAAAAATGTTATATTAATCTATTTGTCAGAAGTAGCTAGTCGTAGATTTCGACTATATAAATCTAAAAACTCTATCCACAATATTTTTTTAAAAACTTGGCGGTGGAAATATTGTAAACATTGCGTAAACTTTAAAACGACTTACAATTACTCGTATTTTTTTGGAAATTTTGTTACAGTTCTAAATATCCCCGATTTTTTCTATAGTTCATTGTAACTAACTTCGTTTTTTACTGTTTTCGCGATATCTCGGGAAGCTAAGCAGATCCGATTTTGATCTCTTTACAGTTGAGTGAGGGGATGATCCTGAACAAAACCTCATTAACATTTTTGGTGTCAAACTAGCCAAACTTTTTAACCCTTGAGGTACGATGTGTGTATGAGAGTTATTAGAGAATTTAAATTTAAATTTGGGCCCTCAATAACATAAGGAGCGGAGTAACATGGCTCGGGTTTACATAATATATGTGTCCAATCTACTAACTGAGGTCCTCAAGAAACCTTTTACTCCTAGTATTGTTCTCATGTAAATAGTTGACGATATATCTGCATTCGAAAATTTATTTTTTTTGTATTTTTTTTTCGACGCTGCACAGCGGTCTCAAACAAAAGATTCTTTGACCACAAGTCTTGAAAGTGTTTTTAAATCTTTCATTTGAGATTCTAACATAATAAAATAAATAATAAGTTGTTTTCGCAAGCCTTTGATTGTATTATTAACCAGGAAGAAAGGGCTAAAGTCGGGCGGAGCCGCTTATGTGATACCCTACACCACCAGAGTAGAATATGAAGAAATATTTTCATGTTTTATTAATGTAGTCTGATAATAATGATCTGTTGAAAAAAATTATTTTAAAGCGCTAAGATTAGAAATCTGCAGATATCCTAATCTGGACCGATTTTCTTCAAATTTGGCTAAGTTTGTTCCTCGTTCAAGCAATTGTTGTCTGCTAAATTTACAACGGATCTGTTTAGAAATGCTCTTGTCACATGAAACTTGTATCTGCCCTAAGAAAAAAATCGCTTCTGTAGTATATTTTCTGGAAACATATTATATTTGGGAGAAAATACTTTTTTCCTATAGGTAGGAAAACAAATTCTGTAGCCGATTTAAATATTTCCCGGTTTTTAATGATAATTCGCACAAAAACTCGTAAAAATAACATTGATAAGAGAGATATTCAAAAATTGTTTCCGGTATGTAAATACAAAATATTTGCACCAAAGTATATTTATACCCTCACTTTAGTGTGACGAGGGTATATATCATTTGCTACGAAAAAAAGTGTAACACATCGAAGGAGTGATCTAAGACCCTAAGTATGTTCGGCGGATATTCGTTTTGGGTCATTTTAAGACGAATGAGCAATGTCCGTCCGTCTGTCTGTCTGTCTATCTGTCTGTCTGTCTGTCTGTGTGTCTGCTGGCTGGTGCGCACGATAACTCTCGAAAGGAGTAACCGATTGACTTCAAATTTGGTGTGTGGTAATATTTTTTTCTATCTCCGGCTAAGTTCGAAGATGGGCCATATTAGTCCATTCCTTCTAGTACCTCCCCCACAAAGGGTTAAAATGTTGTGAAATATTGATTCTTTAATAACTACTATACTACTTATTCTAATCTTCTGAAATTCCACACATAGTATTAGTTTATTAGTCGCTATCAACTCGAGAAAAATGGGCGAAGTTGCCACGTCCCTTTAGGTACCTCCCACACAAATGCACCGTTTTGCACCACAAATTAACAGCTTATAACATTAATAACGGTGTATAAAAATACTTGAAATTTTGCACAGTGTTATGCTTTTATATTGCCTACAGTTCAGAGAAAAATGGGCGTTGTTGCCACGCCCCTTTTGGTACCTCCCATACAAAGGTACCATTTTCCACCAAAAGTTAACAGCTTATAACATTAATACAAGTGAATAATAATACTTGAAATTTTGTACAGTGTAATGTTTTTATAGTGCCTATAGTCCTGTGAAAAATGGGCGTTATCGCCACGCCCCTTTTTGTACCTCCCACACAAAATGGCCAAATCATACCACAATTTAATATCTCATAACGTTTATACCAGTGCACATAAACGCCTATAATTCGGCGCAGTGCAATGCATTTAAAGTATCTACTGTTCAGCGAAAAATAGGTGTAATTGTTAAAACCCTTCTGGTAGCTCCCACACAAATTGACAGAATAATTCGTGTAATATTCTATATTACATTACTCACAAAGTGACACAAATTGACAGAATAATTCGTGTAATATTCAATATTACATTACTCACAAAGTGAGGGTATACCTTAGTCGGTTTACCCGACTGAAACTTTCTTACTTGTTTATTTAAATTTTGATCCCAAACATATTTTGTTTCCTTGTATAAAAATGTTTATATATGTATAAAAATATGTTGAGAACTTTGGATATAGAGGTTAGATGCAATATCAGTATGTATGGTATATATATAGGGGCTTAATATAAATGTGTACCAATTTTCTACAAATTCTATAGTGTTCTTCCGTGGATCAAGAAACTCATCTCTGCTCTGTATCATAATTATCGGATTTCAAATGCCCATGCAGTGAACTATGTGGCGGATGATTTGGAGGCGGATACTTTCATATTCCTCGCAGTGAAGATGTTCAGCTGTGTAATTATTCAGCTTCTCGCAAATGCCAGCAAAGTGTGGGCCCGACGCCAGAATCATGCAATCATCGGCTTATCTTACGATTTCAACGCCATCAATTGGGGTGGCATGGCAGAAAGTTAGAGGTCGGAGATATGACCCACCTTGGAGTACTCCCTATTTAACTCCGCGGGGCTTTAACTTCTTGTTTTTGTATTTCACGTACAACTGGAGTCACCACATACAATTTATGATCCAGCGCTTCAAACTAGACTGGAGGGACGTGTTTACAATGTCCTCGAATAATGTGACAAGGTTGACTGTATCGAATGCCGTCGAAAGATCAAGTGCCACGAAGACGGCCCTGTCACAAGGCTTCTTCTGGGTGAGACCAAGAATTGAAATCCCAGGCTTCGTCGTAAGTATTTTTATTGTTTTTTTTTAATATTTTTACATTGTACTGCTTAATAATGACCATCCCACATCTTTTGTTTGAATAACAGATCAAATCTAAATATAATCTTGCGCTGGATGATATTGTGGCTGTTTGTATAACTTCCTAAGGAATCTTCGCTCCGCGTGACGGGTATTGGACACATGCCGTGGGCTTCGGTGTAAGTTAAAAAAGTATTTACACACAGACTAAACACTTGCTAAAGCAGGAGCCACTTCCTCGAGCAACGTCGAGGTAGATCTTTTTATACCCTCCACCATAGGATGGGGGATATATTAATTGTGTCACTCCGTTAGTAACACTTCTGAATATACAGAGTTTTCCAACAAGAGGTGTTATTTTGAATCAGCCGGTATTTCGGTAGCTGTCACTTTTGAAGCTTTTATTCTTTGACATTTGACAAGTAGAAAGTACGCCATTACTAAAATTGGAACGATACACGATCATCGAACGATACAAAACGATCGAACAGAAAAACGATACGAACGATACAAAATCATCTTGACTGATGAGGTCCATTTCCACCGCTGTGGCTACGTCAAGAAGCAAAATAGTCGCATCTGGGGCTCGGAAAACCCAAGAGTTATTGTTGAGAAGCCTCTCCATCCTCAACGTGTGACTGTTTGGGTCGGTTTATGGTCCGGCGGGGTCATTAGACCTTACTTTTCCGAAAATGAGGTTGCATCAATAGTTACGGTGAATGGATTGAGCTATCGAGAGATGATTAATTACTTTTTATAGTCGGAGTTGGATGGTATTAATCTGGACAACGTTTACTTTCAACAAGACGGCGCTACGTGCCACACAAGAAACGAAACCATTGCTCTGTTACGGGAAACGTTTCCAAACCGTGTTATCTCTCGAAGAGGTGATCACAATTGGCCACTGAGATCTTGTGATTTAACACTTTGCGACTTCTTCCTTTGTGGTCACGTGAAAGATAAGGTCTACGCCAACAGCCCAGCGTCGATTCAAGGCCTCAAACATAGAATTCGTGAGGCTATCGAGGACATAGGGAAGCCACTTTGCTATGTGGTTATGGAAAATTTCATGAAAAGGATATGGTCCTGTAAGCGTGGTCATTGTGGCCATTTGGCTGATGTTGTTTTTCTTTATTAACGACAAACCTTCCTCTATATTATGAAATAAACATCCGATCATTTATCTCAAAAAATGACACTTTTCTTTGAATACCAAAATAACAACTCTTGTTGGAAAACCCTTTATATTGATCTGATACCCCATAAAGTATATATATTCTCAATCATCGTAAAATTCTTAGACGATTTAGTCATTTCCGTCTGTAGTAATCACACTACAGTCTTCAATAATTGAGCTAGATAACTGAAATATGGTAACTTGGGATTCAAAATGGGCAATATCGGCTCATTTATCAACATAGCCCCCTATATAGCATCACCCCGATTTCACTTTTTAACATCATAGAGACCACAAATGTCAACTGATCGGGCTGAAAATTAGTAACTGGGGATTATTTACACCCGGAATCCTTCATAAGAACAACGGTGATCATAAGTCAACGTTTTTATATAGTCCCCTTACATAGGTCCCCCTAGATTTGAATTCATAATGCCACAAAAAACTCAAACTTAAACGAACTTAATCAGTCTTGTTTGGTATAAAATCGAAATGAAAAAAATGTGGCATCAGAAATTTAAACTAACAGATGGGTTTGAGCAACCAAAAACTTTTTGGGACGAAATGTCTACATGGAACCCGGAGATAAATTGCACCTACGATTGATTGTGGGCGTTATCACTGGACATAACAGTCTCTGCAAGCATATGTATAAAATTGGCTAAGAAATGACCACTTGTGCCGCAGTTGTCATAACCCTGACGTACCGAAGCGACAAGATACTGGTTTTATTTTTATTTTATATATAGTTTTGTAAATAATCTGCATTTTGTTTAATATTATATTGGATAACTGTCAATAAATATACAAATACAACACCTGCCCTTTATTTTTCTTTCAGGAGTTAGCTGAACTTAACAGATTGGACCCTCTCAGATTTCTACAATTCATTCAGATCGGAACTACAGACTTAACTGATGTTGCAGAAGAAGCAGCGCTTTTTTCATTTGACAGCGCTTTTTTCATCTCTCTTGCATGATATTTCCTTTTTAATATAACGCACATACCACAGAGCCGATCCAAAAAATAATATTTTTCACACAAAGGACGACAAAAAATGCAAAAAATTACAGCATAGGGCGACATGGAAATATTCGCTTGCTGATAAGGACCTACAGATGATACGTATAATAATATGTGATCGTCTTTACATATATACATTTTCTTTACGTACTTTCAGGCCGGGTGAGGAAAATACCCACACCCATAAAATGCCGACAAGACACCATGGACTTTCCGGTGGCCATAGTATCATTGTGGCCAGTGCGCCAGTCATGGAATCCGAATGTGTTGGACCTGATTCCTTGCCGGGTAGCTGGTAAACTCCAAAAACAACATCCGATTGCCCAAGCCAAGGGGGATGCCAAAAACTGCCATGTCACCACAACGATACCAACATAAATGCAACTTTTCTCGTGAATTAAGTGGCGAATAAACGGTAGAATCCTCGTACCTATTATCGCAACAAAGATATCGTAAGATCGAACACTCCAGACCAATAATCGTACGGTTTTGTGCACACGCATTATACAATCATGGAATTACGATTCCAGCTGGTGCGATAATCGGTACGATGATTCTACTGTGTATTTGCTACTTAAAAGTAATGGTAAAACTGAAATAACATCGATATCCTAAGATTAACAGACACCTTTTTATTAACATTTGGACAATATGTGACGTTGCACAACATAAGGCTCCCTCGACAACCCGACAAATGCCAGAATAAAGTCCGTAATAGGGAGTATACACAAGGAACATCACTACATCTTTCCCACGCTTCTTCAACAACAATAACTTATGGACGTTTCATCTTCCAACATTAAATAATGTATATAAACACAGGACAATTCAGAAAATTCCAGTCGCCTAAACTGACCAAGGTATGTACAGCTGCGGTCAAAATAATAGCACCACAATATAGACAGACATCACAACGCATATACTTCAAAACTACTGAAGTACGAAGGTATGTACAGCTGCGGCCTAAATAATAGCACCACGATATAGAAACATATTATAACGGATATAAATATTTCAAAAACTATTGCTTTACTGACATTAGTTTCTTTGGTTAAAATAAACACTATACTATACAAAACCAGTAAGGAAAGGCTAAAGTCGGGCGGTGCCGACTATATAATACCCTACACCACTCTCGTAATATTGAATAACTCTGATATATATATTTTGTAATTCATGTATAAATTGTTTACATAAATTTACTTTTGGGACATTTTATACTTAAATAATACCCTGTACCACAGTGTGGTGTAGGGTATAAAAACGATTGGATCTAAAGAGCCAAATCCGATGAAACATATATATGGGAGCTATAGCTAAATCTTTACCGATTTTCTTCAAATTCGGCAATGTTGGTTCATGAATCAAGAAACTCTACCATTCTAAATTTCAAAACGATTGGATGTAAAATATAGCTTCTATAGAACTAAAGGGCCAAATCGGACGAAACATATACGAAACGATTGGATGTAAAATACAGCTTTTATAGGACTAAATGGCCAAATCGGACGAAACATATATATGGGAGCTATAGCTAAATCTTAACCGATTTTCTTCAAATTCGGTAGTGTTGGTTCATGGATCAAGAAACTCTATTATTCTAAATTTCAAAATGATTGGATGTAAAATACAGCTTCTACAGGACTAAAGAGCAAAATCGGACGAAACATATATATGGGAGCTATAGCTAAATCTTAACCGATTTTCTTCAAATTCGGTAGTGTTGGTTTATGGATCAAGAAACTCTACCATTCTAAATTTCAAAACGATTGGATGTAAAATACAGCTTCTTCAGGAGTAAAGAGCAAAATCGGACGAAACATATATATGGGAGCTATAGCTAAATCTTAACCGATTTTCTTCAAATTCGGCAATGTTGGTTCATGGATCAAGAAACTCTACCATTCTAAATTTCAAAACGATTGGATGTAAAATACAGCTTTCATAGGACTAAATGGCCAAATCGGACGAAACATATATATGGCAGCTATAGCTAAATCTTAATCGATTTTCTTCAAATTCGGTAGTGTTGGTTCATGGATCAAGAAACTCTACCATTCTAAATTTCAAGATGATTGAATGTAAAATACAGCTTCTTCAGGAGTAAAGAGCAAAATCGGACGAAACATATATATGGGAGCTATAGCTAAATCTTAGCCGATTTTCTTCAAATTCGGTAGTGTTGGTTCATGGATCAAGAAACTCTACCATTCTAAATTTCAAAACGATCGGATGTAAAATACAGCTTCTATAGGACTAAAGGGCCAAATCGGACGAAACATATATATGGGAGCTATAGCTAAATCTTATACCGATTTTCTTCAAATTCGGTAGTGTTGGTTCATGGATCAAGAAACTCTACCATTCTAAATTTCAAGATGATCGGATGTAAAATACAGCTTCTTCAGGAGTAAAGAGCAAAATCGGACGAAACATATATATGGGAGCTATAGCTAAATCTTAGCCGATTTTCTTCAAATTCGGCAATTTTGGTTCATGGATCAAGAAACTCTACCATTCTAAATTTCAAAACGATAGGATGTAAAATACAGCTTTCATAGGACTAAATGGCCAAATCGGACGAAACATATATATGGGAGCTATAGCTAAATCTTAACCGATTTTCTTCAAATTCGGTAGTGTTGGTTCATGGATCAAGAAACTCTACCATTCTAAATTTCAAAATGATTGGATGTAAAATACAGCTTCTACAGGACTAAAGAGAAAAATCGGACGAAACATATATATGGGAGCTATAGCTAAATCTTAACCGATTTTCTTCAAATTCGGCAATGTTGGTTCATGGATCAAGAAACTCTACCATTCTAAATTTCAAAACGATCGGATGTAAAATACAGCTTCTATAGGACTAAAGGGCCAAATCGGACGAAACATATATATGGGAGCTATAGCTAAATCTTAACCGATTTTCTTCAAATTCGGCAATGTTGGTTCATGGATCAAGAAACTCTACCATTCTAAATTTCAAAACGATTGGATGTAAAATACAGCTTCTATAGGACTAAAGGGCCAAATCGGACGAAAGATATATATGGGAGCTTTATCTAAATCTGAACCGATTTCAACCAAATGCAATAGCGATCTTAACAGCCGCGAAATACTCTAAACTGCAAAATTTCAGAACGATCGGAGTGAAATTGCGACCTGTAGTCGACGAACAACTTTACATGGACAGACGGACAGACATCGTTAAATCGACTCAGCTAGTGATTCTGAGTCGATCGGTATACTTTAAGGTGGGTCTAGCTGTGTTATTTTCAGGTGTTACAAACATCTGCCATGAAACAAACTTATAATACCCCGTACCACAGAGTGGTGTAGGGTATAAACATAATTTCTGATATTTTTGACCTTTATGGTGTTTTAAATTTTGGTTTTTATTTTTCGGCTTTAGGTTCTTGATTAAAAAAACCGCCTTTTCCTTTAAATTTCAAAATTTATTCACGATATTTCGACTTCTGATGATCTATTGCAAAAATACATTAATTATTAAAACATATATATAAACACAAAAAAATATGAATTTTACAATATAATGATGTTTGTTTGATCGTTGTCTGTCATTTTTAAAATCTCTCTGTACCCGGATGTTTATGTCGTTGGTGTCTCTTAACAGTATGTCGATACATTTGAGAGCACCTGTCAGTGTCAGATTTGTAATTTAGTCTCTTCTCTGTAGGAACGTAAATTATGTGTAGCATCTCTAAAGTGTATCGTCTGTGGTAGTTACTCTCTTCTGCTAGTATCTCCACATTGTCAAAATTAGGTTTATGTCCAGTTAGCGCACAGTGGGCCGAAAGCGCCGTTCTGTTTTCTATTGGTTTGTCAAAAGCTTTTAATTCGGATTTGTGCGATGACAGTCTAGTTTTTAATTTTGTCTTGGTTGTACGGACATATCCTTTTTTGCATATTTCGGAACCTTCGCCTTTGCGTTGAATTTTGTAGATTAAATTTGATTTTTCATCCTTTATCACTTTCGATTTTGTTTTTCTGAATAGAAGATTTGTTGTGTTCTGTGTTTTGTGTGCAACTTTTTTGTCATATATGTTAGAATTTTTTAGCCTCTCAGAAAAGGTTTTCTATATCGTTGGTGTCGTTGTCTCCTGTTCTCTATCTTTGTTCTTCTTTATGCTGGAGCGTCGTAGCAAATCCTCTATAGTCCTCTTGGGATAGTCATTCATTGTTAATATTTTCCTTATTTTATCTCTGTTGGTTTTATGGAATTCCTTGTCACTTATTGTGATTACTCTTTGTATAAGGTTGGTAGGCGTGTTGATAATAGTCCTTCTGGCGTGTTTTGGGTGGAAGTTTATTAATCTTCCTGAAGATATGCTTTTTTGGTACCAATCCATTCTCAGTAATTTACCATGTCCAGATATGTGAGTTTGTTGTCCTTTTCATCCTCTATTGTGAATTTAATTTGTCTGTTGTATGAATTTAATATTTGTAGAGTGTTTTCCACATCCTTTTTCTTGATAATTCCAAATAAGTCGCCCACATATTTTGTTAAAATTTTTGGTAGTGTTCATCATATTTATTGAAACGTCGAGTAATTCTATCATTACTATATCTGCTAAGACCGGGGAGGTGGGCGATATCATCGGTAGTCCATTACCTAGTCTATATATCCTATCCTCGTACTTAAAATAGCGGGTTTCTTTAGTACAAAATGTCAGCATCTTCATAAATGTCTCTCTGGGTATTTTAGTGTGATTCTCCAACAAGTTCCATTTCCTCTCTATTGTCTCTAAAGCTAAAGTCATCGGCCTACTAGGTAATAAGGACACCACGTCTAGGGTGTCCAAAAAAACCGGTTATTTCGGAAAAGCGGTTTCCGGTTTAACCGAAATATTACTTCTTTTAAAACCCGGTTTTCGGTTATAATTTTTTGTCGAAACTGGTTAACCGGTTTTAAGGCCGGTTTTTAAATAATATACGAAAGTGATTAAAATTTCATTAAATGTTTATTGTAAAACAAAAAACAACAACAATCATTTGTAGTAAAAATTAGTAAACAAAAATAGATTATTATTTCATTTATTACAGGTTTAATTTTTTGTTTACTTTAAATAGAAAGTATTATATTTGTGAAATTTCCTTAAAAAAATAATAAATCATGTAGAATGTTTTTTTTATAATAATATTGTTAACGCCACTGTCGTTCATGAAGTTATCGATTTATTTATTTGTGTCGTATTTATCGATTAGTTGTATTTTTTTGTGTTTCGTCAAGTAATGAAATGTCAAAAGATAAAAGTAAACTCAAGCGAATGCAAGCGCCTTTTTTGCAGAAATAAGAAAAGTTGATTTGTGGTTACAACTTTTATATCTTTGTTTCAAAAAAATCATATAAAGATCTTGTAATTTTAATTTCGAATATTTAAATAATTGCGCTTTGTTTTCATACCAAAAAGTTAGTATAAGTATAATAAGAAATTGTGTATTCCTTTATAAACGTATAATTTCTTTGCCTTTTAATAGGAATTTTAATACTTAAATATAGAACCTTTGCTTCGAAATCTTGAGTTTTGTATTTGGTGTTCAAAATTCCGTGGAAACTTTGCGCTCGGGCAATTCCCGTAACAAATATCTTAAAAATAGAATACAATTCAAATGATTTTTCTTTTAATTTTTTATGTAACTTGACGTTGCAAAAGCTCATAAACGTTGATGTAGTCAATATTAGTCCGATAGCATTGTATAAGTAACACAGCTTCTCCGTTTTCTTCTTAAACTTTTCAAAAAAAGCAAAGTCATCATACAATGTTGCTTGCATTTCGTTTTCCGATTCTGTGTGTGACAAAAATCCAAATTTAAATTATTTGACTCATTAATATAACAACTTATATATCAAACCGAATCAGAGGTATCTGGCTGTTCTGTCGGGATTTAACATCGCAAAAAAGTCGAAGCTATTTGTCTTTCCGTTCTTGAACGTATGCTTGAAGTGTTCTGTGCTTCATGGACGACTTATTAAATGCTTTGCTGTACTTCCTGACTTTATTTATTACATCAGGATATCAGGAATAAAGCCAAAATCATTTTCAAGATCAGTGAATTCATATTCACTTTCAAAATATTCAGAACTGTCAGAATTATCCACCTCATCGTTGTTATTTGTTGCATCTTGTATGAATGGTATCTACAAAAAGTAGAAAAAATATATCAATACTTAAATTTTTTTTTTAATCAATAAATAAAAAAACCGGTTAACCGACATTTAAAAACCGGCTTTCTCGGTTAACCGAAAATGCAATTTTTTAAGAAACCGGTTACGGGTTTTGGTTGCAAAACCGGTTAATCGGATAACCGGTCCCGGTTTTGGACACCCTAACCACGTCGAATGAGAAAAGAATTTCGTCAAGTTTTAATTCAAAGTCTGGTATTGTATCGGGAATCTTTAATTTCTTTAATATATGCACTATATACCTAGATAGTCCATGACCCGGGGAATTAGTGGATGAACAAATCGGTCTTAATGGAACTCAATTTTTGTGGATCTTGGGAAGTTCATAAATGCGAGGAGGCAATACTGCATTATTTGTCAATTTTCTCTTTTCTGTCAAGTTAATAAGGTTCATGTTGAATAACGTATTCTCTATTGCGTTATTTTTGCTTTGTAGGCCAGATGTTGGATCCCTTGTTAATCGTGTGTATGTGCACATATATGTGGACGACTTATTTGGAATTATCAAAAAAAGGATGTGGAAAACACTCTACAAATATTAAAATCATACGCATATCTGGACGCATTAATAACACTATGCAACAAATGAACACTTTTTGAAAAATACACGGCCATGACAGTGTAGGTTCGATTCTACATCAAAGGGTAGTATAACCCTATACTCGGTTTGGGGAAATTGGTGACCAATTTTTTTTGTGGGCCCCCAAAGTTTCTGAAAATCAGTGAGCCCCTCCAAAAAGATGTCATCAGCTTTTGTCCAACAACTTATTCAGACTTGGTGATACCGCTTAACTATGTTTGGCAATAACGTAGCTAAGAATATGCTGAACAAAGTTTCTTAAAATTTTTTGTGAACATTTTTTTTCCGGTACTTTATTTTTAAAGAATTGAATGAAAAAAATATTTTTTCAGCATAACTTCCAGGGATTCGTAATTTTTCACTAACAATGCTTGGCAAAATTGTAGCCAACAACTTTTGTGAGCATATCAATACAATCTGAACGTGTCTAGGCACGCTAAATTGTCCAAAAAACCACATTGTACCCCAAAAATTTAAGTATTTCATTGTTATGTGACAAAAATATTTTTTTTTGGTATAGGGTATGTTCAGCAACTTTATAGAAAATATTAAGGCCAATATTTTTGTGGATCATATTAACCCTCTAGCTCCCCCACATAACTGTAATTTTTGGCCCCATTTTAACAAATCGTTAAAAACATCCCTTCAAATGGGGAGGGCGGGGATGAAATGTTCTACAAAAATGTTCACCATAAAATTTTACTATATGTGTCAGAACACTCCAAAGCTCAAAACATAACACAAACATCAGAAACGGTCAAATTCATGATCGTGCATCAATGTAAGTCGTACGATCTAGTGGTCGAAGCAATAACGATACCAGTAAAGAGCGTTTTTGGCAGGAATTTGACCAATTTTTGGGTAATTGTGTTAAGTTGTGGGCTTTGGTGTGTTCTGACACATATAGTAAAATTTAATGGCGAACATTTTTGTAGAACATTTCATCCCCGTCCATTTTAAGGGGTGTTTTTTACGATTTGTTAACATGGGGCCAAAAATTAGAGTTATCTGGGGGAGCTAGAGGGTTAATATGTTCCACAAAAATATTGGCCTTAATATTTTCCATAAAGTTGCTAAACATACCCTGTACCAACAAAATATATTTTTGTTACATAACTGTGAAATACTTACATTTTGGGATACAATGTGGTTTTTTGAGCTATTTAGGGTACCTAGACCCGTTCAGATTGTATTGATATGTTTACAAAAGTTGTTCCGATTTACGTTAGCTACAATGTTGCCAAGCAATGTTAGTGAAAAATTACGAGTCCCTGGAAGTTATGCTGAAAAAAGTGAAAAAATATTTTTTTCATTCACTTTTTCAAAAAAACGGGAAAACAATTTTTTTGCCAAATATAGTTAGCGGTATCAGGAAGTCTGAATTAGTTGTTGGACAAAAGCCGATGACACCTATTTGGAGGGACTCACAGATTTTCAGTAACTTTGGGGGCCCATAAAAAAAATTGGTCACCAATTTCGCCAAAACGAGTATAGGGTTGTACTACCCTTTGATAGTAGAGTCGAACCTATACTGTCATGTCCGTGTATTTTTGTCACTGTTGCACAGTGTAATTAGACATGGTATCTTACTGAGGACTGATTGGTACCAAAAAAGCGTATCTTCAGGAAGATTAATAAACTTCCAATCAAAACCCGCCAGAAGGACTATTATCAACATGGCTACCAACCTTATCGAAAGAGTGCTCACAATAAGTGACTAGGAATTCCATAAAACCAACAGAGATAAATTCATACAACAGTCAAATTACATTCACAATGGAGGATGAAAAGGACAACAAACTCGCATATCTGGACGCAATAATAATTAGACATGGTAACTTACTGAGAACGGATTGGTGCCAAAAAAGCATATCTTCAGGAAGATTAATAAACTTCCACCCAAAACACGCCAGAAGGACTATTATCAAAACGAAGACAACGACATCAACGATATACAAAACGTTTTCTGAGAGGCTAGAAAATTCTAATATATATCTGACAAAAATGTAGTAAACGTTGCACACAAAACACAGAACACAACAAATCTTCTAGTCAGCAAAATAAAATCGAAAGTGATAATGGATGAAAAATCAAATTTAGCCTAAAAAATGCAATGCAAAGGCGACGGGTCCGAAATATGCAAAAAAGTATATGTCGGTACAACCAAGACAAAATTAAAAACTAGACTGTCACCGCACAAATCTAACTTAAAAGCTGTTGACAAACCAACAGAAAACAAAATGGCGCTTGCGGCCCACTGTGCGCTGACTGGACATAAACCTAATTTTGACAATGTGGAGATACCAGAAGATGAGAGTAACTACCACAGACTATACACTTTAGAGATGCTATACATAATTGACGTTCCTACAGAGAAGAGACTAAATTACAAATCTGACACTGACAGGTGCTCTCAAATGTATCGACATCAGTTAACAGCGAGAACTTAAAAAGGACAGACAACAATTTTAAAACATAATTTTATTGTAAAGTTCATATATTTTTGTGTTTATATATATGTTTTAATAAATAATGTATTTTTGCAATAGATCTCCAGAATGATGAAGCTAGTCGAAATATCGAGAATAAATTTTGAAATTTAAAGAACAAAACTGTTTTTTAATTAAGGACCTAAAGCCGAAAAATAAAAAACAAAATTAAAAACTTAATTTCTTTCTAAAAAGAATTTGCGGTTGTCTTAAAGTTATATTAGGTTAGATTAGGTTAATAGTGGCAGCCTGTAAAACAGACTCACTTAGGCTATCCAGTCCATTGTGTTACCACTGGGACGTTAGGGAAAGCATAAGTTATTCCTAGCCCCTCCCGTTTGATTGCTCAAAAATTTGCCAAGTTAGCTAACTCCCCAAAGTAATAAGAGCCCGAGGTTGTATGTCGCCTTCTGGAGAGAGCAGGGCACAGACAAAGAAGGTGTTCTATTGATTCCTCCTTCTCTTTGTCTCCACAGCTTCTGCAAAAGTCATTATGCAAGACCTTTAATCTCTCTGTGTGCCGTCCAATAAGACAGCGACCTGTCATGAAATCGACAGCATTGCTTTGCTACGTTTTGAGTTTAAACTCGGCCACATCAGTCGGAATGTATGCAGTTCCTGACTAGTGACCACCTGTCATTTGTAGCCGTAAGTTCACTATCTCTCAAGAAGAACTTGCAGGTTGCTAAAGGCATGCCTGCGTGTTCCAGGTCCCCTGGAGCGTGTACGGTAATTCCTAGTCTTTCAAGTTCATCTGCCTTGCAGTTTCCTGGTATATCCCTGTGGCCCTGCACCCATATCAGGTGAATATTGAACTGTTCAGCCATCTCGTTAAGAGATTTGCGACAGTCGGGGGCAATTTTTGAATTCAGGAATATAGATTCCAGGGACTTGATAGCAGCCTGACTATCAGAGAAAATATTTATACCGACTTTGGTAAGCACATTAATTTTCAGCCATTCCGGTACCTCTTTAATAGCTAAGATTTCTGCCTTGTAAACACTACAGTGATCAGGCAGTCTTTTTGCAAGTGATAGCTGAAGTTTCTCAGAAAAGACACCAAAGCCCATTTGGTTATCGAGTTTGGAAACGTCCGTATAGAAGTTAATAAATCTTCTCTGTCCTGGGATACGACCATTCCAGTCTGATCTATCAGGTATAAGAATGAGATACTTCTTGTCAAAGAGTGGTTCAGTAATAGTGTAATCAGCACAGTGCCCGGAAGGTCAGGCATTCTGTCTAGAATGACACTATGTCCGTATGACACTATAAAGTTATATTAGTAACAAAATATTTATTCAGCAATATTACCGAAATAATTGTTCTGCTTCTGACCTATATTTGCTAAATCGAGTATTTAAATGACTTTCCCGCTTTTCCCTAAAGCTTCGTTGCGAGTTTTCTTTTATTCTTGTACGATCTCCCTCAATAATTATCATTTTTTTGTAATATATGTAGACAGTTCGGGGCTATGTGTGTCATTCTAATACGCTTATTTGGTTATTGGCAAAGCGTTGTATCGATAAATTTCTCGAATTTTGGATCGTTATCTTGTTGGAAACTGCGAACGAGCAACATTTCTTCATTTGCATTAACCCACAATATCTCATTAAGAATTATATATATACGGATCGTTTTTATACCCGCCACCATAGTATGGGGTATAAAAACGATGAGAATATATATACCCATAAAGTATATATATTCTCAATCGTCGTAAAATTCTAAGACGATTTGACCATGTCCGTCTGTCCGTCCGCCTGTCCGTCTGTTGTAATCACGCAACAGTCTTCAATAATTGAGCTAGATAACTGAAATATGGTATTGATCAGTAATGTAAAGAAAGTTGCTTTAGCGAATGCGAATATTGAAATATTTTTCTTGCGAATGCGAATATTGAAAAATTCATTTTTGCGAAAGCGAATGCGATAGCGAATACTCGTATTATATTTTGCGAATACGAAGCGAATATCAAAAACTGATTTACGAAAGCGAAACATCATTCCTACATGCTGTCTTTTAAATTCAATATACATATATTGCAGTGGCAGTTGATTTCTTAAATATAAAATATTAAATTAATATTTAAAAACCAGTAAGGAATGGCTAAAGTCTGGCGGAGTTTATTGTACTACGAACGGATGGACATAGTCAAATGGATCCAGCACTTCTTCTTGTGGGTGTCCGTAGAAATTCGATTCTAACGTAATTAACTTTCGAAAAATCTAGTATCCATAGTTTAGTAGAGCCAAGTTATAATTCACAAAAAGTAGCTTCACTGTTTTTTCGCTATTCAATCTTTCACTTTCGTAGAGATTCATAAAGAAGTCAGGCTCGGCTAAATAACTGTTACCTGGGGACAGGGATGCAAACTTAGTCCTTTTCGCCCCAGATTTAGTGTTTTTCAGACCCCCCAATACGCGAAAAGTGTTCACTTAGTGCCAAACGAAAAAAAGCACTAGGTGTACGCTTTTCATGTTTTTTGTTGGTGCTTTTGACGCTTTTTGTACATTTGTCAGATCAAAACTGGCAACATAATGAAATTATACTATTTTTGCTACTCCGTGTTATGAACATATTTATATGCACTTACATTTGACTCTTTGATTTGCATATTGCTGTTATCACTTCTGCAGTTTAAATTTGATTGAAATGTAGACTTACAAAAAGTAAAAGAAATAGCTTTTTTATGCCATACAAAATTATTGGCGAACGAGTTTTTGCCGAAAAAATATGGTTTTATAAGTACACAATTCTGAGGTACAGTGTATAATACTTTTGTTTTCGACCAGATATTTGTAAGGCCCTAAAATATTGGGGGGCAATTCATAACGTCCAGGGACATAATGTCCATGGATCTTATGACACATTGGTCCGCGTAACCGGCTTTGGAAAAAATTTTGAATCCCGTCCGAAGGCCGGCCACGCTGAATCACTTTGGTCCGCGTAGCCATCGTTGGGCATACATCAGAAGGGAAAATCTTTAACCCTGGCCAAAACCGGTCACGCAGACACAGTTCAGTCCGCGTATTCCGCTTTGGAGATATCGATAACTGGAAAATCGTCTTAAAAGATAACTTACAGACTAAATGGTCTATTGACTCAGAATCACTAGCAGATTCGAATTATTATAGGGATAAATCGAATCTGCTAGTGATTCCTTATTGCTCAGCAAGTCTTTATGCACTTTAGCAGAGAAAAAATGTATGAATCTAAGCGCAAAAAAAAAAAAAAAACAAAAAGTTTGGAAGTATCATTTTAATTAGGGAAACAACTATGATTAAAATTTGATAATTATTTTTATTTTAAAATTTTTAATGTAAAATTAAACTTTTTTATTGCAAATGAAAGAAAAATACTTTAGTGCGTTTTTAGGCCTTTGGTCTAGAATTTTACGCTTTCTAAATTTTTCATTACGCTTTTGCTTCGCAAATAGTTGGCATCACTGCCTGGGGACACTTCCCGGCGGTGTGTTTAAAACTGGCGTACAAAATCTATTTTTTTGTTTAAACATGTATTTGATTGCCAATTTTTAGATTGAGGAAGCGAATACTGAATATTCTTGCGATAGCGAATGCAAAGGCGTATATTACAAATTTGGTTTTTGCGAATGCGAAAGCGAATGTTCAAAATGAAGCGAATAATTGGCATGGGGATGCGAATATACGTTACATGCCTGGTATAGACGCTTCTTATAGCTGCAGGTAACTTGGGAATAAAAATGGGCAATATCGGTCCTCTTCTCGATATAGCCCCCATATATAGCATCTGCCCGATTTGACTTCTTAACGTCAGAGAGACCACAAATGTCAACTGAGCAGGCTGAAAATTGGCAACTGGAGTTTATATATACCCGGAATCCTTCACACGAACAACGGTAGTAGCAGGTCCATGTTTTGATATAGCTCCCATACAAAGGTCCCTCTAGATTTGACTTCGTAACGCCACAAAAATCTCAAATTTAAACGAATTGGGCTGACATTTGGTATAATAAGTTTATTAGTACCCGTAACCATTCACGTGCGATCCATGGTGGAGGGTATATAGTATTCGGCATGGCCGATCCTTCATTAAAATATAATAATTTTTAAAAATGTTATGGCGTTATTACAATTCTTTGTTATAAACTTTGAAATAGCACATTTTGTTGTCTATCCAGAAACATATTGACTCTCTCTGTTAAATTTCGTACTGATCGGATATAAAACACGATTTCTACAGCGCTTAAATGTTAAATCGGGTGAAACATATATATGGTGGCTATATATAAATCTGAACCGATTTTCCCCGAATTTGGCAGTGTTTATTCATGTAATAAGAGAACTCTCTCTGCCAAATTTCGTACTGATCTGATTTAAAATACAGTTCCTACAGCGTTTACATGCCAAATCGGGTGAAACATATATATGGGGGCTATATCTAAATCTGATCGGATTTTCTCCGAATTTGGTAGTGTTCATTCACGTAATAATAAAACTCTCTCTGCTGAATTTCATAAAGATCGGATGTAAAATGTGGTTTCTACGGCGCTTGCATGTCAAATCGGGTGAAACATATATATGGGGACTATATCCAAATCTGAACCGATTTTAACCAATTTCAATAGGGATCGTCCTTGGGCCAAAAAAGAGCACTATGCTAAATTTCATCACAATCGGACCATAAATACGACCTGCACTTTGATTACAAGAATACATGGACAGACGGACAAACAGACGGACAGACAGACAGACGGACATGGCTCAGAAAGTGATTCTGAGTCGATCGGTATAATAAACAATGGGTCTATCACTTCTCCTTTTAGGTGTTACAAACAAATGCACAAAGTCATAATACCCTGTACCACAGTGTGGTGTAGGGTATAAAAATTAAATATTATTAAAACCATCTATCGACAGAAATTTCATGAATTTCTCCTGATGAAGTTGGAAAAAACAACAGTCCACAGTAGTCCATACAAACATAAATTAAATAAATCCAGTTGGTCATAAATAAATACACACTGTTATCGGTAGTATTTTGGAGATATGGACAACGTTACTAAAAACAAAATGTAAGATAGATGTGATAAGTTTTGGGCTTTGGTGTGTTCTGACATATACATATAGTACAATTTTATGGCCAACATTTTTTTTTTACCACCGTTATGTGGTAGAGCAAGAGGTTTAATAGGTTAGGTTAGGTTGAAGAGAGGAGACGTTTAAACGTCTCATGTCCATGGACATACACTTAAGCCAGTGGTTCGGCCTGTTGTGCGCTCCTTATTTATGATCTTTTTATACCTCACGAGTTACAGAAAATCGGTACTAGACACGAATTTTCTCAGTATCTTCCAGTCATATTCTCTGAGATGAGTCAAGTCTGGTAATATGTCGGACCCGAAATGTTGGGATCTTGCATGTGTGAAAGCCGGGCAGTGACACAGGAAATGTTCCATCGTTTCGATGTTTTCCCTGCATGCCCTGCTAATCCTATGCGATGAAGATGTGCTTGTAAGCTGGAGTGTCCCGTTAGAACACTCATCATCTTACTAATATCAATCTTGTTTAGTTTCAGAAGACTTCTTGTTTTCTTTTCATTTGGGTCACCCCATAGTACCTATGTAGTTGCTCCTACTGTTGTGCTATTCCACACAGTTTTGTGAGCCATCACTGCCCAGTGCTTCAACTCATTTTTCGTGGCTTCGAAAGGTTTCCAATTTTCCAAGTTTATTACTCGAAGTTCTCTTCCTTTTGAAGCCAATCACTCCGTTGTGTCCTAGTAGAGTAATCATTTATCGTTCTTTTACAGTCCAACACAGTTCTGGATTTGACCCTTTCCGATGTTATTGCTTTAATCGCCATTTCCCTATCTGTGAAGATGTTGGCATATTTAGGCTTTGTGGTGTTACTGAGCCAGTTCACACACTCCGTGATTGCTCGAACTTTTGCTTGAAATACCGTGTTATGGTCAGGGAGACGGAAGTGAAGTTCGACTTCTGGTTCATCAATAAAAGTCCCAGACCCGTGCTTCCTCCTCGCTTGGACCCATCCGTGTAGCAGCTGGTTCCCACTGACGCATGGGCCAAAGTTCCATTTTCCCAGGAGCGTCTGTCAGGCACAAACGTAGCACAGGTAGCTGTAAGCCGCACTTCAGGAATGCGGTCGGAGATTTCTGGCGTTTGAATGTGACCAACTAGAGATTCTAAAATCTTCTGATGGTACGACTTGTGGTCTCGATTTATCCATTCACCCATCACTTGTAGACGTCTTGCTGGGAGGGCTGCCTCATACTTTATACGGATGTCTATTGGTTGGATGTGCATTATAGTCTCCAACGCTTTTGTTGGTGCAGTTCTAAATGCCCCGCTTAAGCTTAGACAGCACATACGTTGAATTTTTTGCAAAGGTATTACGTTGCACTTCTTGTCCATTGATGTCCACCACACTACAGAGGCGTAGGTGATTATTGGTCTAACCACGCTCATGTAAAGCCAGTGAGTCATATTTGGACGTAGTCCCCATTTTAAACCTATAGCTCTTCTGCACAACGACCAACATCTGTGGGCCTTTGTAACTCTTTCTTCAAGATGATCTTTCCAGTACAGTTTCTGATCAAAGATTACTCCCAAGTATTTTACCTTTTTAGTTATAGCAATTGCCTTATTCAGGAATCGAGGCGGGGTAAAACCTGGGATCTTCGTTGTCCTTGTAAATAGACATATTTCTGATTTGTCTGGGTTAACGTTTAATCCCCTTGGTTGTGCCCAGTTATATGCTATGTTAAGTGCCTCTTCAGCTCTTCTGGATGAAAGCCTCTTAGAAGTATTACAACGTCGTCTGCATAACAGACTGGTTTAAGTCCTTCGTAGGTGAGGGCTTTTAGGAGACTGTGTATCGTCGTAACCCATAGAAGATGCGATAAAATGCCCCCCTGAGGTATACCACGATTTACCTTGTCTCTAATTTTTACGTCATATGACCCACAAATAATCCACCTATTCCTAAGCATATTGTTGATCCAGTTTTTTAGCGCCCGTTCAACCTGAAACTCGTCTAAGGACTGGATAAGTGTATCGGTCTGTACATTGTTAAATACGCCCTCAATGTCTATGTGATCCTCTTCTATGTGATGCACTACCTCATGCAGAGCTGTTTCCACTGATCTTCCTTTGACATAGGCGTGTTGTTTGAATTTTAGCCTGTGCAACCTTTTTTTCCATAACAAAGATAAACAATTAAAAACTTGCGTTTATTGTGTAGGTAATGGAAATTAAGTTCCTTAGTTTTTTATTCGAATTTTATTCATAAATATAAATGTGTACTTTAGTACGAGATCAGTAAAACTTTTTATAACAAAATAGTAAGAGTTAAAAATGTAATCTTCGATTTTTTGAAAGAAATATATCAATTACTTCATCGATTTTGACTTCATCTTTGTATATAGACATCAAAGCCAGATAAGATAGCCTTTCTCTTTCCATTCTGTTCCGGAGATAAGTTTTTATTCTTCTTAACGTCGAGAAACTTTGCTCAGCAGATGCCGCTGTCACTGGTCAGTATCTGCAAAAGGGTAAGAACTCTTGGGAACATGTCCTCATCACAAACTGAAATATCATCTAATGCATTTGATGGCTTATCATTCTTCTGCTTCCAATAATCAATCCATATACTTATTTCAGCTAAAACAGATTTTGCTGAATTTTTTAAATCGTTTTTGTAAAAAAGTGTGACTTCTTCGAAATCTTCCTTTATTAGATTTACAACTCGTATCGGAACGATATTAAACAGACTTGTAATTATAGCTTCATATTAGGAAAATCTATTATTTAAATGTGATATTACTTCGTCCAGATATGGTATGAACAATGTTGTCCTAAAATACGCCTTGGCATCTGAACCAGGAATATTAGCCCTATACTTTGGAGTGCCTACTCTTATAGGTAGTGCAGCTTCTATTTCAAAACTTCTTGCAAGTTGTGTGGATTCTTCAAACAGTTTATCAAACTCCGCATCTGAATTTCTACGCATGTCACTTAATTTAGTCGTTGCCAATTTTATGATTTCGTTGTTCTTGGAACACATGTGTACAGAAAATAAATATATTTACATTACATTTCTAATAAAATACGAATCTATTTTAGATTCGGTAGTTCATCCAAAGATATAGTGCCTTATTCATAAAAAGTTAAAAAACACTGCTAAAGCGTTCCTCAAACCTTTATTAAATTTTTATGAATAAGGGCCATAAATACCAAGATAAAACGATATCCATTCACAACTAGTTTGCAGATGGCGTAAATAATAACCAATAGGGCAGCCACTTACACATTTATTCAAATATTTGGTGTTGCCGATTATCAAATTTGAACATTTTACAGGAAAAAATTAAATGTGCAAATGATATGTGTAAAATGCGTTGCGTTGCGCGGGTTGGATTTCAATACCGCAATGCAAACATCTGATGAAAAACTCCGATTAAAATAAAACAATGCACTTTTAAAAGCCAGGGCGCATACGATTTTGGAGTTATCTTGATGACCGTTACATCAAATTGAAAGTAATAAACTTTGATTTTTAGACTAGTAGCCAACATAGTCGCAAAAACGCAAATCTCAAAATAGAGATAGTAGCATGGGGCCTATACAAACATCTTCCAGGATTTCCATCATTTGCTGTTGCTTTTATTTCGTTCCAAATTCTAACGGTTTTTTCGATTTTCTTTTTCCAGGCTTCTCTTCCAAGAGTTTTTTTGCCATCCTTTAAATCTGCTTTCTTGGACATATTAGATTTTTAGTTACGTTGAAATATCTGAAAAAGATTATTTTATTAAAAAAATCGAAAATACTTTCTTCACTAAAATATAAATAAGAAATTATAAGATTCAGAAAATCATTTAAATGCAGAGGACTCTTTTGAAAAATAAACCAGTAAGGAAAGACAGAAAGTCGGACGGAGCCGACTATATAATACCCTACACCTACCTATCAATGCGAAAATGGGAATTGCGGCAAGAATTTGGCAGTGTTCATACATGTAATAAGAAAACTCTCTCTGCCGATTTTCGTACTTATCGGATATAAAATATGGTGTTTACAGCGCTTACACGTCAAATCGGGTGAAACATATATATGGGAACTATATCTAAATCTGAACAGATTTTCCCCGAATTTGGCAGTGTTCACTCTCTCTGCCAAATTTCGTACTGATCTGATATAAAATACAGTTTCTACAGCGCTTACATGTCAAATCGGGTAAAACATATATATGGGGACTATATCTAAATCTGAACCGATTTTTACCAATTTCAATAGGGATCGTCCTTGGGCCTAAAAATACCACTATGCTAAATTTCATCACAATCGGAATATAAATACGACCTGCACCTGGATTACAAGAATACAGGGACAGACGGACAGACTGACGGACAGACAGACAGACGGACATGGCTAAATCGACTCAGAAAGTGATTCTGAGTCGATCGGTATAATAAACAATGGGTCTATCTCTTCTCCTTTTAGGTGTTACAAACAAATGCACAAAGTCATAATACCCTGTACCACAGTGTGGTGTAGGGTATAAAAACATAAAATGTTCCAATTAATTTGGGCACTTTCTGAGACAATTTTGGGCGTGCAATAAAGACAAAAATACTAAAGATGCGGCGACCGACCTTCACAAATAAAGACAGACAAGAAGTACTCGACGTAACGTTTGCTACTGACCGGCTGTCAGACAAAATTATTGGGTGGAATGTACTGGACGACCACTCATTCTCAGATCACCATTATATTGAGTTCAAACTCGCGGAAAAAGCGCCTAAACCCGCCGTCCACAGAAATGTAAGGAAGACAAAGTGGCATCTGTATGAGAAGAATTTCAAGAAAGTCCTCAACTCTAAACTTCTGTACGAACCGAATGACAAAGCCGGTCTGGATAATCTGGTCGATCATATCACCACATCATTCAATAGTTCCCTTGAAGAAGCCTATCCAAAAACAAGGTACAAGGGTAAAACTAAACCCCAATGGTGGACTTCTGAGCTAACGGCTATGAAAAAGACCTGCAACAAGCTATTCAATAAGGCTAAATCTACTGGGGTCGCTAATGATTGGGATGCCTATAAAGAGAAACTCAAGATCTATAAGAAGGAGCTTAGAAAGGCGCAAAGGCGCTCTTGGCGCCTAGGGCTGTGGAAGATATTATCTGCTTCACCCTGTACAGTGGGATATTTACAGGATGAGGCAAATAACTGGACCAAAAACAGCGAGCAGTCGCTCAATGTACTGCTCGACACACATTTCCCGGGGAACTCTGTAACAGAACCCGAGGATCAGCAGGACCAACAAGAGTGCGAGTGGACTGCGAGCGTCGCTAGCTTCTTGACTGAGAGATCCAGAATAAGCTGGGCTATTAACAGCTTTGAGCCCTTCAAGTCACCTGGACCAGATGGCATCACTCCAGCAGAAATGCAGAAAATGTTAAAGTACATTATGCCCTGGCTGGAGAAAATTTATGTAGGCTGTATCAGGCTTTCATACGTCCCGAATCGATGGAGGGATACCAAAGTGGTATTCATACCTAAAGCGGGAAAGATATCACACACTAGGCCAACATACTTCAGACCAATTAGCCTATCCTCCTTCCTATTGAAAGGTCTGGAAAGACTTTTAGATCATTTCATTAGGGAAAACCTGGATACAAAACTCCTGTCGGGGAACCAACATGCTTACAATAAGGGCAAGTCTACAGAATCAGCCCTGCACGAACTTGTGAGCACTATCGAATCGTCCCTGCATTTCAAGGAGTTCACCATGGTGGCATTTCTTGACATAGAACATTCACTCAGATGCAGTAATTGCGGCACTGTCACATCTAAAAGTTAACTCTAGTTTGATTAGACTAATTCAAAGTCTGCTCAACAGAAGACGCATAACATCATGTCTTGGGTCCACAACTCTAACAAGGTTTGTAAACAGAGGGACCTCACAAGGAGGAGTACTGTCTCCACTAATTTGGAACCTAGCGGTGCACTGTGGTTGCACTTGTATGAGGGATAGCGACAAAAATAGCAAGAATGAAGATATCGTCCTGAAATTTACACAGTATACTCCTTGCGATACACGGACGACATTCTGAAAAAATAGGCGTGGTTGCAAATGTCTACGCCCACTTTTATAGAACTTAAAACAATTAAATTCGCTTTTCTTGCAACAATTCAAAAGTAGATTTTAATAATGCACAATTGAACTTACCCGTTTTCCATAACTTTAGAGGAATGAACTATCTTAAATTATCTTAAATTCATCCGTGTTTATTGTGCATATATCCTGATGACAGAGCTTGCAGTACATCTTAGATGTTGCACATTTAAGTATGAATCCCTCGTCAACACCAGTTATATTAGCATCCAAAGCAGGATTATTAAAAAATCTTCTTGTGATGTTACCATCATTTGAGGTACCACTACCTCCTGCTTTTGGCTTTTCAACAATCAAAACCTATTTTGATTGAAACATGTTTTGAATTTCCTTTTTTCCTTCCATGAATTTTTGTTTTCCATCTTTCATCCTAATTTGCTATATTTTAGATCCAGTCTATATGAAACATGGACGAAATATTCAAAACATCGAATATATGAATGCAAAGGTGATAAGCCAAACTCACAATTTTCTTTGTGGACCACCTTTCTTTCGGTTTCGCTTTCTATTAAGTACATAAAAATTTTCTATATTAATAAAATAAAGAATATTTAAGATAAAGAGTTCACATTTATTCCAGGTGTAGTGAAAATGTTACATTTTAAGAATGAAATTCGATTTCAGTCATATGACCACCACGAGCCCGTCTACAGCGATCTAGTCTTTGGACCCAATTTTCCACCACTCTTGCAGACATTTCGACCGGAACGTTGGCAATTTCGCGTTGAATGTCGTCTCTGAGCTCGTCTAAAGTTGTTGGCTTGTTGGCATAGACCAATGACTTGATGTGGCCCCATAAAAAGAAATCCACTGGCGATAAATCGCATGAACGGGGTGGTCGGACCATTTCTCGAGATAACACGTTCACCGAATTAGCCTTTCAGTAAATCGATTGTAACGCTTGCTGTGTGGCTAGTGGCACCGTCTTTTTGAAACCACATATCGGCGATGTCAAGCTCATCCAATTCTGGCCAAAAATAATTTTCTAACATGGCACGATAGCGCTCTCTATTCACGGTAACATGACGACTGTTTTCATAGACGAAAAAATACGGCCCAATCACACCTCCGGCATGAAAACCGTACCACACAATAATTTTTTGCGGATGCAATTGTGTCTTTTAAACCACATGTGGGTTTGTTGCTGACCAATAAAGCATATTTTGTTTATTGACAAAACAACTCAGCCAGAAATGAGCTTCGCTAAAGATGATTTTTAGATGAAATTCTGGATTTTCGTTGCGACCAACGACTCAGAATTTCGGTAGTAATTTTTAACGATTTCCAAACGTTGCACGTAGTTTACCATGATGAAAATTTTGAGTTCGACTAACATTTTGAACCTGAAAGATCATTAAAAATGTTTGAGGGTTTGTTGACCGTATTGGAAAACCAGGTATAACATTTAGCAGATTATGTTTGACTTAGTTCATTGCATACATTGCCATCAACCATAGTAAGTTGCAATTTGTGTTCGACGTTTATCAGATTTGAAATTTAATACATCACTTTGCAGATCTAATATTCGTTAAAGCGGAGTTACAAATAACCATTATATTTTATACATTTTAATAGATCATAAATCGTATGTTCGTCGAATTCAAAGACAATGTTTTTGACTACTTCGTCGAATACTTGTTGAGTTTTCGTAATGTTTGACACATTTTTAGAGCACCAAATTTCAAAAATGTATATGCGTGAAAATATGCATTTGTGAGACATTCCTATGACAACAAATTAAAGAAATAAACTAAATAAACAGTGTTTGTTTGTTGGCTTCACTAACAACAACAAATGCTACAACGGTAACATCAGGTGAGAAATATACATTTTAAAACGAAGGGTTAAAGTTGGTTTATTGAATATTTTTTAAAAACTTGCAAATTCCTGCACCTGAATTGAACGCAATATTGAACTATATACATGTCTTAACATTTATAAACTAATCCCGCCCCGGCATTCGGTGGGAAAAGTTACTAAAATTCTATGTACATTTTAGGTTAACTAAAAAAACACTCTGAAAAGGGCATTTAATTAAAATGTGTACTTTTAAAAAAACACAACACAATTCAAAGATATGTTATTACCCAAAAATAGTGCTAATACCATCTACTTTGATTTCCATTTAAAGCAATTTTATTTAGGCTCTTTATAAATTATATATTCACAGTTGAAACTTCACTTTGTTTTCGTATTTTTTTCAGCATACTAACTGCGTCTATGAAAGTTCGTACCCATGTTGCTTTTATTTAAGAAGTCCCGTTAGAAATTATAAAAACAAATTTTGAGTAGAGGAATTTGATCACTTTAGTGACTATTTATGCAGCTACAAGGTCAATATATTAACATAGATTTTTTTATTTTTGTCGTATGGGCGCAACCACTGTGCGGTGAATGAAATCCTGCTAGATCTAGAACGTTGTGGCTGCAAGGTCGTGGCATATGCGGACGACGTGGCAATCGCAGTGAGTGGCAAATTCGTAAACGTCCTCAGAGACATCCTACAGGTGGCTCTGAACAAGTTGGCTAGATGGGCCAGAAACAGCGGTTTGGGAGTTAACCCCAACAAGACAGAATTGGTTCTCTTTACTAGGATGAATAATGTCCCACATGTGGACCCTCCACCTCGGATAAATGGAACAGATCTAGTCTTTTCTGAAAGTGCAAAATTTTTAGGAATAATTCTAGATAGGAAAATGTTATTTAGACTTAACGTATTGGAACGTGTAAGGAAGGCCAACGTCGCCTTATATTCCTGCAAACAGGCTGTACGGTCACGGTGGTATGGTGGACGGCAACTGACAAACCGTTACCAACCTACTAACACAGGTTCAGAGAACTGCCTGCCTGAGCATAAGCGGAGCCTTAAGGACTACAGCGACCGAGTCTCTACAAGCCCTACTCCATATACTGCCGATTAATATTGTGGCGAGAGAAGTTGCAACCAAAGCGGCAATAAGATTAAACTGCCTATCAATGTGGAGGTACAAGAACTATGGTCACATGAGGATATCAAAGTGTAGTGCTATGGTAACCGACAGAGTGGACTATATACCAACTGTGTACACCTTCGAGAGAAATTACATCACTATGATTCCCGCCAGAGATGAATGGGTCGGCAGAATACCAGGTAATAGAAACCATCTCCAGTTTTACACGGATGGTTCGAAGCTTGATGAAAAGGTTGGCTTCGGAGTACACTGTGAAGAACTTAGTCTGGATATAGCGCACAGACTACCAGATACCTGCAGTGTCTATCAAGCCGAAATAATGGTAATATGGGAAGTCGCCAAGTGGCTGAGTCGCAACATAGTAACCAACACTGGCGTTGTCATTTACTCGGACAGCCAGGCTGCCATCAATTCTCTGGAGGCAACATCCCTAAATTCACAAACATCCCTCGACTGCCGCAGATCTCTTAACGAGATGGCTGAGCAGTTTAATATACACCTCATATGGGTGCCTGGGCATAGGGATATCCCGGGGAACTGCAAAGCCGATGAACTTGCTAGGAAAGGGACGACATTACAGATTCTCAAAGAATTTGCATATATTGGTGCGCCACTATCCACGTGCAAGCTTTGGCTTAGGCAAGAGGCAATCAGGCAGTCCAACGAAAGATGAACAGAAATCGGCACCTGCAGGGTAGCTAGACAAATCTGGCCAAGGTATGATCTGGGAAGGTCAAAATATCTCCTCGCGCTAGAGAGGAAACGATTGTCTACGTTAGTACAGGTTCTGACGGGACACTGCTTGATCGGCGAACACGCCAAAAGATTGGGTATTGACTCCAATGACTTCTGCCGAAGCTGTGGAGATGAGGAAGAAGTGGAGAGCATTGAGCACTTGCTTTGCGACTGTCCCGCTTTGAGTGAACGACGACTGGACATACTGGGGTCGACCTTTTTAGGCAGCCTAACAGATCTTTCCAGTACTGATATTCGTACTATCGATAAATTTATATATCAAACAGGTTGGTTTCGATGAGGGGCATTTCAGCCCGTGGTAACACTAGGGACCTAAACTGGTCTATGTGAGCTTGTAAAAAAAAAAAAAAAATACGGCTGCCACCCTAACCTAAACCTAAACCTAAAGATGCGGCAGATAGTTTGCACGCAATATAACTAAGATGGCGCTGTTTCATTGAGGCCCAATCTTTTACTCGAGAAACAGATGTCGTTAGTGCATAAGGGTCTAATATTTTTTCAAAGAACGGCTGAACTTTCGAAGCTCCCACATAATTATTTCTCCGGGACTTGGTATTATTAAGAAATGGAAGTAAAAGAAGAAATATCGTTAAAACTGCTGAAAACAAGTAAGAAAGTTTCAGTCGGGTAAACCGACTAAGGTATACCCTCACTTTGTGAGTAATGTAATATTGAATATTATTCTGTCAATTTGTGTGGGAGGTACCAGAAGGGGTTTATCAAATACACCTTTTTTTCGCTGAACATTAGATACTTTAAATTCATTGCACTGTGCCGACTTATAAGCATTTATGTGCACTGGTATAAACGTTATGAGACATTAAATTGAGGTATGATTTTGGCATTTTGTGTGGGAGGTACAAAAAGGGGCGTGGCAATAACTCCCATTTTTCACAGGGCTATAGACACTATAAAAGCATTGCACTGTACAAAATTGCAAGTATTTTTATACACTGGTTTTAATGTTATAAGCTGTTAACTTTTGGTGCAAATTGGTGCATTTGTGTGGGAGGTACCAAAAGGGGTGTGGCAACAACACCCATTTTTCCCTGGACTGTAGGCAATATAAAAGCATAATACTGTAAAAAATTTCAAGTAATTTTATACACTGTTATTAATGTTATAAGCTGTTAACTTTTGGTGAAAAATGGTGGATTTGTGTGGGAGGTACCAAAAGGGGCGTGGCGACTTCGCCCATTTTTCTCGAGTTGATAGCGACTAATAAGCTAATACTATGCGTGGAATTTCAAAAGATTCGAATAAGTAGTATAGCAGTTATTAAAGAATCAATATTTCACAACATTTTAACCCTTTGTGGGGGAGGTACTAGAAGGAGTGGACCAATATGGCCCATCTTCGAACTTAGCCGGAGATAGAAAAAAATATTACCACATACCAAATTTGAGGTCAATCGGTTACTCCTTTCGAGAGTTATCGTGCGCACCAGCCAGCAGACAGACAGACGGACGGACATTGCTCATTCGACCTAAAATGGCCCAAAACGGATTTCCTCCGAACATACTTGGGGTCTTAGGTCACTCCTTCGACGTGTTACACTTTTTTCCGTATACCCTCACACTAAAGTGAGGGTATAGTTAATTCGTAATTTATTAGAAATGAACACTGTATATTTATGTACTGTACACATGTGTTCCAAGAAAAACCAAGCTCCATCTATGCGGTAAAAATTATTCCTATCTGGTAATTTGATTTGCCTCATCTTTAGAATTTTTGTCTTTGGATGCGTCAGATGGTTTGCACACAATATACCTAAGATGGCGCTGTTCCTTGGGGCCCAATCTTTTACTCAAGAAACAGATGTCTATAGTGATTAAGGATCTAATCTTTTTTTCAAAGAACGGCTGAACCAAAGATATAAATACCAAAGACAAAAATTCTAAAGATGAGGCAAATCAAATTACCAGATAGGAATAATTTTTACCGCATAGATGGAGCTTGGTTTTTCTTGGAACACATGTGTGCAGTACATAGATATACAGTGTTCTAATAAAATACGAATTACTTTAGTGTGAGGGGAAAAAAAATACGGAAAAAAGTGTAACACGTCGAGGAGTGACCTAAGACCCCAAGTATGTTCGGAGCCAGTTTAGGTCGAATGAGCAATGTCCGTCCGCCTGTCTGTCTGCTGGCTGGTGCGCACGATAACTCTCGAAAGGAGTAACCGATTGACCTCAAATTTGGTATGTGGTAATATTTTTTTCTATCTCCGGCTAAGTTCGAAGATGGGCCATATTGGTCCACTCCTTCTAGTACCTCCCCCACAAAGGGTTAAAATGTTGTGAAATATTGATTCTTTAATAACTGCTATACTACTTATTTCTATACTACTTTTGAAATTCCACACACGAGAAAAATGGGCGAAGTCGCCACGTCGCCAATCCACAACGGAGTGATTGGCTTCAAAAGGAAGAGAACTTCGAGTAATAAACTTGGAAAATTGGAAACCTTTCGAAGCCACGAAAAATGAGTTGAAGCACTGTGCAGTGATGGCTCACAAAACTGTGTGGAATAGCACAACAGTAGGAGCAACTACATAGGTACTATGGGGTGACCCAAATGAAAAGAAAACAAGAAGTCTTCTGAAACTAAACAAGATTGATATTAGTAAGATGATGAGTGTTCTAACGGGACACTCCAGCTTACAAGCACATCTTCATCGCATAGGATTAGCAGGGCATGCAGGGAAAACATCGAAACGATGGAACATTTCCTGTGTCACTGCCCGGCTTTCACACATGCAAGATCCCAACATTTCGGGTCCGACATATTACCAGACTTGACTCATCTCAGAGAATATGACTGGAAGATACTGAAAAAATTCGTGTCTAGTACCGATTTTCTGTAACTCGTGAGGTATAAAAGATCATAAATAAGGAGCGTAACAGACCGAACCACTGGCTTAAGTGTATGTCCATGGACATGAGACGTTTAAACGTCTCCTCTCTTCAACCTAACCTAACCTATTAAACCTCTTGCTCTACCACATAACGGTGGTAAAAAAAAAGTTGGCCATAAAATTGTACTATATGTATATGTCAGAACACACCAAAGCCCAAAACTTATCACATCTATCTTACATTTTGTTTTTAGTAACGTTGTCCATATCTCCAAAATACTACCGATAACTGTGTGTATTTATTTATGACCAACTGGATTTATTTAATTTATGTTTGTATGGACTACTGTGGACTACAGAGTTTGTTGTTAAATAAAACTAATCAGTTAAATTCTTTACTTTCAACGTTTCGTTGGTTGTTTTTTCCAACTTCATCAGGAGAAATTCATGAAATTTCTGTCGATAGATGGTTTTAATAATATTTAATTTTTCTTATTCACTAGTTTCGAAAACGTCCTAGCAGCGGTTTGGGCGTTAACCCAAACAAGACAGAATTGGTTCTCATTACTAGGGTGAATAATGTCCCACATGTGGATCCACCTCCTCGGATAAATGGAACAGATTTAGTCCTTTCTGAAAGTGCAAAATTGTAAGGAATAATTCTAGATATTAAACTCTTGTTTAGACTTAACGTATTGAAACGTGTATGGAAGGCCAACGTCGCCTTATATTCCTGCATAAAGACTGTAGGGTGTCGCGGTGGGGCCTCTCTCCTAAAATCATCCATTGGCTATATGTATATAGCAGTAGTTCGGCGAATACTGTTATACGGCATTGTGGTCGTATGGTGGACGGCAACTGACAACTACTATCGAAGGATCAGAGAACTGCCTGCCTGAGCAAGCGAAGCCATAAGGACTGCAGCGACTGAGTCCTGCAGACAACCCACGCACCAAAAGGGGCGTGTCAATAACGGCCACTTTTCTCTGGACTCTAGGCGCTATAAAAGCTTTACACTGTCCAGAATTTCAAGTATTTGTATGCACTATTATTATAATTATAAGCTGTTAACTTTTGGTACAAAATGGTACCTTTAACTTTTGGTACAAAATTGTCCATTTGTGTGGGAGGTACCAAAAGGGGCGTGGCAACCTTACTCATTTTTCTCGAAGTCATGGCTGCTGATAAAATAATACTAGGTGTGGAATTTTAGAAGATTGGAATAAGTAGGATAGAAGATATTAAATAATCAATTTTTCACTAATTGTTAACCCTTTGTGGGGGAGATACTAGAAGTAGTGGACCGCATACCAAATTTGAAGTCAATCGGTTACTTCTTTCGAGAGTTATCATGCGCACCAGCCAGCAGACAGACAGACGGACATTGCTCAAATGACTTAAAATGACCCAAAACGGAACATACTTAGGGTCTTATGTCACCCCTTTGATGTTTTACACTTTTGGCTCGTAGCAAATGATATATACCCTCCCCTCTAAGGTGAGGGGATAAAAACATAATTAAAATATAGCATTTTTTAAATATTTTATGAATTTAATAAATTTCTGTCTTCTTCTGAAAATGTTTTGTTTTTAATTTTTCCCGGTACTTTCCTACGAATCAGTATGTATTTTAGTTTGATATATACCGATACCTTTCTCAATCTCTAGATAGACAACAAAATGTGCTATTTCAAAGTTTATAATAAAGAATTGTAATAACGCCATAACATTTTTAAAAATTATTATATTTTAATGAAGGATAGGCATGCCGAATACTATGTACCCTCCACCATGGATCGCACGTGAATGGTTACGGGTACTAATAAACTCATTATACCAAATTTCAGCTCAATTCGTTTAAATTTGAGATTTTGTGGCGTCACGAAGTCAAATCTAGAGGGACCTTTGTATGGGAGCTATATCAAAACATGGACCTGCTACTACCGTTGTTCGTGTGAAGGATTCCGGGTATATATAAACTCCAGTTGCCAATTTTCAGCCTGCTCAGTTGACATTTGTGATCTCTCTGACGTTAAGAAGTCAAATCGGGCAGATGCAATATATGGGGGCTATATCGAGAAGAGGACCGATATTGCCCATTTTTATTCCCAAATTACCTGCAGCTATAAGAAGCATCTATACCAGGGATGTAATGAATATTCGCATCCCCATATGCGAATGCCAATTATTCGCTTCATTTTCAACATTCGCTTTCGCATTCGCAAAAACCAAATTTGGAATATACGCCTTCGCATTCGCTTTCGCAAGAATATATTTCAGTATTCGCTTCCTCAATCAAAATATAGGCAATCAAATAAATGTTTAAACAAAAAAATTGATTTTGTACGCCAGTTTTAAGCTACACCGCCGGGAAGTGTCCCCAGGCAGTGATGCCAACTATCTGCGGAGCAAAAGCGTAATGAAAAATTTAGAAAGCGTAAAATTCTAGACCAAAAGCGTAAAAACGCACTAAAGTATTTTTCTTTCATTTGCAATAAAAAAGTTTAATTTTACATTAAAAATTTTAAAATAAAAATAATTATCAAATTTTAATTATAGTTGTTTCCCTAATTAAAATGATACTTCCAAACCTTTTTTTTTGTCGCTTAGATTCATACATTTTTTCTCTGCTAAATTGCATAAAGACTTGCTGAGCAATAAGGAATCACTAGCAGATTCGATGTATCCCTATAATAATTCGAATCTGATAGTGATTCTGATTCAATAGACCATTTAGTCTGTAAGTTATCTTAGAAGACGATTTTCCAGTTATTGATATCTCCAAAGCGGGCTACGCGGACCAAACTGTGTCTGCGTGACCGGGTTTGGCCGGGGTTAAAGATTTTCCCTTCTGATGTATGCCCAACGATGGCTACGCGGAACAAAGTGATTCAGCGTGGTCGGCCTTCGGACGGGATTCAAAATGTTTTCCAAAGCCGGTTACGCGGACCAAAGTGTCATAAGATCCACGAACACACACAGAATACAGTTTGGTTCAACCGAATTATTTGCCAACGAATTTTGTAGTTCTGTCTACTATCATGCGATTCCATCAGGACAACCAATATTTTGGTTGTGGTATACTTCTGTTTCCATGTTGACAACAATCATATTTGGTGGCTTAAATTATCTGTTGTAGTTGCCACAACCAACTGTTTTTAAGAATTGGTTGTTCTGACAATTTGTCAGTCATATACTACCGACAATTAATTAAAAACAGTTTTCATTAATTTTTATTTTATTTATTGAACAAAAAACAAAACAATTCATAACAAAATTAAAAATCCCATTTTACAAATTCATCACTATATGAGATGTGGATATATTTGCCAAACATTTTAGTACACAAAAAAAACACAAAACTTTTATGCAAATATCGCTTAAACCTGTGCTTTCAATTTCATGATTGTCGCTTTTATTTTTATACCCTCACTTTAGTGTGACGAGGGTATATATCATTTGCTACGGAAAAAAGTGTAACACATCGAAGGAGTTACCTGAGACCCCAAGTATGTTCGGCGGAAATCCGTTTTGGGTCATTTTAAGTCGAATGAGCAATGTCCGTTCGTCTGTCTGCCTGTCTGTCTGTCTGTCTGCTGGCTGGTGCGCACGATAACTCTCGAAAGGAGTAACCGATTGACTTCAAATTTCGTGTGTGTTAATATTTTATTCTATCTCCGGCTAAGTTCGAAGATGGGCCATATTGGTCCACTCCTTCTGGTACCTCCGCCACAAAGGGTTAAAATGTTGTGAAATTTTGATTCTTTAATAACTGCTATTAAACGTATTCGAATCTTCTGAAATTCTACATAGTATTAGTTTGTTAGTCGCTATCAACTCGAGGAAAATGGGCGAAATTGCCACGCCCCTTTTGGTACCTCCCACACAAATGCACCATTTTGCACTAAAAGTTAAATGCTTATAACATTAATACCAGTGTTTAGAAATACTTGAAATTTTGTACAGTGTAATGCTTTTATAGTGCCTACAGTCAAGTGAAAAATGGGCGTTATTGCCGCACCCCTTTTGGTACCTCCCACACAAATGCACCATTTTGCACCAAAAGTTAACAGCTTATAACATTAATACCAGTGTATAAAAATACTTGAAATTTTGTACAGCGTAATGTTTTTATAGTGCCTACAGCCCCTTTTGGTATCTCTCCCACAAAGGTGCCATTTTGCACCAAAAGTTAACAGTTTATAACGTTAATATCAGTGTATACAATTACTTGAAATTTTGTACAGTGTAATGCTTTTATAATGCCTATAGTCCAGTGAAAAATGAGCGTTATCACCACGCCCCTTTTTGTACCTCCCACACAAAATGGCCAAATTATACAACAATTTAATATCTCTACGTTAATATACCAGTCCATATAAACAGTTACAATTCGGCACAGTGCAATGTATTTAAAGTATCTACTGTTCTTAAACCCAATATTTCCCACAAAAATTGACAGAATAATTTGTGTAATATTCAATATTACATTACCCACAAAGTGAGGGTATACCTTAGTCGGTTTACCCGACTGAAAATTTCTTACTTGTTTATTTATGTAAAACATTTTGCACAACATATTCTGCATTCCACACATTATTATCCACAAAGTGAGGGTATACCTTAGTCGGTTTACCCGACTGAAACTTTCTTACTTGTTTATTTATGTAAAACATTTTGCACAACATATTCTGCATTCCACACATTATTTTTGAGATTATTTTTGATTACCTATACCATTCTTGAACAAAATGTTGAAGATTTTTTTATGTCGATTAATTTTATTTTTTGTTTGTCATGTATCAGCAAAAGAACAGCAACCAATCTTTCGGTTGTATTTCCCAAAATACATTTAATTATTCTAAATTTTCTGTTAGAGCAACCAATTATTCGTTGCGATAATAATCTTTGGTGTATTGATACAATTTCTGTTGTCAAGAATAAAACATTGGTTGTCACAACTAAAAATCGATCAAATGGTACTATAATGAAAATTTAAAATTGGTTACCACAACTAACCGAGTGTCTATGAAAAAACAATCTTAATTCGATTGATAAAACCATCGATTTAGTTGCAATCATTTTCATTTGATCGTATCCATGTTATTTTTGTTGTTTCAACTAATTATTTATTAATACAACCGACAGACGGTGTAGGCAATATACTTTCTGTTGCTAGTACTATTTTTTTATTGTTACAATCGAATTCCAACCAATTATTTTCCTGGGTGCATTATGTCCCTAGACGTTATGAATTGCCACCCAATTTTTTAGGGCCTTACACTTACCGCAGAATTGTGTACTTATAAAACCATAATTTTTCGGCAAAAACCCTTTCGCCAATAATTTTGTATGGTATAAAAAAGCAATTTCTTTTACTTTTTGTAAGTCTACATATCAAACAAATTTAAACTGCAGAATTTATAACAGCAATATGCAAATCAGAGAGTCAAATGGTGCATATAAATATGTTCATAACACGGAGAAGCAAAAATAGCATAATTTCATTATGTTGCCAGTTTTGATCTGACAAATGTCCAAAAGCGTCAAAAGCACCAACAAAAAACATGAAAAGCGTACACTTAGTGCTTTTTTTCGTTTGGCACTAAGTGAACACTTTTCGCGTAATGGGGGGTCTGAAAAGCACTAAATCTGGTGCGAAAAGCACTAGGTTGGCATCCCTGTCCCCAGGTAACAGTTATTTAGCCGAGCCTGACTTATTTATGAATCTCGAAGAAAGTGAAAGATTGAATAGTGAAAAAACAGTGAAGCTACTTTTTGTGAATTATAACTTGGCTCTACTAAACTTAGAATCGAATTTCTACGGACACCCACAAGAAGAAGTGGTGGATCCTGGACTATGTCCATCCGTTCATAATACAATAAGCTCCGCCAGACTTTAGCCATTCCTTACTGGTTTTTAAATATTAATTTAATCTTCTTATATATATATAAAAGAAAGTGATGTTAGTTACTACGCTTATAACTCGAGAACGCCTGGACCGATTTCGGCGATTAGCACCAATTCGGACAGGTCTCCGGCCAAATAAGAAGAATACACAAGAAAATTTTGGAAAAAAGTCGGAAAATTGGGAAAATCGAAAATTGATATTTCTTGCGAGATTCCTACTGTTCATATCTACTACTCTCTTTTTGAATCCAATTTTTTTTATTAATTTTCTATTAAACAAAAAAGTTTTCTATTAAACATATGTACGAGTATGTGCTATTTTTCTTGCTGCAATTCATTCGAGTTTTGCGTATTGTTACACTGATTTCGCGTATCACATCGACAAACGGTACAAGCATTACGATCAATTAAAATTCAACGCGATATTTATCAGTTCGAAAATTTTTTCAGATAATAAGTTTGAGTATAAGAGGTAAGGTTATCTTATTGGATTGCGGGCACTGCAAAATCATAATTTCGGATGAATGCACGATGGCGCATAAACGAGCTCTGGAGGCAGTTGACCGAACGATGAAGGATTTACGACGTGATTTGAGACAATTTGGTGAGTCTATGATATTGCTCTCCGGAGATTTTCGTCAACCGCTTCCCGTCATCCCGAAATCTACTGCCGATGAAATTAATGCATGCCTGAAATCGTGGTCTTTGTGGCGGCATGTCAAGAAGTTGAAATTGACCACGAACATGAGAGTCGCGTTGCAGAACGACTCATCGGCTCTTGAATTCTCGAAACAACTGTTGGCGCTTGGCAATGGCCAAATTACTGTTGATGTTTCCACTGCATTGATATTGTTCCCGGCAAATTTTTGCGAGTTCACATCGTCGAACGAGGAACTCATCACCAAAGTGTTTCCAAATCTCGATTAGATTAGTGAACGGGCAATATTAGCAGCGAAGAATAAGGACGTCGATAGCATGAATTTTATTATTCAAAGTAAAATCGAACTCGCTTGATGTGCCAGGAGCTCCGCCGCATAATTTACAGCTGAAGGTGGAATCGATCATAATCATGTTGCGGAATCTGAATCATCAGAAATTGTGCATAGTTCGCGGTTGTCAATTATGAAACTGATGGACAATGTGATTCAGGCGACGATCATCAAGGGAAAATTCAAAGGAGAGGAAGTCCTTATCCCACGAATTCCGATTATTCCAACTGATCTTTCATTCCAATTCAAGCGGATTCAGTTCCCTGTACGATTGGCTTTTACGATGACAATCAATAAATCTCAAGACAAATCGTAGGAAGTCTGTGGAATTAATCTCGAATTTCCCTGTTTTTCGCACGGTCATCTGTACGTTGCCTGTCTTCTGTCTTCGTTGTTTGTTGTTTATCACATCGCTCTCTACTGATTTCGATTCCTTTTAAACAAATCGCATTAAAATTTTAACTATCTGTGTTTTATTATCACTCTGGAGTTTATCTGAAGGCGTTAAATTGGGGCGAGGCGAAGTTCGCCGGGTCCGCTAGTATTTTATATTTAAGAAATCAACTGCAACTGCAATATATGTATATTGAATTTAAAAGACAGCATGTAGGAATGATGTTTCGCTTTCGTAAATCAGTTTTTGATATTCGTTTCGTATTCGCAAAATGTAATATTCGCTATCGCATTCACTTTCGCAAAAATGCATTTTTCAATATTCACATTCGCAAGAAATATATTTCAATATTCGCATTCGCTTTCGCTAAAGCAACTTTCGTTACATCCCTGATCTATTCCATATTTCAGTTATCTAGCTCAATTATTGAAGATTGTTGTGTGATTACAACCGACGGACAGGCGTACCGACAGACGGACATGATTGACCATTCTTAGAATTTTACGACGATTGTGAATATATATACTTTATGTCTCAGATCAATATATATTTAGAGGTGTTACTAACGGAGTGACAAAATGAATATACCCCCCATCCTATGGTGCCGGGTATGAAACCGATCGATGATTCATCCGTATATGAAATAATTCTAAATTCTTATTAATAATAATTGTGGGTTAATACAAATGAAGAAATGTTGCTCGTTCGCAGTTTCCAACAAGATAACGATCCAAAATTCGAGAAATTTATTGATACAACGCTTTCTCAATAACCAAATAAACGTATTAGAATGACACACATAGCCCCGAACTGTCTATGTTACAAAAAAATTGATAATTATTAAGGGAGATCGTACAAGAATAAAAGAAAACTCGCAACGACGCTTTAGGGAAAAGCGGGAAAGTCATTTAAATACTCGATTTAGCAAATATAGGTCAGAAGCAGAACAATTATTTCGGTAATATTGCTGAATAAATATTTTGTTACTAATATAACTTTATAGTGTCATACGGACATAGTGTAATTCTTGACAGAATGCCTGACCTTCCGGGCCCTGCTGATTACACTATTACTGAATCATTCTTTGGCAAGAAGTATGTCACTCTTACACCTGATAGATCAGAATGGAATGGTCGTATCCCAGGACAGAGAAGATTTATTAACTTCTATACGGACGATTCCAAACTCGATAACCAAATGGGCTTTGGTGTCTTTTCTGAGAAACTTCAGCTATCACTTGCAAAAAGGCTGCCTGATCACTGTAGTGTTTACCAGGCAGAAATCTTAGATATTAAAGGGTAGCGGAATGGCTGAAAATTATTGTGCTGACCAAAGTCGGTATGAATATTTTCTCTGATAGTCAGGCTGCTATCAAGTCCCTGGAAACTGTATTCCTAAATTCAAAAACTGCCCTCGACTGTCGCAGATCTCTTAACGAGATGGCTCAATATTCACCTGATATGGGTGCCGGGCCACAGGGATATACCAGGAAACTGCAAGGCAGATGAACTTAAAAGACTAGGAATTGCCGTACACGCTCCAGGGGACCTGGAACATGTGGGCATGCCTTTAGCAACCTGCAAGCTCTTCTTGAGAGATAGTGCACTTACGGCTACAAATGACAGGTGGTCACTAGTCAGGAACTGCACACATTCCGGCTGATGTGGCCGAGTTTAGACTCGAAACGCAGCAAAGCAATGCTGTCGATTTCATGACAGGTCGCTTTCTTATTAGACGGCACACAGAGAGATTAAAGGTCTTGCATAATGACTTTTGCAGAAGCTGTGGAGACAAAGAGGAGGAGGAATCAATAGAACACCTTCTTTGTCTGTGCCCTGCTCTCTCCAGAAGGCGGCATACAACCTTGGGCTCCTATTACTTTTAGGAGTTAGCTAACTTGGCTGATGTTGGAATCCGCCAACTTTTGAGCAATCAAACGGGAGGGGCTAGGAATAACTTATGCTTTCCCTAACGTCCCAGTGGTACCACAATGGACTGGATAGCCTAAGTGAGTCTGTTTTACAGGCTGCCACTCTTAACCTAATCTAACCTAATATAACTTTAAGGCAACCGCAAATGGTAGAGGTGCGATTATTTTGACTGGAGATTTTTTGCACTTTTTAGAAAGAAATTATGTTTTTAATTTTGTTTTTTATTTTTCGGCTTTAGGTCCGTAATTAAAAAAATCAGTTTTGTTCTTTAAATTTTAAAATTTATTCTCGATATTTCGACTAGCTTCATCATTCTGGAGATCTATTGCAAAAATACATTATTTATTAAAACATATATATAAACACAAAAAAATATGAACTTTACAATAAAATTATGTTTTAAAATTGTTGTCTGTCCTTTTTAAGTTCTCGCTGTTAACTGATGTTTATGACGTCCGTTTCTCTTAACAGTATGTCGATACATTTGAGAGCACCTGTCAGTGTCAGATTTGTAATTTAGCCTCTTCTCTGTAGGAACGTCAATTATGTATAGCATCTCTAAAGTCTATAGTCTGTGGTAGTTACTCTCTTCTGCTGGTATCTCCACATTGTCAAAATTAGGTTTATGTCCAGTCAGCGCACAGTGGGCCGCACGCCCCGTTCTGTTTTCTATTGGTTTGTCAAAAGCTTTTAAGTTAGATTTGTGCGGTGACAGTCTAGTTTTTAATTTTGTCTTGGTTGTACCGACATATACTTTTTAGCATATTTCGGACCCGTCGCCTTTGCATTGAATTTTTTAGATTAAATTTGATTTTTCGTCCATTAACACTTTCGATTTTATTTTGCTGAATAGAAGATTTGTTGTGTTCTGTGTTTGAGTGCAACTTTTACTACATTTTTGTCATATATATTAGAATTTTGTAGCCTCTCAGAAAACGTTTTGTATATCGTTGATGTCGTTGTCTCCGTGTTGATAATAGTCCTTCTGGCGGGTTTTGATTGGAAGTTTATTAATCTTCCTGAAGATATGCTTTTTTGGTACCAATCCGTTCTCAGTAAGATACCATGTCTAATTACACTGTGCAACAGTGAAAAAAATACACGGACATGACAGTATAGGTTCGACACTACTATCAAAGGGTAGTACAACCCTATACTCGTTTTGGCGAAATTGGTGACCAATTTTTTTTATGGGCCCCCAAAGTTTCAGAAAATCAGTGAGTCCCTCCAAAAAGGTGTCATCAGTTTTTGTCCAACAACTAATTCAGACTTCGTGATACCGCTAACTATAGTTGGCAATAATGTAGCTAAGGATATGCCGAACAAAGTTTCTTAAAATTTTTTGCGAAAAAAATGTTTTTCCCGTTTTTCAGCATAACTTCCAGGGACTCGTAATTTTTCACTAACATTGCTTGGCAAAATTGTAGCTAACGTAAATCTGAACAAATTTTGTAAACACATCAATACAATCTGAACGGGTCTAGGCACCCTAAATAGCTCAAAAAACCACATTGTATCCCAAAATGTAAGTATTTCACAGTTATGTAACAAAAATATATTTTGTTGGTACCGGGTATGTTCAGCAATTTTATGGAAAATATTAAGGCCAATATTTTTATGGAACATATTAACACTCTAGCTCCCCCACATAACTCTAATTTTTGCCCCCATGTTAACAAATCATAAAAAACACCCCTTAAAATGTGGAGGGCGGGGATGAAATGTTCTACAAAAATGTTCGCCATTAAATTTTACTATATGTATCAGAACACACCAAAGCCCAAAACTTAACACAAATGCCCAAAAATCGGTCAAATTCCTGCCAAAAACGCTCTTTACTGGTATCGTTATTGCTTCGACCACTAGATCGTACGACTTACATTGATGCACGAACAGGAATTTCACCGCTTTTATGTTTGTGTTATGTTTTGAGCTTTGGAGTGTTCTGACACATACAGTAAAATTTTATGGCGAACATTTTTGTAGAACATTTCATCCCCGCCATCCCCATTTTAAGGGGTGTTTTTTACGATTTGTTAACATGGGACCAAAAATTACAATTATCTGGGGGAGCTAGAGGGTTCATATGATCCACAAAAATATTGGCCTTAATATTTTCTATAAAGTTGCTAAACATACCCTATACCAAAAAAATATATTTTTGTCACATAACAATGAAATACTTAAATTTTTGGGGTACAATGTGGTTTTTTGGACTATTTAGCGTGTCTAGCTAGACACGTTCAGATTGTATTGATATGCACACAAACGTTGTTCAGATTTACGTTGGCTACAATTTTGCCAAGCATTGTTAGTGAACAATTACGAATCCCTGGAAGTTATGCTGAAAAAAGTGAAAAAATATTTTTTTCATTCGCTTTTTCAAAAATAAAGTACCGGGAAAAAAATTTTTCGCAAAAAATGTTAAGAAACTTTGTTCAGCATATTCTTACCTACATTATTGCCAAACGTAGTTAAGCGGTATCACCAAGTCTGAATAAGTTGTTGGACAAAAGCTGATGACACCTTTTTGGAGGGGCCCACTGATTTTAAGAAACTTTTGGGGCCCATAAGAATAATTAGTCACCAATTTCGCCAAACCATGTATAGGGTTATACTACCCTTTGATAGTAGAATCGAACCTACATACACTGTCATGTCCGTGTATTTTTCAAAAAGTGTTATTTTTGTTGCATAGTGTTATTAATGCGTCCAGATATGCGAGTTTGTTGTCCTTTTCATAATGCATTGTGAATTTAATTTGACTGTTGTATGAATTTAATATTTGCAGAGTGTTTTCCACATCCTTTTTCTTGATAATTCCAAATAAGTCGTCCACATATATGTGCACATACACACGATTAACAAGGGATCCAACATCTGGCCTACAAAGCAAAAATATCCCAATAGTGAATACGTTATTCAACATGAACCTAAAAAAACTTGACAGAAAAGAGAAAATTGACAAATAATGCAGTATTTCCTCCTCGCATTTATGGACTTCCCAAGATCCACAAAGATGAAGTTCCATTAAGACCGATTTGTTCATCGACTAATTCCCTGGGTCATGGACTATCTAGGTATATAGTGGATATATTAAAGAACTCAACAAAGGATTCCCGATACAATATCAGACTTTAAATCAAAACTTGACAACGTACGCACAGAAGATGAAGAAATTCTTTTTTCATTCGGCGTGGTGTCCTTATTCCCTAGACGAAATGGAACTTGTTGGATAATCACACTAAAATACCCAGAAACATTTATAAAGATGCTTACTTTTTGTACTAAAGAAACCCGCAGTTTTATGTACGAGGATAGTATATATAGGCAAGGTAAGGGACTACCGATAATATCGCCCGCCTCCCCGGTCTTAGCAGATATAGTAATGATAGAAATACTCGACGTTTCAATAAATATGATGAACACTAAACTAAAAATTTTAACAAAATATGTGGACGACTTATTTGGAATTATCGCGAAAAAGGATGTGGAAAACACTCTACAAATATTAAATTCCTACAACAGACAAATTAAATTCACAATAGACATGGTAACTTACTGAGAACGGATTGGTACCAAAAAAGCATATCTTCAGGAATATTAATAAACTTCCACTCAAAACACGCAAGAAGGACTATTATCAACACGGCTACCAACCTTATAGAAAGAGTGCTTACTATAAGTGACAAGGAATTCCATAAAACCAACAGATAAAATAAGGAAAATATTAACAATGAATGACTATCCCAAGAGGACTATAGAGGATTTGCTACGACGCTCCAGGATAAATAAGAACATAGATAAGGAACAGGAGACAACGACACCAACGATATAGAAAACCTTTTCTGAGAGGCCAAAAATTCTAACATATATGACAAAAATGTAGTAAAAATTGCACACAAAACACAGAACACAACAAATCTTCTATTCAGCAAAAAAAAAAGTGATAAAGGACGAAAAATCAAATTTAATCTACAAAATTCAACGCAAAGGCGAAGGTTCCGAAATATGCAAAAAGGATATGTCGGTACAACCAAGACAAAATTAAAAACTAGACTGTCATCGCACAAATCCTAATTAAAAGCTTTTGACAAACCAATAGAAAACAGAACGCCGCTTGCGGCCCACTGTGCGCTGACTGGACATAAACCTACTTTTGACAATGTGGAGATACTAGCAGAAGAGAGTAACTACCACAGACGATACACTTTAGAGATGCTACACATAATTTACGTTCCTACAGAGAAGAGACTAAATTACAAATCTGACACTGACAGGTGTTCTCAAATGTATCGACATACTGTTAAGAGACACGGACGACATAAACATCCGGGTACAGCGAGAATTTAAAAAGGACAGACAACAATCAAACAAACATCATTATATTGTAAAGTTCATATTTTTTTTGTGTATATATATGTTTTAATAATTAATGTATTTTTGCAATAGATCATCAGAAGATGACTAGCGAAGCTAGTCGAAATATCGTGAATAAATTTTGGAATTTAAAGGAAAAAGCTGTTTTTTTTTAATCAAGGACCTAAAGTCGAAAAATAAAAACCAAAATATAAAACACCTTAAAGGTCAAAAACATCAGAAATTATGTTTTTCATTTAATAATTAAAAATACCGAAATATCGGCATTACTTATAATTTCTGTATAGTATAGTGTTTATTTTAATCAAAGAAACTAATGTCAGTAATACAATAGTTTTTGAAGTATATCCGTTTTAATATGTTTCTATATCGTGGTGCTATTATTTTGGCCGCAGCTGTACATACCTTGGTCAGTTTAGGCAACTGGAATTTTCTGACTTGTCCTCTTACATTTGTTGCGGTATTTAAATGCATTATTTATGGCTGGAAGATGAAACGTCCAAACGTTATTGTTGTTGAAGGCTCCCTCGGGTTGTCGAGGGAGCCTTATGTTGTGCAACGTCACATGTTGTCCAACTGTTAATAAAAAGGTGTCTGTTAATCTTAGGATATCGATATTATTTCAGTTTTACCATTGCTTTTAAGTAGCAAATACACAGTAGAATCATCGTACCGATTATCGCAACAGCTGGAATCGTAATTCCATGATTGTATAATGCGTGTGCACAAAACCGTACGATTTTTGGTCTGGAGCGTTCGATCTTACGATATCTTTGTTGCGAATATCGGTACAAGGATTCTACCGTTTATTCGCCACTTAATACACGAGAAAAGTTTGTTATCGTTGTGGTGATGTGGCAGTTTTTGGCATCCCTCTTGGCTTTGGCAATCAGATGTCGTTTTTGGAGTTTACCAGCTACCCGGCAAGGAATCAGGTCCAACACATTCGGAGTCCATGACTGGCGCACTAGCCACAATGATACTATGGCCACCGGAAAGTCAATGGTGTCTTGTCGGCATTTTATGGGTGTGGGTATTTTTCTCACCCGGCCTGAAAGTACGAAAAGAAAATTTATACATGTAAAGACGATCACAGATTATTATACGTATCATATGTAGGTCCTTATCAGCAAGCGAATATTTCCATGTCGCTCTATGCTGTAATTTTTTGTATTTTTTGTGGTGCTTTGTGTGAAAAATATAATTTTTTGGGTCGGCTCTGTGTTATAATAAAAAGGAAACATCATGCAAGAGAGATGAAAAAAGCGCTGCTTCTTCTGCAACATCAGTTAAGTCAGTAGTTCCGATCTGAATGAATTGTAGAAATCTGAGAGGGTCCAATCTGTTAAGTTCAGCTAACTCCTGAAAGAAAAATAAAAGGCAGGTGTTGTATTTGTATATTTATTGATAGTTATCCAATATAATATTAAACAAATGGCCGATTATTTAGAAAACTATATCTAAAATAAAAAAACAAGTATCTTGTTGCTTCTGTACGTCAGGGTTATAACAACTGCGGCACAAGTTGTCATTTCTAAGCCAATTTTATACATATGCTTACAGAGACTGTTGTGTCCAGTGATAACGCCCACAATCAATCGTAGGTGCAATTTATCTCCGGGTTCCATGTAGACATTTCGTCCCAAAGAGCTATTGGTTGCTCAAACCCATCTGTTTAAATTTGTGATGCCAAATTTTTTTCATTTCGATTTTATACCAAACAAGACTGATTAAGTTCGTTTAAGTTCGAGGTTTTTGTGGCATTACGAAGTCAAATCTAGAGGGACCTGTGTAAGGGGACTATATAAAAACGTTGACTTATGATCACCGTTGTTCGTATGAAGGATTCCGGGTATAAATAATCCTCAGTTACTAATTTTCAGCCGGATCAGTTGACATTTGTGGTCTCTATGACGTTAAAAAGTGAAATCGGGGTGATGTTATATATGGGGGCTATATCGATAAATGAGCCAATATTTTCCATTTTGAATCCTAAGTTAACATATTTCAGTTATCTAGCTCAATTATTGAAGACTGTAATGTGATTACAACAGACGGACATGGCTAAATCGTCTAAGAATTTTACGATGATTGAGAATATATATACTTTATGGGGTATAAGATCAATATAAAGGGTTTTCCAACAAGAGGTGTTATTTTGGTATTCAAAGAAAAATGCCATTTTTTGAGATAAATGATCGGATGTTTATTTCATAATATAGAGGAAGGTTTGTCGTTAATAATGAAAAACAACATCAGCCAAATGGCCACAACGACCACGCTTACAGGACCATATCCTTCTCATGAAATTTTCCATAACCAAATCGCAAAGTGGCTGCTTTATGTCCTCGATAGCCTCATGAATTCTATGTTTGAGATCTTGAATCGACGCTGGGCTGTGGGCGTAGACCTTATATTTCACGTGGCCCCAAAGGAAGAAGTCGCAAAGTGTTAAATCTCAAGATCTCGGTGGCCAATTGTGATCATCTCTTCGAGAGATAACACGGTCTGGAAACTTTTCCTGTATCAGAGCAATGGTTTCGTTTCTTGTGTGGCACGTAGCGCATTCTTGTTGAAAGTAAACGTTGTCCAGATCAATACCATCCAACTCCGACCATAAAAAATCATTAATCATCTCTCGATAGCGCAATCCATTCACCGTAACTGTTGATCCAACCTCATTTTCAAAAAAGTAAGGTCTAATGACCCCGCCGGACCATAAACCGCCCCAAGCAGTCACACGTTGAGGATGGAGAGGCTTCTCAACCATAACTCTTGGGTTTTCCGAGCCCCAGATGCGACAATTTTGCTTGTTGACGTAGCCACCGCGGTGGAAATGGGCCTCATCAGTCAAGATGATTTTGTATCGTTCACATCGTTTTTTTGTTCGATCGTTTTTCATCATCAGCGCAAAATTATACTTAGATTTGATCTGTTATTTAAACAAAAGATGTGGAAGGTCATTATTAAGCAGTACAATGTAAAAATATTGAAAAAAAAACAATAAAAATACTTACGACGAAGCCTGGGTTTACAATTCGTGGTCTCACCCAGAAGAAGCCTTGTGACAGGGCCGTCCTCGTGGCACTAGATCTTTCGACGGCATTCGATACGGTCAACCTTGTCACATTATTCGAGGACATTGTAAACACGTCCCTCCAGTCTAGTTTGAAGCGCTGGATCATAAATTGTATGTGGTGACGCCAGTTGTACGCGAAATACAAAAACAAGAAGTCAAAGCCCCACGGAGTTAAATAGGGAGTACTCCAAGGTGGGCCATATCTCCGAACTATTTAACGTCTAACTTTCTGCAATGCCACCCCACCTGATGGCGTTGAAATCGTAAGATAAGCCGATGATTGCATGATTTTGGCGTCGGGCCCACACTTTGCTGGCATTTGCGAGAAGCCGAATAATTACACAGCTGAACATCTTCACTGCGAGGAATATGAAAGTATCCGCCTCCAAATCATCCGCCACATAGTTCACTGCATGGGCATTTGAAATCCGATAATTATGATACAGAGCAGAGATGAGTTTCTTGATCCACGGAAGAACACTATAGAATTTGTAGAAAATTAGTACACATTTATATTAAGCCCCTATATATATACCATACATACTGATATTGCATCTAACCTCTATATCCAAAGTTCTCAACATATTTTTATACATATATAAAAATGCACACGGAGAAAAAAACAGGAAACAAAATATGTTTGGGATCAAAATTTAATTAAGTTATACTTTGGTGCAAATATTTTATATTTACAATACCGGAAAAAAATTTTGAATATCTCTCAATGTTATTTTTTCGAGTTTTTGTGCAAATTATCTTTAAAAACTGGGAAATATTTAAATCGGCTACAGAATTTGTTTTCCTACCTATAGGAAAAAAGTAATTTTTCCCAAATATAATATGTTTCCAGAAAATATACTACAGAAGCGATTTTTTTCTTAGGGTAGATACAAGTTTCATGTGACAAGAGCATTTATAAACAGATCCGTTGTAAATTTAGCAGACAACAATTGCTTGAACGAGGAACAAACTTAGCCAAATTTGAAGAAAATCGGTCCAGATTAGGATATCTGCAGATTTTTAATCTTAGCGCTTTAAAATAATTTTTTTCAACAGATCATTATTATCAGACTACATTAATAAAACATGAAAATATTGCTTCATATTCTACTCTGGTGGTGTAGGGTATCACATAAGCGGCTCCGCCCGACTTTAGCCCTTTCTTCCTGGTTAATAATACAATCAAAGGCTTGCGAAAACAACTTATTATTTATTTTATTATGTTAGAATCTCAAATGAAAGATTTAAAAACACTTTCAAGACTTGTGGTCAAAGAATCTTTTGTTTGAGACCGCTGTGCAGCGTCGAAAAAAAAATAAATTTTCGAATGCAGATATATCGTCAACTACATGAGAACACCATTAGGAGTAAAAGGTTTCTTGAGGACCACAGTTAGTAGTTTGGACACATATATTGTGTACACCCGAGCCATGTAACTCCGTTCCTTATTTTATAGAGGGCCCAAATTTAAATTTAAATTCTCTAATAACTCTCCTACACACATCGTACCTCAAGGATTAAAAAGTTTGGCTAGTTTGACGCCAAAAATGTTAATGAGGGTTTGTTCAGGATCATCCCCTCTACTCAACTGTAAAGAGATCAAAATCGGATCTGCTTAGCTTCCCGAGATATCGCGAAAACAGTAAAAAAACCAAGTTAGTTACAATGAACTATAGAAAAAATCGCGGATATTTAGAACTGTAACAAAATTTCCAATAGATACGAGTAATTGTAAGTCGTTTTAAAGTTTACGCAATGTTTGCAATATTTCCATATTGCGAATTTTTTGTAACCTATAAAAATGATTAACACCGTAAATTTTTTAAAAAAATATTATGGCTACAGTTTTTAGATTTATACAGTCGAAATCTACGACTATCTGCTTCTGACAAATAGATTAATATAAAATTTTTCGCGATAGCCATTCCGCGATTAAAAAGTTTCAATAAAAAACACAACATATTTCCGAATTATTTTATTATAAAATCCAATAATCGCGGGCACGGTTAGTCCTAGGAAAAAGTGACCAAAGGAAATAATGGACACTTGGCACAATTCTACATATCTTTTTTTAAGAGAAACTTCGCGGTGTTATTCAGTAAAGATTTACAGTCTCTCAAATATTGTGAATATTCAATTTAAATGATATATTTACTTATATTATTATTTTTAATAACAATGTGAAAACATTTTTATACCAAAACATACTACTAAGACTTCCCTTAGCTTGGTATGTACAACATTGAAATCATCTCCTCAGAATCTCCTGTAATCGCTTGTAAATTACAAAACCGAATGGGTATGTCTCGATAGAGACAGCGTTTTTCATAGATAAAAAATCTCAAAATGGAGGTTTTGTTCAGTATAGTCCGCGCTTTATACACAGTACTTTAAAGAATATTTGTATACCCTCCACCATAGGTCACTCCACATTTTGCTATACCACATATAGGTATACCCTCTACATTTTATCACTCCGTTTGTAACACCACTAAATATTGATCTGAGACCCCATAAAGTATATATTATTAATGGTCGTATCATTCTAAGACTATTAGCCATGTCCGTCTGTCCGTTCGTCCGTCTCTGGTACTCACGCTACAATGTAAGGGGTGATCCATTTCGGGGTTCCCTACTTTTTTTAAAGAACAAAAAACTCAGAAAATTCAAATTGAATGGGGAATGTTTGTTATCACTTCAAAGAACATTCTTTGGCATTTATATTTTGAAGATTATGGTAAAATAATAAATAAAATTTTAAATAATTTCACTTTTTTTAAACATTTCATTAATGTTTTCTTTTTGAGTTCTTTACCAAATCGCTGTAGCACTTAGACTGACAATTAGAATGAATATTCAGCTTCACTTGTCATTAACAAAATAAATGGTAGACATGATGAGGTCTTATCAGTAGTCAATGCATACAATCTAATCGATTTTCTTATTCTCGTCTTACATATGTGTATGTAATCGTAAGTATATAATATGTACATAATTAACATGGGTTGTTGACAACACTTAGTACAACCATTATACCAAATGTCATAAAAATCTGTGACATGAGCCAAAAATACTGTGTTCACACGCTGAAAAAATATCGCTTCTGTAGTATATTCTCCCAAACATATTCTGCTTGAAATATACAAGTATTTAGTGTACACTCGAAGTATATTATATTTGCCACATACAAATATTATATATTTCTGAATATGTTGCTCTAAACATATCTTTGTTTCCATCCTAATATATTTTATTTGAGCTGTTTTTCAGTAATTCAACGATAATTTTTTTTTAGATATTTTGAAAGTTCGTAAAATTTCTTTATGCTTTAAATGATACATTGCTCGATTGATTGACAACAATTTACGATTTGGAATAAACATAAATATAAAATTAGTGCTTTAAGATATAACTCGAAATCAATGAAATTCGAGAAACTGAAACGTTTTGGGAAGATTTTTAAACAAAATAATTTGCAGAAATTCGTAAACAATAATTTTATTCGTATATAAACAAATATTTTATTTGAAAAAATATTTTGTTGTAATATATTAATATATGCGTTCCAAATAAATTTTATTGATATTCAAATAATATGTATTTGCATAGAAGTATATAATATTTAAAAATATGTGTTCCAAATATTTTTTCTTTCGATTCAAACATATCAAAAAAGGCGATTTTCCCCGTGCACTTAACATGGAAATGCTCAGCTAGTTAAGTAAGTCTACAAACTTTGAATATTTGGTTTAGAAATGTGCTGTTATGTTTAGTTACATAATGTTATATTGCATTTCGAAACCTCCATTCTAAAACTTGCTAAGTCGACTTAGCATGTTTTCAGGGAGTTTGCATTTTTAACTTCTAAATATTCCAAGTTATATTCAGCCAAAATTTGGTGTTTATCCGTCAACCCAATCAAAATTTATTCACAAAACAGTACAGGTCATTCAATTTCCATTACAAAGGAAATCCACACAAATTTAAAAAAATCATCAAACTCTGATCGCCTTTCCTGAAAAACTACCTTTTTGCACTTAGCATAGTTTAGAATCGAAAAATCGATACCTCCGATTTGGTATTTCATTTAGGTTATTGTAGATAACAGATTTGCTAAAATAGCTACAACTTTTTAAATTATTATCGATTTTCTTTGGAATAGTCTCATTTTATTCATGAATAAAATAAGAAAAATGCAATACTCGTAGTTGTGTTTTCTCCGAAGTTTTTAAAAGGTTTTAATTAAAAAATTATTAAAATTTTCTCGGAAAATTTTAATTTTCCGGAATATCTTGTAAGTTATCTTTGAGACCGCTAATGGGGATGAAAAAATTATATTAGAAGAAGATGAAGGTTACTTAATTTAGAATTCTTTTAAGCGATCTCAACCAATTAGGGTAGATGCTTTTTGTGTTATGCTAAAACATGTGGTGCAAACTCTATTATTTTGGTGTTTATCTTTGTTTCGATACACGAGTATAAGCAGGTCCCATAACCATAAATTGCTTTAGCTTTCGTTTGAACAAAAAATAATAAAATATAGTTTTTGCAAAAATGCAAATACAATTTTTAATTTTTAAATTACAAATTTAAATACAATTTTTAATTTTTTAATTTCGCTAAAAAATTCACAAAAAATATTTTTGTGAATTTTTTTTATTTTCTTAAAAGATTGAAGAAAAAGCTATGGAAAACGCTTTAGGCAAAATCTTCAAAATACAATAGATAATAAGTTATATGGATGGGACAAGGGTCCGTTTTCTACAAAATTTCAAAATTCAACACCCTCCAACTCGGACAGTCCTTAAACGATTTGGTTGAAATTTTGCGTCATAACTACTATCCAATAGGACTAAACTTGGTGCAAGCTTCATCTCGATTGTGTAATGAACATTCTGTATCGATGAACAACTTAATAAAAAGTATCGAGTTTTATAGAACTGAATACAAATGTACTCAATTCTTGATCAAATAATAGTCTGGAGTAGGACTGCGGGAGCCATCAATATGCCAGCAAAGCAGTCTGTTGGGGGGTTCGGGTCCTTTCCTTCCTAGAATCAGTCAAACATAACAATAATAATGTATAGACTCCCTATTTATTTAATTTTACTAATGGACCAATGGCACAAACTTTCAAATATACCGCCCTAAGTTTAGTATGAAATTGAAATGAATGGAATTGGTTGAAGGTCTCAAGATTTTTGGCATATCCGAGATGGATTTGGATTGCACATGCCTCATTACCCTCCCTAGCCAATGTTCTAGTGGCATAAACATCTCTTAACTAGAACCCAAAATTTTTACTAAATAAGATACCTAAGTCCTTCTCTTCATCATCGTTGTAAGAAAACTCTTAATGATCCTTAGTAATCCATACTTAAATCAGTAACATTTTTATTGAAATATATCCTTATTATTTATAAAGGTAAGAAGAGATACAAGATATTCTAACGATTCGATAAATCTGATAACATTTTAGGCGATTAAATTCATACTTAAAAAAATAAAATATAGTTTAAGTATATTGGACAAATATTGATCTTCTAAAACTTAGTATGAAAGAACTACATGAACTTAAGGTGCATGCATTCTCTGAAATCGTAGGGTATTCATCTCTAAAACACAATATCACTTGGTAATTTTTTTATGACCGTACCATCAAAACAAAACAACAACAAAATAACTAAGATGCAATGGAAGAACTGTTAAAAGCGATCAATTTGTTTTTTTTTTTCTATCAAAACAGAAGCAAAATTTTAGAATTATGTAATTGAGAAGCAGTTCGGTTGATGTAAAAACATTCTCTGTTACGTTGTTAACGACATTCTCAGTTAAGGTGGGTACTGTGTTTTTTCAGCTTGAAAAAATTCCACAAAATTTTATTTCAAGTTGAAAAATGGAACGCTTTCTTACTAAGGTCGCATTGCATTTTTGAAGTGTGTGTGTCGAAATGTCACTTTTATATGTATGTGTGTGTGTATAAGCATGTGCATTTTTTCCTTTTTGCTTTTCTTGAAAACAAACACGAGTTTAAATTAGAATCAATAAGCAATTAAATGGAATAATGCCGACTTAGAATATAGTTAATTTAAATTGCAGAATGGAAATATGGTTGAAGATCATTGTGCCAATGGTATAACTAAATAAATTATTTATTTTGTGTTGATACGATGGCGATGCTTGTGAGGCATCAGAAGCCAGGGTAATACAATGTTACAAATAACAAAATAATTTCCTACTGTTGTACGAATATAAATAAGATGATGTTTGATGAACCGAAAAATATGTTTTATTATTATTTTTAAGGATTTGCATTATGTTTGTGGACATATATAAATTATACTTCCATCCATAAACGGATTTTCTTCTTCCAACTCCTATGGCTGGCAAGAACTCACTATGTTCTTTATAACCATTTAAAAACGAGATCACAGGCACTGCCCAATTCCATTGTCCTACTGCTTCGGTAGCGTTTGCCGTCCACAAAGTTTTTCCAGGCTTTTCGTCACGATTGTTCTAAACATACAAACGTAAATGTACATACGTAATTATAAGACAAATACCACATTATTACATATAGTTACATGTCCTTCCAGTGTTTTGCACTTTTTTGCTTTGCTATCCAATCGGAATGTCGTCTTCTCGTTTATTCAATATACATAATTATTTTCTGTTCCAAAGCTTTGTATTAGTTTTCTTTCATGTCAATTTCTCACGTTGAAAAAACATAGTACCACAAATGAAAAAATTTCACTCATTTTTTCACAACTTTGATTTTTGTATGGGATTTCAGCGTGAAACCGGAACATAGTACCGTGCTTTACCTGGTCTATGAAATTCCATGTTACATTATTAACATTTCTCTGTTACACTTTTGACAGTTCTGCACTATACCATTCGGAATTTAATTATATCAATGTTAATGATAATTAACACAGTCTGTTAATGACTTACCAATACATCCCAGCGAAGATTAAGAAGGCCTTTTCAGTTTCTTTGATGTGTGATGTCGAGGAATTCTCTGTTGAAAACGTGAAGGTAATTTATAAAGATGACATTTGTGGTATTGTGATATTGGTGTTTAGGGATTTTGGTGTGGTAATTCTAGTGATAAATTTTAAATTAATTAATTAAGGAACTCTGGTAATTTTATAAAATAAGTGAGATTTGATTCATGGGAAAATAACAGTTTCCTTTAAGTATTACTATTTCACAATTTTAGTTTACGCTGTTTTAAATATTTTTTGCACTTCAATTTTGCATTCAGATTATCAATATTTAATTTTGTTTTCCATAAACCAAATTTCACATCTTACTCAAACTTTCACTTAATATTAATTTTTGTCTTCACATTTTATCTTTACTTATTCTGTATTTCTAATTTCATGGTGGGGGAGGTCTTGTGACACGTCTCCAATTCGTTTAGCTTGCTTTCATTTTTGTAAGTAATCTTGCGCTTCTATTCATGGATGGTAATTTTTTGGTTTATGTTTTCTGCCATTCACATGTTCTACCTATAGAACAGGTTTCTTTCCATATAATCCAGACTTACAAAAATTTGTTTTTGCAATGAACTTCGGTGTTTTGGGTGTATCCCAGCATTAAATATGGATGTAGGAATTAAGCACCTTCTTCTTGATAGTTGTTTAATTGTCTGTTATCTATTGTCATAAATATTTCACTGGAGTTGATTCCAGAACTAGGAATAAATAGATTTCAATCTACTTCAAAAGTAATGTTCACACAGACCAAAAGATCGATGCAAATGTAACTTCGAGGCGTATTTTCGCGAAATCTTGTCACTTATGGTATCTTTAATGAGTCTGTCGTAGACTACGGACTGAGGTCGAAGTATCAGCAGAAGTATTCAGGTGTGATGCTAGGAAAGTTCTTTAGTAGGGTTTGACCCAAAATCGCGGAGGTTATAGCTGCCGCATGGACAGCGTGGTTTTCTGGGAAGTTGCGCTATTTAATGACTGGAGTCAGTCTATGACTATGGAAATAGGTTTCCTCGTTGAAGCAATGCTGCGATTTGTTTAATCTGCTGTTTCACACGTTGCAACACTAATTATTTGTTACCCAATGGATAAGGATTTATATTTATTACTATGTTTTTGAAATATTGATATGTGCGATTCGAATGGTAAAATAGAAAGGAACGTGCTTTCGAGAAATTTTATAAAGAAAACTTCGTCATCTCAAATGAGGCCTACTGAACAATAACTGAATCTATTACAGTTTTATCGATATCAATAATGCATACGCAAAAGAATATTGATTGTAATAGATTAACTATGTTCGACAAAAGATTAATTTGCGCAAAATATTACTGTACAATCCTTTGAAGGGAACATTGTAGACATTGAACAGTCCAAAAACAAATTTAAAGAGGGTAGCAATATGTAGCATAAAGTCCATTACAATTGGCAGGCATCGGTTTTAAAAAATAAATCTGATCCGATTTGTCTAAAGGGTTCTCTTTTGTAAAATTTCGTACACTCAGAAAAATGGCAATCGTTTATGTGAGTAAAATCTATATCTCAGATTAGTTCAAGATTTTTACTCATGTTTAGTTAAATTTTCCTCAAAACTGGGAAATTTTACTTTCAATGAGTAAATTGAACTAAATTCAAAGATATAGCAAATTGGTTACATACTCGGAAATGGGATATGATTTTACTTACTTAAAATTCCATCGACCAAGTAAAAATTTCCTACTATTTGGTAAATTTTGACTTTTACCGAGGAAGGATTTCCTAGCGTCGAAGAAACATTTACTACTCCTCGAAAATAAATCATTTTAGGAAATTTTAACTAGAAATATCCGAATATCCTTAGTTCTAGTTCATGTTTTTCTGAAATTTATAATACCGTTTTCAAATAATCCTTGAATATTCGTTAAGCAAAAATTCCCGTTCGTTTCAAGAGATTCTTTCCTTAACTGCTCAAATATCATTTCAAACAGCAGCTCCGAAGTAAAGTAATTTAACTTCGCAGCAAATATATAGGATTATATGTGAAATACTTAAGACATAAGATTGAGACATTGAATGAGAATTCTGTTTGTTTCAGGTTTTTTTAATTTGTTTCAAATACATTGGAGCAAAATATTTATTGGAAAATTCCCGAGAATATTTTGCTGAATTATATTAGTAGTAATGAACTAAAATTTAGTTTACTTCTACAAGTTGCAAGTTCAAAAATTACTCATTTATAGTTAAACGTTTCTTACATTTTAGTTTAATTTTCGTATATTCAAGTAAAATTGAACTTGATTTGAGGAATTATTTTACTTCCATTTAGTAAAAATGTAACTTAATCTTAGTAAAAAAATTACTTGATTTTAGTTAAAAAGTTAGTAAAAATTTCCTGATTTCAAGTAAAAATTTACCTGATTTTAGTGAAAATTTAACTAGATTTTTTCCAAATTTCATGTAAATTTCTACTTAAACTGAGTTAATTTTTCCTTTATATGAGTTCAATTGAACTAGATATAAAGGAATATTTACTAAATTCAAGTTAATATTAACTAAAACTAAGTTCAAAACATTTGTTAATATTAAGGACAAATGTGAACTTGATTTGGGAAAAAATTGCTTTAGCGCCATACGAAGTTTAATTTTCCTGAAGTTTAGTTCATTTTAACTTATCTTTGGGTTCATTTTTTTCTGAGTGTACACTTTGGTTAAAAAATTTGACTTCTATAGCGCTTATCTATAAAATCGAATTGAATATGTATATGGATGCTATATGGACATTTCCGCCGAATGGTCAACCAGGGCCGAAAAATAAAATTTTGGTAATCATCGTATTTTATTGTAAATAATTATACAAAATGTCTAAAATTTTAAAATATAATGGTTTCATAGCTTATCTCAGCTGTTTTCATGAGAAAATTTGCCTAAAAACTAAAAATTTTATTTTTTCCATTTTAAGCTACTTTTACAGACATTTTTATATTTAATTATTTTACATATAAAATATATATTAAGCTTGCACTCCTTCTACAAAATTTCTCTATTACAATCAATTAACAAGAGAAAAATGCAAGGAGACAAAAAACGTTCGATTAAAGATTAATTTAACGGTTAAATCATGTGGAAAAATCGTACGTTCGCGACCTGCGGAAATGCCCATATCGAAATCTGAACCGGTTTCCTTAAAATTTTCTTAGTCTGTATTTGAGAGTCAAAAGACTATCTATAGAGAGAATAGGGCATAAGAAACAGTAATTTTGGGTTGCTTTTTGTAGATTAGTTGTTCCTTTTCTTTAATAAAATCAATGTTTAGAAGTATAATCAGAATTTTATTTTTGCATTGGTTAACTAAGACGATAGTTTATCAATGTTTTATTAACGTCAAGATCTAGCTAGGTCTGCCTCGCGAATATAAGGGGTGGTCCAAGCATAATGCCTGATGTTAATTGTGAGTCACACCTTAACATCAAGTTGTTTGCCCTTGGCCGATATTTTCTTTCACAAATAATTATCATATAATAATAATACATAGTCAAAAATATTAAGATAATCCTCTGAAAACATTTTGCTTTATTTACAATTAACATCGTGCGTTTTGGTTGGACCAAAAATTACTAATATATCTCTATCGGTTCAAAAATTACAGAGTTTTGGACATTTAAAAACCATTCCGAACCACTGTGCCGTCATTTTATTTTGATGATTGTGCAAATTTTGCACATTGCTAAATTTACATAACCTCAAAATAAAATCAGGCATTAGTAGTTTCCCCCTTAAGAAAGGTGGTCCAATCATAATGCACGATGTTAATTGTGAGTCACACCATAACGTCAAATTTTTGCATTTTGGCGACATTTTGTTAAACATACTTATATAAATGTCATACATCCTTCTATCATAATAAAACATATGAGTGTTGTTGTTTATTGTTGATCTGTGCTTTTTGCTATTCAGTCAGAACAAATTTGGTTTAAAACCATGTGTTTCATTTATATTCTGTATATTGCAAAAATGTAATAGAAACAAATACAAAAATGGTAGCGAGTTTAAAAAATCTTCAATTATCAAAATATATTAATGGTGTTTCCAAAATTTGTATATTAATCATGAACATTAAATAGCTTCATACTAACTAACTTACCTGTTATGTTATATACATTTTAAATGTTATGTGTAACATTAGGGTATGCAACAAATGAACACTTTTTGAAAACTACACGGACTTGACAGTAGGTTAGGTTAGGTTATTGGAGGATGACTCCGGAGCCCGTCCGGCGTCCAAACTAGACCATTATTCTTCCATTGTTATTCCTCATTTTAAGTTTCTTTCTTCTTCTCGTCTTCTTCGTCTATTGTTTGCCAAAGGTATTTCCGTGAAAAGTGTAGTCCAGTTTTTAGACTCCTCTTTCCGCCTACATACTTCGTGTAGTTCTATCTCGATGCCTTAACGAGGGCCAAAATTTTATCTGGTTCGATTCCTCGAATTTCCGTCAGAATCTAACAAGAAAAAAAAAACACGTATATATTATTTATTCTTAGGCTTAAGACACGGCATTGACAGAGGAAGTGATAACTATCTTCCGAGTGTTCTGTCGCGCCACACCATCTACATATGTCATAATCTCTAATACCGATTCTTACCATGTGTTTACCAAGGGTATTGTGTCCAGTTATCACGCCAATAGCTGCTTTCACATTTGCCATAAAGTCTAAATTCCGCTTTTACTTTTCGTCCCACAGTAGTTTGGTCTGCTCACAGCCTGTAGATGTAATCCAACGTCTGAGCCACTTCTCTTTATTCCTCTCTCTAATTAAATGAAAATAATAAGATAACGATGGTAAAACATGAACATACATAAACATACTTAGCCAGTACGTCTGCTTCTTAATTGGCCGGGATATCCTTGTGGCCTGGCATCCAGCACAGTGTAGTACGAGTATTATGCTGCTCAGTGAGAATCTTCAATTCTCTACGACAGCGGCTGACCACCTTTGACCTTATATCCGTCGCCTGTAACGCCTTTATAGCTGCTTGGCTGTTAATGACTTGACTTGACAGTATTGGTTCGATTCTACTTCCAAAGGTTTATACTCGATTTGGCAGATTGGTGGTCATCAGCTTTTGTCCAACAACTAATGCAGACTTGGTGATACCACTTAACTAAATTTGGCAATAATGTAGCTAAGAATATGCTGAACAAAAGTTGTTAACATTTTATGCGAAAAACTAAAAACGTACTTATTTTTGAAAATAGAAAAAATATTTGATACAATTTTTGTTTTATTATTCGACCTTTGTTATTTATTAATACCCATATAGAGGTCGCTGCAAAATACGTTTTTTGAGCCACAGATACCACATTTTTAAAGCAATTTAGCAGAAACTTTGCAGTTTGTATTCTATTTTGACAAGAATTCATCAAAGGAAAAATTTTACAAATCGGTTCATATTTTGTTATAGTCAGTCACCCTGTATAGGTCGCTCCAAAATATACGTATTTAGGCCATAGATACCATATTTCCTAAGCATTTTAACTGAATCTTTGCAGTTTGTATTTATTTAAGACAAGAAATCATCGCAGTAAAAATTCTTTAAATTTTTGGGAGCGACGTCCACCTATAGACGTCGCTCCCAAAAAGGCTTATTTAAGCCATAAACAACACATTTTCTAAGAAATTTTGCTGAAACTTTGCAGTTTGTATTCTATTTTGGCAAGAATTCATCTCAATAAAATTTATACAAATAAAATTTTATTTTGTTTTAGTCCCCGTGTAGATGTAGCTCTCAAAAAAATATGTTAAGCCATAAATACCACATTTTTTCAGGCTAAAGAATTTGTGGCCTTAAATTGGAGCGTTGGTTTTTTAATAATTTACTTAAACAAAAAGGATCGTTTCATGATTTGCTTCATATCCAAAGATTTTTCCAGTAATAAAATTGAATGCAATCCATGGTGGAGGGAATATAAGATTCGACATGGCCGAACTTAACGCTTTTACTTGTTTTTTTTTTTTGTAAAATTAGATAAAAATTTAAATCGTTCAATCTTTCTTAACTATAAATGGCATTTAAGATTGACAAAAAGTGATGAATTGGATTATTTATAAATTAAAAATTACTACTGCAAATCCAAATCTAATTCTGCTTATGACATTCTTAACTATAACAGTCAACAAAGTTGTAAGAATCTTTTTTAAATAAAATATAGTTGGAAAACTCCTTAAACAATATTTTATTTTATTAAAAAAAGATTTTCGAAACTTTTGTTGAATTTTTCGAATTTCAGTTTTATTTTTTTTGGTTGCGACTTGAACCTCCCAGTTATGATACCAAATGCAGCATTAACTTATGTTTTAAATCCATCATTTAAAATTTCTGAGTATTCCAAGCCATCATTAGTTGTGAATTCTCCAAGTAATATATTTCGAACCAAGATTATATGATTTCAGTTATTATTATTTATTATGTGTTGTTGTTATTTATTGTTGGTCTGTGCTTTTGTTATTCAGTCAGAATTTATTTTGGTTCGATGCCATATGTTTCAGTTACTTTCTGTCTATTGCTATTGAATTCTGAAGATGATAGAGTGGTGTCTATCGAAACTGCAGTCAATTCTACCAAGCAATTAAAACTCTCTACCAACTTTTGTATTTGTTTCTATTACTTTTTTGCAATAGACAGAAAGTAACTGAAACATATGGTCTCGAAACAAAATAAATTCTAACTGAATAATTATTTATTATATTTACGACATGAAAAATGTCTAAAAGATTAGCATTGAATTACTGAAAAATTTAATACAGTTTAGGTACTTTCTGAATACTTAAGTGAAAATAAATATTTGAGTGTTTCAAGCCGAATATGTTTGGGACAATATACTACAGAAGCGAATTTTTTTCAGCCTGTACTTATATCGGCCTGTTTGGGTGATGCGCACGATAACTCTCGAAAGAAGTAACAGAATGACTCTAAATTTCAGGGTTAACATATGTATAGTGAAATATAGATTCTCTATAATAAATTATTTACTACTCACCCGAATCTTCTGTAATTCCACACATACACAGAAAGAAAAATGCCATACTAAATTCAAGTAAAAAATTCTTAATTTAAGCCGAAATCGTACTTAAAAATTTAAGTACGTTCGTACTAAGTTTTTATTAAAACAAGTATAAATCGGCTTAAATTGAAAAAATCAAGCGCTGAGAGGCTTACAATAAGCATTTAATGCTTGAAATCAAATAAACATTTCTTGAAAAGTAAAATTAAGCCTAATATGGCTTAAAGTAAGAAAAAAAAGCTTACTTTAATCTCTGAGAGACAGAACCAATATAGAGCACAATAAAATTACCCTCTCAACCACTCTCATGCAAGTGGTTGATTTTGGCTGACGCAACATCAAACACACATGCATATAAATTGTCGAGATGTACGTATATGTACATTTCGTGCGCGACCATATCCAATTCGTTTCTCGCTCAAGCAGTGTTGGCAAATACATTACTTGGCGTGATATTTTTTGATTTTAGTTTTTTGAAAATGTTAATAATTCTTATTTGTTTCGTTGATGCTAGTCCTTATATGTTTCATATTTAAATCGAAAAAATTCAGCAAAACTTTTACTTTTGCTGTCAAGCAATTGTGTTTTGACATACCATTTTAAAAAATTGCATTCTTTGCAATACAGTGGCAAAAATGGTATAATTTATATAAATGGTTTATAGGTATAAAACGAACGAAAGCACAATAAATCTAGTATGACCAGGCTTAAATCAAGTGTTGGTTAGGATTAAATCAAGAACTGATCAGGCTTAAATCAAGTATTATCAGACTTAAATCAAGTATTGGGCAGGCTTAATTCAATCGAAAATTTCTTCATTGAAGCCCGTTTCGCACTCAAATTAATCCGATAAAATTCTTAAATCAATCGCTTTATGCTTAAAATAAGAATTTTTCGGCTTAAAGTCAAGCCTAATCAGGCTAATAAGCGCTAAGATTAAGAATTCAGGGCTTAAAAATCCGTACTTGATTCAAGTATTTTGTACTTGGTTTAAGAAAATCCGTACTTAACGTACTTCTGACACCGCTACAGCTTGATTCAAGTTCAGATTACTCTATTTTTTCTTTCTGTGTAGTAATAGTTTGTCTGTCGCTATCACCTTGCGAAGTGACCGCGCCCCTTTTGGTAACTCCCACACAAAATGATCCAATCATACCAGAATTGAATATCTTATAACTTTAAGACCAGTGCATATAAACACTTACAATTCGGTACAGTGCAATATCGTTGAAGGCATATTTACAATAAATTTTTGTAGCCCCTTCCGCAAGTTGACAACTTTATTCGACCCATGACCTCGGCATCAATCAGCTAAATAATTTCATATTTTGTTTGCTATAGACATTTACAATGACTATTGACTTAGTATAATTATTCCACCTCCCTGGCTCCCACTTACCTGTTTTTAAATATTCTTCCATACTCATATTTGTATTTAATAAGAAATTAAAGAACATTTAATGGTGATTTCGTTTCTGGAGAAAATGTTGCCCTGTCAACGTGAAATACGAGAAAATTTTTAACCTTCTTAAGTAAAGGAGTCCCTCGAATTTAATTTAAATCCAATTTTTTAAATTCCTAATATGTGTTAGAAAGGTGTAGATTTACGGAAAAGTGTAGAGAAAATGCTTCACTTTTTTTCAGCATTCCATTGTTTGGATTGTTCATGATATTAGCTATTTCACGCACTTTTATTCGTCGATCATTTAATACCATATCATGCACTTTGGCTACAATTTCTGTTGTTGTTGCTGTTTTTGGACGTCCACTACGTGGTTCATCTTCAATGCTTGTACGACCACGTTTAAATTCAGCAACCCAATTTTTTACTGTTGCATATGAAGGAGCACTTTCACCTAACACATTCACCTTTCGAAGCCACGAAAAATTAGTTGAAGCACTGGGCAGTGATGGCTCATAAAACTGTGTGGAATGGCGCAACAGTAGGAGCAACTGCAAAGATAATGTGGCGTGACCCACATGAAAAGAAAACAAGAAGTCTTCTGAAACTAAACAAGATCGATATTAGTAAGATGATGAGTGTTCTAACGGGACACTCAAGCTTACAAGCACATCTTCATCGACATATTACCAGACTTGACTCATCTCAGAGAATATGACTGGAAGATACTGAGAAAATTCGTGTCTAGTACCGATTTTCTGTAACTCGTGAGGTATAAAAAGGTCATAAATAAGGAGCGCACAACAGGCCGAACCACTGGCTTAAGTGTATGTCCATGGACATGAGACGTTTAAACGTCTCCTCTCTTCAACCTAACCTAACCTAACACATTCACCATATCATTATGAATTTCTTGTCCCGATAAACCTTTTTTATGTAAATATTTCCATTGTAAAAAAATCGCGGATGCGTCTTTTGTGAACACCTGTTTCTATATGAAGGAGTTGCCAGATCGAAACAAAATTTAACATGTGTTCATAGCAGAGATGGAAGTTTCCAAAACACTTAACTTTTTTCTGTTTATACCGCGCTTTTTGTGCTAGGCTAAGAAGTTTTCGAACCGCCCTCGTAGAATTTTAAGACGATTAAGAATATATATACTTTATGGGGTCTCAGATCAATATTTAGAGGTGTTACAAACGGAGTGACAATATGAATATCCCATGGTGGAGGGTATAAAAATGTATTGGTATGAGAGTTTTAGTATATTGATTTAGTTCGGCAAAATAAGGGTTTGGTTAGCAGTTCTTGTTACATTTCAATTTAAGGACATATGTACACTATTGCTATTGAATTCTGAAGATGATAGAGTGGTGTCCATCGAAACTGCAGTCAATTCTACCAAGCAATTAAAACTCTCTACCAATTTTTGTTTTTGTTTCTATTACTTTTTTGCAATAGACAGAAAGTAACTGAAACATTGGTCTCGAACCAAAATAAATTCTGACTGAATAATTATTTATTATATTTACGACACGAAAAATTTCTAAAAGATTAGTTTTGAATTACGGAAAAATTTAATACAATTTAGGTACTTTCTGAATACTTAAAAGCAATTAAATATTTATTTCGAAAAAAATAGTCCAAAATAAACACACATTGGGATGTAAACAAAGATTTGTTTAGAACAACATCTTCCCAAACATATAATTTTTGTGTGTACCAAATATTATACGTTTAGAGTGAACGCTTAAGAAATACATGTTTCAAGCTGAATATGTTTGGGACAATATACTACAGAAGCGAATTTTTTTCAGCGTGTACTTATATCGGCCTGTTTGGGTGATGCGCACGATAACTCTCGAAAGAAGTAACAAAATGACTCTAAATTTAAGGGTTAACATATAGTGAAATATAGATTCTCTATAATAAATTGTTTACAACTCACCCGAATCTTCTGTAATTCCACACATAGTAATAGTTTGCCTGTCTCTATCACCTTGCGAAGTGGCCGCGCCCCTTTTGGTAACTCCCACACAAAATGATCCAATCATACCAGAATTGAATATCTTATAACTTTAAGACCAGTGCATATAAACACTTACAATTCGGTACAGTGCAATATCGTTGAAGGCATATTTACAATAAATTTTTGTAGCCCCTTCCGCAAGTTGACAACTTTATTCGACCACATCTTACCCATTACCTCGGCATCAATCAACTAAATGATTTCATATTTTGTTTGTTATAGACATTTACAATGACTATTGACTTAGTAAAATTATTCCACCTCCCTGGCTCCCACATAAGGTACCTTGACTTAGTAAAATTATTCCACCTCCCTGGATCCCACATAAGGTACCATATTCCATTACTCACAAAGTGAGGGTATACCATAGTCGGTTTACACAATTGAAAGGTTCTTACCTGTTTTTAAATATGTTTCCATGCTTACATTTGTATTTAAGAAGAAATTAAAGAACATTTAATGGTGATTTCGTTTCTGGAGAAAATGTTGCCCTGTCAACGTGAAATGCTAGAAAATATTTAACTTTTTTGAGTAAAGGAGTCCCTCGAATTTAATTTAAATCCAATTTTTTAAATTCCTAAAATATGTTAGAAAGTTGTTGATTTCCGGAAACGTGTAGAGAACATGCTTCACTTTTTTCCAAAAACGAAATCGTCATTATTAATGCTTGAGGAAATTTTATTTCTCATAATAGCAAAATTTTATTGAATTGAAGTTATTATTAAAAAGTTTTAGTTTAGTTTTACAATGTTTTTCGATTTGATTACAATCTACACTAAAATTACCAAATTTGGATATAAAATTTGAATTAATAAGTAAAGTTTTTGGGTTCTGATTTAAAACAGTTTCAGAATATTTGAAGAACTACAAAACATAAAACACTTTATCGAAAACAATAACAAAATTTTTACAAAGATTCTTAATTTGATTACAATTTAAAAGAATTTGAATCATTAGAATATAAAAATTACTTTGACCAAATAATAATAATGTTAGTTTGTATTTTAATCTATTACAATTTCAAATTATCTAAGTTAATGTATGAAATTAAAAAAAAATATTAATTAAAAGTACATTATAATAAAAACTTTTAGATTTACATATAGAAAATTTTTTTGAAACATATTTTATAATTGAATATTAAATGTAATTTGAAAGTAAAAATTTTAAGAAAGTATAAATTTGAAATTAAATTACAAACATATAACGTCATAAGAAATGAAAAAGGGTCAATCTTCATTTTTGAAAAATTTATAAAAAACTAAATAATATGAAAAAATTTGCTTTTAGAAGAGGGGGGTTTTGAAGCTAATACCCAAATATAATGATGCATATATAATTTAAAACAAAACATGATTTATAACTTGTTTTTGCAAATTGTGTAAAATATTCATTTTTAACTGTAAAAAAAGAAATAATTTATTGTTAGGCCCTTTTTAGTTCCGTTAATAAATTCGTCATTTTTTGAAAGTAGGGAGCTAAAAACTTGTCAGGATGTGTACTAAGAAGCAATGGAAATTAGCTATTAACAAATCGATTTTGAATATTTTTTGTTTATTGGCCTTTTTTTTGTTTCAGATGACTATATATATAGGTAAATAATTTGTATTCTCAAACAAAGTATACATTAATAAATATGCAAACCAAGAATATGCTAGACAGAGTGGAACGCGGTGCAGGTCTTAATAGTCATATTTTGACGAGTGGTGATCTAAGAGGGGTTCGAAAAAAGTTTTTATCAGGGCGTAGTTGAGTGTATAGTGATTTTATGGAAGAATATCGCGTTTTTATATTAACGAATTCGGGAGTTTATTTTCGCTCCGAATCATGTCACTTCATTCAACACCATTCTGGCAAAATATGCTCTCTCCACGTCAAACTTTGCACAAAAATCCATTCTACATTGGCCAAATATGTCTTCTGTTATTTTTCCGCTCAACACCAGACATATTAAAATCGCCCCAATCCGCACCCGCTTCACTTCGAATCCCTAAAGCAAACATATTTTTTGTACAACCAACTACATTTTATGTTTGAAATTTATCCTGCAATAATGTCTATTTAATCCTGAATACTAAACGCAAAGAACAAATATTTCCTTGTGAAAGAAGTTTTAGACAAATACTCTCCACATTTCAGACAAATACAATTTAAGTCTAGATACTAAAAATTATTAAAAAAGAAATTAATTCCAACAAATGATATTAAGCGGAATATCATTTGCATGGTATAGTTGTGCAAAATATCGTTCTTGTGGAAAATATTTTTTTCATTGCGTATAATTAAGTTGGCAGACATATCGATACTTTTATTCCAAAGTATGCTTAGTCACATTAGCAAGTTTTTAGGGATATTGCATTTTTAAATTCTAAATATTTCAAATTCTATTCACGCAAAATTTGTTTTTTTTCTGTCAACCCAATCAAAAAAGCTAAGCTCAAAACAATAAAGGTCATTCGATTTGCATTATAGAGAAATTATATACAAATTTAAACATTTTACAAAACTTTCTCCTGAAAAACTAACTGTTTCGACATAGCATACTTTAGAATAGGATAGATACCTCCATTCTAAAATGCGCAAAGTCGACATAGCATGTTTTTACGGAGATTCCACACAAATTAAAAAAATCTTCAAACGATGGTCGGCTCTCCTGAAGTACCTTCTTGCACTTAGCATTGTTTAGATTGGAGGTATCGACATGTACATTTAAATATTTATTTAAAATGTGTTCCAGAAGGGAACTTTCGTTTAGCGGAAATGTGGAGTGTAATTGTCTAAAAATTCGTTTATAACACAGTAAAACACCTGATCTTGGGACTCAATTCTGAGAATTGGACGTGAAAGTTGCCCCAAAAATCAGAACTTCTCTTCTCTTCACTGTGCTCGAAATGGACACTTTAAAAATGAATCCAACGGAGCTAGCCGTTTTTCTAGGTTAGCTCTTGTTTTCGCGATATTCGACCCAAAGTTTGCAAAAAAAAAAATCTGAGAGATAACTAACCTCTCTGATTTTTTTGCAGGTGATTTTGTAGTGGAAGACTTCCGAAAACGCGCTTCAATCCAAAGAACGAAATAAAGTGAACCCATCGGGAATTATTTCTCTCAAAATAGTCAACCACGCTTCTCAGCTCTTTACCCCCGAAAAAGTGCAATCAAATCTTACCGTATGTCAAACGTCATACAAATCGCCGACATTTTTAGTTTGTGTCTTTGAGAAAATGTCCCTCGCGAAAAATTACTATGAGTCTCGTTTCAACATATTTTTGAAAACATTACAGGTTTCACAATTTAGCAGGTTTTGTTGGTTACACTAACCAAAAATAATTTACAAAAATTGAAGTCAAACAATTTTATTTCAAAAATTTTCTGCTATGAGCAGAAAAATACACAAATTATGTAATAACTCGAATTTTTCTAAATTCTCATAAAAAAGTTGAGAAAGGACTTATAGTATTTCTTTGCGAGCAATATTTTTCTCAACGATGCCTACTAAAAATGTCGACGATATGTGTGATTTTTTACATATGATAAGATTTCATTGAACTTTTTGGGGCGTAAGGGGGTGAGAAGCGTGGACGACTGTATTGAGATAAAAAAATGTCTAAATGTTTCCTTTATTTCGATCTTTGAACTGAAGCGTATATTCCGAAGTCTTCCTTCCACTACAAAATAACCAAAGAGATAAGTCACCTCTCCGACTTTCCGAAACAAACTTTGTGGTCGAATATCGCGAAAACAAGAGCTAACATAGAAAAACGGATAATGCCACTGGATTCAGCATGGTCGAAATAGGTCTATCCATAGGGTCTCCTTTCTGTTACATTTTTGGACTAGCACAGTGTAATTTAATGGCCAATTGCATTTCAATGGGATTTTTGCACTTTGCTTTGGCCATACGCTTTTTTTTCTCAATGGGATTTTTTGCACTTTTCCTATACATATATGTATATATTTTTTGCGGTATACCGTACGGATTATCTTTTTTGTGTCTGAAGCAAAGTGGTAGATATTGAATAAGAGAAAAAAAGCAGAACAAACCTACCCGAAAAAAGTGCATACAGTGCCTTTATCGCAAAAGTGCCCACAAAGCCATAAAATATTTGTCAGTAAACTATTGAAAAATACGTATACGTAATACGCGAGAACATTCAAATAGAACACTATAAAACAAAACAGAAAATTTTTGTGATTTTTAAGGCACTGGATGCACTTTTTTCGGGTAGGTTTGTTCCGCTTTTTTCTTCTATTCAATATCTACAACTTTGTTACTTCAGACATAAAAGAGATATTCCGAACCGTATACCGATAAAAAATATAGAACAAGTGCTAAACATCCACCTTGAGCAAAAATTGAATGGCCATTAAATTCGTAATTGAGCCAACTTGACTAAACGAATGATGCAGAAGTTCTTATTTTTGGGGCTACATTCACGTCCAATTCTCAGAACTGAGTCCCAAATCAATGAGCTGAAAAATGCTGTACTGTGTATGGAAATAATTTGTTGTTGTTGTTAGTAGTTCGGATTAAAATAAACAATATTGGAGTATACATTTCAAAAACATAATTTAGTTGGTTTTAAATTAATTACCTTTGCATCAGGAAGTCCTAGCGGAGCCGGATCGCTGTTCAGATTGGACCGTTTTTATTATAACTTGGGTTGAGCGAAAAGGCCCGTATTGTGCCTATCTAGAATGAACGTTTGTGCAAAGTTTCACGTGGGACTAGCGTAATTTGCAGGAATGGTGTTGGAAGGAGGGACAGGATCCGGAGAGTAGCAGTATATTGCGGTATAACACTGACTGACTCTCCTTCATTCATATAAAGAAACGAAATTCCTCCATAAAATCACTGGACACTCTGTTTCGCTCGAATAAACACTTTTTTACGAAGTTTACTTGTTACTTAGCGTTAGTCAAATTTCACCAACTTACCTCTGATCCTCGCTCCGCTCAACATCGACTCACGGTTTTGCATATTTGTTAATATGTACATTGTTTCCAAATAGAATTTTTTTACAAATAAAGATAGTATATGTTTGATTGCATCATCCGTTTAATCCATAATCTCGCAGGAGTCTTGGCATTGGCAAACCTTCTCGACACACATTAATTGGGACGAAGCGTCATTTCCACAAATTTCAGAGAGTAAACGTAGCCTTTGAAATGAGCCCACAGAATAATTTCATTTGCCGACTTGGCTCTGTTTCCGTCCTTTTTATAGTGTCCATTCAGATTACTGTGAAAAGAGACGAAAGTGTCATTAATAATTTCATTAATTATGAATATGCTTTTACTAAAAAATACATATACGAGATTTGTTCAAAGAAAGGAAGCTTTTCAAATTTCGCGGACTACATACACCGGATTTTATTTTTTTGGTCTTTGTTATAAGTATACATACATATCGTCGCTAGGATGACCAACTGACGTAACTAACAGTTTCAAAGCTGTTCAGGAGAGCAGATTTTCTATTTTTGAGACAATGTCGCTTCTCCCCATGGAGTAATATTTATTATACAATTTCCAGTTTGTTTTTCTTATTATGTATGTAAATTTCCTCTTTTTGAATATTCTTAAAAAAAATTAAAGTAATTTCTGAAAGAATGCAATTTTAGGTGACACATTTCCAGATATGTCGAAAATATGTTACCGTTTTTGGACATAATGTTAATTGCAACATGCTCCAACTATGACTAGGCAAATCAAATGGTGGCCTTAACTAATTTCCGAAAAATTTTCAGTTCCGCCAGTTGGTCATCCATGTCCCCAACACATATTGACTCTAGCAGACGTTTTGCATTTATAGTTTGTTTTTGCTAGTTATAAATGTTAGATGTCTATAGGTGTAATTGGCGATTTTTTTCCTATTTTGACAAAAGGACTGTCTCATGCGCATCGCTCAGAATCTGTTGAGTAATGTCAACGACTATTCATATTTGCTCAAAAGGGCCATAACCGTTGACGAAATATATATAGACGAGATCCACTTTGATTGTTCATACAAATTTCCTATGATCTCCGATTTTGATGAAACTTGGTGGAAATGTTCAATTATGTTGAAAAATCTTCAGAACTATGGGAGATATGTACATTTAAACGTTATAAATTGGGTAAAATATTATCAAAAAGTGCTTGCATTCGAATGCTCATAACTTCTGTCCTACGAGAGATATTTAAATATTTTGTTTTAACCTATAAAGATTTTAGCTTTAGTTATATCGAGGTGGATGTTGTTTGGAAGCTGCATGACATATTTTTATTTTTAAAACACTAATTAAAAACTTGGTTTTTGTTAAAAAGTTATATTTTTATATTGACAAAATGCAGACCTGATGTTTGCCCTATAGGATCACCGTTAGTTTTTGAGATATTTATAAAAGTATAAGATAAGTTCACATTTTTCTCCTATATTTCATTTGAATTTTTGGAAATTTTTATTTTGTAATCGTATTTTAAAACCTATATTGATTGTTTTTAATTTCCGTTGATTTGAAAATTTTGTTCCCCATAAATGGGAGAAAATTGTGAAGTTATCTTATTCTTTTATTGATATCTCCCAAACTACTGGCAATCGCAAAATGATTTTTTTGGACAAATACGGCACAATATGGGTTATCATCTGATCCACAAATTTTCAATATAAAATATGTTACTTTTTAAAAAAATCTATATTTTAATTAGTGTTTTAAAAATGTAAATATGTAATACAGCTTCCAAACAGTATCCACCTCGACATAACTATAGCAGAAGTCTTTAGGAATCTAGGTCAGAACAAAGTATTTATGTAAATATCACCCGTAGAGCAAAAGTTATGAGCATTCGAATACAAGCACTATTAAATAATTTGGCACAATTTGTAATGTTTAAATGAATTTACATATCTCCCATAGTTTTGAAGACTTAACAATACAATTTTATATCCGATATTAGAGCACCATATTTTATATTTCCACCAAGCTTCATCAAAATCGGAGACTCTAGGCAATTTTTATGAACAATTAACGTGGTTCTCCTCTGTATAGTTATGACATCGAAAACAATGCCCAATCGCAATGAAAACTGTCAGAAGACTCAAAACCCAAAAGCAGGCCAAGTTCGTTCAATAGATTTATTCACTGTTTTCTTCGATTCAAATGGTTTGTTGCCTCATATGCTTTTACCAGAAGTTCGTACGGTCAATAAGTCCAGATTCACACTCGGCATTTTTTTCTAAGCAAGTGTCAAAGTGTGTGGGATAGAGAGGCAGGCGGAAAGTGCTCTCTCCTACAAACTTTGACACTTGCTTGGAAAAAATAGCTTAGAGTGAATTTGGACTAAGGAATAGTACTTTTAGGCAATTCGCCATTTGCGTGAAGCAATAGAGAAATAAAAATACCAGAAATTGCAACAGCAACTCAAGGATATTTCACCACATTATTGCGCACACTTCATTACTTGTTAGACATATTTTGCATTAAAAGAACCCGTATTCATGTCTCACGGACTTGTTCCTGGTGACTTTTTACCTGTTTGCAAAACCAAGAAATGACCCATGGAAGGACGTATAATTGCAAGGATTAAAGAAATATACCCTGCATCGCTGAAAGAGCAAAAGGTTGTACAAAAAAGTTATTGTCCCAAGTGCTCCGAAGATTAGAACAATCGTTGGCACAAGTGTACTTATCATATCTGAGGGGATGGAATTTGTTCTTAATGAACAAAAAAAATTTTTTGAGAAAAATAATAGGTCAGCTATATTTTAAACAAACCACGTACACTTTACCGATGAGAATCAAGCCAATAAATCTTCTGAAATTATTATGGATAATGCCTCTATTATTTACTTTTTACAATCTTATATATTATTGGTTCTAAGAGTAGTTACGATAGTTGGAAAACTCTTGTCTATATGATTCAAGATTAAAATCTTATTTTTTCTTAAAAAACTACAATTTGTATGTCCTCGTAAAGTTCTACATTGTCATTATATTTGTAATACCTTGAAGAGACCTCATAAAGTATATATATTATTAACAGTCTTAAAATTCTTAGATGATATAGAAATTCCCTTCTGTTCGACTTTCTCTCCGTCTGTTGTAATCACGCTACAGTCTCCAATAATTGAGCCAAATGATTGAAATTTGGTACAGATACTTCTGCATAGCTGCAGGTAACTTGGAACTGAAAAATGGACAAAATTGGTCCATTTTTTGATGTAGTCTCCATATATATCATCTGTCCGATAGACATTTTAACACCATAGAGACCGCAAACTTCAACTGATCTGGCTGAAAATTGGTATAAAGCCAGAACGTTTCACACGAACAACAGTCGCCATAGCCCCCATACAAATGGTCCCTCTAGATTTTACTTCGTAACGCAACAAAAACCAAAAATTTTAACGAATCGGTCTGAAATCTGATAATATGAAATTATTTGTATCCATAACCATTCACATACGATCCATGGTGGGGGGTACATACGATTCGGCATGTCCAAACTTAAGACCGTCTTTACTTGTTTATATTATTCATGACTAAACAAATATTTTTTCTTAAAAAACTACAATTTGTATGCCATCGTAAAATTCTAACACGATTTAGATGGAGGTATACTAACTTTGACATTCTACTTGCAACACCTTGAAATATTGATCAGAGACCCTATAGAGTATACATATGTATTCTTAATCGTCGTACAATTCTAAGATAATGTAGCAATTCCCGCCTCTCAGTCCGTCTGTTGAAATCAAACTACAATTTAAAATAAATGAGTTAGATGACTTAAATTTGGCGCAAATACATCATATAGTTCCAGTTCACTTGGAATTGAATAGCCGCAATATCGGTCCAAGTATGTCCTCCGCCATAGAGTGGGGTTAAACTAACATTGTCATTCTATTAGAAACACCTTGAAATATTGATCAGGAACCCCATAAAGAATATATCGCTCACTTACTTCAAGAGTGACATAACTCAACATTTTAAAATGTTGAGATTGCCTTATAGAAATGCAAATTTTGAAAATATCCATAAATTCATGTGACCGTATTTTAGTTTATGAGTAAACAATCATATTTCGGTTAATTCCAGCGTTTTTAAACATATTATTTTGTATTGTTTTTTAAATGACAATCGTGGTCAGTCCGACATTGATAATATTGAATAAAATGTTGATTATTTAGAGAACTATATTTAAAAAAACATATTATTTTATGTCACTCATCTGATTACACTTAAAGTTACTTATCTAAAAAATTTTCAATTTTGAGTTATGTCACTTTTGACGCAAGTTAGCGATATATTCTCTTTTGTTCATTACCGTCGCCGGTCTGTCCGTCGGTAATAATCACGCTGCAATTTAAAATAATTCAGCTGGATGACTGAAATTTGGTACAACTCTTCTTAAACCTGCAGTTCATTTGGGACTGAGTAGCGGCAATATCGGTGCAATTTGTTAAACCCATATTAAGCCACCGCCCGATTTGATTTCTCGACACCAAAGAGACCACAGATTCCAACTGATCAGACTAAAATTTGATAATTTGAGTTTATTATTACCCAAAACCATTCAAAAGAATAACGATCATCAAAGGTGTACATTTTGATGTAGATCACATACAAAGATCCTCCTTTATATGAATTTTTTATATAATTTCCAATTTTCTTTGTTATACTGTGGAATGCGGTCATCTTAACGCCGAATTTACTTGCTTTTATTTTAAAGACGAAACCTAAACTTTCAGATTTTGTCTATCGGATTTCTTGTTTAAAATGTTTTTTTTTATTTTCTAAGAAGAACTCAATTCAGTACGCGAGAATATTACTGAATTTGATTGACAAACAACCCACAAAGTTGTATATGTATGTTTGTATATTGAGGTAGACATTTTTCTGATTAGGCATTCTTTACATTTTTCCAAAATTGTTCTCAATTGTTTTCATTTTCAAATATTCCTAAATAGTTTAGAAGTTATTTTAATAATATGCAAATATAACATTTGTGTGGCACAAATATTTGTTTGTGAAACGCTTAAAATATTTGAATTTAAATTATAGAGTAAAGCTTTTGTTCAAGAAGTAATAACGACCACATAAGATTATTTGTCTACTTAAAGACTTTGTTTTAAATTTCTATTTGTGTTTCGTTATATTTGAATTTTGAAAATTACCTGGCGGCGCACCCTCCGAACCACCATCCTCCACCTCCACCGTATTTTAAAGAACAACTTTCATCTTCCCGTCTATCATTATCCTTATCCTTCGTTGAGAACTTTTCGCCCAAATGATATTCTAAGGAATCTCCAGCATTACCCGAATATTGGCCCAAACTTGATCATTTGTATTCGTCGTTTTCATTGTCAATCACAAAATGATTGTATTCCGCATATCGGCGTTCGTTTTCCCAATCCACCATCTCAATCCTGAGAGTATAGGAACGATTGTTTGTTAATTTGTATAAAGTTTTGAGTCCTATGAAAAACTCACTCGAACTATTCCCAAAACCCATTTTATATTCATGCCAAGTGCGGGCGAAATCCACAGATCCATCTATGCGTCTTTGAATGACAATGGGTTTGTTTTGGGATATCTCATCGTCGAGTTCTTCAAATGTCTTTATTAACCCCAGCGGCTTTTTCAACTTTTCATTCTTTTCATTACATTTCTTCTGATTTTCTTTATATTGAGCAATTTGCCTCCGCTGCTCCTGAACTTCTAAGAGCAGTTTTGCTTTTTCCTCTTTGTAATTATTCATTGTTACTTCGGATATGCTTTTTTGCTCTTTAATTTCTTCGATTTGCACAAGTAGCTTTTGATTGTTCTCTTTATAATTATCGGATTCGCAGTTTTGCACTTTTAGTTGTACGATTTGCAAAATTACCTCTTCGTATTTCTCATTTAGTTTATGTTTTGCAATTAGTTCAGCTTTCATCTTCGCAATGTCTTCACTTTGTTGCTTTATTATTTTATTAAGATCATTTTTGGCACGAAAACACTCTTGTATTTGATCGCATGAATCATACATCTGGAAAATGAGAAAATATTGCTTTTATACTGAAAGAAATTCCATCGTATCATCAATGAAATCTAGCATTGATTGGAGCTATTAACACAGGCACTGGTTTTTAGGCCAATGTGGAGCTCCAATGATGTAACGTATTTTCTCTGGCAAATTTCATATCGACCGCAATAAAGTATTTTTTTAGGAAATCTAAGAAAAAATATACTGTTTCCACAAATATCATATCATTTCTTAGAATTATTTGTGGAAAAGTATTTATTAAAACATAATTTTAATTGAAAAGACTGTTTCAGCAATTTCTTTTACAATTTTATCAGCATCTCTGGAGATATGGATTTTACTGTGAAAGGGGTTAGTTCAACGGTTGTACTCATTTTTAATTTTTCCTCTTTTTTCAAAATAATTTTACCAAAAATTTTCTTTAGTAAATGTGTCACACACATTTATACACGGGGGAAAATTCACCGTTTTTGATATTTGAATAGAGGGAAAACATATTTTGGGCCACAAATTTATAAAAATAAATAAACGATAGAAATAAACAAATAATAAACATAACAAACTTAATTTCGTCCATGTCAGGACGACTGAACGAGGTAATTATGATGTCACAATGTGCATTTTACAATGTGGAAGTAAAATTATTACCATGGGTGTACATATTGGGTCCGTCAATAAGAGCGCTACAAAAGTTTTTTTAAATAAAACAAAAACGGTTTTGGATATCAATGAAATTCTTTATTCCTGTGAAAGTACGTACGATGCATGGCCACCACGGGCACGCTTGCAGAAGTCCAGAAGCTGAACCCAATTTTCGACGTTTTCAAGCCTAATTCGGCCGATACTGCTGCAATTTCACGTTCGATATTCGTACGAAGTTCATCAATCGTCGCTGGCTTGTTGGCATAGACTAGACGTAGCCCCACAGAAAATAGTCAAACGGCGTCAAATCGCACGACCGATCGACTGGACCATTGTGGCGCCGTCTTGTTGGAACCACATGTCCTCCAAGTCCATATCATCCAATTGGGCCAAAAATATTCGGTTATCATTGAACGGTAGCGATTTCCATTCACAGTAATGTGCCGGTCTTGATTATCACGGAAGAAGTACGGTCCAATGACGCCGCCGGCCCATAAACCGCACCAAACCGTATTTTTTTCGGGATACAATGATGACTCATGGAGTATGTGTGGATTGTGGTCTGACTTATAACGCATATTTTGTTTATTGACGAAGCCATTCAGCCAGAAATGAGCCTCATCGCTGAAGATGATTTTTCGATTTATCGCGCTCTTAACGTTGAGGCCACTGACTCCGAATTTTGGTAGTAAATTTTAATAATTTCGACTCGTTGTTGGCTCGTATATCTTTCCATCATGAAATGGCAAACCTTCCTGAAGAGAAATGTCAAAAGCTGTCCCTGTCGGTCTACTTTTGTAGCGTCCCTGTTGAAAAACCCTTTATTAATACAGGGTGGCTGATATGTAATGCAACAAGGTAAAGCACTATATTTTTTTAATTTTTTTTTAAATTTTATTGTTTAAAAGCGAAAAATTTCGGAAATAACATAAAATTTTAGAAACAGTTAAGATTTGTTCGAATTGGCCACCTTTGGCACGAATTATGGCCTTCAAACGGCCGACAAAGCCATCACACGCTGCACGAAAGTGGCTCTGCGGTATTTTGGCCCATTCCCGGCGAAGAGCCGTCTTGAGATGATCGATACTTTGGTATTTTTTAGTGCGAACCTTACTCTCTACAATGCCCCAGGCGCAAAAGTCCAACGGATTGAAATCCGGAGATCTTGGTGGCCATTGTGCGGTAGAAATGAAGCGAGGAACCTTCTTTTTAAGCCATTCTTGGTTGACGCGTGCTGAGTGCCATGGTGCTGAGTCCTGTTGGAATGTCCATGGTCTGCGGCCGAAATGTTTGTTTGCCCAGGGCTTCAATACTGTTTTTATGACATTTTCCCGATAATATTCGGCATTTATTTTGGTCGATGAATACGAGCGGGGTGTGACCATCGGCCGTTACGGCGGCCCACACCATTCACAAACTGCTCAATTTGGAATGGCTTCTCATCGGAGAAAACCAAATTCGGTATCTGGCCACTTTCTTGCAACCGAAGCAACTCCTTGGCTCTTTCCAGTCTAACTTTTTTTGTGCATCGGTGAGCTCTTGCACTTTTTGGAACTTCAATGGCTTTAGTCCAAGCTCATTTTTTAATATGTGTTGTATCCGTTCTCGCGATATGTTCAGCTCCACTGCGGCGTGGATTTTGATCGTATCTGGCCTTCACTTTTCGGATCATTTCTGGTGTTGTTACCGTTTTTTTTCGTCCACTTTTTGGACGCGATGCAACACTGCCAGTATCACGGTAACGAGCAATGGTACGAGAAACAAAAGATTTATTCACATTTAAATGCTGGAGGGCTCTAACGATAGCCACTTGTGGTTTTCCACCCAAATATAAAGCAATCACACTATCACGCTTGAATTCCATCACGAATAACTTTTTTCTGAATGCAATAAATCAAAATGCTTTTGTAAGCTTGTAAACAATAAAATGAACTGTCACTGAAATAAATCTGTCAGCTATCAGACTAGCGGTTTAGAAATGATAGCAACCTGAAGTTGGTTGCAATACATATCAGCCACCCTGTATGTCACCCCCGATTTGACATGTAAGCGCTGTGGAAACTGTATTTTATATCCGATCAGTAAAAAAATTGGCAGAAAGAGGTTTCTCATTACGTAAATTAACACTGCCAAATTTGAGGAAAATCGGTTCAGATTTAGATATAGCCACAATATACATATATGTTAACCCCTGATTTAACATGTAAGCGCTGTACAATCTGTATTTTATATACGATCAGTAAAAAATTCTACACAAAGAGGTTTCTTATTATATGAAGGGATACTTCCAAATTCAGAGAAAATCGGTTCAGATTTGGATATAGCCCCCATATATATGTTACCCCCGATTTGACATGTAAGTGCTGTAGAGACTGTATTTTATATCCGGTCAGTACGAAATTTGACAGAAAGAAGTTTCTTTTTACATGAATGAGTATTCAAGGAAACTCCGTTCAGATTAATATATAACCTCCATATATATATGTTCCTCCTGATCTGGTATCAAAGCGCTATATAAATTGTACTTTACTTCCGATCATTAATATTTTCCGGAAAGATGTTTCTCAATTTAGGAACGAATATTGCTTAATTTAGCGATTATCGGCTTAGAATTAGATAATATGTTCCTGCCTACTTACCAATTATTCCAAATTATTATTTGAAAGTGTTGCTATTTAAGTTCATGACCAGATACAGCACAGTGTTAATATGAACACAGACAGTTTTGACATGGTTTCGACTACCATTGACTCTAGGAGGAGTTTATGGTAACGTTGGTGTACATATCGCCTAGTATAGGTTTTGATCTTCATGATTTGGAGGCGATGTTTCGAGATTGCTTGGAACCCAGTCTCATAACCGGTGACTTCAACAGTTGGAATAAATTGTGGGGATAACCGATTAATAACAGGAGAGTTAATATTTTGGCGAATTGTATACTACAATCCGGTTATTTACTTATGAATGATGGCAGTCCGACCCACTTTAGTACACATACTATTTTTTCTCACATTGATTTGACATTTTGTTCACCTCAACTGGCGTTGGGGGGAGAATGGCGAACGCTGGACAATCTTAATGGAAGTGACCACTTCCCGATATTGATTACACTTTTCCCTGAAAGAAGGCATGAATCAGTGAGACTTAAACCTAGATATAATACAAACTCGGCCAATTGGGATGTATACGCACAGAAATTGTCGTAATTTAATTCGGCTCGACCTGTATCTGATGAAGTTAACAAGGAGGCCGCCAATATTACTAGGATTATTAATCAAGATGCGAACTTAACCATACCACAAAGCCACAGCAGGGCTGGAGAGTTCAAAGTTGCATGGTGGTATAGAGAACTTGAGAATTTGAGATCAAGGGATGGAAAATTTCATCGCGAATTTAATAGACACAAAGCTGAAACCAACTTATCCCTTGGATACACATCTTCTGCTTCAGTCGTTAGTATAGAAGAGGATATAACATTTCTTGAGATGAATTCTTTGATTAGCAAATTTAAAGGGAAGGCTCCAGGAGAGGACCGTGTAAATTACCCTATGTTGAGAAATATGCCAAAGGATGTGAAATTAAGACTAAATAATTGAACAAATTGTTACCGCGGCCCACTGTGCGGTAACAGGGCATAGACCAGACTTTGATAATGTAGAAATACTAACAGAAGAGAGTAATTACTACAGACGCTATACATTAGATATGTTGCATATTATTGACGTTCCTGCGGAGAAGAGATTAAACTATAAATCGGACTCTGACAGGTGCTCTCAGATGTACCGACACATAGTGAGAAAGCAGGGACGAATAAAACAGTAGTGGTGTGATTAGCTTTGCGAAGGAAAGACGGACAATTTCTGTTACGTTCAGCAATTTTTCAATGTAATTATACTTAAAATGTTTGCGTATTTGTAAAGTGTTTTTTTAACTTAAATTATTGTTTTTTTCTGTATTAGATCTGCTAAGGACGACTAACGATGTTAGTCGAAATATCGAGAAAATAAAAATTACGATATTAAAAGCATAAAATCAGTCTTTTAATCAAGGACCTTGAGCCAAACAATAAGGAGAAAGAATTAATAACACGAAGGTCAACAATTAATAAAAACAACATTATTTATTTAATATTATCTTTCACAGCTACATTCCACAGACTTACAAGAGAAGTCTAATTATCCCCATTTTGAAACAAAATGCTGAAAAGAATGTACTCACATCCTACAGACCCATATCCTTAAACTCTTGTTGCTCGAAGGTCCTCGACAAGATTGTTGCCAACAGACTATGGTGGTTTATCAATACAAATAAACTGATCAGTAGTCAACAGACTGCATTCAAACATGGGAAGTCAGTAGCGGATAATCTATTGTTCTTAGATAATCTTATTACTGACTCCCTTTCCAGTAGAGGTCATTTATCCGTTATTTCTTTGGATTTTTGTAAGGCGTTTGTCAAGATTGGTATACATACTATAATATGTAGACATCGTCCTGATACAGGAGTCCTACGCAGTGGGAGGAAGGGTGTGCGCTATCAGGTCACCCAACTTTAAACTGCTTATGGCCAACTGTGTAGGCACTCCAAGAACCTGCATTTTGGCCAGGAAAGATCTAAGTATCTTTCTCCTGGCTAATTTAAGTGGTAAAGACCAAACATCTGCTATACTGGAGATCGGTAATCGCATATATTGGGTGGTCTCCAGCTACTTGCCTTATGCAGCTGTAGTACCGACTGCTCTATTCAGAGAAGTAGTAGAAGAAGCAACGTCTGACGAGGTCGAGCTGATTATTGGCGCATACACGAACGCTCATCATACTATCTGGGGTAGTACGGATATAAACTATAGGAGTGATTCGCTTCGTGACTTTATTCTAACTACCAACCTAAGTATTTGTAACATAGGTAATTAACCGACCTTTACAATTAAAGACAGACAAGAAGTACCAGACGTAACGTTTGCTACTGACCGGCTGTCAGACAAAATTACTCATCCTCAGATCACCATTATATTGAGTTCAAACTCGCTGAAAAAGCGCCTGAACCTGCCGTCCACAGAAATGTGAGAAAGACAAAGTGGCACCTGTATGAGAAGAATTTCAAGAAAGTCCTCAACTCCAAACTTCTGTACGAACCGAATGACAAAGCCGGTCTGGATCATCTGGTCGAGCATATCACCACATCATTCAATAGTTCGCTTGAAGAAGCCTGTCCAAAAACAAGGTACAAAGGTAAAACTAAACCCCAATGGTGGACTTCTGAGCTAACGGCTATGAAAAAGACCTGCAACAAGCTATTCAACAAGGCTAAATCTACTGGGGTCGCTAATGTTTGGGATGCCTATAAAGAGCAACTCAAGATCTATAAGAAGGAGCTTAGAAAGGCGCAAAGACGCTCTTGGTATACCTTCTGTGGCGAAGTGGAAAAGGTCTCCGACGCCGCAAGGCTGAGGAAAATATTATCAGCTTCACCCTGTACAGTGGGTTACTTGCAGGATGAGGCAAATAATTGGACCAAAAACAGCGAGCAGTCGCTCAATGTACTGCTCGACACACATTTCCCGGGGAACTCTCTAACAGAACCAGAGGATCAGCAGGACCAACAAGAGTGCGAGTGGACTGCGAGCGTCGCTAGCTTGTTGACTGAGAGATCCAGAATAAGCTGGGCTATTAATAGCTTTGAGCCCTTCAAGTCACCTGGACCAGACGGCATCACTCCAGCAGAAATGCAGAAAATGTTGAAGCACATTATCTCCTGGCTGGAGAAAATTTATGTAGGCTGTATCAGGCTTTCATACATCCCGAATCGATGGAGGGATACCAAAGTGGTATTCATACCTAAAGCGGGGAACATATCACACACTAGGCCAAAAGACTTCAGACCAATTAGCCTATCCTCCTTCCTATTGGCAGGTCTGGAAAGACTTTTAGATTATTTCATTAGGGAAAACCTGGATACAAAACTCCTGTCGGTGAAGGAACATGCTTACAATAATGCGAAGTCTACAGAATCAGCCCTGCACGAACTTGTGAGCACTATCGAATCGTCGCTGCATTTCAAGGAATTCACCATGGTGGCATTTCTTGACATAGAAGGGGCTTTTAACAACATTCACTCAGATGCAGTAATTGCGGCACTGTCACATCTAAAAGTTAACTCTAGTTTGATTAGACTAATTCAAAGTCTGCTCAACAGAAGACGCATAACAGCATGTCTTGGTTCCACAACTCTAACAAGGTTTCTAAACAGAGGGACCTCACAAGGAGGAGTACTGTCTCCACTAATTTGGAACATAGCGGTGAATGAAATCCTGCTAGATCTAGAACGTTGTGGCTGCAAAGTCGTGGCATATGCGGACGACGTGGCAATCGCAGTAAGTGGCAAATTCGAAAACGTCCTCAGAGACATTCTACAGGTGGCTCTGAACAAATTGGCTAGATGGGCCAGAAGCAGCGGTTTTGGCGTAAACCCAAACAAGACAGAACTGGTTCTCTTTACTAGGATGAATAAAGTCCCACATGTGGACCCTCCACCTCGGATAAATGGAACAGATCTTGTCTTTTCTGAAAGTGCAAAATTTTTAGGCATAATTCTTGGCTGTAGGGTCGCGGTGGGGCCTCTCTCCTAAAATCGTCCACTGGATATATATAGCAGTAGTTAGTCCTATACTGCTATACGGCATTGTGGTATGGTGGACGGCAACTGACAAACTAACCATCACCAACCTACTAACAAAGGTTCAGAGAACAGCCTGCCTGAGCATAAGCGGAGCCTTAAGGACTACAGCGACCAAGTCTCTACAAGCCCTACTCCATATACTGCCGATTAATGTTGTGGCGAGAGAAGTTGCAACCAAAGCGGCAATAAGATTAAACTGCCTATCAATGTGGAGGTACAAAAACTACGGTCACATGAGAATATCAAAGTGTAGTGCTATGGTAACCGACCGAGTGGACTATATACCAACGGTGTACACCTTCGAGAGAAATTACATCACTATGATTCCCGCCAGAGATGAATGGGTTGGAAGAAAACCAGGTAATAGAAACCATCTCCACTTTTACACGGATGGTTCGAAGCTTGATGAAAAGGTTGGCTTCGGAGTACACGGTACAGAGCTTAGTTTGGATATAGCTCACAGCCTCCCAGATACCTGCAGTGTCTATCAAGCCGAAATAATGGCAATATGGGATGTAGACAAGTGGCTGAGTCGCAACATAATAACCAACAATGGCGTTGTCATTTACTCGGACCTTGCTGCCATCAATTCTCTGGAGGCAAAATCCCTAAATGCACAAGCAGCCCTCGACTGCCGCAGATCTCTTAACGAGATGGCTGAGCAGTTTAATATACACCTCATATGGGTGCCTGGGCATAGGGATATCCCGGGGAACTGCAAAGCCGATGAACTTGCTAGGAAAGGGACAACATTACAAATTCTCGAAGAATTTGCATATATTGGTGCGCCACTATCCACGTGCAAGCTTTGGTTTAGGCAAGAGGCAATCAGGCAGTCCAACGAAAGGTGGACAGAAATCTGCACCTGCAGGGTAGCTAGACAAATCTGGCCAAGGTATGACCTGAGAAGGTCAAAATATTTCCTCGCACTAGAGAGGAAACGATTGTCTACGTTAGAACAGGTTCTGACGGGACACTGCTTGATCGGCGAACACGCCAAAAGATTGGGTATTGACTCCAATGACTTCTGCCGAAGCTGTGGAGATGAGGAAGAAGTGGAGAGCATTGAGCACTTGCTTTGCGACTGTCCCGATTTGAGTAAACGACGACTGGACGTACTGGGGTCGGCCTTTTTAGGCAGCCTAACAGATCTTTCCAGTACTGATATTCGTACTATCGATAAATTTATATATCAAACAGGTTGGTTTCGTTGAGGGGCATTTCAGCCCGTGGTAACACTAGGGACCTAAACTGGTCTATGTGAGCTTGTAAAAAAATAAGGCTGCCACCCTAACCTAAACATAAACCCAAACCTATCACAAGGGGCGTGGAAACTTCGGCCATTTTTCTCGAGTCCCAAAAAATATTCGTAAATTTATTTTTTTTGTTTTAATTAAATTATTATCAATTTAAATTGCTTTTAATAGCTTCAAAGTATGTACTAGTATTAAAGTTCAAAGCTGTTTAAATTTGGTACAAAATGGTCCATTTGTGAGAGAGGTACCAAATAGGGCCGTCCCAATAACGGTCAGTTATCTCTGGACTCTTGGTACTATAAAAGCATTACACTGTACAAAGTTACAAATATTTGTATGAACTGATATTAAAGCCATAAGTAGTTAACATTTGGTGTAAAGTGGTTCATTGGTGTGGGAGGTACCAAACAGGAAGTGGTCACTTCGTCCATTTTTCTTGACGTGTTAGCGACAAACATACTAATACTATGTGTGAAATTTCAGAAGATTCGAGTAAGTAGTTTAAAAGTTATTAAAGAATCAAGATTTCACTACAAGTTAACCCTTTGTGGGGGAGGTACTAGAAGGAGTGGGCCAATATGGCCCATCTTCGAACTTAGCCGGAAATAGAAAATAATATTACCGCATACCAAATTTGAAGTCAATTGGTTACTCCTTTCGAAAATTGTCGTATCCATTCATATAAAACCAACAAATTCAAAACTTTTTTGGGTTGGGTCTTAGGTCTATTTGCAGAAGAAAAGTATACAACTTTTCTCTGAAATTGCCACATACAAGATACTGAAACACATAAATATATATATGCGATAACAAATTTGACGAAAGTTGGCCAAATTTATATAAAAGAGAAACAAATCTCACAAAATGTCGAACGAGGTTGGGTCTTAGCTCAACTTGCAGAAGAAAAATATAAAACATTTCTCTGAAATTTCCAAGAGCCCGAACACGAAAATAAATATTTCTAAGAATAAATTTTACGAATCACTTCAAATTCGTATACAAATAGCAGCAAATTTCAAAACTTAACTTTTTGAACTTAATTTTTGTATGATGGTGTAATATTTTTCTAGAAAAAAAATTATGGGCAAAAGTAAAACTGTAAGCGGTGTCAATTCCAAAAATTATCACACATTTAATTTTTGTAGGCAGCGGTCATTTCCAAACGTTTGATAAAATATAAAATTTGTAGGCAGGTGTAAATTCCAAAAATAAACAATTTATGTTTTGACAAAAATAAAATTGTAGATCGGTGTAAATTCCAAGAGTTTTGAAAAATATCGCCGTTGTTCATTTCTTTTCGTTTTTCAAAAGTTTGAAATTTTTTCTTAGGACCTTTTGTTGGATTTCAAAAACTCTTGAAAAATATCGACTTCGTTTCTTTTCGTTTTTCCAACAAACTGATTTTTGTGCATTTATGTAGGTATTATATATATATCGTATATTTTTGGGTTATCGCAAAACCTTTTTGTTAATTAATTCTACTTCTCATCTTTTTCCCGAAAAAAATGCAGAAAGTTGACCTTCTGTCTGTCGGAAATCGAAGCAGGGTCAGAATATTTAATATCGAGCTATGAAGTTAATTTTTGCCTAAAAAGTTTTTTAACCGCATCTTTATCTTTGTTGTATTTGCCCATAATTCCAACCTCCGAGACAAATGAAATTACCCAATAGGCATAATTTTAACCGCATAGCTGGAGCTTGGTTTTTCTTGGAACACGTAAGTACAGTACATAAATATACAGTGTTCATTTCTAATAATATGCGAATTAATTTTCACAAATTTTAACGATATTTTTATACCCTACACCACACTGTGGTACAGGGTATTATAACTTTGTGCATTTGTTTGTAACACCCAAAAGGAGAAGAAATAGACCCATCGTTTATTATACCGATCGACTTAGAATCACTTTCTGAGTTGATTTAGCTATGTCCGTCTGTCCGTCTGTCTGCCTGTCCGTCTGTCTGTCTGTGCATGTATTCTTGTAATCAAAGTACAGGTCGCAATTATGGTCCAATCTCGACGAAACTGTACACATATCTTTTTTTTGGCCCAAGGACGATCCCTATTGAATTTGGTTAAAATCGGTGCAGATTTAGATATAGCCCCCATATATATGTTAGCCCCGATTTGACATGTAAGCGCTGTAAAAACTTTATTTTATATCCGATCAGTATGAAATTCAGCAGAAAGAGTTCTCTTATTATATGAATGAACACTGTTAAATTTGGAAGAAATCGGTTCAGATTTAGATATAGCCCCCATATATACGTTACCCCCGATTTGACATGTAAGCGCTGTAAAAATGTTATTTTATATCCGATCAGTGCGAAATTCGGCAAAGAGAGGTTTCTTATTACAAGAAGGAATAATGCTAAATTCGGAGCAAATCGGTTCAGATTTAGATATAGCCCCATATATATGTTACCCCCGATTTGACATGTAAGCGCTGTAAAAACTGCATTTTATATCCGATCAGTGCGAAATTCGGCAGAAAGAGGTTTCATATTACATGAAGGAATACAGCCAAATTCGGAGAAAATCGGTTCAGATTTAGATATAGCCCCCATATATATGTTAGCCCCGATTTGACATGTAAGCGCTGTAAAAACTGTATTTTATATCCGATCAGTGCGAAATTCGGCAGAAAGAGGTTTCATATTACATGAAGGAATACTGCCAAATTCGGAGTAAATCGGTTCAGATTTAGATATAGCCCCCATATATATGTTAGCCCCGATTTGACATGTAAGTGCTGTAAAAACTTTATTTTATATCCGATCAGTATGAAATTCGGCAGAAAGAGGTTTCTTATTACATGAAGAAATACTGCCAAATTCGGAGAAAATCGGTTCGGATTTTGATATAGCCCCCATATATATGTTACCCCCGATTTGACATGTAAGCGCTGTAAAAACTGTATTTTATATCCGATCAGTATGAAATTCGTCAGAAAGAGGTTTCCAATTATATGAATGCACAGTTTTAAATTTGGAAGAAATCGGTTCAGATTTAGATGTATACGTTACCCCCGAATTGACATGTGAGCGCTGTAGAGACTGTATTTTATATCCGATCAGTACGAAATTCGACAGAAGGAGGTCTTTTTACATGAATGAGTATTCAGTGAAGATCAGTTTAGATTTATATTAAAGCTCCATATATATGTTCCTCCTGATTTGGTATCAAACCGCTATAGAAGTTGTATTTTACTTCCGATCATTAAAATTTTCCAGAAAGATGTTTCTCAATTTAGAAACGAATATTGCTTAATTTAGAGATTATCGTTTCAGAATTAGATAACATGTTTCTACCCATTTACCAATTATTCCAAATTATAATGGCAATGACTCTTATCGCATTGCTAGGGAGGTGTAGGGTATAATATAGTCGGCCCCGCCCGACTTTGTGCCTTTCCTTACTGGTTTTTATATCCGATCAGTGCGAAACTCGGCAGAGTTTTACATAAATGAGCATTCAGGAAAAATCGGTTCAGATTTAGATATAACCTCCATATATATGTATGTTCCTCCTGGCAGAAAGGTGTTTCTCAATTTAGGAACGAATATTGTTTAATTTAGATAACCGGTTAAGATTTAAATATAGCCACATATATGTATCATCAGGCAAATCTACATATTGGCTTTAAACTAATGTTGAATTAACCGAAACAAATTTGGTAAGCGTTTTGTTGGCAGCTCAGCTGTTTTCGTGCAACATGTTACATGTCAAACATGTTCAGTTTGGTCTATCCATGATTAACCATAAATCGACTTAAAAAGGAACAACGCTTGCAGATTATTGAAGTTTATTTCAATTTGAGGCCGGTCAATTGGCCGCATAAATCGTTCGCAGGTCAACTGTGCAACATGTTACTGTCAAACATGTTTAGTTTGGTCTATAATTTAACCATGAATCGACCTAAAAACGAACAACGCTTGCAGATTATTGATGTTTAATTCACTTTGGGGCCGGTCAATTGGCCGATCTATGATCGTGCGATTTAACGCCTTTAGATTATTTTTTGTGGGGCTATGTCAAAGCTCTGTTGTTGGAGCACTGGAAGCCGGTTGAAGCACTGGAAGCCAATATTGAAGATCATCGAGCCTTGCATTTGTTGTTCGAAAATATTTGCTTAAGTTATTTATGTTTTGTAGAGCAATGTTAAATGCGTGAAGGTTCATAACGGATTCTGATTTAGTGATTATATTTAATAATCCCAAAGCCTGCACTGCATTTTTGTGTCGGGAAGCAGTTGCTTCCTACTCTAAACTATTTTTTGTACCAACATAATTTAACGCAATTGATCTACAATTTTCGTATCCAGAACACCGTCTAGTTTTACTGATGTAATTTGTATACCTCGCAGTGACTTCCAATTATAGGAACATTTCCATCTTATTTTTCCAAAAAAAAAAACCAAAATAAGTTTATGTAAAGAATTGGCATATCTACAGAACAATCAACGAAAGAATCGTTCTTCTACTTCCAAATTGATTCCAAACCTTTGAGTTTTTACATTCATTACAGCATTTGAAAAAAATTATATTATTTCTGGTAATTGCAAAATTGATAGATGATTGTAATTGATAAAATTAAAAAAATCCAGCAATATCTTTGGGCGGAGGGAGGTGCTAAAGAACTTCTGAAGTGGTATTAGACCACCACCATCAGACGCTTATGAGCGTCATATTCCACGAGTATGAGTTTGTTGAGCAGTGTTGCTACAAATTTTCACCAGAGAAAACGAAGCCGATGCACGACCAAAACTGGGTCAGCTGTGGCGGCTTGCGATTTATTGTACAATATAAAATGCACGAATTTTCTGTACATCTTTGTTGCAAGTAACATGGGTGAGAATAGATGTGCATACAATCGCCGCTGTTCTGGTACTCACCTCACATTCATCTCACTTCTCACCTTTACTTTACGGGACGAATAGCGAGGTGTCGTACAACTGCAGAGGATATTGGTTGTCGAAATTATATTTATATAATGCGTAACATGTGATTTTCCTGCCAAACCATACAATTTTCACACGTGATAGTGACTTGTAGAACACCTCTATCTTGAGACATTTCACGTGAGATGCTCCAAGTGAGTGCCAGAACATACCCGAATATCCCTAAGATGTCGTTGTTAGACGGGAACTCCTTTGTGCATAGAATTTAATTTTAATAGCATTACACAAAAGTTTTAATAACAAATGAATATTTTTATTGAAAAAGTTGAAGCGGATAACCTTAGTAATCAACAAAACCGCTTCAATGAAAACGTTGAAGCGGATAACCTTTGCCAAAGGCATATAACAATCGGCCGATTTTTGTGAATGTGGCGGTCGGAAAAAATGCCTTTTGATGTGTTTTACTCAAATATGTAAGGATTGTCTTTTTCATAAACATTTAGCTTGGTAAATTTGCGTTTAAAGATCGGGAGAGTATCACTTCGTAAACTTTTTAAAAATTACAATAATAATATAGAACGCGCTCACGAAACCTGGTGTTCTTTATGTCTTATAAAAGATAACCGTTAGCATACGAAACCTAGCGCTCTTTATGTCTACTAAAAGATTTAACTGGAATGACGTTAAACACCGCGAAAATGATCGGAGTTTTTAGAAAAACCTTGTTACGGCCCTATGCTACCTGGATGAGTAAAAGAAACACATATACATATATACTTAGTAGGGACATAAATACTGTTACAACATAGAACACACCCATAACAATAGTAAAATACCCTCAAACGCCGTACTGGACATCCATTGAAAATGCAAACGTCTCTGATGAAAAAATTTTTACCGTGCAAAAAAAATTTAACAAACGAAATGATAGGGTGTATGTATGATCGCCTAAGGAAGCATCTGAACTGATTCCACGGATCGAAATAGGCCATTATCCGCACGGGGCAAAATCGCCATTTTTGATATGTTTGAATCAAAAGAAAATATATTTGGAACACAAATATTTAAATATTATATATTTCTGAGCAAATACATATTATTTGAAAATCAATAAAATTTATTTGGAACGCATATATTAATATATTACAACAAAATATATTTGCAAGCTAATTTTCTCAAATAAAATGTGTGTGTTTAAATACAAATAAAATAATTTTTTTAGAATTTCTTCAAATATATTTTATTTAAAAATATTTTCAAAACTTTTCTGACTTTTTCGAAGTTAAGTTTTAAATTTTCCTTAGTTTCGAACTATTACTTCTGTTGCAAAGAACTCACTTTAAATATCGCAATATTTCAAGTCATCTTTTGTTGTCTATAATCGAGTAATTTATTAGTTATCCAAGTTATACAAGATTATACGATTTCAATTATAAAGTATTTTTACAAACATTAAAAATTCCTGAAAAATAGACTATGAATTGCTGAAAAACATAGCACAATTAAGGTATCGATATATTCTCTGAATACTTCTGTATTCCCAAAGAGCAAATATTAGGATGAAAACAAAAATTTGGTTAGATCAACATCTTCCCAAATACATAATGTTTGTTTGTACCAAATATTATATATTTAGAGTATACGCTAAACATATATATGTTTCAAGCCGAATATGTTTGGGACAATATAATACAGAAGCGATTTTTTTCTGCGTGCAGCTTCAGTCATGGTTTGTTGGGGTGTCTCTTACGAAGGGATCACTGACTTGCATTTCTGTGAACAAGGGCTCAAAACATCGGCCAAAGTTTACCAAGAAACCGTTTTGGAAGCTGTTGTGAAGCCACTTAACCATTCTCTATTCCAAAACCAGGCATGGACTTTCCAGCAGGATTCTGCGCCGGCCCATAAGGCTAAAACGACCTAGACATGGCTTCGAAAGAATCTACCAGCTTTAATTTCATCTGAAGAAAGGCCCTCTGGAAGCCCTGATTTAAACCCACTGAATTACTGGACAGTTTTAGAGGAAATGGTCTGCCACAAATGATAACCCAACATCGATTATCTTAGGACTGCTTTGATTCGTGCTGTGGCCACTTTCCCAAAGGGAAGAGGTGCGTGCGGCTATAGATGATTGGTCAGTGCGACATAAGGCAAGTGTGAAGGCCAAAAGCGGAGTTTTCAAATGAGTGCTTTCTTTTTATATACAATATATATCAATAAATATATACAATAAATTTGGTCCAAAAGCATTTATTACTTTTAACGTTATAGCATAAAAGGTGTGTAACAGCATTTGTGTCCCTACTAAGTATATACGGGCTGAAAATTCGGTGTTTATTTATAACCGGAATCCTTCACACGAACAACAGTAGTCATAGGTCCATATTTTGATATAGACCCCATACAAAGGTCCCCCTATATTTGACTTTGTGACGCCACAAAAACCTCAAATTTCAACGAATTGGGCTGAATTTTGGTACAATTAGTTAATTTTTACCGAAACCATTCGCATGCGATCCATGGTTCCGCATTGCCGAACTTAATCCGTCTTCACTTGTCTTTATAACGATACCGTCGCAACCAATAACTAGAAATCGTGCTAAATCAATAGAATCTTTAGGAGAAGAGATACCCCCATCGTTTATTGTACCGATCGACTTGGAATCACTTCCTGAGTAGATTTAATCACGTCGGTTCGTCCGTCTGTAGATGTATCCTTGTAATCAAAATGCAGGTCGTACTCATGGTTCGATTGTGATGAAATTTAACACAAGCCACTTTTTCAGCCCAGGGACGATTCTGATTGAAATTGGTGGACATTGGTTCGGATTTATATACAGCACCCATATACATATATTTTCCTCCTATTTGGGTTCTAAGGTCTAAAGAAGGTGTATTTTACACCAGATCGAGCTAAAGTTGCCAAGGACAAATCTCTTCACCCAATAAAAAAGTATACTCAATTTAGTTGAAATCGGTTCAGTTATAGAGATAGCCCCCATATACATACATATTCCTTCCTATTTGGCTTCTTAGACCTATAGGAGGTATATTTTACACCATATAGAGGTACTCTGCGACTCTCTAACAATGCGCAAAGAGGCATTGTGATAATAAATTGGAATCATTAGTTCCGTTTCAGTTAGCAAAGTACTTAGCTCCACCTCCTCATCAAGGCTTATTCCAAGGAGGAGGTGAAGATGTTGATCATAATAAATTAGATAGCTTTGATACCAAATCGGAAGGAACATATAGGGACAATATCTAAACCTGAACCGATTTTCCTCGAAGTAGGCATTGTTTACTCTCTTTCTGTCGAATTCCGTATATGTCAAATCGGGGGTAACATATGTATGGGACTATATCTAAATCCGAACTGATTTTTACCCAATGTTGGCAGTATTCATTCATGTTATAAAAAACGTCTTTCTGCCGAATTTCGTAATGACCGGATATAAAATAAAGCTTTTACAGCGCTTACTTGTCAAATCAGGGGAAACATATATATGGGGGATATATCTAAATCTGAACTAATTACCCCCCCCCCCCCTCCTGTATTTTCTCTATGTGTATCAAGACATTTCTCTCTGTTAGTTTTTTTACTGATCGCTCACAGTTTTCTTTGATTGCAGGGAGTTATGTTTTATGATCTAGAAATAATTCTATTTTAAAATTCACTTTATTTCAATCAATTTCTTATTAAATCCACGTCAACAAATATTTAAATCCAACTTTAACAAATGGCTTTACAAATAGAACTCAACTCCAAATTGAGACAATATCATCTTAAATAATAATCAGAAAAAATAGCTTAGAGTAATTGAAAATGCCAAAGTTTGGGGGTTTTCTGGAGCGAAATGGTTTTTATTAGTTTTCTGCTGTGAGCCAACAATATTGCCTGAAGTTAGGAATATTTTTCCTCACAATGTTTCACCAAAAGAAGAAAAGAAAACACAGGTAGTATTAGAATTTTGAAGTGAACTAGTGTTTCCTTTATTGAAATTGGAACAGTCGGAGGAAGATTCTTACCAAGGAGAACAGGTAGGTTTGGAGCTTGAACAACAAGTGAAAGTTTATTCGATTTTTGTGGAAAGAAAAGGCAGACGAGAGTACATACGATGAAAGGACAGCCATATTTAGTACAAGAAAGGACACAGACACAATGAAAGCAAAGAGAGCCTGTGTCGTTGTATTTGTGACGCAATCAAAAACCGCGAAACTTAGAAAGGACTTTTAGGGTGACCAGCTAAGAAACTTTTGACGTTATCATTGCCGCCCCCCTTGCAGTACTACTGCAATGAAAACTGAAACGAAAAAATAAGGTCGTACGTACCCTTGTCTGCTTACAATGAATAGAATAATATGAACTGAATATCTGAATTGTATAATGGAATGAAAAATGAAATAAAATTAATGAAGAATAAATAAAACTATGAATTAAATACTGAATAAAGGATAATTAAACTATTTTGTACGAGAGAACATCCGTTAGGGCCCCAAGGATTTCGGCTCTGCTGCACGGTGCAGATGACGGGCGCTCGATCTTGAAATGGTTGACTTCAGCTGAAAAGAAAGTTTGTGTTTTGCTTATGGAAGGAAAATTCAATAGTGCTGTGTTACGGAATTCATTTCATTAATTCAGCGGAATTAAATATCAAAAACAAAAAAAAAACAGTTTAGGCGGAGCAAATACCATATATCGTCCATCCGAATATGGTACTTTGAGCAGTCGGAAGTCCTTGGCGGGAATATATACCCTCCGCAATGACCCTTGGGTATATATCGACCCCAATTACAATGTCGATGCCGGCAGCCTCGTAAAACTTCGGATACGCAAGAAATAGGTGTGGAAAGTTCTTTTTAAATGTTTCGGGCAGCGATTCCCCCGGAGTCAGCTTCGAAATACGGTTGTCCACCCGAAACGCGCCGTCAACCTTCACACTGGCATCAAAACGGGACCGGAGGGTCAGTTGGCAGATGGTCTCCTCCTGCAACGTTAACGTGTCCAAATCCAGCTGCTGGACGAACTTCCGGGAGACACGGCTCACCGACGACCCAGAATCCAAAAGACAGCGTGCCATGATCTTCTCCGGTTTGCCGTCGACCTTCACCAGCACCGTCGGTAGCAGGATAATTCGGTTCTGCCGTATCAGCGCCGATAAGGAGGCCTTTTCCTTGACCATGGGCGAGGTGTCCGGAATTGTGATGCCTTGGATGTTGAAGGACGGGGTGATGGGGATCGCGCAGGGGAACGAGATTTGGACCGTGGACGAGACTGGGAACTACTAGGGTCGCCTTTATTGAGAAATAGGTCGCGCAGTTTTGGGTCAATATGCAGGAGGGTATGGTGGAATTTATGGCAATGATGACAACCCCGGTCGCTGAAGCAATACCCATGCGAATGTTCATGGGCCAGGCAATTTATGCAATAATTATGTCGGCGGACCGCCTCCGTTCGGTCAGCCATATTCATATACAGAAATTTCTGGCAGTGCCGTAACGGATGCGACGCCGACCGACATATGCGGCAGTTGAAGCGCTTGGAATATGGGGCTGTACGGGATTGGCTTCGGCGGTTGGAATTGTTTCTCGATGAAGGCATGTTGTTCTATGAATCAGGAAAGAGAAGGAAACGAAGTAGGATGGATAAGAATGGAATTTAGTCATCGGACGAAATGACAACTAGTTTTGTAATGGGACGCGTAATAGTGCCTTTCTCTGTTACGATATCAGCAACACGAACGCGGCGGTCAGAGCCGCAATAGGTTTTGCTAACTCTACCGAGACGCCAGGAATTTGGTGGAAGATTTTCATCCTGAATGACTACCAGTGTGTTTTCTTGGAGGTTCTTTTCCGCAGTTTGCCATTTTACGCGTTTTTGTAGTTCTCGCAAATACTCGTTTTTCCATCGAGTACAGAAATGCTGATGGAGCGCCTTAAGTCTCTGCCACCTGTTAATCATCGATGCAGGACTTTCTTCGAGTCTTGGATCTATAGTTGCGAGAATAGGCGATCCAATCAGGAAATGCCCCGGAGTCAGGGCTGAGAAGTCGGATGGATCTTGAGAAATTGGAGATAGCGGTCGTGAATTCAGACACGCTTCGATTCTGGACAAAAGTGTGACAAACTCTTCGAACGTGAATTTGAATGAGCCAGCGAATTTGCGGAAATGGGACTTGAAGCTCTTAACCCCTGCTTCCCAGAGTCCCCCCATATGGGGTGCACCAGGAGGAATGAAATGCCAACTTAAGTTTTGGTGGGAGTAGTTGGCAACAACGTAGGATCGAGAAGCTTGAATAAAATCACGCGCCAGAATCTTTGATGCTCCTACGAACGTAGTACCATTATCGGAATACAAATGAAGAGGGCATCCCCGCCGAGAAATGAAACGATTGAATGCAGCCAGAAATGTAGGAGTGGATAAATCCGAGGTCGCTTCGAGGTGTATCGCCTTGGTCGCGAAGCATACGAATACGCAGACGTAGCCTTTGGTAATACGACAGGCTCGTCCGCTGTAGCTCTTAATGTCAAAGGGACCAGCAAAGTCCAATCCTGTGCGAGTAAAGGGACGCGAAAATTCTGTCCGCTCAGGGGGGAGAGCAGCCATGAGCTGTCTCTGACAACGCCTTTTGTATAAAATACAGGGCTTGCATTTATTAATGGTCGTCCTGATCAAATTTTTTACTTTCGGAATCCAGTATTGGGCCCGTATCATGCGAAGCACAAGCTGATTACCACCGTGGATCGTGATATCATGAACAAATTTGACTAGCAGTCGGGAATACTGGCAGTCGTATGGTAGAATAATCGGATGTCTTTCGCTATAAGGAAGACCCGGTGCTGCCTCCAAACGGCCGCATGATCGGATCAGCCCTTCAGAATCCATAAATGGATTTAGATTCAAGATGGAACTTGAGGAAGAAATGGAACTCTGAGACGATAGTGCCTTGAATTCTGACACATTTTGACCAAACCGCACCTGACCATCGTTATTTCGGAGCTCGAGATCAAAGTGGAGTCTTTGAAGAAACTTGAACGGTACCGTGGATGCGTGCGATAGAAGAATCGGTACACATAAGAAATCACTCGAAGCGCCCTTGGAAAAGAAGAAAATCGTTCCAGAATATCATCGAAATCCTGGAAGAATGAGAAATGTGCCTTAACGGATTTGCGCTCCAAGTCTGTTTCAGGAACGGAAGAATGAGTGGTTGTCGGCCAATAATCGATAGAATTTTTAAGCCATGAAGGGCCATGCCACCAGAGATCGTTAGAAACGATATCCTGAGGCTGAATACCGCGGCTACCCAGATCTACCGGGTTGGTATCTGTTGGAACATGACACCACTTGGATGGATCAACAATCTGGATTATGTTGGAAATTCGGTTAGCCACGAACGTTTGCCAACAACATGGAGGTTTAGAAAGCCAGGAGAGAACAATGGTTGAGTCTGTCCAACAGTAAACTGAATATTTAGGAAAGTCTAGAGTTGGAAGCAGACTATCAATCATCTCAAGCAGAACAGCCCCGCATAACTCCAATCTTGGAATGGATAAGGTCTTTACAGGAGCAACTCTTGTCTTGGAATAAACAAGGTGAGTGGAAATTGAAGAATCTGTGGCTTTTCGCACGTATAAGGCCGCCGCGTATGCTTTCTCCGAAGCATCGCAGAACCCGTGGAATTGAATATCTGCAGTCGGAACGTAGTGGAGCCATCGTGGAATTTGAACTTCATTCAGCGTCGGATAGCTGGATTTGAATTGTTCCCATTGAGAAAGAGTATTCGGAGTTATAAGTTCGTCCCAGCCTGTACCCTCAGACCATATTCTCTGCATGATAACCTTCGCCACCACAATACAAGGCGAGAGCCATCCAGCAGGGTCGAAAAGCTTGGAAATCTGGGAGGGAACCTCCCTTTTAGTATTTAAACAATGGCTAGGGAAAGGCTGAACATGGAAATAGAATGAATCAGAACGAGCATTCCAACGAATTCCTAGCGTTTTTGCTATGCTACTGTCGTCGAAATCCAGAAAGTCTTCACACAGCAAATGATCGGATGGAAGATCCGCTAGAATATCCATTGACTTTGCTGTCCATTTTCTCAATGAGAACCCAGCAGAATCTAGAGCGGATTTGAGCTCATTTCTGGAACGAATTGCTTCAAGAATTGAATGTGCACCAACCAGTGCATCATACACATACATCGAATTTCGAAGAATTTTACTCGCCAACGGATATATGGATTGAATATCATCAGCTAACTGGAGCAACGTGCGAATAGCCAAGTATGGAGCGCAATTGACACCGAATGTGACGGTTTTCAATTCGAAATCTTGAATATCACTGGATGGATGGTTGCGGAATAGAATTCTTTGGAACGGGGTATGATCAGAATGAACCTGTATCTGTCGATACATTTTTTGAATATCTGCATTGAAAACGTATTGGAAGAATCGCCACTTCAGAATCAATATAGTCAGATCATTTTGCAGTACAGGACCGACATGCAAAATGTCATTCAGACTACGGCCATTGGAGGAAGAAGAGGAGGCATTGAATACCACACGAACCTTGGTAGTCGAACTATCAGGTTTAATAACTGCATGGTGTGGCATATAATAATGGGACGGATTTTCATCGAACGGTGGTGGCGAAACGGCAGACATATGATCCAATGCAGAATATTCATGGACCACTGAATCATATTCTTCTTTGAACTCAGGCGTACGAAGGAGCCTACCTTCATTTCGGAGGAATTGGGCCATGGCACTTTTTCGTGACTGTCCTAGGGATAGGGTTTCAGGAAAACCTTCCTTGAATGGAAGCCGGACAACATACCTTCCACACTCATTTCTCCTAGTCGTCGCGACAAATAAGTCCTCACAAAACTTATCAGAAGCGGAAACAAAGTTCTTCCTTGGAAGATTCTCCACCTCCCAAAATCGAGAAATCTCTTTGTCCAAAGAGATTTCGCAGAAATTTGAAATTATTTGACGACTGGGAGCTGGCGATTGAATTGGAATTGGGCCGGTCAAGATCCATCCGAAGATGGTCTCTTGGGCCATTAAACTTCCGCAGATCTCACGTATCACACCAGAGCGCATAATCGATGGAATGAAATCTCCACCAATTAGAATGTCGATCTTTGCGCTGGTGTAAAACTGTGGATCTGCCAGAGGAATTTGCGGAAGACGATAAAAAGTGGACGACTGAATCGTGTGTGACGGAAGGTTGCTCGACAAGTGTGGGACAACATAAGCCTCTACCGAATATGTAATACTCCCATCGAAACGAGAGCCAAGAACAAGGGTGCATTCCTTTTGGATCGATGCGGCAGTTGAATTATTTAGCCCAGAAATGCGTGCGCTTGTGCGTCGGAACGGAAGTTTGAGGTCATTGAACAGCCTCTCCGAAATGAAAGTTCCCTCAGACCCGGAATCAAGAAGCACACGAGCCTGATAGGTGACACCCAAATGTAGCACGTTCACCACAGCAGTTCCCAGCAGTATACCCCGAGAATTTGTAGCGAAGCATGTTTGAATGACGCCGGCTCCCGAACTAGTGGACTGTATAGGATGAGGAGAAAATGGAGCCGAAGCGACACTCAAATTTGAATTTACCGTTGGTGCCTGTGTGGATGAATTGATGTGAAGCATAGTATTGTGTCGTTTCCGGCATTCGAAGCAGTTGTGTTTGCTGGTGCAATTTTTCACACTGTGTGTCTTGGAAAAACAATTTAGGCACAGTCCTTGCCTCTTTACCATGGCAATGAAACGTGGACACTTTCGAATGATATGTGATTCCGACGGGCATAACGGACATTTTGGAGTAGAAACCTTGCTTTGGAAAGCTTTAACATGCATGGAACCCTTGGGATTGGGATTGATCTTTTTGCTTTCTGTTGATTTGGAATGGCTTCGCATTTCAGAAACGGATTCTAAAGTGCGATATCGATTTGTGAGGAAAGAGTCAAGAGCAGTCCACTTCGGAATATCCGTTTTGTCGGACAATCCTTGCTCCCACAATGTCAGAGTTGAGTCTGGAAGGCGACTAGAACACAGGAATACGAACAATGGATCCCAACTTCTGATATCGATATCGTACAACTCTAATGCTGAAATACACGAATTAATATCCCGTTGCAATTGTTTAATTGCGTGGGCAGATTCAGATTGAATATGCGGCAGATTGAAAAGAAATCTCAGCTGTCCATTAACGAGGATGCGTCGATTCTCAAAACGAGAACACAGGTTTTTCCGTGCCAACTGGAATCCCTGATTGGTTAGCGGACTCCTCTGAACGATATCACGAGCCTCACCGCGAGTCTTTTGGTTTAAATGGAACAAGCGTTCAACAGGACTAAGGCGCGAATTCTTAATGTACACCGCTGTGAACATGTCCCTGAAAGTGGGCCAAGACATATAATCTCCATTGAAAATTTCGGTGTCGCACGGCGGAAGATGGAACGAATACCCTGCACTTATGTCGAACCCATCAGCAACAGAAGAAGGATTTTGAACATTTGCATTATGATCAGGGGGAGGAACATTCGAAGATGCTTGGAGAGTATCCGGAATAACAGGAGGAGGAGACCGACGGTGGGGTGTTGAACGAGTTTTAGGAATGGCCGGGAGTCTAAGCTCCTCCACGAGCTGGGTCAGCTTTGCCAAGCAATTACAATAAGTCACATACGTACTTTTGTATTTGGCCTGAAGCATCTCCACCTCGGAAGCTACTTCTTCAGCATCGCCCTGATTCGTCTCCTCCCCTTCCTCTTGTTCGCTCTCTTTTTCGGCCAAGTAGTTATCATAAGCAGACTTAATCTCCAACCAAAGTGATTTTAGTTCGTCAATATGTATTGTCACGAGTGCAACGGATGCTAGGGGGATCTTGTTATCACTGACGTCGGCGTTGAAGCCCACCAGACGATCAGCCAAGCGAATGAATGAATCCAAGGACATATTGATTAGAAAAGCTTTACTTGTGATTGGAAACTATTGAACGGATCAGAAGAAATTTAAATAGCAATTGAACCGAAGAACTGAGATGCGTCAGAAAAACCCGAGGATTGAAAGACCGAAATGATATCGAACAAAAAGAAACCAAAATCTGCCAATATTGTTTACAGAAACCGCGGAAATTTGAGAAAAATGCGTACAAAAATAGCAATTTTACCTTTTTTGTCGCCAATCGTTGGAAAAGACGGCAAGCTAGAACGTAGGGTGCACGAAAAAATTTCCAAAATTAAAATAATTTACTAAAATATGCACCAACTTACAAAAAAACCTGAGTTGGTATGGACAAAAACTCGCTTGCAGAACAAAAATCGGAAAAAATTGAAAAAAAAAATAATATAATCGGATGTAGGGTGCACAACAGTCGGTTTAAGTGTGTCGGAAACCACTACAGTACTTATTTATGTCAACCGAATCAAAAACAATAAAGTGTTAAAAACGGGTTGACTCGCGACCATGTAAAGGGAATGACTGTAGGGTGCTAACCAAAAGAGTGCACTGAAGAGAATATAAGAGAGTATCCGAAGAGAATATAAAAGAGTACCCTAAAGAGATGTCATACAGAGCCCACTCTTTAGTGACGTCAATACTCAACGAACAGTGACGGAGAGTGAGTATAGTATGGATGTAGTTACGGAATAATGTATGTATATGTGTATATGAATGTTAGTACAATAGAGAATAATAAGCTACAGTTGTTAGTACTCGAACCACTAATAAAAGCAGTGATATGGTGATGCTGTTCGCTATCATAAACACTCAAAGTACTAGATGGTCCGTCGTACTCTTTAAAAAGTGACAGTTACGAACGATTAAATTTTTGACATTTGTTTTGCTCTCTTCGAGTTATTTTGGCATTCTCTTGTTAACTCTCGAGATTTAATTTGCTGATTTAAAGATGTGTTTTTTGCAATTTTATTTTAAAAATCAATTGTGTTTGCTCCAATTGTGATTGCAAAGTGAAATGTTTGAGGAAAAATGCCAAAAATATGAATTAAAAATAAAAACAAATTTGTGCTCTTTCTTCTCTTAACTACTAATGTCAAAAATTTAATCGTTCGTAACTCGAGAAATTTGCTTAAGAGAACGACGGACCATCTAGTACTTTGAGTGTTTATGGTTCGCTATGGTTGTTGTGGATGATGCCAAGAGGCTAACTCAACGACAGAGAACTGCAACGACGCTCAGTTATATGAAAAGAAAAACGATCTCACCGAAGTCGTCGTGATTGGAACAAGAAGAAGCACGTGTGCGGAACGATGCGTGTGTTTTGTTGATGGAAGGGGAAGGCAAGGGGTAGCTTTAAGTTCAGTGAGCAGCAGAGATAGAATGTTAAAGAATTTAGGTACACTCTCACTGAAAGCGATGCTTTGGAACAAGAAGAAGCACTCGAACGAAAAGAAAACACACTGTCGCGAAGCCGAACGAATGTTTGAAATTATTGATTTTGTTAAATTGAGGGAAAATCAGAAACAAAACCGAGTTGGAAAATAATTATTTTCTTTAAATTTACGCCTGAAACGAAAAAACTTCCACCAAAACAACGCGAATAATTAAAGAATTTAACGCGACCAATTAAAGAATTTTACCGTGGTATTTTAATTAAAAAAACACGAAGATGACTTTACAAATGGCTTTACAAATAGAACTCAACTCCAAATTGAGATGATATCATCTTAAATAATAATCCGAAAAAATAGCTTAGATTATATTATATTATAAGTATTACTTATATTATAAGTAAGTAGAGTCAATATGTCATAAGTAAGGAGTGTAAATATACAGTGGGTACTTGACCCATGTAACTCCCCCACACCTTGACGGTACATTACACCACAAATGTACATTACACATCAATGTCATAATATTGAATACTATATATATTTATTATTACAATACTTAAATTATTAAAGTGTTCAATTTAATAATATTAAAATATATTTAAATTACAATATTTACATTACTTATGAATAATCAATAAGAAAATTATAATTTTAACAAGAATACATTGTATTCATATTTACTACTCTTCCCTCTTTCTAAAATAGTTCCTTCCAGTTAACTTTCTTTCAAAATGCACATCCTCAACTTCGTTCTGGTACTTAAATTTCCTCTTCACAACATTTCGATCTCTTTTGCAACCTTTATCATCTATAAAATTGTGCTCACCTCTTTCTTTCACAGGTTTAATTATGTACTTAGGCCTCTGTTTAATATTCTGAAATCGAAGATTTTTAACCAATTCTCTATCACGAAATTCCTGACACTCAGTTCTCCCCTCATTCAATTTCCTGGTCCTTCTCACCTACAATTCTATCATGAAGTCTCCCCCAAACAGATTTATCAACCTTGTTGTGTAATAAGTCAGACGGCTTCTCCGCAGTAACTGAATGAACTGACTCGTTGTATATCTGAACAGACTTATATACCAAATATATTTATCATCCATGTCTGAATCCTTCTTCTCCAGTGTGAATAATCGTATATGTTCATTCAGGGTCAAATGGAATCTCTCCACATCCGAATTCCCAGTGTGTGTGTTTGGTGACGTAAAATGGTATTCAACCCCCTCTGAATTCAGAAAATCCCTGATATAAGCCGCATTAAACTCATTGTCCGCAACTATCTTCCGAGGTTTCCCCATTATCGCAAATCTCTCCCACAATCTTTCAACAATTGTCAAAGAATTCCTATCAGTCAAGTAGTGCACCGAAAAGTGTTTCGTCAATTTGTCTATGCATGTCAAAAAAGTATTCCTCTTGTCCAAAAACCAAATATCAATATGAATAACATCATTGGAACAAATAGGCGTCTCTGTCAAACAATATCTTGGCCTTATAGGATGTCTGTCATACTTGCACATATTGCAAATCAAGCAATTATTGATATATTTGTGGATCTCCGTCTTCAAATTTGGAAAATATATGATAGACTTCAACTCAATATAGGTCTCCTGGATACCTCTGTGATTTTTCTCGTTATGGTACTTCCCAATTATATCTAACAAAATGTCCTTTCTGAAAATATCCTTTAAAAATGTGGAGCATTTGAAAAATTGCATACCCTGTGCATTAGAAAAAAATCTCAGCATCGTGTCCTGAAAATATTTGAAAATCTCGAAGTTAGGACAAAATACACCTATCTTCCCTCGAATAGGTAAAATTCCTCGAAGAATACCTAATACCGTATCCTCGTGATACCCATCCAAAGTAAGAGTAAATCTGATCTTCCTGTCATACAAAGTATCTTTGACACATTTATTCTTGGAACCTAGTCCAATAACTATCTGGTTCTTGTAGATATTAACTGGTAATTCACTTAATCTAATATGGTCATCCAAATCCTCAACGCCACTATTTTCATTCGAATGAGCATCACCATCATCGATTCCATTAATATCCATGCGGCTGAGGAAGTCAGCAACCTGATTAGTCTTTCCTTTAATGTATTCAATGTCAAAATCGTATTCATTCAAACGCATTTTCCACCTCTGTAATTTCATATTAGGTTCCTTCAAAGAATTAAGCCATACCAGTGGCCTGTGATCGGTCTGAATCTTAAATTTCCTTCCAAACAAATACGGTCTAAAATATCGAGTAGCCCAAACAATAGCAAGTAGCTCCTTCTCAATTGTACTATATTACACTCATGTTTGTCGAGAGTTCTAGAACTATACGCTATGGGATGACCATCCTGTGACAATACCGCACCCAGAGCCGCGTTACTAGCATCTGTCGTTAAAACAAAAAGCCTGTCAAAGTCAGGGTACGACAATACAGGGCTCTGACAGATGAGTGTCTTCAACTTATCGAAAGAATCTATACACTCAGAATTATATATGTCAATTCTCGAGTCCTTCTTCTAGTATCTTATCATAGGTAGTGCAATCCTCCCATAGTCCCTGATAAATTTGTGATAGAACCCAGTAATACACAAAAATGATCGAATACCTTCGACAGTGTCTGGGAGCGGAATTCTCCGAATTACCTCAATCTTAGCCGAATTGGGCTTAATACCAGGAGGTGTAATTATGTGTCCTAAGTACTCGGATTCGCGTTTGAAAAATTGCACTTATCTATTTGGACCTTCAAATTAAATTCTGATAATCGTCGAAAAATTTTCCGTAATGAAACTGTATGTTCCTGAAGCGACGTAGAGAAAATGTCATCAAGATAAACGACACATATATTATTAATGTAATCATGTAAAACTTCATTCATCATCCTTTGGAAAGAAGCTGGAGCATTCTTCAATCCAAATGGCATCCGTGTAAATTCATAATGACCCATATGAGTGGAAAATGCCGTCTTATGACCGTCATCGGGATGGATAGTGATTTGATGAAACCCTTTTGCCAAATCCAGAGTCGAAAAATACAAACAATTTCCCAACTTGGAAAAAAGGTCATCCATATTCGGGATAGGAAACCTGTCGCCAATGGTCAAATCATAAAGTCTGCGGTAGTCAACCGCCACTCTCCATTTCTGTTTCCCAGAGTTATCAACCCTTTTTGGAACCACCCAAATAGGAGCATTGTAAGGACTTGAAGATTTTCTTATAATTCCCGAATCTAGCATCTCCTTTATCTGTTTCTCTACTTCTGACCTATGAACCTCAGGAAACCGATAAGTCCTCGAATACACAGGAATATCATTAACAGTAGGGATCCTGTGTCTATATCTTCCTACAGCAGACAAATTATCACCCTCGATATAAAAAACTGAGTTAAAATCCTTAATTATCTCCAACAATTCCGAAATTTTCTCCCTATTCAAATGATCCAGTTCCAGTCGATTAGTCAATGCATCCAATTCCGGTCTATGAAAATTCACATCAATATCACAGAAAGATGTGTTGGCCTCCGGCGTCTCATCCTGACTGTTATCAAATACCAAGGGCAAACTAGCTCTAGAAGTCACTAACTCATTCCGATGAAAATCTATCCTGGCACCCAATGGCCGTAATATGTTACATCCTATAATCCCATCAAAATCACCATACAAATCGCACTCCAACATTTCAATCCTTGTACCCGGGCTATCGAATTCCTTAAAAAGGGGTATTGTAATTTTAGATGTAGTTATCGATTTCGAATTAATCGTATTAAGTATAATCGGTTTTTCTAGTCTTGTCTGGAATGAATCATGAAATAATCCCATTCTAATTAATGATGTTACAGCACCCGAATCTACAAGTAATTTAATCGGAATGCCCCTAGTCCCTACGATTATATAGGGAAGAGATCTTCGGCTGTCGACTGAAAATTTGACGGTCTAACAATTCCTAATTCCATAGGAATCTGACTATCCTGATTATTACCCTGTTGATTAAAATTCCCTTCGCGCTCTCTGTTAAATTGTCTACTACTAAATTGTGATTGGGAACTACCCTGAAATCGCATTCCATTTCGATTACTATCATCCTTGGTGGTATTTTCATTAAGATTACTATCTCTGCCAGAATTTACTGAAGATAAAGATTGCGTAAGAGTTTTACCCTTCTGATTTTTAGCATTAAAATTTTTATAATAGTAGTCTGTTTCTACCAAAATTTCCTTTGCGGCCAATAACGAAGAGGGATTTCTTGCATTCAAAATTAATTTCGGTTCGCCAGGCAATTTGTTAATAAAAATCCTAAGCACCATCTTTTCATTATTTTCACATGTATACCACGTCTCATCGTTATTTACATTTGCCTTTAAATTTAATTTCGTTAACAGACTCATCACATACTCATAAAAATTATCAATAGTGTTGTCTTTATTTTATTGATTATGCTCTCAATACTTTCTGTAATAGTAAAATTTGTCTTAAGGACAGTTTTAATATCCTCCCATTTCATGGGATTATTATTATTTATAAGTGCAATATTTGCCTTACCAACTATCTTATGTCTTATCTTAAGTTCGAAGAGAACTAACTGTGGGCCTTCTGCATATTGTCGTACCTCTTCAATATACGTTATAAAGAGTGGGAGGTCTTCTGTTTTTCCATCAAATTCCGGAACACTCTTTAAAAAATCAAAAACGTTGTACACTGCCATGGCACAGGGATGATAATTGAAGGTAACCAAATGGTACAAAAATCGTTCTCAAAAGGTACTTTTTCGACCCAAAAAGTACCAATTTTAAAATTTGTAAGATCCGGTAATACATGAACAATTTCTTGATAACAAGCTACTAAAATCTTATATCAGCATAATACCTTTGGTTTGTACTAGCCTATACCACATTGTTGGAGCAAAATAAGCACACATATAATTGTCAAATATCTGAAATGCTTCATTTGAAAATCGTACAGGTCGCAAATATAAACCGTTATTTTTTAAACCCTATTGAAAATAGGGCATATCGGTCCATGTTTTGATTTAGATTTATATAGAGGTACCTTCCGATTAGAATTCTTAACTCTCTAGAGAACGAATTTTAGCCGATTATGATGAAATGTGTTTCATATTGCATAAAATCATCTGTAGAAAAAAGTGATTCATGTCGGTCCAGTTTTAATATAAAACCAGTAAGGAAAGGCTAAAGTCGGGCGGTGCCGACTATATAATACCCTACACCACTCTCGTAATATTGAATAACTCTGATATATAAATTTTGTAATTCATGTATAAATTTACTTTCGGAACATTTTATACTTAAATAATACCCTGTACCACAGTGTGGTGTAGGGTATAAAAACGATTGGATCTAAAGAGCCAAATCGGATGAAACATATATATGAGCTATAGCTAAATCTTTACCGATTTTCTTCAAATTCGGCAATGTTGGTTCATGAATAAAGAAACTCTACCATTCTAAATTTCAAAACGATTGGATGTAAAATACAGCTTTTATAGGACTAAAGGGCCAAATCGGACGAAACATATATATGGGAGCTATAGCTAAATCTTAACCGATTTTCTTCAAATTCGGTAGTGTTGGTTCATGGATCAAGAAACTCTACCATTCTAAATTTCAACACGATAGGATGTAAAATACAGCTTTTAAAGGACTAAAGGGCCAAATCGGACGAAACATATATATGGGAGCTATAGCTAAATCTTAACCGATTTTCTTCAAATTCGGTAGTGTTGGTTCATGGATCAAGAAACTCTACCATTCTAAATTTCAAAATGATTGGATGTAAAATACAGCTTCTACAGGACTAAAGGGCCAAATCGGACGAAACATATATATGGGAGCTATAGTTAAATCTTAACCGATTTTCTTCAAATTCGGCAATGTTGGTTCATGGATCAAGAAACTCTACCATTCTAAATTTCAAAACGATCGGATGTAAAATACAGCTTCTATAGGAATAAAGGACCAAATCGGACGAAAGATATATATGGGAGCTATATCTAAATCTGAACCGATTTTCTTCAAAGTCGGCAATGTTGGTTTATGGATCAAGAAACTCTACCATTCTAAATTTCAAAACGATCGGATGTAAAATACAGCTTCTATAGGACTAAAGGGCCAAATCGGACGAAAGATATATATGTATAAATTGTTCACATAAATTTACTTTTGGAACATTTTATACTTAAATAATACCCTGTACCACAGTGTGGTGTAGGGTATAAAAACGATTGGATCTAAAGAGCCAAATCGGATGAAACATATATATGAGCTATAGCTAAATCTTTACCGATTTTCTTCAAATTCGGCAATGTTGGTTCATGGATCAAGAAACTCTACCATTCTAAATTTCAAAATGATTGGATGTAAAATACAGCTTCTACAGGACTAAAGGGCCAAATCGGACGAAACATATATATGGAAGCTATAGCTAAATCTTAACCGATTTTCTTCAAATTCGGTAGTGTTGGTCTTTACCATTCTAAATTTCAAAATGATTGGATGTAAAATACAGCTTCTTCAAGACTAAAGAGCAAAATCGGACGAAACATATATATGGGAGCTATAGCTAAATCTTAACCGATTTTCTTCAAATTCGGCAATGTTGGTTCATGGATCAAGAAACTCTACAATTCTAAATTTGAAAACGATTGGATGTAAAATACAGCTTTTATATGACTAAAGGGCCAAATCGGACGAAACATATATATGGGAGCTATAGCTAAATCTTAACCGATTTTCTTCAAATTCGGTAGTGTTGGTTCATGGATCAAGAAACTCTACCATTCTAAATTTCAAAATGATTGGATGTAAAATACAGCTTCTACAGGACTAAAGAGCAAAATCGGACGAAACATATATATGGGAGCTATAGCTAAATCTTAACCGATTTTCTTCAAATTCGGCAATGTTGGTTCATGGATCAAGAAACTCTACCATTCTAAATTTCAAAACGATCGGATGTAAAATACAGCTTCTATAGGACTAAAGGGCAAAATCGGACGAAACATATATATGGGAGCTATAGCTAAATCTTAACCGATTTTCTTCAACTTCGGCAATGTTGGTTCATGGATCAAGAAACTCTACCATTCTAAATTTCAAAACGATCGGATGTAAAATACAGCTTCTATAGGAATAAAGGACCAAATCGGACGAAAGATATATATGGGAGCTATATCTAAATCTGAACCGATTTTCTTCAAAGTCGGCAATGTTGGTTTATGGATCAAGAAACTCTACCATTCTAAATTTCAAAACGATCGGATGTAAAATACAGCTTCTATAGGACTAAAGGGCCAAATCGGACGAAAGATATATATGGGAGCTATATCTAAATCTGAACCGATTTCAACCAAATTCAATAGCGATCTTAACAGCCGCGAAATACTCTAAACTGCAAAATTTCAGAACGATCGGAGTGAAATTGCGACCTGTAGTCGACGAACAACTTTACATGGACGGACGGACGGACGGACATCGTTAAATCGACTCAGCTAGTGATTCTGAGTCGATCGGTATACTTTAAGGTGGGTCTAGCTGTGTTATTTTCAGGTGTTACAAACATCTGCCGTGAAACAAACTTATAATACCCTGTACCACAGTGTGGTGTAGGGTATAATTAATTGACTTTACATTTTATTTTATCCAGTATCGCTCCTTGTTACAATTGGTTCACGTTTTGATATATATATATAATTTTTTTGAAAATGTTTATATTATTTTCGTGCAAAGACATGTTTTATAAAAAAAAGTATCAAATGCGTCGAGTATCACGGTACTTTGAGGGTTTGAAAAGTACCAGAAAAAGTACTAAAGTATCAAATTTATCATCCCTGCCATGGCGAATTGGATCTTGTTGCTATGTCGCCTCTCTATGTTTACGATTGTTGTTCTCTTCTTTTTGCTCAACCTTCAGCTTCACAAAATTGGATCCCACTGATGATAATGTGTTGTTGTCAATATTGTGTTGCTATGCAGAGTATGTTTTGCAAGTTTGATAGCAACAAAGTTTTGTTCTGCATGTGTCCAAACTTTCTTTCTTATGTTTTTTTTGTAACACTTTGGCTATTTGTCTCTTCCACTTTTATTCACTATGCAGCAGAAATGTTCAAGGTCTTTGCGAATTGAAGAAAAAGTTCTTGATCGTAGTTTACGTTAAGGGAGGGGGTGGTTTGTGTATTGAACTGAATTAAGTCTTCTTATTATGTTTATGTATTTACATTTATTTTATGTATAACGGTTTTTCTTGTTTGAATGGTCACGTAATTGGTTTTTTTCAAAAAATTAAATTGTCTAATTTTTATGAGAAGCCACTATTTCCACCAATTCTCTCATGTTCAAAATTATTATGTCGCTGTTTTTTAATAATTTCCAAAGCCAGCTTTTTTGTTTGTATCGCTAATTAGTTGCTTGTAATTCGTATCGTTGACCAAATCACCAAAAATCACCGTTTAGTATAACTTGTGGTGTATAAAATATTAAAGTATATTTATTCAACTTTCTTTAAATACACAGAGTTATTTTTTGTTACATCGAAGATTTGAATTCATTTAAATATGGAATTATGACAAATATTCCCTTCTGTATCACAACGCAAAAAACACCTTTTCCACTTTTCCGTGATTTTTCCTTCGCAAAAACGACTTATAGTTTTTGCTTGTGAAAATGCTTTAAAATTGTCACTAATATAGTTCGTAGTCCGACTGCGCCAGTTATGTTTTATGATTTAGAAATAAAACATTGTATTTATTCTATTTTAAGATTCACTTTTTTTTTCAATCAATTTCTTATTAAATCTACGTCAACAAATATTTAAAACCAACTTTAACAAATGGCTTTACAAATAGAACTCAACTCCAAATTGAGATGATATCATCTTAAATAATAATCAGAAAAAATAGCTTAGAGTAATATTGAGAAATTAATAAAGAATAAAGGATAACTTAAGAAATGTGGTAATCCATCTCTCTCTCTCTCTTATGTGTTCATCACTGTTTATTTTTGGAGAGAGTGGGAGGTAAATACATATCTTATACTCAGGGACGTATCCAGGATTTTGGTTCGGGGGGGCCCAACCTCTTTTTCCATATCAAAGATAAACAATTAAAAAATTGGTTTATTGTGTAGGTAATGGAAGTTAAGTTCCTCAGTTTTTTATTCCTAAATATAAATGTGTACTTTAGTACGAGATCAGTAAAACTTTTTATAATAAAATACGTAAGAGTTAAAAATGTAATCTTCGATTTTCTGAAAGAAATATATCAATTATTTCATCAATTTTGACTTCATCTTTGTATATAGACATCAAAGCCAGATAAGATAGCCTTTCTCCTTCCATTCTGTTCCAGAGATAAGTTTTTATTCTTCTTAACGTCGAGAAACTTCGCTCAGCAGATGCCGTTGTCACATGTATTGTGGCCAGTATCTGCAAAAGGGTAAAAACGCTTGGGAACATGTCCTCATCACAAACTGAAATAGCATCTAATGCATTTGATGGCTTATCATTCTTCTGCTTCCAATAATCAATCCATATACTTATTTCAGCTAAAACAGATTTTGCTGAATTTCTTAAATCGTTTTTGTAAAAAAGTGTGACTTCTTCGAAATCTTCCTTTATTAGATTTATAACTCGTATCGGAACGATACTAAACAGACTTGTAATTATAGCTTCATATTCGGAAAATCTATTATTTAAATGTGATATTACTTCGTCCAGATATGGTATGAACAATGTTGTCCTAAAATACGCCTTGGCATCTGAACCAGGAATATTAGCCCTATACTTTTGAGTGCCTACTCTTCTAGGTAGTGCAGCTTCTATTCCAAAACTTCTTGCAAGTTGTGTGGATTCTTCAAACAGTTTATCAAACTCCACATCTGAATTTCTACGCATGTCACTTAATTTAGTCGTTGCCAATTTTATGATTTCGTAAGCCTTTATTATATCTAGGTTAATCGTTTGCAAATACCGTGATAAGTTCTGTGTAATGGCCAAAACCGTACTACTTATTACCACACCCAATATAAAGTCAAATTGACCTACACGGTTGTGCAAACTCATTCCATGTTAAAAAGGTAGATAGATAAGAAATCATAAATGTAATTTTAACTTAATTTTCGCCATATCTGGTTATCATAAACTTAAAGCCAACCAATAATTACACCGGTCGACAAAACAACATTTTTTCTTGGGTTTCTGTTTTAATGCATAGATTCTGATTCTAGACGTCAAAAAACGCCGAAATCTGCAATCTTAGCTTTTAAAGTTTGTTTTTGTAAATTTTACATTGATATGAAAGTTTTAAAGTTAATACCTTACTAAATTAGCTATAACTTTTTAAATTATGCATCGATTTTCTTCGGAATGGGCTCGTTTAATTCATGACCGAACGTTAAAATCATAAAAATATAACATTTGTTCATTTTTAGCCTTCAACTTCGCACAATACAAGTTCCCATCCGTTCAGCGGTTTCGACAATATCTTACAAAGTATTGCAAAAAATCATGTTTTTTGAGAAAATTTAAATAATTATACCCTACACCACACTGTGGTACAGGGTATTATAAGTTTGTTTCACGGCAGATGTTTGTAACACCTGAAAATAACACAGCTAGACCCAACTTAAAGTATACCGATCGACTCAGAATCACTAGCTGAGTCGATGTCTAGCTTAGCTTAACGATGTCTGTCCGTCCGTCCGTCTGTCCATGTAAAGTTGTTCGTCGACTACAGGTCGCAATTTCACTCCGATCGTTCTGAAATTTTGCAGTTTAGAGTATTTCGGGGCTATTAAGATCGCTATTGAATTTGGTTGAAATCGGTTCAGATTTAGATATAGCTCCCATATATATCTATCGTCCGATTTGGCCCTTTAGTCCTATAGAAGCTGTATTTTACATCCGATCGTTTTGAAATTTAGAATGGTAGAGTTTCTTGATCCATGAACCAACATTGCCGAATTTGAAGAAAATCGGTTAAGATTTAGCTATAGCTACCATATATATGTTTCGTCCGATTTGGCTCTTTAGTTCTATAGAAGCTGTATTTTACATCCAATCCTTTTGAAATTTAGAATGGTAGAGGTTATTGATCCATGAACCAAAGCTACCGAATTTGAAGAAAATCGGTTAAGAATTAGCTATAGCTCCCATATATATGTTTCGTCCGATTTGGCTCTTTAGTCCTATAAAAGCTGTATTTTACATCCAATCGTTTTGAAATTTAGAATGGTAGAGGTTCTTGATCCATGAACCAACACTACCGAATTTGGAGAAAATCGGTTAAGATTTAGCTATAGCTCCCATATATATGTTTCGTCCAATTTTGCTCTTTAGTCCTGTAGAAGCTGTATTTTACATCCAATAATTTTGAAATTTAGAATGGTAGAGTTTCTTGATCAATGAACCAACACTACCGAATTTGAAGAAAATCGGTTAAGATTTAGCTATAGCTCCCATATATATGTTTCGTCCGATTTGGCCCTTTAGTCCTATAAAAGCTGTATTTTACATCCAATCGTTTTGAAATTTAGAATGGTAGAGGTTCTGGATCCATGAACAAACACTACCGAATTTGAAATCGGTTAAGATTTAGCTATAGTCCGATTTTGTTCTTTAGTCCTGAAGAAGCTGTATTTTACATCCAATCACTTTGAAATTTAGAATGGTAGAGTTTCTTGATCCATGAACCAACACTACCGAATTTGAAGAAAATCGGTTAAGATTTAGCTATAGCTCCCATATATATGTTTCGTCCGATTTGGCCCTTTAGTCATATAAAAGCTGTATTTTACATCCAATCGTTTTGAAATTTAGAATGGTAGAGTTTCTTGATCCATGAACCAACACTACCGAATTTGAAGAAAATCGGTTAAGATTTAGCTATAGCTCCCATATATATGTTTCATCCGATTTGGCTCTTTAGATCCAATCGTTTTTATACCCTACACCACACTGTGGTACAGGGTATTATTTAAGTATAAAATGTCCCAAAAGTAAATTTATGTAAACAATTTATACATGAATTACAAAATTTATATATCAGAGTTATTCAATATTACGAGAGTGGTGTAGGGTATTATATAGTCGGCACCGCCCGACTTTAGCCTTTCCTTACTGGTTTTATTTTATCGTAAACTCTGAAAGGTTATGAATAAATTGAGACCATTCCGAAGAAAATCGATGCATAATTTAAAAAGTTTTAGCGAGGAAACCATGCACTTTTCTTATTTTTAGTTGTTTTTTACTTTTATTGTTACCATTTTTTACGCTTTTGTATTGTTTTTTTTTAACGGCCTTCCAAATATTTTTCGTGTTTTTTGAGTGATTTTGAAAACTGTAAACAGTTTATGCCTATGTTTAAAACATTTCGATGGGGCCCGGGCCCCCGGGCACCCCCCCCCCTTTGGATACGTCCCTGCTTATACTTAATATTATAAGAGAAACAAACTAATACTCAATTCGTGAGGAGAGTAAATATATTATAAGTAAGTAGAGTCAATATGTCATAAGTAAGGAGTGTAAATATACAGTGGGTATACCCATGTAACTAGGGGCGTGGTGCATCATGAGTTCTTTCCACAGGGTAGTACGGTCAATAAAGAATATTACCTGCAAGTTATGCGCAAATTGCGCGAAGCATTCCGCCAAAAACGCCCGGATTTGTGGAAGAACAAAAACTGGCTTTTGCACCACGATAACGGCCCTGCACACACATCGCTGCTTGTGCGCGCATATTTGGCCAAAAACAACACAGTTATGGTGCCGCAGCCACCGTATTCCCCTGACCTAGCCCCCTGTGACTATTTTTTGTTCACAAAACTGAAAGGGCCCATGAACGGAGGAGATAAAGACGGCGTCGAAGGAGGAGCTGAACAAGATCACAAAAAATTATTCTTTGAAGTGCTTCGAGGATTGGAAAAAACTTTTGGCAGAAGTGTATTATATCCGAGGGGAATTACTTTGAAGGGGACAAAATAGATATTCATGAATAAATAAATACTTTCTGAAAAAATACAAAATTCGCAATTTTTTTTGAACATACTACGTATATGGGAGCCATGTGTAAATCTGAACCGATTTCAACAAAATTAAAAATGGATTATCCTTTGACCAAAAAAAAGATATGTACAAAGTTTCGTTTAGATAGCACCATAATTGCGACCTGCACTTTGATTACAAGAATACAGACAGACAGACGGACATAGCTAAATCAACTCAGAAAGTGATACTGAGTCGATCGGTATAATAATCGATGGTATATTTCTTCTCCTTTTGGGTGTTACAAACAAATGCACAAAGTTATAATACTCTGTACCACATAATTGGCAGAGACAAGTCTCTTTACCTATTAATAAAGACTACTAAATTTGGTGGAAATCGGTTTAGATTTTCATATTGATATATGTTCCTTCCGATTTGGCTTCTAAGCAGTGTTGCCGTTTCGGGCATTTCGGACCAAATTTGGCCAGAAAAAATTAAAAATTTGTAGTTTGGGCAGATTTTGGGCCGATTTTTTCCGCCAGGAAAAATCAAGGAATATTTTGGGTCGTGCAAAATTCCTTTGCAAAATATGACTGGTTTAGCAACAGGCGGTGTCTGGTTTAGTTGGAGGACTCTTTCAACAAAAACTAGAATTATTTTACATAAAATGTTCGATATAAGTTTAGATTCACACTCGGCAATTTTTTCCAGCAAGTGTCAAAGTTTGTTGGAGAGAGAGGCAGGCGGAAAGAGATCTCTGTCCCTCTCTCCCACAAACTTCGACACTTGTTTGGAAAAAAATTGCCGAGAGTGAATCTATACTAAGCAATACACGGTGACATTCGCCCGAGAGTGTTATTTCAAGAATTTTTGAGCAAAGGGATTGCTTAAAATTGTATTTCATTTCGTGTTACTATGAAGTACACGGAATTTGTGCTGGTTATATTGAAGAAAAAAATGACTAGCAGGGTTATGTGGCATTTTTTCTTTCTAACATATATTCTAACCGTTATTAATAATTTGAACAAGGAAACAAAAATAAAATCAGTCACTTTGTTTTTTCCAAAATAATATTGGCACAAGGGAGTAAACTCAGAAAAACAGAAGTAAAATCAGCTATTTTGGAATTTACATTGAAATGCTAAGTCAAATAAAAAAGGGAATCGATTTTAAAATGAAAGTTTAAAGTTGTTAAATATGATAACCCCCGAAAAGGTGTTTTCCAATTAAGATTTCTCAATATTTCCACCTGTTAATAAATTCCCCAAGCTTGTTGAATGTGACCCCGATTGGATTATAACATAGTGGAATTTGCTCCGTCTTAGCGACACTAAACTCTCCACTTTTCGGGGAAAAACTAAAAAAACTTCATTTTTATTTATTACCACTTCCACACAGTTCCACTGCCGCTGAACGTAAATTGTCAACCCATTACATTCATAAATAACTATGCTATCCTTTTTTTTTATATAGAATAAATTGTACATAGAATTTCTATGTTATAAAAGAAGCAGAAATTATTGTTAAGCCCCCGACATATGTTGGGGGGTATATTCATTTTGTCACTCCGTTTGTAATCTGAGACCCCAAAAAATATATATTCCTAATCATCGTAAAATTCTAAGACGATGTAGCCATGCCCGTCTTTCCGTCCGTCTGTTGTAATCATGCTACAGTGTACAATAATTAAGAAAGATAAATGAAATTTGGTACAGATACTTCTTAAAGCTGCAGGTAACTTGGGACTGAAAATGTGCAATATCGGTCAATTTTTTGATGTAGCCCTCATATATAGCATCTCCCCGATTTGACATCTTAACGTCATAGAAACAACGAATGTCAACTGATCGGGCTGAAAATTGGTAACTGGGACTTATTTATACCCGGCATTCTTCGCACGATCAACGGTAGTTATAGGTCCATGTTTTGACATAGCTCCCATACAGAGGTCTCTCTAGATTTGACTTCAAAAACCTGAAACTTCAACGAATAGGGTTGAAATTTGGTATAATTAATTAGTTGTACCCGAAAACATCCACTTGCGATCCATGGTGGAGGGTATATAAGATTCGACATGACCCAACATACTCCGTCATTACTTGTTTTTTTATTTGGGCAGATGAAGTCGATTTTGGGCCGAAAAACATTTTTCCAGCGGCAACACTGCTTCTAACGTCTGTATAAGTTGTATTTTACAGACTCCTGTTACTTTAGAAAAAGTGAGTCACTTGCTCTACGAATAAACGTAACTAAATTTTAAAGAAGTACCACTTTCAAGGTATTCCTTTTAATTTTAGATCAAGAATATGGATGCTTATTCTGCTCTATCAAAATGGGGTAGGGTATCATATTGTCGGCTCCGCCCGACATTTGTCTTTCCCTACTGGTTAATGCATTGCCATTTTCCTGAAACGCAAAAATATGCCAAAAATATTCGCTCTTTGGTTCTGCAACAAAGGCATAATGTTCTCCGACAACAGTTTAGCAATAATATCTCCGTCCCTACACTACACTGTGGTACAGGGTATTATAACATTGTGCATTTGTATGTAACACCCAGAAGGAGAAGAAATAGACCAATAGTTTATTATACCGATCGACTTAGAACTATTTTCTGAGTTTATTTAGCTATGTCTGTCCGTCTGTATGTCTGTGCAGATTTACAAATAGCTCCTATATATATATACCTCCGATTTGACATATATGCACAGTATAGGCAACATTTCTGATGGGTTAACAGTATAAAAATTGACAGAGTGAAATCTATTGATACACTTAGAGACAATACTTAATGTGAGAAAAATCGGTACAGATTTAGATATAGCCATATATGTTACCCCTATTTGACAAGTAAGCGCCTCCGAATTATAAGAGTTTATGTGCACTGGTATATTAACGTTATGCGATATTAAATTTTCGTATGATTTAGCCATTTTCTGTGGAAGGTACAAAATGAGGCGTGGTGATAACGCCCATTTTTTACAGGGCTATATGCACTTCAAAAGCGTTACACTGTAGAAAATGTTTTTGCATTTTCGTGCATTAGTACTCACGCTGTAACCTCTTAACTTTTTGTGCAAAATGGTACCTTTGAGTGGGAGGTACAAAAAGGATCGTGGCAATAACGTCCATTTTTCACAGGGATATATACATTATAAATGCATTACAAAATTTCAAGTATTTTTATACACTGGTATTAATACGAACCAAAAGTGTAACACATTGAAGGAGTGACCTAAGACCCTAATGTTCGGTGGATATCCGTTTTGGGTCATTTTAAGTCGAATGAGCAATATCGTCCGTCTATCTGTCTGCTGGCTGGTGCGCACGATAACTCTCGAAATGAGTAACCGATTGACTTCAAATTTGGTATGTGGTTATATTTTCTTCTATCTCCAGATAAGTTCGAAGATGGGCCATATTGGTTCACTCCTTCTAGTACCTCCCCCACAAAGGGTTAATATTTAGTGAAATATTGATTATTTAATAACATCTATACTATTTATTTGAATCTTCTGAAATTCTATACATAGTATTAGTTTATTAGTCACTATTACCTCGCGAAAAATAAGCGAAATTGCCACCCCCCTTTTGGTACCTCCCACACAAATGGACAATTGTGAACCAAAAGTTAAAAGCTTATTACTTTATTACCAGTGCATACAAAGACTTGAAATTTTGTACAGTGTAATGGTTTAATAGTACCTACAATACAGTGAATAATGGGCATTATTGCCACGATCCTTTTGGTACCTCCCACACAAATGGACCATTTTGTACCAAAAGTTACCAGCTTATGACGTTAATACCAGTGCATACAAACACTTGAAATTTTGTACTGTGTAATGCTTTTATAGTACCTAGAGTCCATAGAAAAATTACCGCTATTGGGAAGCCCCTTTTGGTACCTCTCACACAAATGGAACATTTTATACCAGTAAACAGCTTTGAAATTTAATACCAGTACATACTTTAAAGTTATTAAATGTAATTGAAATTGATAATAATTTAAATAAAACAAAAAATAAATACATTTACTAATATTTTTTTTAACTCAAGGTGAGGGAATGCTTAAGTCTGTTTACCCTACTGAACTTTCTTACTTGTTATATTAAGCCATCGATATACTATGTTTCTGCCTATTTAGTATTTAAGCGCTATTGAAACTAAATTTTCCGAGCGATCTTTATATTATGTGGCAGAAATAAGGTTTTGATCAAAGTTGATGAAATTCGGTTTAGATTATGTCTACTTAGTCCCATCTATTTCTTCCTCCCGATTCTTGATTTATGAAAGTCGGCCCCACCCGACTTTCTGTCTTTCCTTACTGGTTTAATGATATGAAGGTACTATCGTTTTTACCATCAAAATATAAAGCTTTAATTAAACTTGCAACTTGTTCGGCTTGTAGCGTTTGCCGGCATTGTCTTCGCTCTCGTCGTACTTTGGAGCGTTCAACTACAAGTGTTGTATTATCCAGTGTTATCATTCCTACTTGCTATAACTGCAGCTGACCTGTCTGACACTCGTGTTCGATCACAGGTAAGGGCAAGAGATGGTAATCTTATGCGGATTTGATTGGTAGCTGGTTTAGCCTCTGTTATAGGTTCAGGTTCCAAAAATAAGTTTTTTTTCGGAATCTGTTTGAATTTGTAGTCGCATTGGATCTTCTTCATAGTCATATTATCATATCATAATCATATAATATTTTGATAAATTGTGAGTGAGCAATATGCGACGAAGTGGTTATTTCAGTCAAGGAACTACAACTGTGAAACATGTTATAGAAAATTTTCTGACATCTAGCTTCCTTATTTTATGGTTTATTTTTTATGGTTTTTTTCGTACCAGCAAAACACGATTTTTATACCCTACACCACACTGTGGTACAGGGTATTATAAGTTTGTTTCACGGCAGATGTTTGTAACACCTGAAAATAAAACAGCTAGACCCACCTTAAAGTATACCGATCGACTCAGAATCACTAGCTGAGTCGATTTAAGCATGTCCGTCCGTCCGTCCGTCTGTGGATGTAAAGTTGTTCGTCGACTACAGGTCGCAATTTCACTCCGATCGTTCTGAAATTTTGCAGTTTAGAGTATTTCGCAGCTGTTAAGATCGCTATTGAAGTTGGTTGAAATCGGTTCAGATTTAGATATAGCTCCCATATATATCTTTCGTCCGATTTGGCCCTTTACTCCTATAGAAGCTGTATTTTACATCCAATCGTTTTGTAATTTAGAATGGTAGAGTTTCTTCATCCATGAACCAACATTGCCGAATTTGAAGAAAATCGGTTAAGATTTAGCTATAGCTCCCATATATATGTTTCGTCCGATTTGGCCCTTTAGTCCTATAGAAGCTGTATTTTATATCCAATCGTTTTGAAATTTAGAATGGTAGAGTTTCTTCATCCATGAACCAACATTGCCGAATTTGAAGAAAATCGGTAAAGATTTAGCTATAGCTCCCATATATATGTTTCGTCCGATTTTCCTCTTTAGTCCTGTAGAAGCTGTATTTCACATCCAATCATTTTGAAATTTAGAATGGTAGGGTTTCTTGATCCATGAACCAACAGTACCGAATTTGAAGAAAATCGGTTAATATTTAGCTATAGCTCCCATATATATGTTACGTCCGATTTGGCCCTTTAGTCCTATAGAAGCTGTATTTTACATCCAATCGTTTTGAAATTTAGAATAAACAATTTATACATGAACTACAAAATTTATATTTCAGAGTTATTCAATATTACGAGAGTGGTGTAGGGTATTATATAGTCGGCCCCGCCCGACTTTAGCCTTTCCTTACTGGTTTTGACATAAAATCAAATTCTTTCTAATCATTTTAACGACAGTTTCTAAGCTTCTGTCTCCACGTGAAAGTTACATTACTAACATTTGTCCTCGTAATTTTCGTTAATTTAAATTATGTACGGGATTTTTTGAGAATACACTTCAAAAAATTTGGTCCAAATACTAAAGATATCTTCCAAGAAATTAAAAATTTTTTTTTTATTTTTTAAAAATAAAAAAAAATCGCTTCTATGGTATACTGTCCCAAGCATATTCGGTTTGAAACATATCGCACCTGTTCCACAAAAGGGTAACAACTCAAATTTTATAAATTTTGGTTTTTTTGCAAGGAACCAACGTACAATGGGAATTTCTACACACTGCAAAAAGTGCCCATTGATTTTTCTCCTTTTTCATAATAAAAAACCGTTATGACTCTCTCTGTGTTTTCAGAATAACGTCTTTAGATTCAACTAAAGAGTTACATTTTGCATTGTCTCATAAAATCTTAAAACAGCTTTACAAACCTTTGTTAAGCAAAATTTGTTAAAACTGTATTCATAAACGATTATTAGCATAAAACACCTTTTGTAAACCGTTGTTAAATGCGTGGATTTTAATATAGGTTCGACCCTACTTTAAGCGTTTGTTAAAGTGGCATTTGCATTTTCTTCGTGTGCATTTGCAAAACATTTTTATGGAATTTTTTAATTAAATGAAAAAAATATGTATACATAGAAATGGTTTAGGTTAAAATTAGAAAAAAAGAATAAAATACGTAATTGTGCCTTCAAGTACGTGTTTATGTAAAAACGGAATGTACCATTAAATGGGAGGTATATCAAAACGTGGTCCGATTTGTCGCATTTTCCAGGAAGAGTTAAAGGCATTGTGCAACCTAAGCTGCTCCTTATCCCAAAAATTTCGTAAGGATTGGATCCTTTTTTCGAGCAGTACTTTGATTGTCACAGACGGACGGACATGGCTAAATCGACTCTGGGCATGATTCTGCGTCCATCGGTATATAAAATGCATTTTTGCATTCTTCTTTTTCCCTTATTGTAAATCGGTAATAATAAATTAATTGTTGCATCCTTTTTTTCTATATTGTTTCATAAAAGACCAAAAACTTTTATTGTTGCAAATTAACAACACAAGAAATGCAAATTGTACAAAATTCACTAGCGATATGTAAACAATCAACATATGTTAAATATTATTCGTTATTCGAATACCTTTTTGTATGTAATAAAAAAATTATCTGAATTCGTCATTTATTTGATCTTTAGTTGTTGTTTTTTTATTTATTGGACAAGTGAGTATACAGTTAGCACACCCACCATTTAATTTCTTCTACTTTAAAGTATTTGAATATTATATATATTTTTTATTATATATGTATTGTTGTAGAACAAAAGGAACAAAAGTCTAACAATTCATTAAAAAAATCATTTAAATTAAACAAAAATATTAATTCATTGGACACCAAATTAGCATCCCCTCGTAAAAGGATTAAAACAATAATTTTTTTCTTTAATTTCTTTTAATATTTTGTCGGATATCCCTTTTGTTTTATCACCTGCTCCAATCTTCTTGGGATACTTTCCACCAGTGACTGACATCTTGTTGGTAATATGGAATTCCACGAAATTCGGTCAAATTTTTGGGTCTTTTAAGCTGAACTTGCTTTTCAACGTCGTTCCACAAATTCTCAATAGGATTGAGATCTGGGCTTTGTGCTGGCCAAGGCAAAACATCAACCGATTGGTCTCCACGATGTTTTTTTACCATTCGTGAGGTGTGCTTGGGATCATTATCATGCATAAATATCCATTTACACACAAATTTTCGTCAGCAAACGGTATCATATGATGCTCCAAAATATGTTTATATAAATGCTGATCCATCTTTGTGTCAACCTTTACGATTGGACCTACAACATGCCATGTGAATGCTGTCCACACCATTATACATCCTCCACCATGTTTCACAGTTTTGAATGTGTAACGAGGATTGAAGTCTTGTTTTGGAGGACGCCAAACATTTTGCTTTCCGTCAGACCCAATTCGATTGAATTTTGTTTCGTTACTCCAAACAAACATTTTTCCAGAAGGATTATTGCCTTTTTCCCATAAATTCTAGAGAACTGCAGACGAGCAGCAATGTTCTTTTTTGATACTAGGGGTTTGTGCTGCGCTACATACCCATTTAAATTATGTTCATTCAGTCTGCGACGGATAGTTTTTGTGCTAATTGTTATTTGGTGTTCCTCATCCTTAAGATTGCGTATTTCCAAGAATTTTATAAAAGGATTCTTATTCGCATAATTTTTAATTAGTCTATCTTCTGCACTTGTGTTTTTTCTAGGTCGAGGATTTCTTTTAATGGCTTCACAAGTTTTATGCTTTGATTGATATTTTACAGCATTTTGAACAATCTTTCGAGATCTGCCAATGTTTCTAGCAATTTCCGAAACGTTTTTACCTTTATTTTTCATGTTGATTATGATTTTCCGAAGATCAGGTGTACACGATGAATTTTTACCCATTTCTGCAAATAAACTGTTATCTTGTTCAGGAAATCGCGTATTCACTACCGTATTAATTTTTACGTGGTTTTTAATTTTTTCCAGAGACCAGTAGATTTATGCACCAAACTTCGCGATGTGCTAATTATGTGTCCCATTGAAAATGTATCAAACATTTTTATCCCGCTATTTGTCTGTCATCTTTTGCATTATATTTTGTTCGTCACAGTATACGTTTTTAAATAGTAAAGTATGACAAATATTTCAAATAAAAGCTATACTTCAAGCAAAACTGTTCGCGTACGGGGGTGTGCTAATTAGCTGACCAACACTGTACATTTTTGTTAATTAATACAGTTGTTTTTAAAATAAACAATAAAATAATTTATATATTCGACTACTCTTACAATTGATAATCGTATTAATGCATCATTAAGAGAGAAAATGGTGTGTGAAAAAGATGGTGTTGCCAGCATTACATTGACGAAGTCATTAAAATGTTTGTTAGTTAAAATGCAGTTTATGAATACGATTTTTTATTAATCGTTTATTAGGCCAAAAGTGTTTGTTAATAAGGATTTTTTTATGAATACGGCTGTATGTAAGTGTTTAAGCAAATCGGACCGTTGATTTATCATCTAAACAGTAATATTTTTAGTTGTGCCCTTTTCAACTTATAATCCGAGTAAGATTTTTCTGTTAAAAAGGTACAACTCAAAATAATGCCATTATTTATATACAAACTTTTTTCAGGAAAAGAGAACAACTCAAAAAAGTTGTTATTTTTCTATAATCAATAAAAAAAGAAAATGTTATTATTTTTTCTATGATTTTTTATTGCAACTACATATTCATTTTTTGTAATACATCATTAATATTAACGGAAACAGTTTTTGGCCTCTACAGAATTTTTTAAAATTTTGAGCTGTTACCCTTTTGTGGAACAGGTGCGATATACAAGCTAACTCTAAACATATAATATTTAGTACACACACAAATTATTTATCTGGGAATATTTTGTTCTACACAAATCTTTGTTTACATCCCAACATGTTTTTATTTGGGACTATTATTTCCGAAAAAATATTTATTTATTTCAGAAAATACCTAAATTGTGTTCAGTTTTCACTTCAAAGTTAAATTTTTAGAAATTTTTAATGTTTGTAAAAATAATAAATAATAATAATTGAAATCGTATAATCTTGGATCAATACTCGTATAAATTACTTGGAGGCTTGACAACTTGAAATACTCAGAAATTTGAAACAGGTAAGAAAGTTCAGTCGGGTAAACCGACTTATGAATCCTCTCACCATGAGTCCCACAAACATATTCGTTAATTTATTTTGTTCTAATTAAATTATTATCAATTTAAATTGAATTTAACAACTTTAAAGAATGTAGTGGTATTAAAGTTAAAAGCTGTTTAAATTTGGTACAAAATGGTCCATTTGTGTGAGAGGTACAAAAAGGGGCTGTAAAATAATGTCAATTTTTTTACCGGACTATCGGAGCTACAAAAAAATATACTGTATACAATTTTAAGTATTTTTATGCACTTGTATTAAAGTTATAAGCAGTTCAATTTTGATGCAAAATGGTCCATTTGTGTGGGAGGTACCAAAAGAGGCGTGGTAACTTTGCCCCTTTTTTCTCGAGGTGATAGCGACTAATAAAATAATACAATGTGTGGAATTTTAGAAGATTCAAATAAGTAAAGGGTTTTCCAACAAGAGGTGTTATTTTGGTATTCAAAGAAAAATGCAATTTTTTGAGACAAATGATCGGATGTTTATTTCATAATAAGAGGAAGGTATGCCGGTAATAATCAAAAACAACATCAGCCAAATGGCCACCACGACCACGCTTACAGGACCATATCCTTTTCATGAAGTTTTCCATAAGCGATAGCCTTACTATTTATATCTTTGAGGTCTTGAATCGACGCTGGACTGTTGGCGTAGACCTTATCTATCACGTGGCCCCAAAGGAAGAAGTCGCAAGGTGTGGCCAATTGTGACCACCTCTCCGAGTGATAACACGGTCCGAAAACTTTTCCCGTAATAAAGCAATGGTTTCGTTGCTTGTGTGGCACGTAGCGCCGTCTTGTTGAAACTAAACGTTGTCCAGATCAATACCATCCAAATCCGACCATAAAAAATTATTATTCATCTCTCGATAGCGCAATCCATTCACCGTAACTGTTTATCCAACCTCATATTCGAAAAAGTAAAGTCCAACCAGTAAGGAAAGGCTAAAGTCGGGCTGTGCCGACTATATAATACCCTACACCACTCTCGTAATATTGAATAACTCTGATATATAATTTTTTAATTCATGTATAAATTGTTTACATAAATTTACTTTTGGGACATTTTATACTTAAATAATACCCTGTACCACAGTGTGGTGTAGGGTATAAAAACGATTGGATCTAAAGAGCCAAATCGGATGAAACATATATATGGGAGCTATAGCTAAATCTTTACCGATTTTCTTCAAATTCGGCAATGTTGGTTCATGAATCAAGAAACTCTACCATTCTAAATTTCAAAAGGATTGGATGTAAAATATAGCATCTATAGAACTAAAGGGCCAAATCGGACGAAACATATATATGGGAGCTATAGCTAAATCTTAACCGATTTTCTTCAAATTCGGTAGTGTTGGTTCATGGATCAAGAAACTCTACCATTCTAAATTTCAAAATGATTGGATGTAAAATACAGCTTCTACAGGACTAAAGGGCCAAATCGGACGAAAGATATATATGGGAGCTATATCTAAATCTGAACCGATTTCAACCAAATTCAATAGCGATCTTAACAGCCGCGAAATACTCTAAACTGCAAAATTTCAGAACGATCGGAGTGAAATTGCGACCTGTAGTCGACGAACAACTTTACATGGACGGACGGACGGACAGACATCGTTAAATCGACTCAGCTAGTGATTCTGAGTCGATCGGTATACTTTAAGGTGGGTCTAGCTGTGTCATTTTCAGGTGTCCAAGAGTCAACAATAACTCTTGGGTTTTCCGAGCCCCAGAGGCGACAATTTTGCTTGTTGACGTTGCCACCGAGGTGGAAATGGGCCTCATCAGTCAAGATGATTTTTCGATTAAATTCCGGATCATTGTCATGCATTTCAAGGACCCAATCAGTAAAGACACGACTTTGTTGATGATCGGCCGGCTTGAGTTCTTGTGTTAACTGAACTTTATAAGCCTTAAGACCCAAGTCTTTATGCAAGATACGATGTAATGACGTTTGTGGAATGCCCTATTCCAAAGAACGACGAGGAATGGACAAACCATTCCTCGTCGTTTGGGCTACAGCAGCAATATTTTCAGTTGTTCTTGAGCGACGTGCACGGGTTTTATTCTCACATCACTAACTTGTCCCAACAGCTCGAATTTTTCCACCAATTTCTGTATTGCGGTCCGACAAGGTGCTTCACGACGAGATTTTCACCATTTTTGTAGTGAATTTTAATAATTTCAATGCGTTGCTGAATCGTGTATCGTTCCATTTTTAGTAATGGCGTAGTTTCTACTTGTCAAATGTCAAAGAATAAAAGCTTCAAAAGTGACAGCTACCAAAATACCGGGTGATTCAAAATAACACCTCTTGTTGGAAAACCCTGTAGTACAAATGTTATTAAAGAATCAATATTTCACTAAATGTTAACACTAAATGTTAACTAAAAATATAATAGGCATGTTTTCGTTACAAGCTAGTAATTTTAGGTTAGCACTTTGCAACGAAAACAACTGACTTCCACTAACTGGCACATAAGCAATAAGTGGCGGATTTTCACTATCTGGTAGCAATGGTGGCATGAGTTGCGAAGAAAGAATAATGCGAAACAGGCAAAAAATTCGTGAAAAGTATTTATAAAACATATATTTACTATTCTATGTTCAATTGTTTACACTCTTTTTGCAAATATTAAAATAATTTCCCGTTTTTGTTCTTCTTCTTCCTTTAATTCACAATAATTGATAACAAATATAGGATGCCCAATCTGCCAACATCATACACGATTAAGACAGGAACACAAGCACCAAACTTCATCGGGAACTAATAGTGCTTAAAAGTGCTTAGCTCCCCATACATATTAAGCACTTATGGTGTAACGAAAACACGCCTAATATATAATTGTGTTTAATTTTTAGTAATTCAAAGTTAACTTTTTAGAAATGTTTAATGTTTGTAAAAATAATAAATAATAATAATTGAAATCGTATAATCTTGGATCAATACAAATTACTTGGAAGATTGACAACTAATGATGACTTGAAATACTCAGAAATTTGAAATGATTGATTTAAAACAGAATAATCTGATTTTAGAATTTAAAAAAGGCATAACTGACATTATAAAAATTTTAAAAATCTTCTAATGCAGTTTTTTATTTTTAAAAGAGGTATGTGTCCAGGGTTACCATACGTCCTCCTTTGGGAGGACATGTCCTCCGTTTTGTCCTTTTCAAAAATGATGGATTTGTCCTCCTTTTGTTACAAATTAAAATTTTTCACAAACAGTAAACCTCAACATGAATTATATTCGCAACTACTTTTAGTACAAAGTTAGTACTACAATAATTGAGCTCGATGACTGAAATTTGGTACATATATGTACTTCTTATAGCTGCAGGTAACTTGGATTACAAATAAGCAATGTCGATCAATTTTTAGCATCTTCTGTCAGTTCTGTTCGGTCGCAAGCGCTTTCTCTCACAATTTATTCTGTCATCAGTGCATTGATTTTCCAAATCCCTTATAAAAGTATACATATTTGCATTCGTAAAAAAAAAATATTTACCGTATATCGTTGTTTAAAACAAAGTGATAATGCCCCGCGCTGCCAAATCCTTGGCGCGCCTCAAGGGGAAACAAACTTTTAAAAAACGCAAACCTCAGACAATGGCATTCAACGCAGGATCCATTGGTGCAACATCCACTTCTTACAACAGATATAGTGATCTATCCAGTATCGAGGATATGGACGAAACTCCAGAATCTAGTATCACTAGGGCTGAAGTCCCCCATAAACCACCACCTATCGTCGCGGATGTTAACATTCCTCTTCGTGAAATCCAGCACTTGTTGGGTAACGATTGTATTTACAAACGAACCTCCATCGGAATAAAAATATTCCCTCAAAATAAAGAAAAATTTGATTTTTGTATAAAATCATTAAAAGAAGCAAAAATTGAGTTCCACACCTTCAATGCAAAGGAAGATAAACTCTACACTACTTTCATCTATGGTCTACCGCGCATTAAGACCGATGATATAGCCGATGAATTAAAAACCTATAATTTATCACCCGTTTCTATTGTTAAGGTAAACACTCGCTTCAGCTCCGTAAACGACGCAGTGTATAAAGTGAAATTTCTTCGCCGATCTTTCACCCCAAACTCACTTAAAATTGTTCGAACCATTTCAAATGTTATTATTACTTGGAAAAAACAGAAACCAAAATCTAATAACAAACCAACTCAGTGTTGGAATTGTTTAATGTACGGTCATGGTGGACAACACTGCAACCGTCAACCAGCCTGCATGACTTGTGCAAATCGTCACCCAACTAATGATTGCCCATTCACGAAAAACAACAAGAAACCAGCAGTATTCACGTGTTTCAATTGTAAAAAGAGTGGATACGACAGAATTGATCACTCAGCAAATGACTTAAGCTGCCCAATGCGATCTCATTATTTAGAAGTCAGAGCTAAGGTGACAGCGACAACAACTACAAGAAACACATCGAAGCATCAACGTTTAAACAACATAGCACCCACACCCAATACCCGCAGTTCAATGAACAGAATCACTCCGCAGCAGAACAACAGCCGTTCATTCGCCGGAGTACTTCGAAATGAGAGCAGCGATCTTTTTAATATTGACGAACTGTTCGATATATTTACTTGTGCCCTTGATGAGTTAGGTAGGTGTACAACAAAAGTTCAACAAATGCATGTCGTAATGTCACTCTTAAAATATGCCCATGACATCCGATAATTTAAGAAAATTCAACATACTTCACTGGAATGCCAATGGTATGACTACTCACTCTCAACAAAAACAACTAGAGAACTTATTAGTGAACAAAAATATCCACATTGCCAGCTTAAATGAGACATTTCTCAAAGAAAATCACAAACCTCATTTTGAAAATTATGTTCTCTATCGTAATGATAGGCTAAGTAGCGGAGGCGGCGGAGTTGCCCTCATGGTACACAAATCCATTAGCCACAAACTCCTACCAATATTAAAAACAACGTACATTGAGAACCTCGCTATAGAAATTATTATCAACAGAACCCAAGTTGTTGTTACTACAGCATACTCACCTAGACACAACCGAAACTTCTGCAGTGACATATCTACATTATCACAACAATACAATGAGTTTATAATTCTGGGCGATTTAAATGCTAAACATACATCCTGGAATTGTAATGCAATAATGCATCCGGCACTGCCCTCAACAATATGCAATACACAGGCAATTTCTTTGTTTATCACCCCCCTAGCTACACATTGTACCCTCATCAAACAAGTAGAAGGCCCTCAACCGTAGATTATTAAGTAATATAACTCTTCCAATGCATTTGGACACTCTCGAATATGAAATTCCTTCGGATCATCGCCCTATAATATGTTCCATACTCTGTTCATCCATCCAAGCCAACGAACCAAACTATTTCTCGTATAAAAATACCAATTGGAGATTATTCCGAAATATCATCGACAGAAGTATCAATGTACAAAATGAAAGATTTCATTCAAAAGGTGCAATCGAACACGAGCTCGAGTAACTCAAAGAGCTCATTATTTCCGCACGAAATTTATCTACTAGTTCTTCTCTAAAAACTAAAGATAGCTCCCTTCCATCAAATATAATTCGCCTCATTAGACAGAGAAAAAAATACAAAAGAAAAGAACAACGTTCACACAACCCACAACAAGTATCGTTTTACACCCAATGTGTAAAATGTTTAAGTGGATTAATCGATAAAAGTATTCAACAAGAAAGAAACAGAAAGTGGACCATCCTTTTACAGCGTCTAAAACCAGGTGACAAAAAATTTTGGAGGATAAGCCGTTCATTAAGATCTAAGCGAAAGCAATTTATATCCCATTTAATCGGCAATGGGTCTAAAATAATCACAAATATTGATAAAGCCGAATTACTAGCTAAAACATTTGCCAAAGCACATACTCTTACGCTGGATTTCACGCATTCTGTAGATGCAACAGTAAACTCTGTGGTTACAAACATGAGGAGTGAGCCTACGAGTACGGACGGAGCAATTTTCACTAATTTTCATGAAATTGTGTCATTGATTTCCACTATAAAAGCATCGAAGGCCCCAGGATTTGACGATATTTCAAATATTTTACTAAAAAATCTGCCTAAGAAAGCAATAAATCTGCCTAAGAAAGCAAAAAAACCAGCATTTTTAACAGCTGTATTTTTATACCCTCACTTTAGTGTGACGAGGGTATATATCATTTGCTACGGAAAAAAGTGTAACACATCGAAGGAGTGATCTAAGACCCTATGTATGTTCGGAGGAAATCCGTTTTGGGTCATTTTAAGTCGAATGAGCAATGTCCGTCCGTCTGTCTGTCTGTCTGTCTGTCTGTGTGTTTGTATCTCCCACACAAAATGACCAAATCATACCAAAATTACATAGCTCGTAACTTTAATATACCAGTGCACACAAACGCTTATAGTTCAGCACAATGGAATGTATTTAAGAATGTACTGTTTACCGAAAAATATGTGTATTTGGAAAACCCCTTCTGGTACCTCCCACACAAATTGACAGATTTATTGGTGTAATGTTATATATTACATTACTCACAAAGTGAGGGTATACCTTAGTCGGTTTACCCGACTGAAACTTTCTTACTTGTTCTAAATTATTTTCCAAAAGCGTTCAAAAAAGCTAAAGTTATCCCGATACATAAACCAGATAAACCGGTTAACAACGCAAATAGCTACAGACCAGGCTATGAAGCCGACGCGGCGCGCCGTCGCCGGTCATTTTTTTCCAGCAGGCGCCGCCGCCGATATTAGCGGCTCACATCGGCTGAAACTCAACCGCCGAAGTTTATTTAGTCATATAGAGTCAAGAGAATTTGTTTTATGCAACCATGAAAATTTAAAAAAGCGACTACTAAATTATACCATAGGTTCGGAATTTGCAATATTTAGAGTTAATTTTAGAGTTAAAATTTCACGCAAGGGATTTTAAAATTCATATGTGCAGAAATAGCAGTAAAGCGTCCAAATTAACAGACCAACCCTAGTATTTCGTCCATAACTTTTACAAATACTGAGGACCAAAACCATCGCATCAACAATCCGGAACGACCCAATTCCTTTTGGCTCGTCAACTCTATAACATTGAAGATTTATTAAACCGATTTTCAATATTACATCAAACATCAAAGTTATGAATGTTCATTTTAAGTTTTTTCCTCTAACGCCAAATATCTCAAAACGCCACTTTTGCCGGAGAATTACATTCGTATTCGAGCACTTTCGATCGTGGGAAATTTATCGGCTCAGCCGATTGTTGAAATATGATCTGCTCAGCCGACAGCCGCCGCCGCCGATCGATATTTTTCCATGCGCCGCCGCCGCCGAAAATTTTGATCGGCTTCATTGCCTGCTACAGACCTATTAGCTTATTAAGTAATATAGGGAAGGTTTTCGAAAAACTCAACTACAACAGACTTCGTGACTTTACATCAAATCATAATATAATTTCAGAAAAACAATTCGGTTTTAAAAAGGAACATAATACAATTCACCAGGTCAGCAGAATTAAGAACAAAATAATCAGAAACAAACGGTCTAAAAGATCAAATGGATTGATACTTTTAGACGTAGAAAAGGCATTCGACACCGTCTGGCATAATGGCCTTCTATATAAGCTAATATCTGCTAATACACCGAAATATATCTGTAACATTATATCTGATGTTCTGTCCGAAAGAACATTCGCTGTATCGATTAACAACAGTATTTCATCATTTAAAAATATACCCGCAGGACTACCTCAGGGCTCGATTCTATCCCCGATCCTTTATTCCATCTATACTTCAGACTTCAAACCCCCGAAAGAAATAGACATTGCCTACTATGCTGATGACACCGCGTTAATATCGTCAAGCAAACTAACCAGCGCCTTGTTAAAGAAAATGGAGCACAGTCTTGCTACTTGCAACAAGTACTTTCAGAAGTGGAAAATAAAAATTAATCAGCAGAAAACGCAATGCATTATTTTTCCTTGGAACAAATCCCCAAAACGAGTAACCTCCAGGCAAATACGATTTGGAAATAATTACATCCCTCTACAAAATGAGGTGAAATACCTCGGAGTTGTTTTGGATAAAAAATTATCTTTCCGGGAGCACATCGACAAGACTCGCGAGAAAGCACTAAAGAGCTTCCGAGCACTTTGGCCACTTCTAAATAGAATATCATTTTTGAACAAATCAAATAAAAATCTGTTATATAAATGCGTTATCAGACCCATAATTACATTTGCCTCGCCCATCTGGTACAAAGCCGCAAAATCTCACCTTAATCGCTTGCAAATTGTACAAAACAAATGTCTTAAAATGATTTACAACAAACACTGGCGTTACCCCACTACATTACTACACGAAGATACCGAGTATGAACTCCTTAAGGACTTCATAAGCCGCCTAAACGATAATTATTTCAGAAAGATCGCAGACTCCTCTTATGAAATATTAAGGGAGTGTATAGAAACATTATAAATACGTATATATATTACACCTAAAATTAGCAAACTAAAAATATTGTTCCCATAGATAATTATTTTTCTAAAATAATTACATAACCTATTTTCAATATTTTTGCATATGTTTGACTCCCTTATTTTTAAAATAGCAAATAAGGTTTTAATCTTCTAATCCTTTTTACCTTCAAATGTATCATATTAAAAACAAAAATTATAACCAAATACATAAAAAATTCCAATTACTGTAATATCCTAGAGATAAATCTCAAACACATGTAACATATCTTATTTAAGTTGTAAATATACTCGTTGGATTAATAAATATTTGAAATTGAAATTGAATTTAGCATCTTCTGTCCGATTTGACTTAAATTGGTAATGTATGTATATCCAGAACCCTTCAGACGAACAATGGTCATCATAAGTCCATGTTTTGATATAGCCCCCACACAAAGGTACCTCAAGATTTTACTTCTTAGCGCAACAAATCTCAAAGAATCAAAAAACCATCGACAAGCAATCTATGGTGTAGGGTATGCAAAATTCGGAATGTCAGATCTTAACGCCGCTTCACTTATTTATTATAATTAACACCTAAAAATTGTGGAGCTAGACCCACTTTATAGTACACCTATTGTCTGTCTGTATTTTTCAAATTGTTCCTTAAGTACAGGTCGCATTTTCATTCCGATCTTGCTGAAATTTCACAATAAGGGCTGTTTCATACCTGAGAAGAAATTGGTCAAAGTCGTTTCAGATTTAGATATAGGCCATATATAAATTTTCTTTCCTAATTGGCCTTTTAGCGCTACAGAAGCTTTTTCATATCCAATCACTTTGAAATTAAGCGGGATGGAGTTTCTTGATTCAAGTTCCCACATTGTCGAATTTGGTGTACATCGGCTCAGATTTAAATTTAGCACCCAAGTACAAACCTTGCCAAATTTGAAGAAAATTTGTTCGGATTTAGATATAGTCCTCCGATTTGGCATCTAAGCGCTATAAAATACAAATTGTTGTACAAATCATTATCATTGTCTCCTTGTAAATGTTCCAAATGTCCTCCTTTTCTGACACAAAAGTCCTCCTTTCCGAAATAAGGCTATGGTAATCCTGTGTATGTGTCGAAGTCTTCCATAATTCGCGCATCGCACCTTTTTACACAGGAGATGTGTTTTATATATACATATCGAATTTTGTGGTAATCAATATAAAAACGCAATGCCTAAAAAATGGTTATTTACGCCCTTTCTGAATTAGTCTAACGGTATTATAACTGGGAGGTACAATTCAAAACCAAGGAACAATTAAAACTGAAATTCGAAAAAGTCAACAAAAGTTTTTTTTAAATAAAATATATTTAGAAATATGACTAAACATTAAATTTTATTTGTATTTAAACAAATACATATTTTATTTGAGAAATTTAGTTTGCAAATATATTTTGTTGTAATATATTAATATATAATTTTATTGATTTTCAAATAAAATTTATTTGCTCACAAATACATAATACTTAAAAATTTCTGTTTTAAATACGATTATATATTCTTACGATTCAAACATATGAAAAAGTCGATTTTACACCGTCGTACGTTTTTTTAACAATTTCCTTTCCACTCTATGAAGTTGAGCCAATGCAATTTTTCTAGAGTTGCCCAATTCCTCACAATTTTTTAACGGTAGGGTCACAATATATTTTTGTTTGCAAAATGAATCTTCTTATGACCGCAAAATCTTCTCCCAAAAACGTGAAGTATTTCCTCGATTGAAATTGTGTTATATAACGAAATTCGGTGATCCTTCTGAGTCCCTTGTTCTATTCGTCCTCCAATAAAACAGTGCAAACGAAAGTTGACATTATCCATAACAAAACCTTCAAGGGTTTTTTTTTCAGTTCAGTGCAATATTTTTTTACACGCATTTGAAGTTGGTGATTTGGGACCGTTTTTTTCTATGAAAATCGACAAGATATAGCAACATTTGTATGACCGCGCCATCTAGCGTGAGTTGTAGGTAAAATAAATATCAAAAATGAATTCCTCGACCCAAAAAACAGTAAGATACCACAACATTCCATGATAATAAAAAAATAAGCATTATTTTATCAAATTTTCAATATCGACAGTTTATATTCAATATCCTCTATCTTAAAAAACACAATGGTTCAGTAGAGCCAAAAAACCGTTTATATCCCTAATTTTAAAGAAAATTAAAATTGTTTGTTCTACAATGTTTATTACACCTAACTACGTGAACTACTAAATAATATTTTTTTTTAATATTTGCACCACGAGCCATTTTAGGGAACATAGAGGGTATTGCTATTCAAAAATTCTTCATGTATAAAAAAAGATAGAGGGTTTTGCACAGTAAAAAAAATTATTTATGAATTCCACAAATTTTTTTATATATAATTATACATATTATAATAAATAATAATAACAATGAATTAATGATTAATTTTTTTATTTAAGTATTATCTATTTCTTGGGGTTCATTTTTGAATCCATTTTCAAATTGTCATAGAACAAATGGTATTCTTGTGGAATCACAGGTTAGATATAAAAATAGTCATAATTTGAAAACTAAAGCTTCGACTAAAAAAATTTAACCAAATTCGGGTTTAGCATACTCTTTTCACCAAAGAACCATCTTTTAGAAGAAAAAAAAAACAAACAAAAAAATAGTCCCAAATTATATGAAGCGATAGAGGGTATTGCATTCAGAAAAAATAAGTGTGTAAGATAGAGAAATTACAAAAATGACCATAAAATTTCAATTTTTGTTTTTTTTATTTCCAAATTAGTACCATAGATGCGCCTTATTTTACCGAATATTTTAACATAAAAATCTCAATTTTGCAAAAATTGAAGATAGAGGGTTTTGAATATAAGCTCTCGATATGTTTTCGTGTTAGACAGCGTTCCAAAATCACCAACTTCAAATGAGTGTAAAAAAAAATCTCGCACTGAACTGAAAAAAACCCTTGAAGGTTTTGTTATGGATAATGTCGACTTTCATTTGCAATTGGTCTCATCCCATTCCCAGTGTAATCCATCCAAATATGGTCCATTGTGCTATAATTTTCTCAATTTACTTCATTTTCTCAATTTACTTCATTCTCAATTTACATCCAGTGGTAAAAATTCTAGGACTTCAGCCAATTCCAATCAAAAAATACCGGTTGACTTGCGTAAAATTGTGGATGTGGTAATTCAATGTTACCAACATCTCTGAGTTGCGTTTGTCTAAGGTATGTGACGGTCAATAGGAAGGAAGCGTCTTCAAAACCTGCCGTCCAACGTCTAATTCAAATCTGGGGTCTAATCGCGAACTTATATTGAAGAGACGATATTTGGTAGATGTTTCTGATACTATTTGACTAAAGCCTGTAACATGAACTAGGGTTTTGGTGGAATCAAAAAATGGTCCTGGGATAATAAAGCTGCCTTCAAGCGGCTTCAATTTGTATCATGAGGGTGAAAGGTAAAGTTCCTCGCCAATTCGCTGTATAGTTGATACTAGCTATATACTAGGTTGATTTTCTCGGAGAGTCAAGGCAGTAATGTTTGCGGTTCTAGAGTTTGTGTGGAATGTATGAGTGTCTTGACTAGACATCAGTACCCTTGTGGAACAGGGAATGATGTCGTAAATTACACCTCCGGCAACTAAACATACTTTCAAATCTTTGATTGGCTGAGAGATAAATATAACAGAAATTCGAAAATTTTACGATTTGAATTCATTTTTCTAAGAATTGTTTGCAATCCCGAATAAAATGATTCAATTTGCAAAGTGGACAACGTTGTTCAGTTTGGTCTATATTCCCTGTTTGGAGACTTAGTGCTAAATCTATTTTTATTTCCGGTATATTGTGCCTTTTGAAAAATATTTGTATGAGATGTATTTCTTTTGTATTTAAATCGTGTTTATTATAATTATATTTTGAAGTGAATGGTCAGATCAAAAGTGAATGATCATGAGTCAAAATATTATCAAACTCCGCCCACGTGGGAAGCTTTGTTAAATCCACCAGAGAGTTTTCGATGTCTTCAAGAAAGAATGGCAGCAGTTTTGCTGAACTTAAATATATGAAGATCGGGTCCCAATCCTTTGCGAGTTTTAGAGTTTCCAGAATTTTGATGCAGCTGTTTACTGTACGTTGTAATTCTTGCATTGATGAACTCAAGTCAAAGGTCACATTCGGCAAATTGAAAAGTTTCTTCAGCTGATCATAGACTTGCATCCGTTTATTCTCGTATCGATCGACCAGATTCGTCCCAAGCCAACTCGAACCCATAATTTGTTAAATGAACATTGCTGTTGTCCTTTGGATCAAATTAAAAAGTTTTTTCCAAATTACTCCGCTTTGAATTTGGTATGTATATCCCCATGTTAATATTATCCCCCCAAGAGGCGTCCGGGTTACATTGTGGTAATCTCGAAATTGAAGTGAATGTTGGTTTAGGTACATCTTCTTTCTTTTTGGAATCCCCTGATGACAGTTTGGATGCTTATTGAGCAGAAAGGGACCAAATTTCTGCATGCAAAGAACTCAAAACACGTTTGTAGCTTCTAAGGACATCCTTATAGTGTGTTCGCGGTGTGGTTTCATCAATAGGCATTCCCTCACCCGTTCATACAAGATCTCGACAATCCAAATAGGCTCTATTTACGTGACCCCAGAGAGAGCCAAGTTTCACTCGCGATGGATGGAAAACAAAGAACACAGTTTTGTTTTTGAAGTGCTGAATACCAATTTAACAGATTAATGTAATCGTAAATTTTTACAAACACGAAACGAGGGTGGTTTTTATGCCAACATGCAGAAGGACATGTAAGAAAGTTTCAGTCGGGTAATCCGACTAGGGTATACCCTCACTTTGAGGGTAATATAATATTGAATATTACTCGAATTATTCTGTGAACTTGTGTCGGAGGTACCAGGAGGGTTAAGGTTATGAGCTATTCAAGTTCGGTATGATTTGGACATTTTGTGTGGGAGGTTCCAAAAGGGGCGTGGCAATAACGCCCATTTTTCCCTGAATTATAGGTACTATAAAAGCATTACACTGGACATCATTTTAAGTGTTTTTATGAACTGGTATAAATATTATACGCAGTTAACTTTTCGTGCAAAATAGTGCATTTGTGTGGGAGGTATCACAAGGGGCGTGGAAACTTCGGCCATTTTTCTCGAGGTGATAGCGAGTTTATTAACTAATACTATGTGTGAAATTTCCGAAGATAAACCGACTAGTGAATCCCCTCACCTTGAGTCCCAAAAAAATATTCGTAATTTTGTTTTTTTTTTGTTTTAATTAAATTATTATCAATTTAAATTGCTTTTAATAACTTTAATGTATGTACTAGTATTAATGTTCAAAGCTGTTTACTTTTGGTACAAAATGGTCCATTTGTGTGAGAGGTACCAAATAGGGGCGTCCCAATAACGGTCAGTTATCTCTGGACTCTTGGTACTATAAAAGCATTACACTGTACAAAGTTCCAAATATTTGTATGAACTGATATTAAAGCCATAAGCAGTTAACTTTTGGTGTAAAGTGGTTCATTTGTGTGGGAGGTACCAAACAGGAAGTGGTCACTTCGTCCATTTTTCTTGACGTGTTAGCGACTAACAAACTAATACTATGTGTGAAATTTCAGAAGATTCGAGTAAGTAGTTTAACAGTTATTAAAGAATCAATATTTCACTAAAAGTTAACCCTTTGTGGGGGAGGTACTAGAAGAAGTGGGCCAATATGGCCCATCTTCGAACTTAGCCGGAGATAGAAAAAAATATTACCGCATATCAAATTTGAAGTCAATTGGTTATTTCTTTCGAGAGGTATCGTGCGCATCAGCCAGCAGACAGACACACAGCCAGACAGACAGACGGACGGACGAATATTGCTCAAATGACTTAAAATAACCCAAAACGGATTTCCACCGAATATACTTAGGGACTTGGGTCACTTCTTTGATGTGTTACACTTTTGGCTCGTAGCAAGTGATATATATGTAAGTAGGATATAGTAGGATATATAAGTAATATACATATAGTAGGGTATACTCTCTAAGGTGAGGGGATACAAAATCTGAACGAAGGTGCCTATGCTAATTTTAAGACGAAAAATAATATATTTTTCTTTCAAATTGCCAAATTTTACATTTTTTGTTTTTATCCAATAGCCCGAACACGAAAATAAAAAATTTCAAGAACAAATTTACCGAATCTCGTCAAATTCATATAAAACCAACAAATTCAAAACTTTTTTGGTTGGGTCTTAGGTCTATTTGCAGAAGAAAAAATACAATTTTTCTCTGACATTCCTACGTACAAGATACGGAAACACATAAATATATACATGCGATAACAAATTTGACGAAAGTTGGTCAAATTTATATAAAAGAGAAACAAATTTCAAAAAATTTCGAACGAGGTTGGGTCTTAGTTCAACTTGCAGAAGAAAAATATAAAACACATCTCTGAAATTGCCAAGAGCCCGAACACGAAAATAAATATTTCTAAGAATATATTTTACGAATCACTTCAAATTCGTATGCAAATAGCAGCAAATTTCAAAAATTTACTTTATGAACTTAATTTTTGTATGCTGGTGTAACGATGAAAAATATTTCGAGGAACTAAATTGTAGTAATATATTTTCTAGAAAAAAAATTATGGGCAAAAGTAAAACTGTAAGCCAGTGTCAATTCCAAAAGTTTACACACATATAATTTTTGTAGGCAGCGGTCATTTCCAAACGTTTGACAAAAAATACAATTTGTAGGCAGGTGTAAATTCCAAAAATAAACAATTTATGTTGCGACAAAAATAAAATTGTATCGGTGTAAATTCCAAGAGTTGTGAAAAATATCGCCGTTGTTCATTTCTTTTCGTGTTTCCAAAAATTTTAAATTTGTTCTTAGGACGTTTTGTTGAATTTTTTAAAAGTTGAAAAAAATCGACTTATTTTCTTTTCGTATTTCCAACAAACTGATTTTTTTGCATTTATGTAGGTAATTATTTTTTTTTTGGTTATCGCAAAACCTTTTTGTTAATTAATTCTACTTCTCATCTTTTTCCCCGAAAAAAATGCAGAAAGTTTACCTTCTGTCTGTCGCAAATCGAAGCAGGGTCAGAATATTTAATATCGAACTATGAAGTTAATGTTTGGCTAAAGAGTTTTTAACAGTTGCAAAATGGTAAAAAAAAGTTCACGCTATACTTTTTTTTTTGAATTTTTTTTCATAAATTTTATGGGATTTTTAAATTTTTAAAATATTAAAAAATCACTTTCTGGGTTTTACGAAATTTGTATTTGCTCTCAAACGGCTGAACCGATTGCGGCTGCAAAGTTTACATTGTTTTAGGACATAACGGTTTTTTTTGTAATTATAGGAAAAACAAATTTTTAAAAAAATTGCTTTCTGCATACTTATTAAGAAAATCGAAGGGGGATTATCTTCAATTTATACAGAATACTTGTCGCGTTCTCATAAACCCTAAACGGTAATTGTATATTGAGGGAGTCAATATTTTTAAAAATTATGGCCGAAATACTAAGATTGGTCTGGCAATTTTGAGCATTTCTCTTCTGTTCCTTGACATATGATTTTTAAAATCTCTTTTTGTATAATATGTATTTTACACGCCGGGTTTTGACGAAAAATGGAAAGAGCTGACAAACCATTCTTAGTATTTCGTCCGTAACTTTTACAAATATTGAGGCTCACAAAATAGAATTACTGTTTTGGATTTGTGAGACGAGTATTCGTAAAATTACAAAAAATATCACGTTATGTCCTTTTTAAACCAATGTAAACTTTGCAAAATATAGTTTCAGACGTTCGAAAGCAATTACAAATTTTGTAAAATTCAAAAACTCTTTTTTCAAAATCGAAAAAATTATAGCGAGATATTACTTTACCATTTAGCAACTGTTTACACACTTTTTAGCCACAAATTAACTTCATAGGTCGATTTTAAATATTTTGACCCAGCCCAAATAGAAGGATAAAAAATCCGCAGCTCCTCTCACAGCGACGTATTGTTGCTCCAGTTGTACTAAGCAAAAGTTTTAGCAAAAAGCTTTTTTCTTTTGAAAAAAATCAATTTTTCTTTCCCTAGTCAATCAGAATTTATTCGGTTTAAGACCATATGTTTCAGTTACTTTATGTTTATTGCAAAAATGTAATAGAAACAAATTCAAAAATTGGTAGAGAGTTTTAATTGCTGGTAGAATTGACTGCAGTTTCCATAGACACCACTCTATCATATTCAGAATTCAATAGCAGTAATGTACTCGTATGTCTTTAACTTAAATCAGCTGAAATACTTATGGAAGTTTACAATATGGTTTGTAAATGCGAATGCTGTGCTTTTTTCTCTGTATTCAAGGCCGATGCGAGGGGTCGGTTAAAAGTTCTTGCAATAGAATTTTCCAATGAAAAAATTAAAATTTTCGTTTCTCTTTCTTCTTCAAAGCTAAATGTGTTTCGAGGAAAAATGATAATGCTGTATAAATAAGTCGTTGATTTCGCGAATTTGGTGGAATTATGTACATAACGGATCCTTCAATAAGGAGTCTCATCTGTTTGAATACAGTAACGTGAATATGTATATTTTAAAATTGAACGAGTCAAACTTCTTTGGACAGAGTGAAGTATACAGGTTCAAGCGCCAAGATAATAAAATGCTGCACCCAGTATTCTTCGCTGTCGTCTATGTTGACACAGAAAATTAGATATGTAGGTACTCACTTTGAATGTATATAGATATATATATATACATGTACGCCTATATATTCGTAACGTGTGTGTCAAACCTGTGCCGATCCATTCGTCGACTGGATCCTCTCTTTTTGTTTTGGTCTGGTTCTGTTGCCCGGCCGTACCGTTTTTTATAATTGATCTCGCTTTTGTCCCAAAACTCACAAGCTGTCTTTGTTGTTTTAATATTTATTTAGCACAATTTCTTCGTTTCTGGGCACTTAGTTTTTTTCTTTTTATTTGTTGTAGCACTTTTCGTAATTATTTGATTTTTGAACTTTATCACTTTTTGCACTTTATCTGGCTCAGTGGATCATATGTTCCTCTGTGAGTGTGTTTTTGATTTAAATGAATATGAGAGCTTTTTTGTTTGTATTTTGTAAAAATCAATTGGATTATTTTGTTTGTAGTTCTTATTACGTTGAAAATTACAGGGAAATGTGCGAATTTAGTTTAAGTTAGTTAAATTTAGATTTAAGAAACAAAAGTAGACTTTTTTTCAGTTGCTCTAATTTCACTGTTTATTTATTTTAGTTTGTAATGATATTTACGGTTTAAGTATATTTTATGTTTAGTAGTTAAATTTTTAGATTTTATTTGTTTAACAAATAGTTTAGTTTTAGATATTAATTCAGTTTAGTTGTAGTTATTCACTTTATAAGTTTTAAATTTAGCTTCAAGTTTAACGTAATTTTAGGGTAAGTTCAACTCTTTGTTTTAGCTTTTATCACGTCGCGGGAGAATTCGAGATGTCGGAAAAGAAGTACTCGTCTCTTGAATGTCGCTGGTAACTTCAGCAACAATGATCCTTTTCTCACATCTCTACAACTAATTACCTATTATGTTTAATTGTATTTTTATTTAAAAAATGTTTGCAATTTTTTTTATTAAAACTTGTTTTGACATTTTTGTCAAAAACTATATATTTTTCTTATTTTATGCTCAAACAAAAGCTTAGGTCATTTCCTTTAAGAGCTTTGTGGTCTCTCAGTGGGATGAGACTTGTTTATCTATCCGAATAAAGGTAAACAGCTAAAAAATTACCCACATTTTTTAGCTATTTATGAAACACATCATTAAAACATCGAGAAATGCACAATCGCTATATTTTTATTATTTTATCGTAAAGTCTGATCGATCGTGAATGAAATGAGACCATTCTGAAGATAATCAATGCATTATTTAATTTTATGCATTATTTAATTTTATGTCCAAAGTTTACCTTAGGTGCAGATGCAATTTTTAGAGAATACCTCATCGAAGACTCTCAAATCAATTTTGTAGTAACAACGAAATAAAAGAAAAACTCAAACGCTTATATATTATTTTAGTCTGCATAAAGCATGCATTAAATTCATGCCTACATTGGACCAATTACCAATTTCTCTTTTCTCTCCTCACAACATTTAAAATTGCATTAAAAGGTTCTAAAGGATCAAATATATACCTCACTTTGAACAGGTGTATGATCACCTAAATATTAAGAAATATTCTTTATATTTTTGATGCAATACACTGGATATCTGCTCAACAGATTCGTATACCAAATTTCTTCAATATTACATTTGCCATAAAATTTGAATTTTGGCCGCATTTTTCAATTTCCGTCCATAGTGCGCCGTTGTATGGTTGTATTGATAGGTGCATATCTACTCACTTCCTAAGCGCAAACAATGATGCTCAAAAATTCATCACAACTCTGTAAAAAAATGCATCACAACTGTTAAACAATATTTCTAACCACTGTGCGCTACGAGTTTAAATGTAATCGTTTCAGACACAGAGCATCTATACGTGTTTTTATTCTACTCTAATAAGGTGAGGTCGAGTATTATACGAGTATACATAGTGGGCTCCGCCCGCCTTTAGCCTTTCCATACTGTTATTAACTTGTGTTCGGTTTATGTGTGTCTTTATATTTCGGTTTCATAATTTTCTTGTAGAGAAGTTAGGACGTATTTCTTTTGAATAAATATTTTTCACTTTTAGTTAATTGTTAACCGATTATTTATATTTTTTCTTGCACTTCAATTTGTTTTGTAGTTTAAAGCTTTAAAATAATATTCACTGTAATATTTTGAATGATTTTGATATTCTTTAAATTATTTAAATTATGTATAAAGTTAACATTTACCAAATCGGATGATTCAATCGGTGCTATTAGCATGATAATCGAAATAAATGTTATTATTTCCAATTTTTTTAATTTTGTTTTCATTATATTTATTTTTTCCTATAATGTTCTTTAACAATTCACTGAAACACTTAGACTGTCACTTAGAATGAATATTCATTTTCATTTATTGGGCAAAATAATTGTTGGATTTCTTCTTGTCTTATCAGTAGACAATAATTTAATATGCATCGAGATTCTTCTTCTCTATAGACGCTCGTATGTGTGTATATACGTATGTATGTATATACGTACGTAGAGTATATCGCTATCGAAGAGTTCAAAAGTTCAATTCTGCTAGAAGACGTGTACTCGCACATACATACATACAGAGCCGGACCTAAGTAGTCACACAGCAATAATAATTTCTTTCAATTCGAAATAAATGCATTGTCGTCACATTTTTCCAAATAAACATTATAATGGAATTTAAATATGAGGGGGTCTCGGGGGAATACGAGCATCTCATCTAAATCTCTGTTTGTGTATAAACTTAGTCGTTGGTCAATACATTTTGTTGAAAAAGTGTAACTTCCGCTTAGCTTCAGTTTGGCATTGCTCTGGTTCAGCTTTTTTCTTAAAATGTTATTCGAAATATGTATGTCTATTATATCGTAAATGTATGTATGCAATTTTCTTTAAAAACATCGATGTGAATACTTTTTACCCCTTTTCCATTCGGACATCTAACAGTAGTTGGACTGCTGTCGGTATGAATTGTTTATATATTTTGCATGTGAGTGCTATTTATGCACAATATTAATTGTAACAACACAGTGCAACTTAATCAGACTCATGGAATATGACGACAAACCTAGAATAACTATAAGTATATATAGTTGAAATGCAAATAGCGCCACAATAATAGACTGAAGAAAGCTCGACAAAAAGAATACGTTTTTGACGGAAACTGTGTAATTTGTGACATAGCGACATTTGTAGGTTGTGCGTCTTTGCTTTCGTTGTTATCAAAGACAGCAACCAAAGACCAAAATACTAATGATGCTGCAGATGGTTTGCTCACAATATACCTAAGATGGCGCTGTTTCATTGGGGGCCCAATCTTTCATTCAAAGAACGGCTGGACGACCCAATCTCCCATTTAACTATATCTCCGGGACTTGGTTTTATTAAGAAATTGAAGTAAAGGAAGAAATATCGTTAAAAAAGTTGAAAATTATTTCGTATTTTTTTTATTCTGAAATTGATGATTACACCGGTATACACACATTTTGGTGCCGATACTTTTTGAACAGTTCTTTAGTAAATTCGACCTCCTGAATACGAATCTGCAGTCGGTTTTGCCTAGCAGCTCCCGTTATCATGTGGAGTGGTGTAAACTTGACACCTCTTAGAAATATCCAAAATAATTCTGAAAAGAAGAAAGTAAAACATTTTTTATGTGTTTTTTTTGTCGCGTATATATATACATATATAACAAAATTACTCGGGATGATTTACACAGATTCTGTGGCTAAACGACATTTTTGAAAATTAGCTCTCAATCACTTACAGTATTAGTAGTAAGAAGATGAGATTATTTTACTGTAATTCCTTATCATAAATATAAATATAGATAAGAAAACAAGTAAGAAAATTTCAGTCGGGTAAACCGACTAAGGTATACCCTCACTTTGTGAGTAATGTAATATATAACATTACACCAATAAATCTGTCAATTTGTGTGGGAGGTACCAGAAGGGGTTTTCCAAATACACATATTTTTCGGTAAACAGTACATTCTTAAATACATTGCATTGTGCTGAACTATAAGCGTTTATGTGCACTGGTATATTAAAGTTACGAGCTATGTAATTTTGGTATGATTTGGTCATTTTGTGTGGGAGGTACAAAAAGGGGCGGGGTGATAACACCCACTTTTTACAGGACTATAGGAACTATAACAGCATTACACTGTACAAAATTTCAAGTATTTGTATGCACTGGTATTAAAGTTACAAGCCGTTTACTTTTGGTACGAAACGGTCCATTTGTGTGGGAGGTACCAAAAGGGGCTGTACAATAATGCCCATTTTTTACCGGACTATAGGCGCTACAAAAACATTATACTGTAGAAAATTTCAAGCATTTTTATGCACTTGTATTAACGTTATAAGCAGTTAAATTTTGATGCAAAATGGTCCATTTGTGTGGGAGGTACCAAAAGGGGCATACCAACTTCACTCATTTTTCTCGAGTTAATAGCGACTAATATACTAATATTATGCGCAGAATTTCAAAAGATTCGAATAAGTAGTATAGAAGTTATTAAAGAATCAATATTTCACTAAATTTTAACCCTTTGTGTGGGAGGTACCAGAAGGAGTAGACCAATATGGCCCATCTTCGAACTCATCCGGAGATAGATCAAAATATTACCACATACCAAATTTGAAGTCAATCGGTTAATCCTTTCGAGAGTTATCGTGCGCACCAGCCAGCAGACAGACAGACGGACGGACATTGCTCATTCGACTTAAAATGACCCAAAACGGATTTCCTCCGAACATACTTAGGGTCTTAGATCACTCCTTCGATGTGTTACACTTTTTTCCGTAGCAAATGATATATACCCTCGTCACACTAAAGTGAGGGTATAATTATGTAAACATACGTTTGTTACGTGAATATCCGAAAAGCATATGCGCCTTTTAAATACATAATACATACATGTAAATTGGATATTTCTGTAACTAGAGCTGCTAGGGAAAAAAGTGTAACACGTCGAAGGAGTGACCTAAGACCCCAAGTATGTTCGGAGGAAATCCGTTTTGGGTCATTTTAAGTCGAATGAGCAATGTCCGTCCCTCTGTCTGTCTGCTGGCTGGTGCGCACGATAACTCTCGAAAGGAGTAACCGATTGACCTCAAATTTGATATGTGTTAATATTTTTTTCTATCTCCGGCTAAGTTCGAAGATGGCTCATATTGGTCCACTCCTTCTAGTACCTCCCCCACAAAGGGTTAAAATGTTGTGAAATATTGATTCTTTAATAACTGCTATACTACTTATTCGAATCTTTTGAAATTCCACACATAGTATTAGCTTATTAGTCACTATAAACTCGAGAAAAATGGGCGAAGTCGCCACGTCCCTTCTGGTACCTCCCACACAAATGCACCATTTTGCACCAAAAGTTATCAGCTTATAACATTAATAACAGTGTATAAAAATACTTGAAATTTTGTACAGTGTAATGTTTTTATAGTGTCTATAGACCTGTGAAAAATGGGCGTTATTGCCACGCCCCTTTTTGTACCTCCCACACAAAATGCCCAAATCATACCACAATTTAATGTCTCATAACGTTTATACCAGTGCACATAAATGGTTATAAGTCGGCACAGCGCAATGAATTTAAAGTATCTAATGTTCAGCGAAAAAAAGGTGTATTTGATTAACCCCTTATGGTACCTCCCACACAAATTGACAGAATAATTCGAGTAATATTCAATATTATATTACTCACAAAGTGAGGGTATACCTTAGTCGGTTTACCCGACTGAAACTTTCTTACTTGTTTGTCGTGTATTCACCACATATACATATAACAAAATTACTCGGGATGATTTACACAGATTCTGTGGCTAAACGACATTTTTGAAAATTAGCTCTCAATCACTTACAGTATTAATAGTAAGAAAATGAGATTATTTTACTGTAATTCCTTATCACAAATATAAAATAAGATAAGAAAATGAACACCACCTATAACAGAGAAGAAAATTATGTTGGATATTTCTGTAACTGAAAAACTAGAGCTGCTAGGGAAAAATGGTACTCAGTTTTGAAATCCGCGTTAAAAGTACAAATAAAATCAGCTGCAAAACTCAAGGTTAAAAAAATTATTTCCTTTTTGTGGACCTGTGTTATCATTTAAACTAATAAAATATAAATCATTTTTTACCAGAAAATAACACTGCATTTTTATGCACTTTACACATGTATTCCAAGAAAACTAAGCTCCATCTATGCAGTTAAAATTATCCCTATCACGTGATTTGATTTGCCGCATCTTTACAAGATGTGTCAGATGGTATGCACACAATATACCTAAGATGGCGCTGTTCCTTGGGACCCAATCTTTTACTCAAGAAACAGATGTCTTTAGTGATTAAGGGTCTAACCTTTTTTTTAAACAACGGCTGAACCAAAGATATAAATACCAAGATACAACAATAATTTGTTTACAATTTCCAAAAGATGTCGAAGCACGTTGTTAAAATTGGAAAATAGATGTAGACAAAAATACTAAAGATGCTGCAGATGGTTTGCACACAATATACCTAAGATGGCGGTGTTTCATTGGGGCCCAATCTTTTACTCGAGAAACAGATGTCGTTAGTGCATAAGGGTCTAATCTTTTTTTCAAAGAACGGCTGAACTACCGAATCTCCCACTTAATTATATCTCCGGGACTTGGTATTATTAAGAAATTGAAATTGGAGATCTTTGATGTAGATAGGCACGTTTTCTATGTATCCCTGTTTACCAGAGTTGCCGTTGGAAAATTTTATATTGCACCAAAGACAAAAATACTAAAGATGAGGCAAATTACCAGATGGGGATAATTTTTACCGCATAGATGGAGCTTGGTTTTTCTCGGAACACATGTGTGCAGTACATAGATATACAGTGTTCATTTCTAATAAAATACGAATTAATTATATCCTCACTTTAGTGTTACGGAAAAAAGTGTAACACGTCGAAGGAGTGACCTAAGACCCCAAGTATGTTCGGAGGAAATCCGTTTTGGGTCATTTTAAGTCGAATAAGCAATGTCCGTCCGTCTGTCTGTCTGCTGGCTGGTGCGCACGATAACTCTAGAAAGGAGTAACCGATTGACCTCAAATTTGGTATCTCCGGCTAAGTTCGAAGATGGGCCATATTGGTCCACTCCTTCTAGTACCTCCCCCACAAAGGGTTAAAATGTTGTGAAATATTGATTCTTTAATAACTGCTATACTACTTATTCGAATCTTTTGAAATTCCACACATAGTATTAGCTTATTAGTCGCCATCAACTGGAGAAAAATGGGCGAAGTCGCCACGTCCCTTTGGGTACCTCCCACACAAATGCACCATTTTGCACCAAAAGTTAACAGCTTATAACATTAATAAGAGTGTATAAAAATACTTGAAATTTTTTACAGTATTATGCTTTTATATTGCCTACAGTGCAGGGAAAATGGGTGTTGTTGCCACGCCCCTTTTGGTACCTCCCACACAAAATGCCAAAATCATACCACAATTTTATGTCTCATAACGTTTATACCAGTGCACATAAATGCTTATAAGTCGGCACAGTGCAATGAATTTAAAGTATCTAATGTTCAGCGAAAAAAAGGTGTATTTGATAAACCCCTTCTGGTACCTCCCACACAAATTGACAGAATAATTCGAGTAATATTCAATATTACATTACTCACAAAGTGAGGGTATACCTTAGTCGGTTTACCCGACTGAAACTTTCTTACTTGTTTTAATAAAATTATCTATTTCAGATATTTCAACGTAACTAAAAATCTAATATGTCCAAGAAAGCAGATTTAAAGGACGGCAAAAAAAAACTCTTGGAAGAGAAGCCTGGAAGAAGGAAATCGAAACAAGTAAAAAAGTTTCAGTCGGGTAAACCGACTAAGGTATACCCTCACTTTGTGAGTAATGTAATATTGAATATTACTCGAATTTATCTGTCAATTTGTGTGGGAGGTAACAGAAGGGGTTTATCAAATACACATTTTTTTCGCTGAACATTAGATACTTTAAATTCATTGCACTGCATTTATGTCTTATCACTTATAAGCATTTATGTGCACTAGTATAAACGTTATGAGACATTAAATTGTGGTATGATTTGGGCATTTTGTGTGGGAGGTACAAAAAGGGGCGCGGCAATAACGCCCATTTTTCACAGGGCTATAGACACTATAAAAACATTACACTGTACAAAATTTCAAGTATTTTTATACACTGGTTTTAATGTTATAAGCTGTTAACTTTTGGTGCAAAAATGTACCTTTGTGTGGGAGGTACCAAAAGGGGCGTGGCAACAACACCCATTTTCCCTGGACTGTAGGCAGTATAAAAGCATAATACTGTACAAAATTTCAAGTATTTATACCCTCACTTTAGTGTGACGAGGGTATATATCATTTGCTACGGAAAAAAGTGTAACACGTCGAAGGAGTGACCTAAGACCCCAAGTATGTTCGGAGGAAATCCGTTTTGGGTCATTTTAAGTCGAATGAGCAATGTCCGTCCGTCTGTCTGTCTGTCTGTCTGTCTGTCTGTCTGTCTGTCTGTCTGTCTGTCTGCTGGCTGGTGCGCACGATAACTCTCGAAAGGAGTAACCGATTGACCTCAAATTTGGTATGTGGTAATATTTTTTTCTATCTCCGGCTAAGTTCGAAGATGGGCCATATTGGTCCACTCCTTCTAGTACCTCCCCCACAAAGGGTTAAAATGTTGTGAAATATTGATTCTTTAATAACTGCTATACTACTTATTCGAATCTTTTGAAATTCCACACATAGTATTAGCTTATTAGTCGTTATCAACTCGAGAAAAATGGGCGAAGTCGCCACGTCCCTTTTGGTACCTCCCACACAAATGCACCATTTTGCACCAAAAGTTAACAGCTTATAACATTAATAACAGTGTATAAAAATACTTGAAATTGTGTACAGTATTATGCTTTTATATTGCCTACAATCCAGGGAAAAATGGGTGTTGTTGTCACGCCCCTTTTGGTACCTCCCACACAAAGGTACCTTTTTGCACCAAAAGTTAACAGCTTATAACATTAAAACCAGTGTATAAAAATACTTGAAATTTTGTAGAGTGTAATGTTTTTATAGTGTCTATAACCCTGTGAAAAATGGGCGTTATTGCCACGCCCCTCTTTGTACCTCCCACACAAAATGCCCAAATCATACCACAATTTAATGTCTCATAACGTTTATACCAGTGCACATAAATGCTTATAAGTCGGCACAGTGCAATGAATTTAAAGTATCTAATGTTCAGCAAAAAAAAGGTGTATTTGATAAACCCCTTCTGGTACCTCCCACACAAATTGACAGAATAATTCGAGTAATATTCAATATTACATAACTCACAAAGTGAGGGTATACCTTAGTCGGTTTACCCAAATGAAACTTTCTTACTTGTTTTCTTAGTTTATAAAGAAAAATCATTGGTTTTTTATACCCTCACTTTAGTGTGACGAGGGTATATATCATTTGCTACGGAAAAAAGTGTAACACATCGAAGGAGTGATCTAAGACCCTAAGTATGTTCGGAGGAAATCCGTTTTGGGTCATTTTAAGTCGAATGAGCAATGTCCGTCCGTCTGTCTGTCTGTCTGTGTGTCTGCTGGCTGGTGCGCACGATAACTCTCGAAAGGAGTAACCGATTGACTTCAAATTTTGTATGTGGTAATATTTTGATCTATCTCCGGATGAGTTCGAAGATGGGCCATATTGGTCTACTCCTTCTGGTACCTCCCACACAAAGGGTTAAAATTTAGTGAAATATTGATTCTTTAATAACTTCTATACTACTTATTCGAATCTTTTGAAATTCTGCACATAATATTAGTATATTAGTCGCTATTAACTCGAGAAAAATGGGTGAAGTTGGCATGCCCCTTTTGGTACCTCCCACACAAATGGACCATTTTGCATCAAAATTTAACTGCTTATAACTTTAATACAAGTGCATAAAAATGCTTGAAATTTTCTACAGTATAATGTTTTTGTAGCGCCTATAGTCCGGTAAAAAATGGGCATCATTGTACAGCCCCTTTTGGTACCGCCCACACAAATGGCTCGTTTCGTACCAAAGTAAACGGCTTGTAACTTTAATACCAGTGCATACAAATACTTGAAATTTTGTACAGTGTAATGCTGTTGTAGTGCATATAGTCCTGTAAAAAGTGGGCGTTATCACCCCGCCCCTTTTTGTACCTCCCACACAAAATGACCAAATCATACCAAAATTACATAGCTCGTAACTTTAATATACCAGTGCACACAAACGCTTATAGTTCAGCACAATGCAATGTATTTAAGAATGTACTGTTTACCGAAAAATATGTGTATTTGGAAAACCCCTTCTGGTACCTCCCACACAAATTGACAGATTTATTGGTGTAATGTTATATATTACATTACTCACAAAGTGAGGGTATACCTTAGTCGGTTTACCCGACTGAAACTTTCTTACTTGTTTTATACACTGTTATTAATGTTATAAGTTGGTAACTTTTGGTGCAAAATGGTGCATTTGTGTGGGAGGTAACAAAAGGGACGTGGCGACTTCGCCCATTTTTCTCGAGTTGATAGCGACTAATATGCTAATACTCTGTGTGGAATTTCAAAAGATTCGAATAAGTAGTATAGCAGTTATTAAAGAATCAATATTTCACAACATTTTAACCCTTTGTGGGGGAGGTACTAGAAGGAGTGGACCAATATGGCCCATCTTCGAACTTAGCCGGAGATAGAAAAAAATATTACCACATACCAAATTTGAGGTCAATCGGTTACTCCTTTCGAGAGTTATCGTGCGCACCAGCCAGCAGACAGACAGACAGACAGACAGACAGGCAGACAGACAGACAGACAGACAGACAGACAGACAGACAGACGGACGGACATTGCTCATTCGACTTAAAATGACCCAAAACGGATTTCCTCCGAACATACTTGGAGTCTTAGGTCACTCCTTCGACGTGTTACACTTTTTTCCGTAGCAAATGATATATACCCTCGTCACACTAAAGTGAGGGTATAAAAACAGTTAAAATTTGGAACGAAATAAAAGCAACAGCAAATGATGGAACATTCTGGAATATGTTTTTATAGGCCCCATGCTACCCAAGGAGTGAGTGAGATTCTTAGAATATTTTTTTTAAATTGTAGATTCTATTTTGAGATTTACGTTTTTGCGATTGTTTGGAATTATTTAAAGACTAGCGGACCCGGCGAACTTCGCCTCGCCCCAATTTAACGCCTTCAGATAAACTCCAGAGTGATAATAAAACACAGATAGTTAAAATTTTAATGCGATTTGTTTAAAAGGAATCGAAATCAGTAGAGATAAATCGAATCAGATGATAAACAACAAACAACGAAGACAGAAGACAGGCAACGTACAGATGACCGTGCGAAAAACAGGGAAATTCGAGATTAATTCCACAGACTTCCTACGATTGCTTTTGAGATTTATTGATTGTCATCGCAAAAGCCAATCGTACAGGGAACTGAATCCGCTTGAATTGGAATGAAAGATCAGTTGGAATAATCGGAATTCGTGGGATAAGGAGTTCCTCTCCTTTGAATTTTCCCTTGATGATCGTCGCCTGAATCACATTGTCAATCAGTTTCATAATGGACAACCGCGAACTATGCACAATTTCGGATGATTCAGATTCCGCAACATGATTATGATCGATTCCACCTTCAGCTGTAAATTATGCGGCGGAGCTCCTGGCACATCAAGCGAGTTCGATTTTACTTTGAATAATAAAATTCATGCTATCGACGTCCTTATTCTTCGCTGCTAATATTGCCCGTTCACTAATCTAATCGAGATTTGGAAACACTTTGGTGATGAGTTCCTCGTTCGACGATGTGAACTCGCAAAAATTTGCCGGGAACAATATCAATGCAGTGGAAACATCAATAGTAATTTGGCCATTGCCAAGCGCCAACAGTTGTTTCGAGAATTCAAGAGCCGATGAGTCGTTCTGCAACGCGACCAGGGATGGTCCACGACATGATTTTTTAGGTTTCCGACTGTCAGAAAGGTGTAAACGTCACATACGTCATAAACCCGTCTGAAATGTATGAAATGTCGTAAACTGTAATATCAATTCTAAGGACGCTGCAGACTTCAGCCCTTCACGTAAAAATCTGGTAGACACCATATACAAACTAATCGAAATCAGAGATACAACTTTATTTAATTTTTTTTTTTGGAGAAAATATATGTTTTGGGTCGAATACCAATATTTACGGAATGGTGTGATATATTGTACAACCCGAACATTAATTAAGTTCAAAATTGGAAAATAAACTACTTTCGGCGATAAATCTACTTTTTCAACAACGGCACGCACATC